>CM062296.1:279889448-280489448 GCA_031216915.1 Pictodentalium vernedei | reverse complement strand
ATGAGTGTAAAAACACTAAAATAAGACTCCAGGCACCCAGGCCCGGAATCAGTTACCAAAAATACACTATCTGATGCAAAACAGAGACTTCCAGGGAAGAAACTGCAGAACATCAGATGGTAGATGCAGAACACAACACCTAACCACCCGTAGGTGAAGACGTAAACATGGAGAAAAGAACAGAATTCATTCTGTTATTCAGCTAAAACTCCCAAGAAATTTTAGTAATAATAATTACAGAAACTATGCCAAAAGCATGGGAGAATAGCAAGAGGGGACTTAAAGGAAAGGGAGAGAGGAAAACACTGAAAAATCAGTGTAACTAAATAACCAGAATGACAACAAAATGGCTGCTGCCTCGAAAATAGGTAACTTAACATAATTTCATTAAAAAAAATTTTAAGTTACAGCCCTGATAATATTCTGTCACACATTTTTCCTCTCCTCCTTCTCTATCCTCCTTAGAATCACCATTTCACTAATATTTATGTGTCTGGCATCATTTAAACTGAGATTTACAAGCACAAAGATCAGTCAGATGTTAACTGATGAAGGGCCAAACTTAGAATGATTAATGGCGCCAATTTCGGAACGTCCTTGACACTGCGCATGCGCAGTGGAGGTGAAGTGTGGAGGGCCATTCAGGACATGTTTTCTTTGGTTTTAGATGCAAATTTTGGGGATTGGGGGGCAAAATTTGTGTTTGGCCCTATATTTTAAGAGTTAGCACCAGCTATGTCTGGGTCATTGGTACAGTATAAAAATACAGATATTTTCAATTTCAAGTGTCAGGTGGGGGGTAAGATAAACTGGTCACGACATCTGCGCCCCCCCCCCCCCCCCCCCCCAACAACCTAAAAATTTTTCTTCCAACTTAAGACATATGAATCGGAAAACAATAACCTGAATGTTTTTCTTTTTCAACAACTTAGACATACAAATCGTTACTCACATTTTTAAGCTGTTAAAACAGAAAAATTTTGACTAGGGTAGACGATACTGTGACCATATTATCTTACCTCCCACATGACACTGGAAACTGAAACACAAACTAACAAGTGGGAAATATGAATCTTAATATAAGATTAAATTCTATACAAAATGGTGGTTTTGGTAGTTTGCCCTAAAAAAAGACATTTGGCAATTTCTAGTGTCAGGTGGGGGGTAAGATAAACTGGTCACGACATCTCCAACCCCCACACTCACAACAACCTGAATTTTTTCCTCTTTCAACTTAAGACATACGAATCGGAAAACAATAACCTGAATGTTTTTCTTTTCCAACAACTTAGACATAGGAGTCGTTACTCACATTTTTAAGTTGTTAAAATAGAAAAATTTTGACTAGGGTAGACGATACTGTGACCATATTATCTTACCTCCCACATGACACTGGAAACTGAAACACAAACTTACAAGTGGGAAATATGAATCTTAATATAAGATTAAATTCTCTACAAAATGGTGGTTTGCCCTAAAAAAATATATTTGGCAATTTCAAGTGTCAGGTGGGGGGCAAGATAAACTGGTCACGACATCTTCCCCCCCCCCACCCCCCCCCCCCCCACCCCCACCCACCACTCACAACAACCTGAATTTTTTTCTCTTCCAACTTAAGACATATGAATTGGAAAACAATAACCTGAATGTTTTTCTTTTTCAACAACTTAGACATACAAATCGTCATACTCATATGTTTAAGTGGTTAAAAGAGAAAAATATATTGTGACCAGTTTATCTTACCTCCCACTTGACACTAGAAATTGGAACAGAAATTTACAAATGGGAATAATGAATCTTAATATAGGATGAAATTCTCTACAAAATGGTGGTTTGACGTAAACAATTTTTTTTTTTGGAAACAGGAATTGATAACTAACATTTATAGTTCCAATGAGTAGGTCACAGATAGAAATGTGTTTCTGGTAAGAGAGAGTTATGGTCACCTAGTGGGAAGGGTGTGAGATAACCCTTTTGAAAACAACTGGAAAGATGTTTCCTCACTTGCTTGGGTTCAAACCGAAAAGGACCAGCATTACCACTTAACACATGCAGACAGTTAGCAATGGCATAAACCCCACAGTCATTTGTATTGTTCTGTCTTGCAGTCTCTGGGTATACAACCTTGAGTGGTGAAAAGCCAGTCATAATGTCCTTAAGGAGTACTTGAAAATCCTTGCTGATGTGACGATATAAACTATCAAAAACTTCAATTGTTCCTACCGAACAGCCAACTGAAATTATTATCTTTGTCACATCCTTAGCAAATAAATCTTAAACTTGAAAAATAGAGTGAAATTCTCTTCAAAATAGTTGTTTGAGTGAAAATAAAAAATATTTAGTGACATCGGGCGACATGTTTAAAAAATGTTTTTTACATATATCCCAGGGGATATTTTGAGAAAAAAAACGCAAGTTCTTCTTGTGCAATTTTCTTCTATTAACAACATATTCAAATGAGTCTTGAA
Source organism: Pictodentalium vernedei (assembly GCA_031216915.1). Classification (NCBI taxonomy): domain Eukaryota; kingdom Metazoa; phylum Mollusca; class Scaphopoda; order Dentaliida; family Dentaliidae; genus Pictodentalium; species Pictodentalium vernedei. Next base: position 280,486,980 of record CM062296.1, on the reverse strand, counting down.
AATGGAAATTTGTATAATATTCAACTCACAATGCTAATTTGGGCTAAAATGTTTTTTTTTTCTTTTGGGCATATAGCTCTCTCACATACTGACCAATAAGTTTTTCAATGCACACTTGATGTTTTTTTAATATCACACACAAGTGAACAAGCAAATTCTAAAAAAAGATCGGGTAAAAATCTGAATGGTAAAAAAATTCAGGTGGGGGGGAAGATAAACCAGGTGGGGGGGAAGATAAACTAGTTTATCTTCCCCCCCGGGGGGGAAGATAAACTAGTTTATCTTCCCCCGGGGGGGAAGTTGTACAGGGGGGGAAGATATCGTAGTACACCGGTACTTGAAAAGACAATTATTCCCTGCTCAACACTGCCAAATTTACAAAAAGCAGTTAAGCTAGCACTCACCCTACCAGTGTCTTCCGCGTAATGTGAGCGCAGTTTTTCGGCTCTCCAATATATCAAAAAGTATCTGAGAAACAAAATTGTCAACCAAAGATTCTGAGACTAAGGGGTCATATATTTGTCATCTGAAAGGGGTAATTTATTACTTGAAAATCCACATGTTGTGGTTAATACATATGCAAAACGAAATGGTAATACTAGAATATCTTTACATTGACCACTGTTACAGTAGCCAGTTTTGGTGTACCATGATTGTCTGTTAATAAAAATATATTAAAATGTGAAGAATTATTTATGTTTTTGATCCCCCCCCCCCCCCCACCCCCCTCAAAAATGCAAACCCTGGTTACCTGCCTGCTCAACTGGCCGCTCCACATGTATTTTCATCAGGCGTGTACCGTCTCTGTATATATGTATATATGTGTAAATGTTGTAGTTGTATATTGTATTGATGAGTATAACTTGTGGCCAAATGTGTTATATATTGTGTTCGTATTCGATACTACTGTATGTATGTGAGAAAAGCTAAAAAAAAAATGAAAACGACCATCTGATGAAAATTAAATATTTGATCGTGTATCACAGTGTTGTTCTTTTGGTTAGGTTCTGTTTTTGCCAGCCTCACTTGGTGCCGTTTTTGCCGCCATCCACACTTTGTGCCATTTTTGCCAGTTGGTGCCATTTTTGCCACTTGGTGCCATTTTCGTCAATGAGAGTATTTAGCCTATGTGGGTTTGCACAGGTATAATGACTATTGTCCCTATATCCCGAAAAATTCTGTCTTTTGCTTGGTCAGAATGCCTTGGAAAATAGTCAAGACAAAGGGTGCACCCAACATCCAAGGTATATGAGAGCATGCAACATCCAGGGTATAAGAACATGTGAAACATTGGGGGTATATGGTTTAAATGAAAGCTTTTCGCATTCCCTCGCCTCGGTATAAAAATCGAACCAAAAAACCTGAAACTAGTCACAAATATCATCAGATTTCCGACAATTCGATCATATTTTGCTGTTATAAATTAAATAGACGAATAATTAAATGAAACTTGAGAAAAATAAAAAGAAAGTGTCAATGACAATGTAGCTCAACTTGTGTAAGACATGTACATGTATAGCATGTGACACAGAAATGACACATATCTAGGCACAGACCTAATAACAAAGGTACATGTAAAGTACTGTAAAGGTCTGTACATAAATAATGACCATAGCCTGTAACAAATGTACGGGTAAAGTATTGTAAAGGTGGGTGACAGTTAGATACCTCTAGCCAGAGCCGTATTGAAATGTGCACATAATGTGTATAATTAGCACTGAATAAATCAAAGTTTGTCCAATTGGCCGGCGGCGGCCATCCTGATAGTTCGGACCGCACCCCAAAACACTTGTTCTCGTCCCAAGGTAATAACAATGGTACCCAAGAAGTTTCGTGAAGATCGGCTCATAAACACAGCCCCAAGCTTGAGGCATATTGACATGTGTACTTACTGTGTATAAGTAGCTCTGAATAAATCAAAGTTCATCTAATTTGCATAATTTCTGCATGAGAAAAACACCTGTATTATATGTGATGTATTCCATGTTACTAAACATTCATTCAAAAATTTATTCAAATCAGTACCTTCATATAGAAGTTCTGTACAAAAAAATGTTTGTACCTAATTTTGGTACAAAATGGCCACTGGCAGCCATCTTGGATTTTGGACCGCACCCAAAAACACTTGTTCTCGTCCCAAGGTGATAACAAAGGTACCCAAGAAGTTTTGTGAAGATCGGTTCATAAATACAGCCCCTAGCCCAAACCGTATTGACATGTGCACTTTCTGTGCATAAGTAGTACTGAATAAATCAAAGTTCATCTAATTTGCATAATTTCAGCATGAGTGAAAAACCTGTATTATATGTGATGTATTCCATGTTACTAAACATTCACACAAAAATTTATTCGAATCAGAACTTTCATACAGAAGTTCTGTACAAAAAAACGATTGCATCAATTTCGGTACAAAATGGCTGCTGGTGGCCATCTTGAATTTTGGACCGTACCCAAAAACACTCGTTCTCGTCCCACAGTGATAACAAAGGTACCCATGAAGTTTCATAAAGATCGGTTTATAAAAACGGCCTCCAGCCCGAGCTGTATTGAATTGTTGATGCCAGACAGATGCCCAGACGGATGACAGGTCATGGCATAACCTCAAATTTGACTATGTCAAAGTTGAGCTAATAAAAGCAAATATCGTCCCTTCAGTTCCAATGTGTTCTATGCGCCAATAGGCACATAGAACACATTGGAACTCAGGGGACTATATGTAAACAAAATACTGTTTACTCATTTCCTTAATGACCCAAGGGATGTAACTCTATCTCTATGTTGTCTTCTGTGTTTGTAAAAACAAAAGTTATTCACGAATTTGGTCCAACTTTTTACAGAGCGTGAGAAACGTGTCCACAAATTTTTCTCCACTGTGTTTCTATTGTGTTTCAAACGGGACAAAAACGTTATCTCCATCAACATGTATGGTTTATGGAAATTTAATGCCGATGTCTCATTTAAACAACCCGCCTGGGGCCCGGTGTTTAAAAACCGACATCCAGGTATTAAACCTTCGTATACAAATATATGTTGGCGGAGATAACTTATATTTTTTTGGTATAAATACAACACCTGACACCCACCTAAACTGTTGGCCAAATTTTATCCAAATCAAAGTCGAATGTTGTTTGCTCTTGCTCGATGGAGGGTTTTAAGTGTTAAATGCACGTTGAAAATAACAATAAATTAGTGATAAAACATCAATAAAAATAAACAGAAAAGGGATAACTGTGATAAATAATAATAATTATAAACCCATTTCCATGTGATGTATCAGGATAAATGCATGCGTTAGTACACCCTGTAGTTGCAGCATATGTATCACAGCTAAAAGGAAGGCCAAATAAAAAAAAAACGGTACGGTACCAGTCCAAAGCTGAATCGCAGTCTGTACTGGCCCCCCTTACTGTACTGGTGGTGGTCCACTGGGTGGTTCTGGACCACCTAGACTGCTGAGTGAGTAATTTTAATTTTTGATTGATTGCTAGCTCGGGATAAAACACTATATTTTTCTTTGATTTGCAACTTAAACAAGACCAGCACAAAATTAGTTGCGGGAAAAGTTTCTCTCACGATATGTAGGCATAGTAGTACACTGAATCATCACACTAGGTCACAATCTGCAGGCACAAACTATGACATATGCTCACCTATGTTTGAGTCTCTGTCTTATTAACCCTTTACCCAGTGCAGATGATATCAAAATTTATTATTTTAAATATTTTTTTTTAATTTTTCAAAATATTTCAACAAAACCATATCATGTGACCCCTCATTGGGGGTTCCAATGAGGGGTCACATGATATGGTTTTTTTGAAATATTTTGAAAAATTAAATTTTTTCAACTGCTCAATTTGCATTTTACGTGGGCAGATGTGGGCGATTCGTTAGGTAAAGGGTTAAAGGGGTGACTATGCTGACTGCTGACACTCACGCTAATCACATTCAGTTCAGCTTGACTAAGATTGTTTTAGTTTCATTTAAGAAAATGCCAAGTGAGGTTGAATATAATTAGCAGTGCGTCTGTAGAATGAGGTCCCTACTTCCTAATAGGTTAATTTAGTAGCACTAATCAGGCAGTCAGATCGACGAGCTATTGGGCACCTCTATACCTGCGCAGCAGGCAAAATGTTTACCATATTGGGAACCTCAATCTGGAGCTGAGTTATAAAGACGAGATCTCATCAACAGTGAGGTGTAAAATCTACTAACATGTCTCGGATGTGTCACAGGTGAAAATCACTACAGGAAATACTTTTCCATAGTATACATTTAATGTCAACCTAAACATACAGTATCCCCAACAGGATATATTATACCCTGCAAACACACAACATCAATACAAGGTTAAATAACAGTCACAACATCAACATTGTATAATGTATTGATGTCTGTATGTGTGGGGTATACAGTGGTATCTAGGTACTGACTTAAAAATCAGCAAGTTACAAGCACTTAACACTTTATATTTACACCAAATAAATACCCAAACTGGAAACACTGTAATGGACACTGGATTGCTCTGGATCGGTCCACTTGGAAAAGAAACAGACCACTTACCTGTGAATCGGATCATGTCAGATCGCTATTTTTTGGACCTGACCACCAAATGCAGTCCGCATCACTACTGAACTGACCATATTTATTTAGTATATAATAAAAAAATTATAATATCATTAAACAAGATACTTCATACCACTTGCTTGGAGACAGGAAAGGATTAGCCCCAATATCGCTCTCCTACTCTTTTGACTTTCAAAAACTGTACAAAAAACACAATGCAGAAAATGTCCAAAGATCACAAATGGCCTCACTCTCCCATAATAACTTAAGACTTGTAAAAATAAAAATAAACTAAAAATGAGTTTCTATACAGGGACATGTATCAGATTCATCCATTTTGCCACCAAATAAATTATATCTGTTCAAAATAAGTTCTGAATGGTCTTTAATAATTTCTTTAAATTCACAAGAAAGAATTTTTCAGACATTTTAAAGAAATATAACGGAGTAATAAAATAGAAGAAAAACAACTGAATTAAAATGAAAAAAAAACTGAAAAGAAAGTTCAACCTTGAAAAAAAGAACAACTTTTAAGGCAATATTTATTTATTTATTGCTGTTTAAGGTCACATATATGTGCACAATGTCTATTCGTGACAGTAACATGGATAAAAAGTCAAGTACAGCGAATCGTTTATACCCATGTTGACTATTTAGGGGACTTCCATCAAGGCATTGGTGACCAAGTCGTATTTTACCAGTAAAATAGAAATATTCCAGTAGTTCATTGGAAAATGGCTTTCAAACTGAATAATGTTGAAAAACTTAGTAAAACACTTATAATATTAGTAGCATTGATAGCAAAATTGAGATAAATGTTAAAGAAATATGAAAATGTTAATTTCTCATTATTCATCATCAAGTCCAATTAATGGCAATTATACCAGTAAAGCAGAACATTTTACAACAGTACACATGCTGCTCCAGCTCCACAGCATAGGGTTTCCATGAGGAACAAGCATACATATTTAACCTCCTACAAACTGATGTTAAAAAATCAAAATTTCAAACAACATGTGTTCCCCATAGTGCAACTGGGAATTTAACCAATTCAATCTTGTTTGACATAGCTCAGTAATATCTTTCAATTAAAAGTGAACTGGTTCAATTCCTTGTTATATTATGGGAAAAATTTGCTACCAGAAATTTTGACATCAGTGTGACAGACAGTTAAAACAGACAATTGTCAGCAACAATCAAACATAGGCAAACTGCTCTTCCCAGCCACTAAAAAGCAATTGCAGTATATGCCTATAGCATAAAAGCCAAGCAAGTCAATGCCCAAGCATAAATATCTCACACCAGTCTGGAATGATGGGAATAAAGGTTAGATTGCACAAAGCTGAGGTCACTGTTAATGTCTTATATCAATCCTTTCAACCCCAAGATTCTGTAGAGTACCATCTTATACAATACTATCTTTGTAAAGAAGACAAATCTGTTTGACCCCACTGAAGATCTTCAGTCAAAATTAAACATTACAGACCTACACAGTACAATGGAACCCTGTTAATTGCCAGTGGAAAATATTCAATTAACTGGAGAATACAATTACTAGGACTTTAGTCAGTTCCATGCATTCCAGTGATAAACTGAATATTTATTCCATTATATCTAATTAGCAGAGCTCATTTATGCAAGATATATTGAGGGAATCTACACTATTTTAGTGAACATAAAATAGGATAGATTTTCTTTTTATTATATGCAACGAGATATTTTACAGTGCAATATTCAGCCCGATTCGATTGCAAACACATGTTTAAAAACAATAACAAAGGTCAGCTGATCGTTCCTTCGAGGCGATGTGCAAGGTGACATCATGCACTGAAGCGTAACGTCATTTAGGTAGCTAGTGAGGGATATTCCTCGTTATCCATCAAGTCAACAGATATCAGGAAATATCTTTTCGATAATTTGTGATAATTCACAGGCTAGCATATAATAAAATAGCTTAAATGCCAGAATGGGATGACCCCAGTTCAAATAGACACAAGGAATTTAGTGGCTGTTAGGAGCAATTCTAAATTCCTTGATATATCACAAGGTTGTTTTATTCAATTGACAGGAATTTGTTTCATTAGCGATACAGTGTATTCAATTAACAGGTAAAATTTGTGTACTAAAGGTATGGTAAATGGTCTACTGTCTGATAGTTACATGCAAATATCAACAGAGTTATTTTTTATCTGATTTTGGTTTAATAACACTTTTGACAGCCAGGGTCATCTAGCGTTGGACAGTTTTACAGGTCAAGGAAGCTGGTATATCTGGAAAGAACCATTGAGCAGTGGCAAGCAACTGTTGGATTCCTCAACGTACTGAATCTGTATAAGTTGGGTTAGAAATGGTTAAAGACATGTGCAACATGGACAGACAGTACACCTTAATGCCCAAGTACACAAAATAGTTATCCCTGGTGGGGATCGAACCTTGGACTTTTTTGGTTTGAAGTCCAATGCCATAAACCGCAAGCCACTGCACGCCCTCAATTAAGTATTTATTTATTTATTTACTGGTGTTTAAGGTCACATATTTTTGCACAATGGCTAATCATGACCACAACATGAGTATCAACTCAAGACCAGGGGTGAGTGTTAATAAGCCATGTTGGCCATTTTAGAGAGGGTTTGCACCTCCCAAGCATTGGTGACTGGGTCCTATTTTACCAGTAAAACAGAGCCTGCACCTCCCAAGCATTGGTGACTGGGTCCTATTTTACCAGTAAAACAGAGCCTGTTTACCGCAGTGAACAGGCACTGTTTCACTTCCTGGGGTTTCCACAGGAACCCTCAATTAAGAGATTCGCAATTAAGTGGGTTCCACTGTTCTGGGATCACAAGGCTATTCTATTGCGACACACCAAGTTGAGATTTCATGAATAAAATTTAGGAAATCAAGACTGAATCAAGAAAATCAAAAGGAAAAAGCATTTAATTTTATACAATTATTGACTTTCCCTGATGATGATACAGGGAATTATCAACCAAAGAAAAGTAATATTCACGGAGGCCGAAGGTCGAGGTGAATATTACTTTTCAAGGGTTGATAACTGCTTGTATGAACCTCAAAGAAAGTCAATAATTGTTTTATTATGACAGAAAAAATTGTTTGCAAATTCCTTGCTTTGTTACATATTTTTCAAAGAAAAACAGTCTATTCATATGCAACAAAATAAATTTAATTTCAACATATGTATATCAGAAGCAATGTGCATTAACTTATTTATTCATGTGGTAGTTAATTGTTATATTTGAACTGTTCCTAAACATTGGAACAGGGAAATTAAAGGAAGGAGCAAGTTGGAAATACCATTTCTATTTTTATCAAAAACAGGTATTTGGAATCATTATATCAACCTACATGTGCTATTTATGGACAACAATGTCAGAGCTGTGAAATATCAACTTGATTTCGACAAAAATAGAATAGATCAGTAAGACTGGAGCATATCAACACTTCTGATGAATGTTTTAGCATTAAACTGCCAGATTTCTTCTGTAATGTAATATTCAATGTTCTTGTATTTCTTTTTTCAAGAAGTAAGATGTAAACCTTAAAGGCCTGGAGATCTTTGCACATTTTTGCTACAATTGATAGTCTACATCCTTGGCATTGCAGTTGTTTCTAGGATGTCTTGGCTCCCTATACAGGTAGCCAAGACTTGCCTAGAAATAATTGCCAAAGTATTTAGAGTGTAACTTGCATATTTACCCAGAGATGGCACGTTAGGTACCTGTTCTATTGCTGTAAAATGTTATCAAATTTGGAACTAGGCCTTTAAGGATTAACAGTGTTTTGGGGAAGAAAGCAGAAAGAAAATTTCAACCCAATCATGACTGGGTCACGATCCAGTCAAGATTCTCTGTTCGTTTTTGCATTCACAGTTACGTAGACTGTGGAAATTAAATTAACACTAGTTCCCCCTACTAATTTGGTGTTCCACCATTGTCTGCTCATAGACTGCCAAAATGTTCTGAAGATAAAAACTCATGCATAGGGGGGGGGGGGGGGGGGGGTCTGAAAGGGTGAAATTTTGTATCAAATTGACTTTCCAAATAATTTCACCTGGTCTACAATTCTGGAGTGATCTGTACTGTTTCCTTTGGCTGAAAATTTCAGTAATTACTTAATATATTAACTTATTGGTGTTTAACCCTATGCACACCGATGTCAAAATACTAAAATTACATGCCACAAATTTTTCCCCAAGTGCAACAGGGAATTTAATAATAAAATCTTCTTGTTGGATTGGTCAACTCCTTGCATACTGCTGGCGTATATTCCTGCCAGGACAGAATTATCTTGCCACTGAAATAAATATAATTTGGGCACATTTAATCAAATTTCCCACTGTAAACTGAATGGACTTTTTTTCACCAATGACTTCATGAGTTAAATTTAGATGATGTTTTCATCGAATCTAGTCATGGCTACTGTGAGACAGCCATGACTAGATTCTTTGAAGAATATCTTGAAACTACTTGGCAGGTTAAGAGTTGAACTCCTGGTATTATGGGAAAACTTTTCAGTTAGAAACTTCGATATTTCGATATCAGTGTGCAGAGGGTTGAGGAATGAAGTCATTTAATTATTTATAACTCTGTTGTCCATATCAAATGACTTTGTCTAGTATTGGGATGCTACCACAAAAATAAAGCCCAAATTTCCAGTAATGCAAAACTAGGAAGCCCAAATATCAACCTAGGGACGGAACTTGAAAAAACTTGAATTTGAACCCTCTCCTTCCTTCCACCCCCAGTATGTCGTATATCAAATATCAACAGATTCTGAATGGTGGACCAGAAGAATAAGATTTTTAAAAGTTATCTGTTATATTGCAGCAAGTTAAAATATGGGTCCCCATAGGGGGCCCAAATATGAATACATGGATTTGATTTGAACAAACTTGAATCTGAGCACGGCTAGGGTGTTGTACAGTAAAACCTGCTTTCAGAGACCACTGTTGTGAGAGGCCATCTGTCTTGAAAGACAGCTCTGACATGGTACTGTTTGGAAGTTTTACTCTGTAACAGACCTGTCATCAGAGATCACCTGTTTTGAGGGATCACTTTTGCCTGGCAAAAAGGTTGGTCTTTCAAGCAGGTTCTACTGTATACCAAATATCAAAACATTCTGAATGGTGGTTCTCAAGATTTTAAGGAAGATTCCCCTTCTGCACCAAGTTAAAATTAGAGCTCCGATAGAGAACTTAAATATTAACTCAGGGACTTGATTAGAACAAATCTGAATTTGAGTCTGGCTAGGGTGTTGTATACCAAATATCAAAACATTATGAATAGTGTTTCTCAAGAAGATTTTAGAGAATATTCCTCTTTTGCACCAAATTAAAATTAAAATTCCCACAGGGAACTCAAATATTAACCCAGAGACTTTATTTGAACAAACTTGAAACTGCTCCCATGACTCCCAACAGGATATTGTATACCAAATATCAAAGGATTCTGATTGGTGTTTCTGGAGAAGAAGATTTTGGGAATATTCCAAATGTAGCACTAAGATAAAATTTGGGCTCCAATAGTGAACACAAATGTCAACCGAGGGACTTTATTTGAACAAACTGAATCTGACCCCCCTGAGGATGCTGTATAAAAAGATTTTTGACTGGTGTATCTCAAGAAGCCGATGTTTTAAGATTATTCCCCATAATAGACTAAGTTAAAATTTGGGCTCCAATAGGGATTTGAAATATTAACCCAGGGCCTTGATTTTAACAAACTTGAATCTCATTCCCCTAAGAATGGTATATACCATATAACAAAAGATTCTGTCGGGGGTTCGTAAGAAGAAGATTTTTAAAAAATATTCCTCATATTGCACTAAGTTAAAATTGCTCAAATAGGGAGCCAAACTATTAACCCAGGGACTTGATTTTTACAATCTTGAATCTGATTCCTCTAAGGATGGTGTATACCATTTATCAAAAGATTATGATTGGGGGTTCATAAGAAGGTTTTTAAAGAATTACCTCATATTGCATCAACAAACTTGAATCTGACCCCTGTAAGGATGCTGTATTCCAAATATCACCAAATACTGGTGGATCTGAAGAGGATTTTTAAATATTATTTCCAATATTGCACTAAGTTAAAATTCAGGCTCCCACAGAGAGCCCAATTATTAACCTATGGACTTGACTCGAACAAATTTGAATCCAACTCCTGTAAGGTTTCTGTATAGTATATATTAAAAATTCTGACTAGTGATTCTGGAGAAGACTTTTAACTATTATTTCCAATATTGCACTAAGTTAAAATTCAGGCTCCCACAGAGAGCTCAAGCATTAACCCAGGGACCTGAATTGAACTAACTTAGATCTGACCTCCCTAAGGATCCTGTATACCAAATATGAAATGATTCTGACAGGTGGATCTGAAGAAGACTTTTTTAAAGATTATCCCTCATATTGCACATTTAAAATTCAGGCTCACAAAGGGCAACCAAATTTTAACTGAGGGACTGATTTGAACAAACTTAAATCTGCCACACATAACAATGCTGATTACCAAATATCTAAAGATTCTGACTGAATACCAAATATCAAGATTCTGACTGGAGGTTCGGTTCTAGAGAAAAGAGTCCTTCTCACATTGCATCAAGTTAAAATTTGGGCTCCTGTATTGAGGCCAAATATGAACCCTGGGTCTTAATTTTAATAAACTTTATCTGCCCTCTTAGATCCCATCCTCAAGATCCATTGCAGCATAAATTCACCAAGGCAGATTCAGAAACATTGAACCTTTAAAGTGGAAAATTTGGAAGGAGGAACTTCCTTCTTGCTGAATTTGAACTGCAGGGGAGATCAAAGAGGACCACAAGCTTGTGAACCATGTACTTCTGGCCCCTGTACAGTTCTGTTTACCACATCTTTTGTCTTTTGACATTTTTACAGCCTTTCTAGATTCTAGAGGGACTTTCAAATTGATGCCTTTTCCATATTAGAACATGGGGAACATTTTCCCCTCATTTTATCCAAAAGAAAAACAAATTTTGTCTGGTAGGTCAATGAGTTTTCTCTTACACTGAGCAGGCTCTATAAGGACTATGAATTGACAGCTATTCAGCCAATACCTACTTCTTCCAACTTGGAAGGAGTAGGTATTGGTTGAATAGTTGTCAGTCTATAGTACTTGTGTAGCCTGGTCACTGTAAGGAAAATGAAAAGATGAATTCGAAAAATACAGACCAGTCACAGATTCAAGTCGGAATTTTGAAAAATTCTGTCAGCTGATTGGAAAAGTCAGAGAATTTGATCGAGAATTGGAAAATCTGGCTCTGACTGCAAAAATATGACAAGGGCAAACTGAATTGATATTATTGAATTTCCAACTTTTGGAATCTGTATCACCCAATTTCAACACTTGAAATTTTAGGGGATAATTAGATACACCTCCTCTAGCTACATCCCTGGAACTTCCCCAGCACACCCATGGTCTACAACAAAAATGCATTTATAGCAGCTATGTGTGACATTTTATGATATTAGCAGTAATTAGCTATAATATGCATAACTATTTTCTAAGTTATAACCAACACCAGAGATGTCATGGGAGCCTATAAACATTCAAAATACTTATGAACACTGGTGGCACTGGCATTTACCTGCCCCCCCCCCCCCCCCCCACCAGCCCCATCCCCCCACATCACTACCTGTCTGCATGTTGTGGCATTGTGGCAGTATGGAAAGAAATACAAATACAAGCCTCCATTCTTCAATCATTTGAAAAATTAATTGCATGAGATCAAAATGTATTTTTTTAGTTGCCAAAATAATGTTTTGAAACAAAAACTGATGAAATGAATGCAAATTTTTGTTTATAGTGCTGGGCAGATTTGGCTTGCATGATGGGCAAAGGGTTACATGGATTTGTCATAGTTTATTTTAATATCACAGGGAATTAAACTGAGATGTATTTACTTCTGTTGTATCTCTCTAAAGTACTTTCAATCTGTTCTCTGGTGTATCCTTGTTCCATCACAGCCAGCACCTTAGGCGGAAGAGATGAAAGTTCAGTTCCTGGTGCTCCAGTCTGTATACCTCCCACAGCTGAAAAATTGACAATTTTTTTCCATCAACGACAATGTAATAACATTTCAAAGAAAAGTTGAAGGACTGCTCTGGTATTAAAGTTTACTGACTTTAAACACATGTGTTTAAAGTTAATTAAGTATGAAACATGGAGAGTGGATTACCACCAAAACACACATGAGATGATTTTTCCATCTGAAAAAAACTTGCCATTTATACAAAAACCCCATGAAATGGACTGTTTCATTCAAAGGATCCATAAGCTTAACCTGGATGGTACACTGTTTGTTCTCCTTATGCGTTATCACAGGAAGTGACAATTGCCATGATGATGGTGCAGCAACTCCACTAGTGGTTTGGAGGCAATCCAGCCTGGAAACAAGACAGTCTAATGACATCCATATCCCCCACCGACTTTTATGTTATGATAGGAATAAGTATATCAGGTGATCAAGACAGATGCAAAATGGACTCCATCAGACATAGTTAAATACCTCATTTGGATCATTGCAACTGAAGGAACCATATGGATCGCAACTGAAGATATCGTCCCAAAACCTGCAATTTTGGTAAATTCAAAGTTGACAAGGGCTATAACTCTGGAAAAATTATTCGAATCAAAACTTCCTTTCCATATGCACAATAATGTAAGACAGATGCCACTGCAGAGGATTCTAGATGTTAACATTGCATTATTATTATTATTACATTGCATTACTCATACTGCACACCAATTTCCATAAAAAATCTAATCAAAATGTAGGAGTTAAGCTGACAAGCCTTTCTAATGGAAATTTTGCCATTTCCAAGGGCCGTAACCATGCAAAATTTGTCGCATCGAAAATAAAAATTTTATAGTAAATTTCCTTTCTTATTATACCTACCGCAATTGTTTACTACAGGCTTGCACTACAGTGGAAGACCTTAACTCAGATAAAATACTCTCTATTTTAATCTTTCTCCAAGAGATTTGGGAAAGAAAAGTGGTGTAAAAAACACCACGAAAAAAAAGCCAAAACTGGGTTGAGCGCCATCGGCACACACCCAGTAGAGGAAGCTCTTCTCTTAGTACAATTCCACGACTTCCGTTAACCAGTGCGCAAAGCAGTCATCAATTAATCATTCTTTTGAGTCCGCAACATTGGAGTTATGTGATCAGCGGGGAGGAAGGATTCTTACCCAAATAAGAAGACGGGAGGGCCTCCATGTAAACAATTGCAGTAGGTATAATAAGAAAGAAAATTTACTATAAAATTTATATTTCTTATATACCTACCTTACAATTGTTTACTACAGGCTGAACAGATAATACGATGGAGGGAATCACATAACCAACCCACACATAACTCAATTGCACTGGAACCATGGACAGAGGAAGAGGTCCCTAGTCCTATCAAACCATAGCATCACAAACATTAGTAAAAGACAATGAGAGATGAGGCGTATGGTGAAGTGCGATGCAGAGACAGAAAGGACAGTAACAGCACGGAGCTGGAACTGACCTTGTAAGAAGCTGAATGGCTGGGATAGACAACAGCCTGAGCAGAAGAAAGAGGGCCCGTAGAACAAAGGTCCTCTTCCTGCTCCTGCAACTGTCGCAGATAAGTGGAGAAGATAGCATTTCTCCAGCAGGCTGCCAGCATAACATCCGACAACATGACGGAGTTAGTATAAGCCCCGAGAGCTAGTCAATGCATGCACCTCGTGGCAGAAAAACGATTGGTAATACAATCGCCAGTAGCTAGACGAGCGGAAGCTGCACGAATAACAAGACAAATCCATCAAGAAATGGATTCAGGAGAGAGCTCCAGAAAAAGGCTAGGTCAACCGAGAGGGAGTGAAGCTCACTAACCTGTCTGGCTGAGGCAAAAGCCATCAGAAAAACTGTCTTGCATGTGAGAAAAACTCATATCCACCTGGGATAAAGGCGCGAACCCCCCCCCCCCCTCCCCCTCAAGCAGAGCAGCACCCAAGAAAGTGTCCATCTTGGAGTAAACTGCAAAGTCCTAGGCCTTTTCAAGGAAAAGTGCAGAACAAACTTGGAGAGGCAAGGATGAGTGCCGATACGACGCTGTCCCACATACGAAAAAGGTCTCCGAAGCATGGACCTGTACCCATTGCTGGAGACGCCCAGAATCAAACATATACCAGAAACTCCGCAATGTGTGTGATCGAAGGAGTGACAGAAGCAACAGAGTGATCGCACACCATCGACAGAAGACCTTCCACTTAGCTGCAGAGGCTTAACCAGTTACCTTGGCAAAGAAAGTCACGACATAGAGGGAGAAGTGCCCAAACCGCCGCTAACAGAGAACGGAGCAGATTGAGCCACACCCACTGAGGCAACTGGGGTGCGATCAAAAGGGTTCGACAACTGCAGGTTTGTATCTGGGCTAGAACCTGAGGCAGAATCGGAACCGACAGGAAGGCGAAGCCGACAAGACCATTCCAAAGGATGGGCAGAGCATCCACGGCGAAAGCCAGAGCATCTGGACATGGGTACACGAAAATGTCCACCTGATGGTACCAACGAGTCGCAAAGAGATCGATGTGGTGATGACCCCAGAGATCGCAAAGAGACTGGAACAGCGCCATGTGGAGCATCCACTCGGTGGAAAAGAACCTGCCCCATCGGGACAGGGAGTCAGCTAGGACGTTCAAATGACGGGAAAGTGACGAACCACCACTCTGGCATTGACATCCTGAGCGAGCAGTAGAAGATCCTGAACCAATTCATACATGGGAACATAGTGTGTGCCGCCCTGGTTCCGAATATAAACAACCACCGTCGAATTGTCAGACCACAGAAGGACCTAACAATTTGAAAGGCGGGAGATCCACTGCCGGAAACTCAGAAGAAGAGCAAGAAGCTCCTTCTGGTTGACGTAAAGAGCTGCTAGATCCTGGTCTCATGACCCATGAAGGAAAAGACCTAGAGGAACCTACGTCACACCCCATCCGAGATCAGACATGCGGAAGTCCAACGGAACTCCCTGCATAATCCACTGAACATCTGTCAGGGGAGAAGGTGACGAGGAAGAGACTCCGGTAACAGAAGCACAAGAACCAGAGGATCGACATTCGGCCTCCAATGGCAGAAAGTGTTGGAGAGGCCAGACATGCAGCCGACCTAGAGGAATGAGATCCGTCACTGAAACGCAGAGACCGAGCAGCCGGGAAAGACTCCGAGCTGATGAAGTCCATCCCAGATGACAATACGGAGAAGGGACCAGGTCCGATTTCTCTCCGTTGACTCTGAACCCTAGTGACGTGAGTAGGCTCAACAGTGTGACGACATCAGACTCCAAAAAGCAGCATTGGATTGCCTCTGGAGGATATCAACTAGACAAGCCGAAGAAGACACCTTGGACTGTGTGTGATGTAAGACTAACACATGCGACATCAGACAGGTGAAGCCCCAAGGATCTAGGCTGAGGCCAAAGGGAATGACCTTGAACTGGAAAACATCCTGGGGAATGGAGCGGCGAACTGATCTGAAAGCCTCCATGCTGAACTGAGGATCAATGATAGACTGCGTCGGAATACTCAGATCGATAACCTATCTGAGTCGGCCATCCTTCTTTGGCACCAAGAACATGCGGGAAACAAAATCCCACTGAAAGAAAGTTCTTGATGACCTCGATTGTCCCTTTTGAGAATTGACAGGAGATTGCCCATCTCCGTGGTCAAAAGGTCCCAACATGTAACGCTGAAAGGGACTCATGTGGCGAGAGGCACTCTCTACTTAGTGGAGTGCCTCAACCTGGGATGAAATCGAGGCGACTACTGCCGACGCCTACCAAACCCTGTGAGTGAGTAGAAGTGGCAGTAGCGCCTGCCTCCAACAGAAGGCCAATCAAGCTGACTAAGCAGCAGCAGATCAATGGAATGACAAAGGGAGCCATCCCGGACCGTCGCCACGGAACCATGGAATAGTCGCGGACCCGCCGAAAGAGGCAGATCGAAGAGCAGCGCACTGCCCCTCAAAAAGGGGACGTCTTGTGTCCAGCACAGCAAACCTGCGAACTAATTCCAAGCTAGCCACGTAACAGGCATGTGTGTGAGAAGATGCATGAGCGCCTTGAACAGCACACACAAAACAAAACCTGTTTGTCATCAAACTCATCTGGGAGCAGATAAGCAGCAAAGCAGAGACGACGTGATCAAACAGAGAACGCATTCCAGCATCCCTCTCGATAAGCCCAACCTGGACTTCAGAGTCTCCATATGGCTGAGGAGTTGAAGTCCTGATCCAAGACCATCATAGTCTGGCAGACTGACGGATTGACGAAATCCTAGGAACGATAATGCACCAAAGGCAAAATGTGTCAACCTTGATGAAGAACAACGTCTTCATAGCCTTGGAACTCAGCTTCGAGTCCAAAGTGGTAAATGCTTCAACACCTGTACCAACAGGCACGGTCGAAGGTGCCCAGAAGCATGTTGCTCCACAGGCTGTAGGCACGTGACCGTTGATCACAGCCAGGTTGACACTGTCGGCTGGTTTGACGGTTTGAGACCTGGAAGGAACCCAAACACAAAGTCAAGAGCTGCCCCCAAGTCAGAAGACTGTTGGCTCTCGATGTCAGGAATGTCAGACTCATCCCATGAGTTGGAAGACATATAGCCCATCATGGGCAAATCAGCCGATGTCTCACCAGGAGATCAGAAAGCGACCTGTTTCCAATCCTGGGAGGCTGCGCCACAGGGGGTGCCCGGAAACCACTCGTAGCCTTGCTGGAAGCAACGAAAAAGGCTGTTGGACAGAACCTAAGTGAGCAAGGAGAGGGGGTCCCTAAGCTCACTGACTGTCGGAACAGAACGATGAGGGAACGAACCGACAAAGTGGCTTCACTCCAGACCCATTTTCCAGGGAAGGGTCACAATCCTCAAATACACTTGACGTGGGGCGACGGGCTGCAGCTGAAAACATCTGAAGGCAGATGTGTAGTGGTATATCACATACCCCGAGGATCAACAGAGGAGAGTCGCCGCAGACCTTTGCGGGACAGAAGGTCCAGGCTGCACAAAAAGCATTGGTCACACAAAACTGGCCATGGGACCAGAAAGCGTGGACGGAAACGCAATGGAGCTCATGGTGACCCCACCATGAACATCCAAATCCAATGAGAAAAACTGAGGTACTCGACGGCTGAGAGACCACAGTAGAGGGTTTGGCCGGCAGCCCCTTCCAACTTCGCCAAGTTGAAGTCAGGGAAGGCCGAGACCAATACCCCATGTCTGCAGACCCCTGCAGGGATAAAACTGCTGTGCTCAAAGGCTGAGAGGACACAGCATGGGGGTTCGGTCGGCAGCCACTTCCAATTTCGCCGAGTTGAAGTCAGGGAAGGCTGAAGCCGATACCCCACGTCTACACTACTAGACACCGCTGCAGACCCCTGCAGGGAGAAAACTGCTGTGCTCAACAACCAAGAGGATACAGCAGGGGGTTCGGTTGGCAGCCACTTCCGACTTTGCCGAGTTGAAGTCAGGGAAGGCTGAGGCTGATACCCTACGTCAACATCACCAGACACCTCTGCAGATCCCTGCATGGATAAAACTGCTGTGCTCAACGGCTGAGAGGACACAGCAGGGGGGGGGGGGGGGGGGGGGTCAGACGGCAGCCACTTCTGACTTCGCCGAGTTAAAGTCAGGGAAGGCTGAGGCCAATACCCCACAACCACACTGCAGACATCACTGCAGACCCCTGCAGGGATAAGCCGAGGCCGGCTAAAACGGTGCCCGATGACGTTGTAGACGGAACAGCAGTAGCAGCAGATACGACGGGAGCTGTTGGAAGTGGCGGAAAAGGGGAGAGAGCCACCTAGCTCGGCCTCCGAAGGAGGAGTCACAACCCTAGTGACAGCCTCAGATGTCGACTGGAGAGGGTGCATAGTCCCGGAACCAGGCATTTCGACACCAGAATCCAACAGCTGCCGCAGTATCCACCACAGTAAAAAAAAACTGCACATCCCCCACGGATGGGGAATAACTCTCACCAGACGTGGTCGTGTCGGGAGGCCCCAAGACGACAGCGATACCCCCCCCCCCCCCCCCCGGGAGCAGGAGGAGCTGCACATCCCCCATGGAGGGGGTGTAACTCTCACCAGACGTGGTCATGTTGGGAGGCCCAGAAATGACAGCGTTCCCCACCCGCCGTGGGTGTGGGAGGAGCTACACATCCCCCACAGAGGGGGTATAACTCACACCAGATGTGGTCGTGTCGGGGGGCCCCGAAACAACAGCGTCTCCCCCCCCCCCCCCCCCCCCGACAGGTACTAAATGAAAGTGTCAATGACACTATAGCTTTACTTGTGTGTTGTGTTTGATGAAAAGGATAATGTTCAATGTTTATGAAAGGATTATGAAATAAGACAAGAATTGTGATAATTGGGAATATGTTCATTTCTGTTCCCTGTATGCTATGTTTATGATAAAAATAATATGAGGTGTACACTGTACTAAAGAGCTGAGGGGTGTGTTAATATGATCTCACAGTTAATGTATGTGGCCCTCGCAGTTAACGTATATCGACAAAATTTACCAAGTTACAGTGAAATTATTCCAAAACGGGTCATCCTATCAAGTTACATTAAAATCCCTTCATAAATGTGGCCTGTAGACTGTGCTAAAGGTTTTGGGACTTCGGGCCCCTGTAGCCGTCAGTTTCCCAATTGCGTCCAAAGGTGACATTCTTATCTAGACATCACATGAAGTCAACCTACCAAGTTACAATGAAATCCCTTAATAAATATGACCTGTAGACTGTGCTAAAGGTTTTTGGGCTTTGGGCTCTGGCAGCCATCATGGTTGCATGATCACAACCAAAAGGGGACATTCTCATCTGGGCATCATCTGGAGTGATCCTATAAAGTTACAATGAAATCCCTTCATAAATATGACCTGTAGACTGTGCTCAAGGTTTTTGGGCTTCGGGCCCCTGAAGCCGTCACAGTTGACCAATCACGACCAAAAGGGGATGTCATCATCTAGGCATTATACGGAGTCAAACTTATGGGTTACAATGAAGTCCTTCCATAAATATGACCAATAGACTATGCTAAAGGTTTTGGGGTTTTGGATTCGGGCAACCATCAAGGCTGAATGATCGCGACCAAAAGGGGACGTACTCATCTAGACATTATTTAGAGTCATCCTACCACGGTACAATGAAATCCCTTCATGAATATCACCTGTAGACTGTGCTAAAGATTTTCAGGCTTTGGGCCCCTGTAGCCAACACAGTTGCCTAATGGTGTCCAAAAGGGGCTGTTCTCATCTAGACATTACATGAAGTCAACCTACCAAGTTACAATGAAATCCCTTCACAAATATGATCTGAAGACTGTGCTGAAGGTTTTCGGGCTTTGGGCTTGGGCAGCCATCATGGTTGAATGATCGCAACCAAAAGGGGATATTCTCATCTGGACATCATCTGGAGTGATCCCATGAAGTTACAATTAAATCCCTTCATAAATATGACCTGTAGACTGTGCTCAAGATTTTCGGGCTTCAGGCACCTGTAGCCATCACAGTTGACCAACCACGACCAAAAGGGGATGTCATCATCTAGGCATTATATGGAGTCAACCTAACAAGTTACAATGAAATCCTTCCTTCAATGCGACCTACAGACATGCTAAAGGTTTTTGGGCTCAGGCAACCATCAAGGCTGAATGATCGTGACCAAAAGGGGACGTTCTCATCTGGACACTATTTGGAGTCATTCTACCAAGCTACAATGAAATCCCTTCATAATTATGACCTGTAGACTGTTCTAAAGGTTTTCGGGCTTTGGGCCCCTGAAGCCGTCACAGCTGCCCAATTGTGTCCAAAAGGGGACGTTCTCATCTAGACATTATATGAAGTCAACCTACCAAGTTACAATGAAATCCCTTCATAAATATGACCTGTACACTGTGCTAAAGGTTTTCGGGCTTCGGGCTTGGGCAGCCATCATGGCTGAATGATCGCAACCAAAGGGGACAATCTCATCTGGGCATCATCTGGAGTGATCCTGCGAAGTTACAATGAAATCCCTTGATAAATATGACCTGTAGACTGTGCTCAAGGTTTTCGGTCTTCGGGCACCTGTAGCCATCACAGTTGACCAATCACAACCAAAAGGGGATGTCATCATCTAGGCATTATATGGAGTCAACCCAACAGGTTACAATGAAATCCTTCTATAAATATAACCTTTTGCCTACGCTAAAGGTTTTTGGGCCCGGGCACCCATCAAGGCTGAATGATCACGGCCAAAATGGGATGTTCTTATCTAGACATTATTTGGAGTCATCCTACCAAGTTACAATGAAATCCCTTCATAAATATGACCTGTAGACAGTGCTAAAGGTTTTCGGGCTTCGGGCACCTTTAGCCATCAAAGTTGCCCAATCATGTTGTAAAGGTTTTTGGGCTTTGGGCACCTTTAGCCATCAAAGTTGCCCAATCATGTCCAAAAGGGGACGTTCTCATCTAGACATTATATGAAGTCAACCTACCAAGTTACAATGAAATCCCTTAATAAATATGACCTGTAGACTGTGCTCAAGGTTTTTGGGCTTCGAGCTCGGGCAGCCATCATGGTTGAATGATCGCAACCAAAGGGGACAATCTCATCTGGGCATCATCTGGAGTGATCCTACGAAGTTACAATGAAATCCCTTCATAAATATGACCTGTAGAATGTGCTCAAGGTTTTTGGGCTTCGGGCACTTGTAGCCATCACAGCTGACCAATCACGACCAAAAGGGGATGTCATCATCTATGCATTATATGGAGTCAACCTAATAGGTTACAATGAAATCCTTCCATAAATATGACCTTTTACCTATGCTAAAGGTTTTTGGGCTCGGGCACCCATCACGGCTGAATGATCGCGATCAAAATGGGATGTTCTCATCTAGACATTATTTGGAGTCAGCCTACCAAGTTACAATGAAATCCCCTCATAAATATGACCTGTAGACTGTGCTAAAGGTTTTCGGGCTTCGGGCACCTTTAGCCATCACAGTTGCCCAATCATGTCCAAAAGGGGACGTTCTCATCTAGACATTATATGAAGTTAACCTACCAAGATACAATGAAATCCCTTCATAAATATGACCTGTAGACTGTGCTAAAGATTTTCGGGCTTCATGCTCGGGCAGCCATCATGGCTGAATGATCGCAACCATAGGGGACAATCTCATCTGGGCATCATCTGGAGTGATCCTAAGAAGTTACAATGAAATCCCTTCATAAATATGACCTGTAGACTGTGCTCAAGGTTTTCGGGCTTCGGGCACTTGTAGCCATCACAACTGACCAATCATGACCAAAAGGGGATGTTATCATCTAGGCATTATGTGGAGTCAACCTAACAGGTTACAATGAAATCCTTCCATAAATATGACCTTTTGCCCATGCTAAAGGTTTTTGGGCTCGGGCACCCATCAAGGCTGCATGGTCGCGATCAAAATGGGACGTTCTCATCTAGACATTATTTGGAGTCATCCTACCAAGTTGCAATGAAATCCCTTCATAAATATGACCTCTAGACTATGCTAAAGGTTTTCAGGCTTCGGGCACCTTTAGCCGTCCAAGTTGCCCAATCATGTCCAAAAGGGGACGTTCTCATCTAGACATTATATGAAGTCAACCTACCAAGTTACAATGAAATCTCTTCATAAATATGACCTGTAGACTGTGCTTAAGGTTTTCGGGCTTTGGGCTCGGGCAGCCATCATGGTTGAATGATCGCAACCAAAGAGGACAATCTCTTCTGGGCATCATCTGGAGTGATCCTACGAAGTTACAATGAAATCCCTTCATAAATATGACCTCTAGACTGTGCTAAAGGTTTTTGGGCTTCGGGCACCTTTAGCCATCACAGTTGCCCAATCACGTCCAAAAGGGGACTTTCTCATCTAGACATTGTATGAAGTCAACCCACCAAGTTACAATGAAATTCCTCAATAAATATGACCTGCAGACTGTGCTAAAGGTTTTCGGGTTTTGGGCTCGGGCAGTCGTCACGGTCAGCAGATCATGCCCAAATGGGGAAATTCTCATCTAGACATCATAAGGAGTCATCCTACCAAGTTACAATGAAATCCCTCGACATTAAACATGACCTGCAGACTGTGCTAAAAGTTTTGGGGTTTCGGGCTTGGGAAGCCATCACGGTTGATAGATCATGCCCAAAAGGGGACGTTCTCATATAGGCATTATACAGAGGCATCCTACCAAGTTATAATGAAATCCCTTCATAAATACGACCTGTAGACTGTGCTAATGGTTTTCGGGTTTTAGGCTCAGGCAGCCATACCGGTTGCCCGATCACGACCAAAGGGGGACCTTCTCATCTAGACATGACCCCAAACCTGCATATGAAATTTCGTGACGATCAGACAAGAACTGCGGGGTGTAGCCCGTGCTAAAAGAAAATGTGAACAGACGTCACAGACTCACAGACTAACAGACTCACAGACTAACAGACTTCTGCACACGTGATGGCAATAGCTTATCTTGACAATATCAAGTTAAGCTAAAAACAGAAATTCAGCCCTCAACAGAGTGAAGAAATCCTGTCCATACAGTCCCTCCCTGACACCTAACTCCAATAACAATAATAAAATTTATCAACCGAAAAATTTTATTTCCAAACCGCGTTGACACGATGTCGAAAAAAAAAAAACATTCGCAAAAACAAACTAGAACTATCACTGAAGGTGATTAATACCCCCGCTTTGGGTTTTTAGAGGAATGCACTTCTGATCATGTAGGCGAAGGCCATAAGGAAATGTATACATGAAGATCATTTTTTGTTGTTGAAATTTGTATTTGCATGTGGCCTTCCACAGAACAGCACTGAATACTTAAAAGAGCCCATACATATATGGTTTACATTTGGAAAAACACATTTACAATGTGCAACATGTATTCAAAATCGGTTCATTAATGTAGGAGGAGTTGCACACACAAGAATCCCATTTGAAAACCCATAATAAATCCAAGTTAAAGGGAGATAACCTAGTTAAAATTGTCGCAGATCAAAAATTTGGGAATATGCGTATGTTCACTTAGTTGTGATAATGTTTGAAAGGTTTCGTCAAAATTGATTGATAAATGTAGGAGGAGTTGCACGCACAAGAATTTCATGTAGAAACCCATAATAAATCTAAGTTAAAGGGAGATAACCTAGTTAAAATTGCCACAGCTCAAAAATTTTGGAATATGCGCATGTTTACTTAGTAGTGATGATGTCTGTAAACTTTTGTCCAAATTGATTGATAAATGTAGGAGTTGCGCACACAAGAATTTCATGCAGAAACCCATATTAAATCAAAGTTCAAGAGAGATAACCTGGTTAAAATTGTCGCAGATCAAAAAGTTTGGAACATGCACATGTTCACTTAGTAGAGATGATGTTTGAAAGGTTTCATCAAAATCGGTTCATTGATGTAGGAGGAGTTGCGCACACAAGAATTTGTTGGAACGGAAAGACATAATAAATCTAAGTCAAAGGGAGATAACCTGGTTAAAATTGTCGCAGATCAAAAATCTTGGAATATGCGCATGTTCACTTAGTAGTGATGATGTCTGAAAAGTTTTGTCCAAATTGATTGATAAATGTAGGAGGAGTTGCGCGCACAAGAATTTCATGTAGAAACCCATAATAAATCTAAGTTAAAGGGAGATAACCTAGTTAAAATTGCCACAGCTCAAAAATTTTGGAATATGCGCATGTTCACTTAGTAGTGATATGTCTGTAAACTTTCGTCCAAATTGATTGATAAATGTAGGAGGAGTTGCGCACACAAGAATTTCATGCAGAAACCCATATTAAATCAAAGTTCAAGAGAGATAACCTGGTTAAAATTGTCGCAGATCAAAAAGTTTGGAATATGCACATGTTCACTTAGTAGAGATGATGTTTGAAAGGTTTCATCAAAATCGGTTCATTGATGTAGGAGGAGTTGCGCACACAAGAATTTGTTGGAACGGAAAGACATAATAAATCTAAGTCAAAGGGAGATAACCTGGTTAAAATTGTCGCAGATCAAAAATCTTGGAATATGCGCATGTTCACTTAGTAGTGATGATGTCTGAAAAGTTTTGTCCAAATTGATTGATAAATGTAGGAGGAGTTGCGCGCACAAGAATTTCATGTAGAAACCCATAATAAATCTAAGTTAAAGGGAGATAACCTAGTTAAAATTGCCACAGCTCAAAAATTTTGGAATATGCGCATGTTCACTTAGTAGTGATATGTCTGTAAACTTTCGTCCAAATTGATTGATAAATGTAGGAGGAGTTGCGCACACAAGAATTTCATGCAGAAACCCATATTAAATCAAAGTTCAAGAGAGATAACCTGGTTAAAATTGTCGCAGATCAAAAAGTTTGGAATATGCACATGTTCACTTAGTAGAGATGATGTTTGAAAGGTTTCATCAAAATCGGTTCATTAATGTAGGAGGAGTTGCGCACACAAGAATTTGTTCGAACGGAAAGACATAATAAATCTAAGTCAAAGGGAGATAACCTGGTTAAAATTGTCGCAGATCAAAAATCTTGGAATATGCGCATGTTCACTTAGTAGTGATGATGTCTGAAAAGTTTTGTCCAAATTGATTGATAAATGTAGGAGGAGTTGCGCACACAAGAATTTCATGTAGAAACCCATATTAAATCAAAGTTCAAGAGAGATAACCTGGTTAAAATTGTCGCAGATTAAAAAGTTTGGAATATGCACATACTCACTTAGTAGAGATGATGTTTGAAAGGTTTCATCAAAATCGGTTCATTAATGTAGGAGGAGTTGCGCACACAAGAATTTGTTCGGATGGAAAGACACAATAAATCTAAGTCAAAGGGAGAAAACCTGGTTAAAATTGTCGCAGATCAAAAATCTTGGAATATGCGCATGTTCACTTAGTAGTGATGATGTCTGAAAAGTTTTGTCCAAATTGATTGATAAATGTAGGAGGAGTTGCGCACACAAGAATTTCATGTCCGGAAAGACGTACGGACGGACGTACGGATGGACGGACGGACGGACGGACGGACGGACGGACGGACGTAAAGACGTACAGGGCGATTCCTATATAGCCCCCACTTCTTCGAAGCGGGGGTATAAATATATAAATAAAATACAATGAGAATGTGGTTGAAAATATTAACGAGAATATATAAAACACAGTCTTGTTATTATACGATTTTCAGATCCATAATTCCAGTCACAGGAAAACCATTATCGACGAGTTGAATTATTACTGTATCATAATGCAAAGATGGCGACTCGTCAACGACGTTTCGTGGACAAAAAAAGAATGGTTTGATGACTGCTTGCGCACTGGTTAACGGAAGTCATGGAATTGTACTAAGAGAAGAGCGTCCCCTATTGAGTGCGCGCCGATGGCGCTCGACCCAGTTTTGTTTTTTTTTTGTGGTGTTTTTACACCACTTTTCTTTCCCAAATCTCTTGGGAAAGATTAAAATAGAGAGTATTTTATCCGAGTTAGGGTCTTCCACTGTAGTGCAAGCCTGTAGTAAACAATTGCAAGGTAGGTTGATAAGAAATTCCTGACCACATACACATCTATATTGATAAGAAATGTGGTTGAAAATATTAACGAGAATATATAAAACACAGTCCTGTTATTATACAATCTTCAGATCCATAATTCCAGTCACAGGAAACCATTATCGACGAGCTGAAATATCACTGTTTCGTAAAAAATGGCGACACATCCTTCACGTGCCGTGGCCAAAAAAAGAATGATTAATTGATGACTGCTTTGCGCACTGGTTAACGGAAGTCGTGGAATTGTACTAAGGGAAGAACGTCCCCAACTGGGTGTGTGCCGATGGCGCTCGACCAAGTTTTGGCTTTTTTTTCGTGGTGTTTTTTACACCACTTTTCTTTCCCAAATCTCTTGGAGAAAGATTAAAATAGAGAGTATTTTATCCGAGTTAGGGTCTTCCACTGTAGTGCAAGCCTTTAGTAAACAATTGTAAAGTAAGTTGATAAGAATTTCCTGACCACATACACATCTATACTTAATACTGACACTTCAGACCAAGTTTTGTAAAAATCTAATAAACAAGAGGCCCCACGTGGCCTTAATCGCTCACCTGACAAAGTGACTCTAAGAAGTATTTTAGGTCACCTTCACCATGTCATGCCTCATCAACATTAACTGGTTGAGTGATAGATTTTGTTTGAAGTTCAACATTTGTTACCTAAAATTAGTTTTATTTAAAATCATTGGTGTGTGGCCAATCTCCAATGATTTTTAATAAAGCAAATTTATCTCTGCAGACAAACTGGTTTAGCTTGAAGCACAAACAAGGAATGTGAAGAGATAGCCTTGGACATCTCTCCCCAACTGTGGATATCTTCCATGTGCTACATGTACATATTTGCATGCAAGAAAACAAAAATTTTCACAAATTTTCCAAAATATTAGTTTTTTTTATCATCATTGGAACAAGCTCAAATAGCTTATTCCAATAGGGGTATGGGAAGATCAGGTATATTTTTGAGACAGAAATGTGAATATATAAATAATGGTGTTTTTTTGTGAATGATGCTGGAGAATTTTGCGTAAAGATATGGTAAATGGTTTGTTCTAGATACAGAATGATGCAAAAGTATTTAAATTTGATTAGGCAAGTTGTTCCTATAATGCATTTAAAAATTGAAGTAACTGTTTTTTTGCTGCCCGAACGTTTAGATGTGTGTGTTTGTGTTTGTGTGTGTGTGTGTGTGTGTGTGTGTGTGTGTGTATGTGTGTGTGTGTGTGTGTGTGGGGGGGGGGGGGGGGGTAAGAGTGTTCTTGCAAACAAAATTCCTGAATAAATGGAAAATTTTATTTTTTGTGTGAAAGACATAGTGCGTGAATGTTGATTGGAACAAGCTTAGAGAGCTCATTTTAATGTGAAGTCATAAAGCTGTGTTTTACGTACGAAATTCTGGAATAACTAAAAAATTGCTTTTTTGACTCAAAAAGCATGGTGTGCGACCTCTCATTGGAATGAGCTCAAAAAGCTCATTCCAATGGGGTATTTACAAGCGATAAGTACATGTATGTTTAAGAGACAAAAATTAAAATTTGAATAGCGATTTTTGCGAAGAATGCTGACAAGTTTTGGCAGTTATGCTGGTAAAAAGGTAAGATATGCAAAGTGGTTGTTTTTTAGAGGCGACATTTAATTAAGGGGAATTAACCCTTGATTACTGAGGTAACTTCTAAAAGTACTGAAATTTCATGAAGCAATGTGAATAACAGACAACAGTTGCCTAAAAATTTCATGAATAACTAAAATTTTTATTCTTTTGTCTCGAAAACATGGCATATGACCTTTGTTGGAATGAGCTGAATGCGTGTGTTCCAATGAGGGGTCATAAAATTTGAAGGAGATTTGAGTGAATAATGCATTGGTACTGCTAGATTTGGGTAAACGGTTCACCCTGGATACCACCCCTTCTATAGTAGATCTTTTCTGCAAATTTTGTCTAAGATTCTATCAACTTTACAAATAAATACGTTCATGAATCACAATCAGATCCACCCCACAATGTTGCATACCAAATATCAAAAGATTCTGCCTGCTGGATCTGGAGAAGAAGATTTTTTAAGAAATATGCCTGAAATGCACTAAGTTAAAATTTGGGCTCCTATACGGAGCCCAAATATAAACCCAGGGGGCCGATTTGAACAAACTTGAATCAGATCCACCCCACAATGTTGCTTACCAAATATGAAAAGATTCTGAAGCTGGATCTGGAGAAGAAGATTTTTTAAGAAATTTGCCTGAAATGCACTAAGTTCGAATTCGAGCTTCTATAGTGAGCCCAAATATGAAACTAGGAAGCCGATTTGAACAAACTTGAATCAGATCCACCCCACAATGTTGCATACCAAATATCAAAAGATTCTGCCTGCTGAATCTGGAGAAGAAGATTTTTTAATAAATTTGCCCGAAATGCACTAAGTGCGAATTCAGGCTTCTATATTAAGCCCAAATATGAATCCAGGGGGCCGATTTGAACAAACTTGAATCAGATCCACCCCGCAATGTTGCATACCAAATATCAAAAGATTCTGCCTGCTGGATCTGGAGAAGAAGATTTTTGAAGAAATTTGCCCGAAATGCACTAAGTTTGAATTCGAGCTTCTATAGTGAGCCCAAATATGAATCTAAGGAGCCGATTTGAACAAACTTGAATCAGATCCACCCCGCAATGTTGCATACCAAATATCAAAAGATTCTGCCTGCTGGATCTGGAGAAGATGATTTTTTAAGAAATTTGCCTGAAATGCACTAAGTTCGAATTCGAGCTTCTATAGTAAGCCCAAATATGAATCTAAGGAGCCGATTTGAACAAATTTGCATCAGATCCATCCAACAATGTTGCATACCAAATATCAAAAGATTCTGCCTGCTGGATCTGGAGAAGAAAATTTTTTAAGAAATTTGCCTGAAATGCACTAAGTTCGAATTCGAGCTTCTATAGTGAGCCCAAATATGAATCTAGGAAGCCGATTTGAACAAACTTGAATCAGATTCATCCCACAATGTTGCATACCAAATATCAAAAGATTCTGCCTGCTGGATCTGGAGAAGAAGATTTTTAATAAATTTGCTTGAAATGCACTAAGTTCAAATTTGGGCTCCTATACTGAGCCCAAATATAAACCCAGGGGGCCGATTTGAACAAACTTGAATCAGATCCACCCCACAATGTTGCTTACCAAATATGAAAAGATTCTGCCTGCTGGATCTGGAGAAGAAGATTTTTTAAGAAATTTGCATGAAATGCACTAAGTTCAAATTCGAGCTTCTATAGTGAGCCCAAATATGAATCTAGGAAGCCGATTTGAACAAACTTGAATCAGATCCACCCCACAATGTTGCATACCAAATATCAAAAGATTCTGCCTGCTGGATCTGGAGAAGAAGATTTTTTAAGAAATTTGCCTAAATGCACTAAGTTCGAAATCGGGCTTCTATACTGAGCCCAAATATGAACCCAGGGGGGCCGATTTGAACAAACTTGAATCAGATCCACCCTACAATGTTGCATACCAAATATCAAAAGATTCTGCCTGCTGGATCTGGAGAAGAAGATTTTTTAAGAAATTTGCCTGAAATGCACTAAGTTCGAAATTGGGC
The DNA here is from genome assembly GCA_031216915.1 of Pictodentalium vernedei. Classification (NCBI taxonomy): domain Eukaryota; kingdom Metazoa; phylum Mollusca; class Scaphopoda; order Dentaliida; family Dentaliidae; genus Pictodentalium; species Pictodentalium vernedei. The sequence goes on along the minus strand of CM062296.1, from coordinate 280,457,198 downwards.
TCCTATACTGAGCCCAAATATTAACCCAGGGATCCGATTTGAACAAACTTGAATCAGATCCACCCCACAATGTTGCTTACCAAATATGAAAAGATTCTGCCTGCTGGATCTGGAGAAGAAGATTTTTTAAGAAATTTGCCTGAAATGCACTAAGTTCGAATTCGGGCTTCTATAGTAAGCCCAAATATGAATCCAGGGGGCCGATTTGAACAAACTTGAATCAGATCTACCCCGCAACGTTGCATACCAAATATCAAAAGATTCTGCCTGCTGGATCTGGAGAAGAAGATTTTTGAAGAAATGTGCCTGAAATGCACTAAGTTCGAATTCAAGCTCCTATAGTGAGCCCAAATATGAATCTAGGGAGCCGATTTGAACAAACTTGAATCAGATCCACCCTACAATGTTGCATGCCAAATATCAAAAGATTCTGCCTGCTGGATCTGGAGAAGAAGATTTTCAAAGAAATTTGCCTGAAATGCAGTAAGTTCAAATTTGGGCTCCTATACTGAGCCCAAATATAAACCCAGAGGGCCGATTTGAACAAACTTGAATCAGATCCACCCCACAATGTTGCATACCAAATATCAAAAGATTCTGCCTGCTGGATCTGGAGAAGAAGATTTTTTAAGAAATTTGCCTGAAATGCACTAAGTTCGAAATCGGGCTCCTATACTGAGCCCAAATATGAACCCAGGGGGCCGATTTGAACAAACTTGAATCAGATCCACCCTACAATGTTGCATACCAAATATCAAAAGATTCTGCCTGCTGGATCTGGAGAAGAAGATTTTTTAATGTTTTTCCCATTGCCTACAGTGTTAAAAAGTGCTGACTCAGCACTTTTTCAAAGTCCCGAAACTGTACCCTATGATAAAACCGATGGCAATTTTTTTTTACCAATCCTTTCTGTTGGTCCTAAGGAAGCTGCACACCAAATAAAAATTCTCAGTGCCGTGCAGTTTTGGAGATATGGGCGTTTTAAATTTTTTCTATTTTTAGCTCCTGCGGTTCCCACGGGGCTGCGGGAAAATTTTTTTTTGCATAAATCAAGTACTCATGACCCAATAAGCCCTCACATAAAATTTCGTTCAAATCAGCCTCTCGGTTTGGAAAATAGAAATTTTGGGCGGGGCAACAAATTTTGCCCCTCCCATAACGACGCCAAGTATAGCCCCACAAACTTCTCTTGAACAAATCTGAGTCTACACCTCAAAAGGAAGCTGCACACCAAATATCAAGTCTCTGCTACTGCTGGTTCATGAGAAGAAGATTTACAAAAATTTTGGTGCCCCTTGGGGGCGTGGCACCACCCAGGAGGAGGGGCAACTTCATTTGAACAAATCTGAATTGGCATTAGGTAATAAACATTTAGCCAACATTTGAATAAAATTGGGCTAGTGGTTTAGGAGGAGAAGTCGATAATGTAAAGTTAACGCCGGACGGACGACGACGGACGACGGACGCGGATGCCAGACGACGGACGACGGACAGAAAGTGATTAGTAAAGCTCCCCTTGAGCTTCGCTCAGGTGAGCTAAAAATGTAGGAGGAGTTAAGCAGACCAGCAGTTGTGAAGGAAATTTTGCTATTACCAAGGGCCGTAACCACGTAAAATTTGGCACATCAAAAATTCCTAACCACATGCACATCAGATCAGATTGTTTATTTGCAGCACATAATTTAAGGATTACAATAAATATGGTAGAATACACTGCAAGGAAAGGTCATAGCAGAACAGGCTGTCCACCTGCCCTTCCCTTTGAAGACAGCAAAAATTATTTGGGACAGCAACGCTCGTAAATTAGGCAACTTGAAGCGGGCAATCTAAAATTCAACCGTAAATGGACAGTTTAATGGATTAAATATCTTCACATATCGAAAACGGGCAATTTAATGAATTAAATATCTTGACAATGGGAATTCCCATAAGTGCATGACTGGTGAGAGCCATATCGAGGCCCAAACACAGGAAGCACCACATCTACACTTGATACTGATACTTCAGACCAAGTTTCGTAAAAATCAAATAAAAAATGTAGAAAGAGTTAAGAGGACAAGCCTTTGTGATGGAAATTTTGCTATTTCCCAGGGCCGTAATCACACAAAAGTCATCACATAAAAAATTCCTGACCACATGTACATCTACACTTGATAATGATACTTCAGACCAATGCAAAATGTAGGAGGAGTTAAGCAGCCAAGCCTTTGTAATGGAAATTTTGCTATTTCCAATGGCCATAACCATGCAAAATTTGCCGCATCGAAAACTTCTGACCACATGCACATCTACCCTTGATACCGATACTTCAGACTGAGTTTCGTAAAAATCCACTGAAAACTGTAGGAGGAGTTAAGCGGACAAAGTTTGACAGACGGATGGATGGATTCTCCTACAAATGAGGTTTATGTGGCTAAAATATTTGAGGAATTTAAAATGCATGGACAACCACTAAAATCTCTTTTTTAAGTCTAATTTCTGGGTGGTAGCAAACCCTAACCCTTTCAGCTTATTGACCCTAATCCTAACCCTTCTCCTAACATAAAATCCCTGAAAATACAATACCCGCCTTTCGTCACTTTTTAGCCACACAAACCATTTTAGCCACATAAAAAAACATTTTAGCCACATAACTCATTTTTTTAGACACATAAACGTCATTTGTTAGTCCAACTTTATGTGGCTAGTCACATAAATTAGACTAGACACATAACAGTGCTGTGTACCAACTACTAGGAACATAAACCAGATTTGTTTCTCGGACAGACGGATGGAAGATGGACAGATGGATACCATTTCAATATCCCCCTCCCAACCTTGTTGGCGGGGGATAATAAACAAATGGTCATCTGGAAGAATGAGGTTTCCACAGGGTAAATTTACTGAAGCTGCCATGCACAGCAGGGTAGAATCACTAAATTTATCCTTTATGAACTTCAGTATGAGTCAAGGTCTCAGGCTTATACAAAAAGAGGTACCCAGGGGATAAATTGACTCACTGTATGGAATATCAGATGACAGATTGCTTATTTCCAGGGTTGGTGGCAATCCACTGTGTGTGCTATCCATGAAACTCAAAAGAAGTCCTTTTCTAAAAAAAAAACACCTTTTGCTACCACTATCCACTCCATGGACTCCAGCGGAGTTAGAATTAGAATTATCTAGGAGAGCTATTGGCTTTCCTCACTGTATCTCAGGAGGGTGAGATTTGGCTCCGCCGGCACTAAGGTTATGGGGTATGACTATAAACTAGACCATCAGTGGGAGGTGAACAGAAAATATAGAAAAATACTCTTGACATGTGATGATTAACTGAATATGAACCAAAAGGCTGAAAAGGCCCCAATGGGCCTGAGGCACTCATCTGACAATGTTGTTTAAAGAAGGATTTAACTAGAGATGGTCTGTCACCCACTATACCCCCACCGTGGCATACCGCCTCGTGTGGGTGACTGAAAAGGGGCATTCAATTTTTCTAAGTAAAAAGAAAATCTAATATGGCCACCAGTCAGCCATCTTGAAACCCAGCGGGAAAAAAATTATGTCACACACTTCCCCTCATCATGTTGATCATTATTGTGAAGTTTCATGAAAATGGGGCTAAAACTCTGGAAGTAGTTGGCTCCACAAGTTTACATGTGCAATGGACTGATGATGAGGTTGACGACCGATCAACCGACGGACAAGTTGACTCCTATATACTCCCCAAAAACTTTGTTTTGTGGGGGTATAATTAGCATCTATGGCTAGTAAACATTACAGAGGAATGAAGTCATGTAACTATTCAAACCTCTGTTGTCTAGTAAGATGATTTTTTTCTGGTAGTGAGATGCTACCACACAAATAATATCCATATTTCTAGTAATGAAAAATATAGAGATGAATATCAACCTCGGGACTTAACTTGAACAAACTTGAACTGACTAAGCACTCCCCCAATCAGGATTCTGACCATTGGATCTGAAGAAGCAGATTTTCAAAGATTGTAATAGATTGTGGAGTGGAACCATATCCATACTGTCGGGATTGACACTCAAAGATTCTTTTCTTATCAGTGAAATCATGCCTACAGTCTTTATGGACCAAGACCTTACCAATGGGTGTGGTTTATTGTTTTCCCTTTAAATATTCAGATAAGTGGTTATTTCCTTGCTTATCAGCAAAGTCAATCAAAGCCTCCAAACCTTTTGCCATAACTAACCAATGGATTTCCCTCAGTTTCCACATTACTTTGGCAAATGCTATAAAAAGACAAGAAGCACAAGTCCTCTTGAAGTTGAAAATGAGGAGTCATAAGCTGTTTTTCAGACAAAAAATGAAAACTGAATGGCAATTTTTGTGAATAGAGGTGACCGGCTTTGGTCGTTGCACTGGGTAAAGGGTTAATAATTCAAATATACTTGGATGTGAAGAGGATGTTGATTGGGTTAATACCGATCCACTGTTGCTACCTGAGACATTACGAACAAACTCCTCTCCTTTTATCAAATTGATGTATCCACAATTTGGGAACCACCTGGCATGCTCAATAAATGGATCATCATCGGGTTCCCAATTCACCAAATTTCCATTGCAACAGAAGCATTTTGTTTTGTCTCTAGACCCTGAAAATGTAAATAATATACAAATGTCTTCAGAAAGAATTTCTACAAAAATTTAAGAGATGAAAAGCAAATGTTCTGAAACAATAAACACGGTGAGGATGTTGGAGCAATATGCATGATTTACTTAAGCTTTGAAATGCAAGGAATATATTATTAATAATCCAATGAGAGGATTGCAGATCAACCAGTCAAGTTGTGATATTGCCTCGAAACCAGTTTTTAACAAAGCTCTATTTATAATAAGAGCACCGTGATCTTTCACCTCATGGCTAGTGTTCAACCGATAATCAAAAATGGCCACTGACTGATTACAGGTTCAGCTCACAATTTGCCAATTCCGATGCCAATTATGATTGTAATACCATGCACTACTAGACAAGTCGAGGCTCGAAAGAACAACATTAAATTGAACTTATTTTACAGTCCATTCACTACTAGATCAGTTGAGACTCAAAAGAACTACATTAAATTGAAGGTATTTCACAATGTTAAACTCCATTGCCTCAGGTCCGGTAAAATTACCAGTCATGCACATTTGGGCAGTAAATGTGGCTCTTAGAACCAGGTTTACCATTCATGTGTGCACAACTGGTAATTTTTACTGCGACCTAAGTCAATGAAGTGCAACCTTCACTTTTCCGGTGTGAACTGGCGAGTGCTGCAAATACTCTAAATTGTAAGCTTCACATCTCGTTTAACTTGTATATCCTGTAAAGGGGCATCTAGAGAAATTAAGAATATACATTGTGGTGGTTTTTCAACTTTATTGAATTGTATCATTGACATCATTTGACATTAACAATTGAACAATTGCAGAAAATAATAAGATGTGGTTAATGAATCATCACAAAACTTAGATGTGAGTCTTCCATGGAAGACATGTGCCGCCTGCACTATATTTGAATATTTCAGACAGAATTCTAAGTGGAAAAGGGGCATAACTCTGGAAAAAATACAGCGGATCAAAAAATAAAATAGGAGGTGCACAATGCCATTATGTGATAAAGAATCACTGAAAGTTTCATCAAAATCCATTCATAGGTTAAAGAGGAGTGGCGGATAAGAGAAAGTGTGACGCGGACGACGCAGACGACGCAAGACGACAAAAGTAATCCCTATATGTCGCTCCCCACTTCGTGGGGCGCCGACACAAAAATGCTTGGCAACAATCAATTGAACCGTTGTTCCAGGAGCCGTTGCTGTTGTCATCCGATTGCCCACAATCGGCCGATTGGGATGACTGATTCCTATCATCGGTTGAACACTACTCATGGCTACTGACATTGATAAAGGTCTTCCTTTGTCATGTGCAATTTGTTTTTGATAGTTTCCAGTGACCTTAAACCTGAAATCAGTAGGGCCATTGTCCTTCCATGAGGGTCCTAACACTGTGCATTCAGTGGACATGCATTGTGTCGAACAAGTTATTTCCTGGAAACTTATTAATTTTTTACCACATTAAACTATACATGTAGTAACAATCTTGTGATGTTTGACCTGTAGTAGCAGACAGCAAAAGTGATATGATAGGAGAATCTACCCTGCAAATCTGGTTAACATGTGATATGTAAATAAAAGTTACTGGCCGGAAACTTGTGCCCATTTTAGAAGACTTCCACCCCAAGCATTGGTGAATGGGTCCTATTTTACCAGTAAAACAGAACTTGTTTACCACAGTAAACAAGCACTACTTCACTTCCAGGGTTCCCACGGGGAGGCCAGAAACTAATTTGTGATGAAGTTCTACTTATAGTAACAGTCTTGGGAGGTTTGAACTTGCAGCTACCAACTTCAAAATCGATAGGGTTCTTCTCATTCCATATATGATTACTTTCTCAAGTTTCATTGTTATTTATTTATTATTTATTTATTGGTGTTTAAGGACACATACTTATGCAAAATGGCTAATCGTGACCGTGACAGTTTTATGGGTGGAGGAAGCCTGAGTACCCAGAGAGAACTACCGAGCATCGACGAGCAACTGTCAGCTCCTCAACATTCTAACTCTGTTCAAGCAGGGTTACAGCAGTTGAAGACATGTGCACAATCGACGTGCAGTATGCCTTAGTACACAGTGTCATCGTGCCCCCATGTAGGCAACCGGGATAAAGTGCCTTGCCCATGAACACAACACGGGTCGTCCCAGACAGGGATCAAACTCAGGACCTCTAGCATAGAAGTCCAACAGTCTACCATTGAGCCACCGCACAATGATATATAGAACTAAAGTTATCTCCCACAAAATACTACTTTTGAGTAACAATGACCTTGACCCTTAGCTGATAAACCTGAAAATCAAAAGGGTGGTATCAAGCCTGTAAGTTTTGGTAGAGCTGTATTATATGGAGTAAAAGTTGGCCGGAAACTATTTTTTGACCAAGTCCTTTATAAAATAATAATGCCATGACCTTCAACCTTATTGTTAGGGACAGCAAAATCGATAGCATTCTTCCCCTCCCACTGAGGTACCTAATATGTAAAACTGGTTAGAATGAAAGATATAAAACAAAGGTTACAGCAGGGCTTATATTTCATCTAAATTAGGGAAAGCGATTGCAAGAATCTATATGTCCTACGAGAATCCCATTACTATTATAAATTCCGTTGGAGTGCCTTACCAAAATACGTCATGTCACTGGGACATTAAAATTACACATCATGCTGATTTTTTCATAAGGCTGGTCTAATTGTGTTTTCCACAGAAATCCACTGTCAAACAACATGATGGCCTCTGGACGCGATTTGATTTTTAAAAAAATCCAGCAAGAGGATCACAGATCCAGAAGTCGAGTTTTGACATTAAATTCTGAAGAAATAAGCTATTTGTAGCAACAGTGACCTTGACCTTGGAGTCCCAGACTCCGAAATCGATAGGTGTCTTCCCTTCCTATAGGGTAACCTCTGGTATAAGTTTGGTAAAGGTGCGTCAAATAGAACTAAAGTTGTTGCCCGGAAACCAATTTGTCATAAAATATTCTATTTATAGTAACAGTGACCTTGACCTTGGAGTCCCAGACTCCGAAATCAATAGGTGCCTTCCCTTCCTATAGCGTAACCTCTGGTATAAGTTTGGTAAAGGTGCGCCAAATAGAACTAAAGTTATTGCCCGGAAACCAATTTGTCACAAAATATTCTATTTATAGTAACAGACTAACAGTGACCTTGACCTTGAGGCGCGAGACTTTGAAATCGGTAGGTGTCTTCCTTTCCTATAGGGTAACCTCTGATATAATTTTGGTAAAGGTGCATCAAATAGAACTAAAGTTACTGCCTGGAAACCAATTGTTTACGCCCGCCGCCTGCCGCCCGCCACTTCATCAAACTATAAGTCGAGTTTGACTTTGTCAAAACTCGACTAAAAATACTGACTTGTATCTTACTTGGGTGGCAACAAGTGAAGATGGCAATGCCTTTCCTAATATAACTTATAACAACTTACATTTTTATTTCATCTAAAAACTCCTCCTGGTATCAGAGGCAAGTTCATGTGCATCGCAAGTATACAAGAGTTTGGAATGTTTTATATCAGAACTCTCACTGGTAACAAATGGTAAGTTCGGGTGCTTTGACTAATAAAATAACTTTTAGAAAGTGTATCTTCCTTGGGTGGAAACAAGTGAAGATGATGTTTCCCACAGTTGTTGGTTTTATGCAAGCACTCCCACTGGTAACAAAGGCAAGTTTGTGTGCAGTTCGTTTTTACAAACAACAGCTTGGAACATGTTTTTTTTATCTAACAATCATATATATTTTGGCCTGAAAACCATGAGAAATGGTACGTATCACATAATGTGTTCGTCAAAACTCGACTAAAAATACTGACTAGTATCTTACTTGGGTGGCAACAAGTGAAGATGGCAATGCCTTTCCTAATATAACTTATCATCAACTTACATTTTTATTTCATCTAAAAACTCCTCCTGGTATCAGAGGCAAGTTCATGTGCATCGCAAGTATACAAGAGTTTGGAATGTTTTATATCAGAACTCTCACTGGTAACAGATGGTAAGTTCGGGTGCTTTGACTAATAAAATAACTTTTAGAAAGTGTATCTTCCTTGGGTGGAAACAAGTGAAGATGATGTTTCCCACAGTTGTTGGTTTTATGCAAGCACTCCCACTGGTAACAGAGGCAAGTTTGTGTGCAGTTCGTTTTAACAAACAACAGATTGGAACATCTTTTTTTATCTAACAGTCATATAGATTTTGGCCTGAAAACCATGAGAAACGGTACGTATCACATAATGTGTTCTGATTCCGTATCATATAGATGACTCATTCTGATTCCGTATCGCACAGATTCAACTTCCGCTATGACAAATATTAACATTATATACATTGTTATTGCACATTAAAATGTGAAATTCAAAATTTTGACCAATTCCAACCCAATTTAAACGGAAAAACAGGCTTTATGTAACGGGATTGTTAGATAAATGTATTGTCACGACGAAATGCATGTCCTGTAATTTGTATCAGATTCTCGGTCATGTTTACAATCGGATCACAAATCGCCCTAATGGGCTAGTTGCGATCTGATTGTAAACACGACCTCGAATCTAATACAAATTACAGGACATGCACATGGTCATGATAATGTATATTTATCAGAATTTCCACTGGTAACAGATGGTGAGTTTGCAGGCTTAATGAAGTTTTATCCTGCCTCCAATACAGCTACTTCCCCATCCTCTGTCTGACCTGCAACAGATGGATGATCTCCAATGAAAAACATTCCTAATCCTACTCCACAAGACTATATTTCTTCTCACATCCCCATGTAAACACACTGAATAGACTCTGACAAATGTACTACACAGCAGTCACATTTTTTTCTAATGAGCTGCAAGGAACATCAAAGCCTCCCCATTCCCCCACGACAAACCCACATTAAGCTCACAATGTCTGTGTCACCCTTCACATCATGTCCAGTACCCTTGATCTGTTTGATCAGGGCTCAAGTAAATTTGTCCCTAAGCACCAATACAAGCCCCTGCTCTTTGCAGTGCAGATCCCAAGCACCAATATAGCACCTGCTCCTTGCAGCACCCTTATTTGTGTCTCCCCTTCCTATAAACCCATTGAGGCCCAGGCAAATATGCCACTCCTCATTTTACCATGGAACTTGCCCTACTCCTAGTTGCACCCATGCCCAGAAATTTTTACTTACAATGTTCAGATTGTATTAGATTCCAAACACTAATTATAGGAATAATTCAAATAATCAAAAATTTTCTTAATGAAGCACCGGGGTACAACCCGGTTTCATTAATTAAAATTTTGCTGCTGCCGATGCTTTTTATTAACTTGTAAATGTTTGGACATCACTGCCCATGCATGGATTACGACTAGTCCATGGCAACTGTACTGTAGAAAGCTAATATTTTACAGATCCCCCAAAATAACTAGACCTGTTCGTAAGCACAGCTAATGAAATACCCCCGCAATGTGCAGGCAAACCCAAAATTAAGATTAAGTTGATTTTTATAAATACGTTACCACATTCTATAGGTGCTTCATTTTGATACACAGAAAAGGAAAAGAAAATGAAGTGTCACCATACGGCGACACAAAAAATATCCCCACTTATTTAACAATGCAAGCCTGACTATAGGTGATACAGTTTTGGGGTATATACAAATACTAAGTCCATAAAGGGCAATGACTCTGGCAAGAAAATCTCGAACGACACCTGCATTTCACTTAGGATATACAGCAACAGGATACACTTGCATACCAAATATCAAGTCACTCAACCAAGAACTTTACAAGTTACTCATGATTGAATTTCAAGATGGACAGACAGATGGACAGGCAATGACTCTAGCAATAAAATCTCAAATGACACCGGCATTTCACTATAGGTATACAGCAATAGAATACACTTGCATACCAAATACAAAGTCACTCAACCAAGTACTTTACAAGTTATTCATGATTGAATTGTGGAAGGATGGATGGATGGACAGATGGACAGACAGACTGATGGATGGACAGAGCTTGTACTGTGGGTAGACATCAATAAGATAGAGTTTCACATCAAATATGAAGTCATTCCATTGAGTACTCTGCAAGTTATTCATGAATTAATTTCAACTCAGACAAATTCTAAGTCCATAAAGGACAATGATTCTGGCAATAAAATCTCGCACAACACCTGCATTTCACTATGGGTATACAGCAATAGGATACACTTACATACTAAATATCAAGTCACTGAACCAAGTACTTTACAAGTTATTCATGCCCGAATTTCGGGACGGGTGGACAGATGGCTGGATGGACGGATGGCAAGACAGACGGACCTACGGATGGACAAGGCGATTCCTATATACCCCAGCTGGGGGTATAATAAAACATAAACCTATTTTTCCATTCAGAAGACCCGAAAAATGAGATACAGAAGAAAGGCAAATTTCATGATTTGAGAAGGAAAAGATGGAAACCACAAACTTCTGGCATGAGATGAAAGAGCACCTTTCAAAATGGGCCTAGAAGACCATCATCTCACTTAAGAAATAAATGCAGTCAAAATACATATTTGAGTAACTGTTTTTGATACATGTTTTTACTAATCTATTTTGAAAACAAAATGAGGAACTGAAATATTTTCAGATTTTGTTTTTCATTTTTTCATCAAAATAAAATGTGTAATTAATTTTAAAAACAAACATTGTGCGATTAATTTTGTCATGGAGCTGTAGAAATAAATTACTGCCTGGTAACCAATTATTTACGCACTCCAGGCCACCTGCCTACTTCAAACTATCTGCAGAGGTGACTTCTGTTACAACCTGACTAAAAATCTGTGGATTTTGACCAGTAGATCTTAAGAATATTTTTAAATAAATTTTCTCATATTGCACAAAGTTAAAATTCAGGTTTCCATAGGGAGCCCAAATATGACCGCACAGACTTGTTTCCAACAAGCCTGAATCTGACCCCTCTAAGGATATATATCAAGTATCGAAAGATTCTAAATGGTAGTTCTAGAGGAGATTTTTTAATTTTGTAAAATAATATTGTGTGTGCTAACAGAATTATGTCCCTTGTGGTGCCAGTACTGTGCCACCAGTGGACTGGGCACCTTTATTTCAACAAACTTGAATTGACATATGATAAGGAACTTGTATATCAAATTTGGTTCAATTCAGCCCAGTAGTTTATGAGAAGTTGATAAGGCCACACAAATAAATTAATTGATTCTCAGGCATTTTTTTTTTCAAATCAGTGAGGGAAAGGGGGAGGGAGGGAGGGTTTTATTTTTATTTTTTATTTTTCTTTTGCAAAAAGTGAGCAAACATGGAGAGGATGTCGGCTGTCTTTTTACACACAGAAATATAGAAAATGCATATTTATACAAATAAATTTATTGGTGTTTAAGGTCACATACTTCTGCACAATGGCTGATCATGACCACAACATGGAGATAAAGTCAAGGTCAGTCAATCATTTATACCCCCTGTTGCCTATTTTAGAGGACTTGCATCCCAAGAATTAGTGCGTGGGTCCTACTTTACCAGTGAAACCGATATATATTTTGCTTCACTTCCTGGGGTTCCTGTGGGGTGCTTCAGTCTTATTTTCACTAATGTTTTGATAAAATCTATATCCAATGGTGACATGTGTCACAACTACCAAGTAGATCTTGATCTGACTGATCAAGAAAAAAAATTGTTTTTATGATCACACTACTGTATAATTCAACCTTACGTCTCTGTCAGGCTGTAGGAATAAATTTTTACAAGTCTTTACATAGAGATTTTTTTTGTTATTAGGTTGTCTTGTTATCGAAAAGGACATTTTCCGTTCTATGAGCAATAAACATTCCTCAATAACTAAAAAATTTCTTTTTTTTGCCTTAATCACATAGCTTATGACCTGATGCCACACTGGAACAGCTTAACGATCTTTTTCCAATGAGTGATCATAAACAATGTTTTTATGAGGGAAAAAGTGAAAATATATAGAATTTGAATTGTGAGTGGTGGACGGCTATTGCTATTATATAGAGAAGGAAGGTTAACCGCAAACATCTCTCAGTGTTAGTTATGTAAAACTGCCATAGTTTGCTCTACAAGATTTTCTCATTTTCTTAGAACAGTAGAATTCGAGAGCAATAACTTTGTAATGTTTAAAATTGTGTTGCAGCAATGTGTGTGTGCATACAGGGTTTAATCTAGGCCCTTTTTGAGGCCGAAATAAGGTCCCTTTTCCAATGATACATGCTTTTAAATTTGCAATTTCTGACCCAAAACACTATTATCCCCAAACATGTACAACATAATCAGGTTACATATCCATTGTGCTCTTCCAATAGTTAATTCTAATACAGTGATACCCATTTTAACCTGTATTCACTCTGGAAGAAAGCTTCCAGGTGGATTTAAGTTTAGATGACCAACTGAATAATTTTCCCAAGACCAAGGACCCTTTCCCAATCTACTTGGATTAAACCCTGGTGAATGTATGTAGCTGTACGAAATTATTTCAAATGGCATTCTAAACAAACATACCCAAGAAGATAAACCCTGCTTTTGCCAAATCCTCTGGTGTTTGTTGGAATTGATTTGGCCATGTTGCAAATGTTTTCAGACGGTCATTTTCAAGCATATACTTGGGATGTTTGGGATCTAATCGAGGTGCTATACCAAGACTTTGTGGAGAGCTAGAAGCTGGATGTTCATTAGACATTACATTGACTGATGTCTGCATTTCCAGATCTCCATCAACGTTCTGTATTTGAGGTGGAACATCCTCTCCTCTGAACTGGGTAGGTGCAGTCGACATAGAGGTGGAGTGACTTATGTGTGAATGAAAACCACTGTTACCAAGAAAACTAGAACTTCCTAAAGAACTGATAGCTGCATTCCCGGAACTTTGAGGAGTTTTAAATGGACAGTTTGGTTGATATTTTAGATGTTCATCTGAAACAACATCTCCTGGTTCCCAACCAAGCAAAACTGTATCACAGAAACAACACCACACTTTATCTTCAATTCCAGTATAAATAAATCCATCACCAGAAAGATCTGTACGATTCACTGGACTGTTGCGTGGCCAGTTATGAAATTTGTCAAATCTGGCCTGTTGGTTTTGATAATCTGGTGCAACAAAATCCCTTTGCACTGGGATGGTTTGACTGTGTAAAGTTAGCGGAATATCTGTTTCAAGATGATTTCCTTGTAAACCTCCCACTGCAAGCATACTTCATCAAGCATAGTATTCACCTAAAGTTAGAGAAAAATTTAATTAGGCTTTACAGTACAGCTGCCATGGACTGGTCACTTTCCACGGGTGGGAAATATTTCCACCGACACAATATTAGATTCCAAACACTAATTATAGAAATGAAAGTGTCAATGACACTGTAGCTCAACTTTGAATGTGACAGGAATTAGTATTTGCTGTGACCAGGTCAACATTAATGAATATGACAGGAATCAGTATTTGTTGTGACCAAGTCAACAATAATGAATAAGAGAAAAAGGAGTTTTGTTGTGACCCTGTCAACCATAGTAAATCAATTACAAGGTGCCTTCAATGGCCTAAAGAATAGGACATAAGTATTATATGTGATGCATCCCATGTTAGTAAACATTCACACAAACATTTATTCAAACTAGACTTTATGATTCTGGAGAATCATGGCTTTTCCCGATGAGATTCCATGATTTTTCATGACCCCACAGTGTCTGATGAATTGTTTTTAACTGTCTCACTGAAGTTCCTTCATTGATGTTATGAGAATGGTGAGTATAGTAGTCTCAAATGACTCAGTTTGATAAAAAAAATGTTTAGGTAAAACCCATCATTAACGGTGGAGTTGGTTAATGTCAATATCGTCGTCCAACAAGTTAATGACCGACAAAAGGAGTTATGATTGTTTGACACTTACCCACTGAGTGCTGTGTCTATTTGAAAATAGTCCACTTTATCTCAAATGTATCCAAAATATTGATGTCTGGCAACTTGTTGAGGGTTAACAAGTGTTAACAGGAATATTTATTCATGCAACTTGTAATGTCATACCAAGAACTGCGAATGGCCATTTTTTCTTTAAAATCTACAAGATGTTTTCAGAGAAATCCAGAGAGAACATGAATTTTAAGCTTTTGATGGGTATCATTGTTTATCCGGCCCAAAACGGGTTAAGTGTTGTTTTTTGAATACTCTTATTACTTCCCAAAATAATCACTTATCTTGATCGCTTCTCTCAACTTCGGGTGCTGTGGGTACGCAAACACAGCCCATTTTATCAACATTTTGATGTTTGAGAACCTACATAGGGTTAACAAATGCTCACAGGAATATTTTGTACATGCAACTTGTAATGTCACACTAAGATCTGAGAATGGCCCTTTTTTCTTGAAAATCTGCGAGATGCTTTAGAGAAATCCTCGGATAACATGTTTTTTGAACCTTTTGAGGGGTATCTTTCTGTAACCAGCCCTAAATAGGTTAAAGCTTGGTTTTGTGAATACCTTTATTACTTATTAAAATAGGCCGATGAAATCGTCAGATGTGTACCCATTCGCGCAACTAGTAGAAAGCTGTATGACGGAGGGCCACCACGGATGCCGACATTATGTACACCATACAAGGTATGGTACATATAGAAATGGATTGGAGGAGTGTCTAATTTGATGGATAAAGGGTTAATATCTCTGGAGCAAATTATTAGAGTTACATAAAAAACTATACAGCACATCAGTAACCTGAATAAATATATAAAGTAACATGACAATCGGATTGATATTTTTTGAGTTATCTCATGCCAAAGGATTGGAGGAATTTTCAATTTGAAGGATAAAGGGGGTTAATATCTCCGGATCAAATTACCAGATTTACACCAAAAACTACACAGCTCAGCACATCAGTAACCTGAACACAATTAATAAAGTAACTTGACAATCTAAGCAATATTTTTCATGTTATCAAATGCCAAAGGGATTGGAGGAATTTTCAATTTGAAGGATAAAGGGTTAATATCTCAGGATCAAAATAACAGATTTACACCAAAAACTATACAGCTCGGCACATTAGTAACCTGAACACAAATATAAAGTAACTTGACAATCCAAGCAATATTTTTCAAGTTATCGAATGCCAAAGGGATTGGAGGAATTTTCAATTTGAAGGATAAAGGGTTAATATCTCAGGATCAAAATAACAGATTTACACCAAAAAGTATACAACTCGGCACATCAGTAAACTGAACACAAATATAAAGTAACTTGACAATCCAAGTAATATTTTTCAAGTTATCGAATGCCAAAGGGATTGGAGGAATTTTCAATTTGAAGGATAAAGGGTTAATATCTCGGGATCAAATCATCAGATTTACACCAAAAACTATACAGCTCGGCAAATCAGTAACCTGAACACAAATACAAAGTAACTAGACAATCCAAGCAGAATTTTTCAAGTTATCGAATGCCAAAGGGATTGGAGGAATTTTCAATTTGAAGGCTAAAGGGTTAATATCTCAGGATCAAATTATCCGATTTACACCAAAAACTATACAGCTCGGCACATCAGTAACCTGAACACATATATAAAGTAACTTGACAATCCAAGCAATATTTTTCAAGTTATCGAATGCCAAAGGGATTGGAGGAATTTTCAATTTGAAGGATAAAGGGTTAATATCTCAGGATTAAAATATCAGATTTACACCAAAAACTATACAGCTCGGCACATCATCAAATGCCAAAGGGATTGGAGGAATTTTCAATCTGAAGGATAAAGGGTTAATATCTCAGGATCAAAATAACAGATTTACATCAAAAACTATACGGCTCGGCACATCAGTAACCTGAACACAAATATAAAGTAACATGACAATCCAAGCAATATTTTTCAAGTTATCGAATGCCAAAGGGATTGGAGGAATTTTCAATTTGAAGGATAAAGGGTTAATGTCTCAGGATCAAATCATCAGATTTACACCAAAAACTATACAGCTCGGCAAATCAGTAACCTGAACACAAATATAAAGTAACTAGACAATCCAAGCAATATTTTTTAAGTTATCGAATGCCAAAGGGATTGGAGGAATTTTTAATTTGAAGGATAAAGGGATAATATCTCAGGATCAAATTATCCGATTTACACCAAAAACTATACAGCTTGGCACATCAGTAACCTGAACACAAATATAAAGTAACTTGACAATCCAAGCAATATTTTTCAAGTTATCGAATGCAAAAGAAATGGATACGGACGCTGGATGGACAGATGGACGAACGGACAGACGGATGGACGGAGGATGGACGAACGACGGATGGTCACCCCGGATGCCGGCATTATGTGTACCATAAATAGTATGGGTACACATAAAAATGATCGTCGGTGAATTCTACTTCCAATGAAGGAGGTTATGTTTATCTCGCAGATACACATTTGGTGTCATGGTTGCCCAAGATCAGCCCCATTTTCTGAAAATGTCTATGCTTGGCAGCCTCTGGAGGGTTAACAAATGCTTACCGGAACCGAAATATTTTGTCCATGCAACTTGTAATGTCACTCCAAGACCTGCGAATGGTAAATTTTTCTTGAATTTTTTTTTTTTAGAAATCCACAGAAAACTGGAATTTTAAGCTTTTAAGGTGTACATCTCCTTAACTAGTCAAAAATGGGTTAAGACCTTGATTTTTGAATACACTTACTACTTACAAAAATGTTTCCCTGTCAGCTTTGCATCCGCTAAAAGAAGTTATGTTTCTCTGTTGCATTCCCATTTGATGTTGTCGGTGTCCAAAAATCGACTATTTTTTCAAAATTTTGACATTTAGCTATCAATGGCCATTTTCTCTTGAAAACCCTACCAGATGTTTATAAAGAAATCCAGGGAAAACATAAATTTTTAAGCTTTCGATGGGTATCACTATTAACAACCACAAAAGGGGTTAACGCTTGGTTTTATGAATGCCCTTATTACTTACAAAAATGATCCTCAGTGAATTCCACTTCCAACAAAGGAGATTATGCTTATTTTTCAGGTACACATTGGGTGCTGTGCGTGTCCGAAAAAAACCCATTTCAAGAAAATTACGATGCTTGGCAGCCTGTAGAGGGTTAATAAATGCTCACCGGAATATTTTGTCCTTGCAACTTGTAATGTCACACAAAGACCAGCGAGTAGTCAATTTTTCTTGAAAACCTACAAGATGTTTTTAGAGAAATCCACAGAAAATGGGAATTTTAAGATTTTAAGGGGTCTCTCTCTTTAGTCTGCCCAAAATGGGTTAAGACTTCGACTTTTGAATACCCTTACTATTTACAAAAATGTTTCCGTATAGAGTGTGCGCTCGATAAAAGAATGCACTTTTCTTTGTGGCGTACTCATTGGGTGCTGTTGGCATCCAAAAAACAGCCCATTTTATCACAATTTTGACTTTCAGCAGTCCGCGCAGGGTTAACAAATGCTCACCGCAGTATTTTGTCCATGCAACTTCTGTAGTCACACCAAGACCTGGGAGTGACATTTTTTTCTTGAAAATCTACAAGACTCGTTTAGAGAAATCCACGGAAAACATGAAATTTTGAGCTTTATGGGGTAATTGCTGTTTAACCAGCCCAAAATGGGTTAACGCTTGGTTTTATGAACGCCCTTATTACTTACAAAAATGATTCTTGGTGAACTCCACTTCCAATAAAGGAAGTTATGTTTATCTCTCGTGTATCGTTTGGATGCTGTGGGGGCCTGAAAGTGAAACTGACCCATTTCATCAAAATTTTGATGTTTGGCAGCCTGTGGAGGGTTACCATATGCATCGCCGAATATGTCGTGTGTATCAAAGATCGTGTCACAGGCAGGTCTAGAAATGATGAATGTTTAAAAAAAATCTACACGACGTGTTTCGAGAAAGTGCCGATAAACCCCAATTTTGACAGTTTTTTGCCAATTCTGACGAATTAAGGGTTAAATCGAAAATTCTGCTTCGGTACATTTATAAATTTTGTGCCCTCTATGCGTGTGCAAAATTTTGTTAAAAACGGTTCGACAAAATGTGTGGAAACCCCCCCCCCCCAAAAAAAAAATAATAATAATCCTTAGAAAAACAATAGTCTTTTCCAGAGGGAAAAGCCTAATCAGAGCTTTCATATATTAGTTCTGAGCAAAAAACTGATTGCACAAAATCTGGTACAAAATGGCTGCTGGTGGTCATCTTGAATTTTGGACCGGACCCCAAAACACTCGTTCTCATCCCACGGTGATAACAAAGATATCCAAGAAGTTTCATAAAGATCGGTTCATAAATACAGCCTCTAGCCTGAGCCGTATTGGCATTTGCATTTACAGTGCTGAAAGTAACACTAAATAAATCAAAGTTAGTCTAATTTGCATAATTTACACACGAGCAAAAAACCCGTATTATATGTGATGTATCCCATGGTACTAAACATTCATACAAAAAATTATTCAAATCAGAGCTTTCATATGGAAGTTCTGCACAAAAATCTGATTGCACCTAATTTTGAACAAAATGGCTGCCAGCGGCCATCTTGAATTTCGGACCGGACCCCAAAACACTTGTTCTCATCCTACGGTGGTAACAAAGGTACCCAAGAAGTTTGTAAAGATCGGATCATAAATACGGCCTCTAGCCCGAGCCGTGTTGATGGTGCAATGGACGGATGGACAGATGGACGACGGGCCATGACAATACCTCAAATTTGGCTTCGCCAAAGTTGAGCTAAAAATCATCAAAAGTTCCTTACTTTTCCACATTTTTCTTCCTGACCTGACGGCCCAATTTCCATACCCATTTGAGTAACACAAATTGAAAAAATCTGATCATTGGAATATTTTTACGAAAACACTCAGTAACACAAGGAACCAGTTGCTATTTTAATTTTTTTTAAACATTTGCAAAAATGTCATTTCTGTATGGTTCAGCAAAGCTAAATGTTCAGTAGGCAGTGAGTATCAATTAATAGGTGTCTTAACCCTTTGAACACTGGTGGTATCTTCCATGCCAGTTAAATGGCAGAAATTGGAAGAGTCCATATCCATTATTTGGGGGTAGAGCAATTAATATTTTCAACAGGCAGCCTTCAGGCAGCACATTGAAAATATTAATTGTTCTACCACACACGTTCAATTAGTAGCCATCCTACTTAATAAAATTATGATGTATCGTGTTCCTGGACCAGAAAAGCGGTCTCTCGTGTTGAAAGTGTTAAAGATGGTGGTTTAGTTATATTTCAATTTTCAAATGATTTATTAACCCTCTACACACTGATGTCCAAATACAGGCCTGTTGATTTGAGTCGACCGACTGTTTGGGTCGTGTGGAGGGTACTTGGCTTGTCGATTTGAGTCAAACGACTGTTTGGGTCGTGTGGAGGTTTCCTAAAATGAAAAACATGTCAATGAAAAATGGGTAGCATCAAATTGACGCATTGTCTTTCGCCAAGTTGAATGATCTCCATGCAGTAAAAATGAATGGTAAAATGATGTTGAAAATCAACCAGTCATAAACTGCACATGTGTTTGCATCTGTCTGAAGTATAGCTGCTCTGTTGGCCAACAGACTAGCTATACTTCAGGCAGATGCAAACACCTATGCTGATGATTAATTGATGCTCAACATCATTTTGAACTGTTGATCATCTCAAGATGTAATATAGGTACAAAATCAGGAAATGGCAATAATCATGTCTTTGCCATAAATAGTGATTATGGATGCCATACTCTTTTGCAGCAGGCTAGCCCATACCATGGTTAGGCTGTAATTGCAACTACAGGTAATTTGTATCTGAACTGCTGCAACACAGCCTCATTATTGTTCCTAAGCAGGGCATTTGATGACTGGATTTGCATCGCAAAATGCTATACAAATATGTCCAAATGCTAGCCATTTTTCTTTCATACTGGCTTTATATTCACTATTTATCCTCACTTTTTAAAATCAAGATGGAAACTGCTAATCAAAGTTTTAAAAACAAAAAATTCCCTGCTAAGAATTCATCTCTTTTCATCGGAATATTGCCAATAGCAGCAAGAACTTAGCTATGATACACCAGTTCATATATCAGCATAGTTGCGATACATATATATTTAGGCTACCTAAATGGGTTACCTGAATAAAGTACAGGGGAACGAATGATAAGTGACTAAAGTTCAGACCAGGTGAATGATAAATGGGTAATGCAAAATTTTGAAAACAGCAATCCTGAAATAACAAAATTTCAAGTAGCAATTTTTCCCCATAATGCAAGTAAGACTTTAACCAATTCAATCTTGTTTGATAGAGCTCCTTGAGCTCTGTCAAACAAAATTTAATTGGTTAAATTCCTGGTTGCATCTGGTTGCATTATTGAAAAAATGTGCAACTTGAAATTATGATATTTCTACATCATT
Organism: Pictodentalium vernedei; assembly: GCA_031216915.1. Lineage (NCBI taxonomy): Eukaryota > Metazoa > Mollusca > Scaphopoda > Dentaliida > Dentaliidae > Pictodentalium > Pictodentalium vernedei. The sequence continues at coordinate 280,436,223 of CM062296.1, read as the reverse complement.
GTGGAGAGGGTTACAGTTTGTTCAAAAAATTAATTTCTATACTTTTTTAATACCCTCAATGCTTGACTGATATTTTTTCCATACTTTTCAAGACCTTTTTCAGACCTGCACATATTTCCATACTTTTTCAAGAATTTCAAAATGGCATAAGAACCCTGTGCAGTAAGTGCCATCTGAATCCATTGGGAGTTCAAATCAAGAACATGGTCCTAATTTGACTTTGTATTTATTGCGATCATATTGTGCTAGGTACAATGGAGTAGGGCTGTCACGATTAATTGGTTAATCGATTGTCAATCGGTCACGACGGAATGGATTTGTATTTTTCATTGTCAATGAATCAGTAAATTTTACCCCGTTTTAGACGTTTAATAATTAAAAAAAAAATTGATGAAAAACTATTGTTTCTAAAGGTAAAAGGTCAAGAACATCGACGTTAAACCTCAAGAAGCCGTAAGAAGCATTTATCTTTTTGGTACATTCAAAGCTATGATGTTCTGAACTTTTGAACCGTCAGTGTAATAATCAAGACCGGTCGGCAGTTGCAAACTGATGGTTCAAAAGTTCAGAACAACAAAGAGGATCATCTTCGTTGTTTACAAAAGTCAACTGACTTGAACTTCAATTTTAACGACTTCAAAGAGAGGTAGAGGGGGTCATCTAGGTACGATTAATTGATTATTATCGATTATTTGCGATGATTAATCGATTCCTAAATTAAAAAATTGTGACAGCCCTGCAATGGAGATAACAGTCTCCAAGTCAGCCTTTTTATCATAGGTATTCTGGCCAGTATTCTCAGGTGGGGGCAAATATTCCAGCTGTAAAATTTATTGGGTGGCAAACATCCAGCTTAACTTCTTGCATGGGAGGGAGAGGGGGTGGGGGGTTCCAAATGTCAACTGTAACTTAAGTTGGGGTGGGGGGAAGGCAACAGTCCATGGTTATATTTTTCAATTGGGTGGGCAAACATCCTACATTAGACAGATGCAGAAAGCATTGCAGGGGTAGAGGGCCAAGAGGGGGGAGGAGGTGGCGCCAAATGTCAACTGCAACTTTATGGCAGGGGGGGGGGGGGGGGGGGCAACAGTCCATGTTTATATTTTTCTATTGGGTGGGCAAACATCCTACATTAGACAGATGCAGAATGCATTGCAGGGTGTTAATTTATGCACTGGGCTTTCAATTGAAGGCAAGTCCAACTTGGACCCAAAATTGGTAATATAATTTTTTTATAGTGGCATGTCCTGTAGGTCCAACACACAGTGTATCAATTCAATGTTGATGTATTTGTTTATAATCTGAAACAACTAAATGGCCTTATTGGAGCAATACACCATATGTATATGTGATCGAAAGAGGTATTACTTTTAGACCTCATCTTTGATATCAAAATCTGTCGGTCATTAAATTATTTCTAAAAAAAAAAAAAGTGTATTACTCTCAAAGCATTTGGTGAATTTTGCATGTCTGTTTACATATAATGTAGGAAGTTTTAAGTGACTGGCTCAAGTGTGTATCTGGTACAGTGGATCCCGCTAAACTGGATATCTCTTAACTGAATAACCCTGTTAATTGAATATGATTTCCCAACACAAAACCCATTTACCATACCTCCAGTACAAATTAGACCTGTTTATTGAATATAGGTTATACAGTAAACTCCTGTTAATTGAATAAAAAATCTTGTAACCTGTCGAAAAATTACCCTGATTCTCCCCAATTTTTCTTTGTTTATAGACCTATTTGGCCTCAGTACATCCAATACAAGCATTTAATCGATTATATCTTGTTTGACAGAGCTCATGGAGCTCTGTCAAACAAGACATAATAGAATAAGTGCTAAGTTTATCTCTAGAATACAGGAAAGCGACACAATCCCTGTTAATTGAATACTCCTGTCAACTGAATAATTTCAATTGGCAAAGTGGCTATTCAAATAACCGAGTTTCACTATATTCCCTGAAAGTGAGTAGGCCTACATTAATTTATCAAATCAAGGTTTATAAACATCATCACTTTCAGTTCTAATAGCCAATTGATACCTAAAACTTAAATCAGGGAACAATGGCTCCAGGAAGCATTGATGAAACATACTGATGATACTGCAATCTGCAATAAATTAATTATAGGACTCAGCATTAAAAATGGTGAGCAAACAAGTCAAGTTCCTACATTTTGCCTTTAAATTAATAATGCTCACTGTTGGTATTGGGGTTCACTCAGGAAAGTTTTAGTTAATTGATGGAATCTTGACTGAATTGCTTTGTTGCGTATTTGCATCATTTGTTTTGAACCATCTCATTTGAAAAGTCAATTTGCACCATCCAAAATGTTGCAAACACCACATAAAAAGTCAATATGCACCAGCTGCAAGTGGATACGCACCACTCATAAAAGGAAATTATGAAGTTTGAAATGAAGAAATACTCCTTCAGAAATATTCCTGAAAAATTTACTTTGTTGAATTTTTCTATGTAAGTTTTTAATCTTGAATTAACTTGAAACTTGAAACTTCAAATAGAGCTATTGCTGAGTGCAATTCATACACCTAATGCAGCGCTGGACCCAAGACTGAGTTCTGAACCTTGGAACCAGAGTTTGAAGGAATTGGAAAAAAAAACTGTAAGGTAATACTGATTTTAACAAACTTGGATTGTCATGTGGTAGGGAACATACCTACCATATTTGGTTAAATACGATCTGCTTGTTTTAAAAGAAAAACAAATTGTACAAATTTTATTTAAAAATGCAAATTTTGAGCAAGTTATCTCCCCTTTGGGAGCCCAAAATACAACATGGGCACTTGATGTGCTAACATTTGGTGTAGTGTCAGTGCCACAGGCCCCCCCCCCCCCCCCCACCAACCCCCCCACACATACACTTTTACCCTCGGGGCCCCCAAAATCAATTTCAAATTACTATCTGACTGTGGTTTTTCCACCCAATATCACACCCGCAAACGGCACACAACAATACACATCATGTCAGGTGTTGTAGAAACGCTCCGATATCGCTCCCAGAGCATTCAAATATGACCCCCCCCCCCCCCACCCACCCCCACAAATAGGAGGGGGACACCCTCCTTCCTAGTTCAAGTGGGCAATGGGGGTGAAGTGTCTTGCCCCTTACACACAATCTATTTTTACCTCACTGATTGTTTATTTGGGTCATACTTGTTTATTTGAAATAGGATAGAATCATCCAGAAACTTAATAGGTGATTTAATTAAACTGATCAGCAACTAGTAGAATAAAAGAACACTGGAGAAATTTCTCATTCCGGTACTTTCTATTTGAAGAGTATATAAGTCTCTATCAATAGACTTTTGACATTCTTTCATTTCACACAGTATTGAGTAGCGAATGACTATTGTTTTTGCATTCAGCAGTGGAGATTATTATTATTACAGGACAGTGCATTATTCTCGATAGCAGCTGAATTTGATATGTATTCTACAAATGTTATTTTGTGATCTGAGCATCTTTTGTATTGGAAAAGTCTTTCCAAAATTTGAAAGAGAATTTATTCTTCTTGTGTAAACCACGATTTATATTCTTGTGAAAACCTAGGATTCCACTGGATAATTTCCAAACTACCTGCAGAGCAAATATTTGTTGGATATTGATTCTATTTGAATTTTGCAGTTTTGCTTTATTGGAATTTATTGGAAATTGCCATATTTTGAGTGAAGATTTCATTACAATTCATTGGATACTGTTTCTGCAGACACATTCTTGGACACTATATAATACCACCTGGAAAGTTTCTTCATCAACAATTACTGGATTCTACTGAACTTTATTTTTGAACTAACTAACCGATAAGTATTTCTGTTCTATTTTTCTGTAAACCATACAGTGTACAAGATATTGTATCATTTCCTTTTCATATTATTTTTTTAATTAAATTTCAGAATAGTTAAATTAGAGTTAGTGTTGTTGATTCTCAGATGTCTTTGTTTTACCATTAGTGTTATTACACACAGTAACAGTCGAGATCTCAAGATATTTTGTCAAGATTTCAAGACATTTAAGTCAAGATCTTGAGATATATGTATTATGAGATCTTGGGAGATAAAAAAAATATTTTCCATGTCCTAAATCAGCCACTGTACCATTCAGTATCACTCTCATTGATCTTTTTGTTAGGAAGATTGACAGTCAGATGTTCAGTTATTACATGCCTATTCTATGAAATCCCCATCTTCAGCAATACTAAACCATGCGGAAAATTAAAATCCGTTTCGTACATATGTGGAACGGAAATCGTTGATGGTCTATTATTATAAAGAAGCAAAATTTCACTGGAATTTTCTACAAATCATGCACTGCAATTACAATTTGGATCGTTAGTGATAGCTAAAAATCATCCCCTGAGTTCCAATGTGTTCTATGTGCCAGTGGGCACATAGAACACATTGGAACTCAGGGGACGAAATAGTAACACGGGTTCCCCTCGCAAATCTGGTTGGCGATGTGTTCTTTTTGTTGATAGTTGTCAAATGAATTGCTGAGTGTCCTAATAATTGTTTTTATTGACATGAAGGCATGTAATAAGCACAGAGCAACACGCTTGTATGAGTGTGTAAATCGATATGGCGCTTATGTCATCGTGGACAGATAAAACTCGAGGCCTGTGGCCTCTCGTTCTATCCTTTTGCGCTGACCCTAGTGCCATATCAATTAATTAACCCATTCATGCGTGTGTTTCGTTCTGTGTATGTACCCCATAATCAGTATTGGTCTAATTTATAGAGAAGCTCCTTGTGTGGAACTGTGTAAAGCCATTGAGAAGTCTAATATGGCACTGTCAGCCTGGTTTCCATTGTCATATGAGTTCAGTAGGTCACGAACTAGGTGTTCTTCCAGATGTTTCAACATATATTAGGTTTTCTAGTTGTTTACATAAGACTGGTGTGAACAAGATTGGTCTGTAGTTTTCTGGGAGATGTTATCACATTTTTTATAAATTCAGAGGTTCTGAAAAAAGAAAATTACAACTTTTATATTTCATGTGACATTTCATATGCAGACAGACGTGTGACGTCTGTGAGCCAAACATTTAACAATTTCTATATAAACAAATAAAGTGGAAAAATGGAGCAAATTGAAAACTTATAGTTTTAAAAATAATACAATGAAGAGACCAATAGTTTCCGATATCAAATTTGAAACTTACAACTACACCTCTTTCAATGGGTAATCCTAAATACCAGAATCCCCACCTCCACCTCCACCCCCTAACCAACCAAAACCCCTCTGAATTACAGATTTGGGTTTTGCAACCAGAATAGAATTGAATTCATTCTAAGTCACCTTTGCCAGGGCATTTTGGGAGGGGGGGGGGGGGGGGGGGGGAGGTCTGCTGGTATTTAGTATTTTGCTCCTAAATACCAGAATCCCCCAGAACCAAACATAATTCTCCAGAAATGCATTCTAAATAACATTTTCACACTGTTTTCAGAGGAAATATATAATTTTCTAGTTTGTTTTAGCATTCAAAAGGAATCTGAAACTGAATTTATGTACAAATTCGTCACTGTGTCAATTTATTTAAGTGAAGGATTTCTGAATTAAGAGCGTGTTTCTATAAGACCAAGATTTAAAAAAAAAAATTTCATATATTCTTCCCAAGACTTGAACATGATATATTTACCTATTAATGCCTTCCGTTGAGGGCACTATGCTCTCATAGTGTTGCTGAGGGATGCAATAGTGCCCGAGCGATAGCGAGGGCACTATTTGGTTCCCGAAGCAACACTATTTGAGCATAGTGCCCTCAACGGAAGGCATTAATGGGTTTAGTACATCACACCCAGACCATCTCCATAACATATTAAAGAAACGGAGAGATAACTAACACTTTACTATCCAAAATAAAACAATGAAATTAATAACATGAAAATGTCAGGAAAACATTAAACTATCAACTGGATTCGAACTTAACGGGTAAAGTAGAATAATGTAAATAAACACATGAAACCGATCAACCAATCATGTGGCACATAACTGGTTAACACGAGATATCATACAACAGAATCAACGTCTCACATATGGTGGTATTAACAGAGCTTGTGAGGCACTATAGAAATTCCATTATTCATGGCACTAAAGTTTTATTAACGTTCACCCCATTGAATGTGTTATGGGTACTTCCTCTGATGTACGAGCACATTTTAATTATTGTAAATATTTACAACACAATTGCTGAAATTGAATTTTGGGGCACAATACTGCATTTTGTTGCATATTTGTTTGGATTGCTTTCGAATGTCAATTGATTTTTAGTTTTTTGAACACTCGATTTCCTCCAACGCACTTATCAGATCGTCGTCATCAATATCGGTATCTAATAATTCGGGTGCTGATACTGTGGAATTTGCTGACTGGAAAGAGAGTTGTGTTGTTTTCTCAACAGCATTCCTCGCTGCAGGCATTTCTGAATGTTCAGCATCTGCATTATCAACCATGGAACTCAAGCTCTCTGACATACCTCGTTTGACATCAGCTCTTATGTCCGAAACGTAACTTGACAATGATTTTTCATTTCTGTGTCCCGATAAAGAAATAATATCGCGATCTTTGAATACACAATCATTAAGAATTGTTATGGTCGTAGCACGCACACAGTGATTGGTATATGTATCAGAAAGACCAACTTGTTTAGACATTTTTACCATGAACTCTCCTATGGAATTTTTTCCCATTGCCCTTCGCTCAAACCAACATTCGTCATTCTCGTGGTATGAATTTTGGGGAATTTCAAAGAACGCATCACACTCATGGTTTCGTTTCATAAGATATCGTTGAAAACTATTAACAGGGCACATTTTTGTGCCAGTTTCATACATTCTAGGTCCATCACCTTCATCCTCATTCGTTACACCTGTGTGATTTTTTGTTCGCTCAGAAGTAGTTTTTAGGATGTATTTTCTTCCAGTGTCATCAGTTTTAACTACAAAATCACAAGCTTTAATTTCTCGAATGTTTTCTCTCCCTCTTCGACAAAAGTAAAATAAAAGCTCAAACATTACTTTATTCAACAGACCTCTTGGAATGTCCGGATTAAACACAATTGGGTGCTGATATAATTTCCTTAGATCGCCTGAAATAGAATGAAACACTAAGCATCAAAGCAGAATAAACGTTTACACGGTCAATCACAATTGTTTATTGTGATCGAAGATAAATAATATTCAGTGCCCTCTCTAACACTCTTATTCAAAACTATTTAATTGATAGGTCTACAATTTATTTATTTATTCATGTTTATGATAACTTTCAACATACATTGCTCCCCGTAATTTATCTATTCATTTATTCATGTTTATGATAACTTTCAGCAAACATTGCTGCCCGTTATTTATTTACTTTCTCTCACAACTGTTCTTATGTGTCTCTTGTTGATTTGAGTAATAAACAACACTCGTCTATTTCATGTAATTAACAAGACTGTGTATTTATACGAGAACAAATAATTACAACACCACTGTCTACTGCAGACACTGACTTGTTCACTTTCTAGTTTTGTTGTGTTTTATTTTATTATGTATTTTTTATAGTTACCTGGCGGAATGGGTTTTTTGTGTCGGACTGTTCCTTTTCCGTCTTCTCTTGTTTTCTTCAACATGCTGTCGAATACACGATTAGCACCTTTGAAAGCTGGGTCTGTTATTATATCAAAGTGTCTCTCATGTGGGGGTTCTTGCAAATATCTTCTCATTCCTTGACGAATGGCACAAATACTGCTTTTGGAATACAAATCACCATCGCGATTTCTAACGTTTGTATAAAAGTCTTTCAATAGTTCCGTTAATCTTCCAACATCTAACGTTTCAAATGCACCATTCCTTTTTCTGTCAGAACAGAACTGCCGGAGAATATTGACAGCATATTTGGTTAAACTAACAGTCTTTCGGCTCTGATGTTGTTCAAGAAATGAATTAACATTCTCGTTTCTGAATCTCGAAACACTCATTTTATTTCTATTCGTCTCCACATTTGCCGTCTGCTCAGAAGAAAAGGGGAATCCCCTCGGGATTCTGTTTGCAATGAGTGCGCACTATTGCATGACTCCGGGCACTATGCTTGACTCCGGGCACTATGCTTTCATAGTCCCTATCAATACAGCCAATGAGAATACGGGGATTTGTTACGTGATGTACTAAATCTATATAATATAATACAAAATAACAGGAAAGTCATGAAAAAACAATCACACATTTAAATATAAACACAACTTACCAACATTATTCTTGGTAATGGGGTTAGAAGGAACAAGTGTCAAATCTAATCGGCAACACAATGAATTATCTACCTGGCGGAGGCAGCACTGTACTCTGCCCATGGATTTCAGCAACTAGGTGATTCCCAAATATTATTATTCATTCTAATGCTAATATATTACGATATCTTTCCGTGAGTTTAGTTTAAACAATGATGGTTGCCCGATTATGATTTGCCAAATCATGTAATGAATGCAAAATTAAGAGTAAAATTTTGTGTTAACTCCCTTGACTAAATCATAAATTTCATTGTTGAGCTGAAATGAGAGCGAATTTGGGAATCAAAGATGTTTTTGAGTTTAAATTCACTTTTACCCTGCTTGCGATGCGAAACAATACCATATACTGGAAAAGAAATATTTTATCTCACAACACTGCACAAGTGTAATTTTTGGAGGTTGTGAGGGGATCTATGCAGTTCTGGGGGGTTCTGGTATTTAGGAGAAGCGCTTTCAGTCACATAGCTCAGGGTTAAGGTGCTATTTTAGTGAGGGAAATCTGTTTACTTTGAAATTCCCACCTCTGATATTCCATAAATTCAAATTAAATATGCAGAAATTATACATCAAAATGAAAGTTGTGATGCAAAGAACACGAAAAATATATGTAATCAACTCACAGAGTTGACAGGAGTCATCAATGATTCCTGGACGTCTGCTACCATATTTGTACCAGAAATGATAATAAAATAATATTTCCGGAGAACAACTCGTGGACAAAAATGCTTCAGGAATCCAAGACCAAAGCTAGGTATTCAAAACACATTACAATGCAGCGACAGGACTGCATTTAGGGAAAAGACAACACTGTCTGCATTTTTTACTGAAGATGGATTCAATGGCCGACAGATATACACATATCATGTGATACAATGAATTTTCATCGAAAACAATCGCATAATTCCAAGGCATTCAAACAGATGTCATGATACCTTACCTTGCAAGTAATTTAGCAAATATGCAGTCTCCATATAATACTAGTATGAAAGCAATCGTTCTCATTATTTGATTTTAGACAGAACTGTATATCGATGGGTTTTTTCGGTCCAGATGACCTTGATTGAAATGGAAACAAACAGACAATGAAAACAAAACCGAAAGTTTGGGAATGTACCCCCACACAACTCTGTTGCTGCGTTTAGAAGAATTTTGATTTCCCAGCTTTGTTTTTGGATATCTGAAGCACATTTGGCGACAAGTTTTTCTACTGAAATTTTATTTTATTATCAGTTCTTGTACGAATATGGTAGCAGACTTCCAGGAACCACTGGAGCCTCCTGTCAACTCAGTGGGTTGATTGCATATATTTTCCGTGTTCTATACAACACAATCTTCATTTTGATTATGATTTGTGTATATTTAATTTGAATTTATGGAATATTAGATTAGATATTAGGCCCAAATGTGAATGAACTGCCCTGAGGTACCTTAGGATGAATTAGAGACAACTCAGACCAAAGACCACTCGGCCCAAAACCAGTCTGATCTGTTTTGAAGACAATTGGAACAGTTTTGAAGATAACTCGGACTAATATTTAAGATATTTAGGACCTGTTTTAAGATCACTGGGACCAACATCAAAGAATTATTGTGATTTCAATTTAAACAACTTATGTTGTTTTAGTGACTGGTTTTTTCAATAAATAGGGATTTCTTCATCATTTCAAGAAGGGCTGATGCATGCACTGAGTTCAAGTCTCCAGTACATTTTCTACATGAAGCTGTATGTGTGGATGTAATAGGTGGCAACATTGCACATGCATCACTGGTATTAATCGAAACCAATATCGACAAATGGTTAAAGAGCTGACTGGCATGGACTTTACATGTAACAACTGCAAGCAATCACAACAAATGACAGAAATCAGATGCCAAGAGCACTAGAATACATTTATCAACTGTTTAAGAAACCCCTTCATCAGATTCAGTTAGTTCTCATGCCATCCATATTTGTATGGTTTTCATGATCATACGGTTACAAGTCATGGCATGCAGTAGTCTTCATTTCTCAATTTCGTTCTGTTTATGTCACTTGTTCATTTTATATATGCTTTGATGAGTAGATAGAGACAGTTTGTGTATATATATGGAACCATTATATTGATTTAACTCTTTACCTAACACGAAAGGCAGACGACACTTGCAAATGACTTGAATAACTAATTTTTTTAATTTTTTGCATCAAAAACAGGTTATGATGAACTTGTTCCAAAGAGGGGTCATAAGCTATGTTTTTAAGACAAAAAATGAAAAAATAATTAAAACTGAATGGTCATTTGTGTGAACAGTGCAAGCCGGTTTTGGCTGTTACGTTGGTTAAAGGGTTAAATATTGTCAATTATTTTATGTTATGTTATGATCTGTTTATGTTATGTTTCGATGACTGCAACTTTTAAATTATGACTTGTGCTCAAACAAAACAAAATGTTGTAGACTGATTTGGTGTTTTTGTTTATATCCCCAACATATACATGTGTCTTCTTTAGAATAAACAAATTGTATATAAAATATCAACTTGTTTAAGACATGTACCTGTATAGTATGTGACACAGCAATGACAAACATCTAGGTAATGACCTGATAACAAAGGTACATGTAAAGTATTGTGACGGTCTATACATAGATGCTGACCGTAGCCTGTAACAAATATATAGGTAAAGTATTGTAAAGGTGTGGTGACAGTTAGATGCTAAACTAGAAAAGAAATCTTTGAGTCCCAGAGTGGGTATGACTGAACCCAAAAATATTTCTTCTCACAGCACAGTGATAACAAAGGCATCCAAAATCGCCCGTTCCTGTCACAAGGTGATAACAAAGGTACCCCAAGAAGTTTTGTGAAGATTGGTTCATAAATACAGACTCTAACCCGAGCCGTATTGACATGTGCACTTACTGTGTATAAGTAGCACTGAACAAATTAAAGTTCATCTAATTTGCATAATGTCAGCACGAGAAAAAAACCCATATTATATGTGATGTATTCCATGTTACTAAACATTCCTCCAAAAATTTATTCAAATCAGAACTTTCATACAGAAGTTCTGTACAAAAAACTGATTGCACTAATTTTGGTACAAAATGGCTCCTGGCAGCCATCTTGGAATTTTGGACCGCACCCAAAAACACCCGTTCTCGTCCCACGGTGATAACAAAGGTACCCAAGAAGTTTCGTAAAGATCAGTTCATAAATACGGCCTCTAGCCTGAGCCGTATAGAAGTTGTGTACAAACGAGAAGTGATGGCAATAGCTCAGCTTGACTTTGTCAAGTTGAGCTAATAAATGTGCCCTGTAGGGTGTGCCAAAGGGAAATATTGAGGTCTGACTAAACTAAGTTCTAAGAACGTTGGCAGCGGCAACATTTTTCGACGAAAATTGAAGAAAATTGATAGCTCCCATCTAGAGGTCTCCCCAAACAAGCATACCAGGTTTCAAAGCAATCCGATCATAAATGTGTCCTGTAGGGTGTGCCAAAGGGAAATATTGAGGTCTGACTAAACTAAGTTCTAAGAACGTTGGCCGTGGCAACACTAAGAACGTTGGCCGTGGCAACATTTTTAGACGGAAATGGAAGAAAATCGATAGATCCCATCTAGAGGTCACCCCAAACAAGCATGCCAGGTTTCAAAGCAATCCGATCATAAATGTGCCCTGTAGGGTGCGCCAAGGGACATATTGAGGTCTTCTGACTAAACTAAGTTCTAAGAACGTTGGCCACGGCAACATTTTTTTATGGGAATGGAAAAAAAATTGATAGCTCCCATCTAGAGGTCACCCCAAACAAGCATACCGGGTTTCAAAGCAATCCAATCATAAATGTGCCCTGTAGGGTGTGCCAAAAGGAAATATTGTGATCTGACTGAACTAAGTTCTAAGAACGTTGGCCGTGGCAACATTGTTTGACGGAAATTGAAGAAAATCGACAGCTCCCATCTAGAGGTCACCATAAACAAGCATACCAGGTTTCAAAGCAATCCAATCATAAATGTGCCCTGTAGGGTGCGCCAAAGGGAAATATTGTGGTCTGACTAAACTAAGTTCTAAGAACGTTGGCCCCGGCAGGGAAATTGAAGAAAATCGATAGTTCCCATCTAGAGGTCACCCCAAACAAGTATGCCAGGTTTCAAAGCAATCCGATCATAAATATGCCCTGTAGGGTGTGCCAAAGGGAAATACTGAGGTCTTCTGACTAAACTAAGTTCTAAGAACGTTGGCCGTGGCAACATTTTTCGACGGAAACTGAAGAAAATTGATAGCTCCCATCTAGAGGTCTCCCCAAACAAGCGTACCAGGTTTCAAAGCCGTCCGATCATACATGTGCCCTGTAGGGTGTGCCAAAGGGAAATATTAAGGTCTGACTAAACTAAGTTCTAAGAACGTTGGCCGTGGCAACATTTTTTGACAGAAATTGAAGAAAATCGATAGCTCCCATCTAGAGGTCACTCTAAACAAACATACCAGGTTTCAAAGCCATCCGATCATAAATGTGCCCTGTAGGGTGTGCCAAAGGGAAATATTGAGGTCTGACTAAACTAAGTTCTAAGAACATTGGCCGCGGCAACATTTTTTGACGGAAATTGAAGAAAATCGATAGCTCCCATCTAAAGGTCACCCCAAACAAGCACACCAAGTTTCAAAGTGATCTGATCATAAATGCGACCTGTGAGGTGTGCCAAAGGAAATTGTGAACGTACGTACTAACGTACATACATACGCCGATGGACGAGAAGTGATAGCAATAGCTCAGCTTGACTTTGTCAAGTTGAGCTAAAAATCAAAACAACCTTTTGGGAACCAGTCTAAATTACATTCGTTATCTTTTCTATTGGGTGTGTTCGCTGAAATTTGTATTACTGTTTCTCTTCGGCTGGTGCCCATTCATGCCCAACCAATTGGTGGCTATTACTGTTAGTCAAAATATAAGCACAAATTTGGGCACATTTGTAAAACAGCAGGAAGAAACTTTTTTAAAAGAAATTTGAAGCATGTCAGGATGTAAGAAGATTTAACGAAATAATGTTGACCAATATAGATATAACAGGATACGCAGACGAGACGGCCAGGGGGCTGGGTTTATATTGTGGTTGGAAATGATTGTTTTATAAATATTATCTCATTTTTGGTTAACTAATTTTTTTGTGAACTGATTCGAAGCGTAACTAATGACTGGACGGGAAAAGAACTAGTATAAACGGTATTGGAAAAAAAGTTACGGCTTATACATCACCAGCTGAATACAGAAACAGTTATGTCATAGCGGCAATTCCGTTAAACACAAGGGTTTAAAGTTTAATGGACGTGTAAACTATCTATTATTATTAATACATTCCACTTTGCATCTTTCAGAATGAAAAATGCATGATGTATGAATTACTATGAAATCTTTTTGAAATAATTTTGCAGTATTTTTTGTCATTGAAAAATTATAAAATAATTTATATCTTGTCACAAATATTTCGTAAACGGTAATATTTCAGTCCACAGACAACATTCAGTATTTTGATAACATATGAATTTTTTTCTGTTCAGCTGTACTTTCCCGTTGGAGTAAACTGACTTTTTATTTGAGTTGATTTTCAAACATTGACTTTCAGTCATCAGACCATTTTTTCAGTATTTCAACAAAAAAAAAATTCTCCTCAACTGTGATTGCATGTTGGAGTGATCCAACTTAACATTTCAGTTGCTTGTCTACAAAATAATTTTACAGTGCTCAGACCACAAACAAGAGGCCCCAGGGGGCCCAAGGGCGCTCACCTGACATGGTAGCCTAAATATCAACCCAGAGAATTGATTTCAACAATTTGCATCTGCTACTCCTAAGAGAAACTTATACCAAATATCCAAAGATTCTGATCAGTGGAACTAAAAATGAAAGTATCAATGACACTGTAGCTCAACTTGTCAAGACAAAGACATGTACATGTATAGTATGTGACACAGCAATGACAAACATCTAGGTAATGACCTGATAACAAAGGTACATATAAGGTATTGTAACAGTCTGTACATAAATACTGACCGTTGCCTGTAACAAATGTATAGGTAAAGTATTGTAAAGGTGGGTGACAGTCAGATGCTAAACTAGTAAAAAAATTTTGAGTCCCAGAGTGGGTCTGACTCAACCCCAAAATATTTGTTCTCATAGCACAGTGATAACAAAGGCACCCCAAAACACACTCATTCCTGTCCCAAGGTGAAAACAAAGGTACCCAAGAAGTTTCGTGAAGATCAGTTCACAAATATGAGCTGTGTAGAAGTTGTGACAAAAAACTGATTGGACCTAATTTCGGTACAAAATGGCCACTGGCAGCCATCTTGAATTTTGGACCGCACCCAGAAACACTCGTTCTCGTCCCAAGGTGATAACAAAGGTACCCAAGAAGTTTTGTGAAGATCGGTTCATAAATACAGCCTCTAGCCCGAACCGTATTGACATGTGCACTTACAGTGTATAAGTAGCATTGAATAAATCAAGGTTCATCTAATTTGCATAATTTCTGCACGAGAAAAAAACCCGTACTATATGTGATGTATTCACTGTTACTAAACATTCATACAAAAATTTATTCAAATCAGAACTTTCATACAGAAGTTTTGTACAAAATACTGATTGCACTAATTTTGGTACAAAATGGCTGCTGGTGGCCATCTTGAATTTCGGACCACACCCAAAAACACTCGTTCTCATCCCACGGTGATAACTAAGGTACCAAAGAAGTTTCGTAAAGATCGGTTCATAAATATGGCCTCTAGCCTGAGCCATATAGAAGTTGTGTACAAAAAACTGATTAGACCTAATTTCGGTACAAAATGGCCACTGGCAGCCATCTTGAATTTTGGACCGCACCCAGAAACACTCGTTCACGTCCCAAGGTGATAACAAAGGTACCCAAGACGTTTCGTGAAGATCGGTTCATAAATACAGACTCTAGCCTGAGCCGTATTGACATGTGAACTTACAGTGTGTAAGTAGCACTGAAAAAATCAAAGTTCATCTAATTTGCATAATTTCTGCACGAGAAAAAAACCCGTATTATATGTGATGTATCCCATGGTACTAAACATTCACACAAAAAATTATTCAAATCAGCGCTTTCAAATGGAAGTTCTGTGCAAAAATCTGATTGCACCAAATTTTGTACAAAATGGCTGCCATCGGCCATCTTGAATTTCGGACCGGACCCAAACACACTCGTTCTCGTCCCACGGTGATAACAAAGGTACCCAAGGAGTTTCGTAAAGATCGGTTCACACCAAAAAACATCAAAGTTAGTCTAATTTGCATAATTTACGCACGAGAAAAAAACCCATATTATATGTGATGTATCCCATGGTACTAAACATTCATACAAAAAATTATTCAAATCAGAGCTTTCATATGGAAGTTCTGTACAAAAAACAGATTTCTGCATCGTCGGTACAAAATGGCAGCTGGCAGCCATCTTGAATTTCAGACCGCACCCAAAAACACTTGTTCTCATCCCACGGTCATAACAAAGGTACCCAAGAAGTTTCGTAAAGATCGGTTCATAAATACGGCCTCTAGCCCGAGCCGTATCCAATTGTTGACGGACAGACGGACGATGGGCCATGACATAAGCTCAAATTTGGCTCCGCATATTGAACTAAGTTATAATTCGGGCTCCCACAGGGAGCCCATATATGAACCCAGGGACTTGGCTTTACCAAACTTGAATCTCACCCCCCTAAGGATGCTGCACAACAAATATCAAAACATTCTGACTGCTGGATCTGAATAAGAAGATTTGAAAGAAAATTCCTCATTTTGAACTAAGTTACAATTCAAGCTCCCACAGTGAGCCCAAATATGGACCTAGGGACATGGCTTGAACAAACTTGAATCTTACCCCCCTAAGGATGCTGCATAAAAAATATCAAACGCATTCATCTGCTGGATCTGAAGAAGATTTTTAAAGAAAATTCCTCATTTTGAACTAAGTTGTCATTCAGGCACCCATAGTGAGCCTAAATATGAACCCAGGGACTTGGATTGAACAAACTTGAATCTCACCCCCCTAAGGTTGCTGCATGCCAAATATCAAAACATTCTGACTGCTGAATCTGAAGAAGATTTTAAAAGAAAAATTCCTCATATTGACAAAGTTATAATTCGGGCTCCCACAGGGAGCACAAATATGGACCCAGGGACTTGGCTTTAACAAACTTGAATTCCCCCCTCCACCCTCAAGGATGCTACACACCACATATCAAAACATTCCGACTGCTGGATCTGAAGAAGAAGATTTTTAAGAAAATTCCTCATTTCGAACTAAGTTACAATTCAAGCTCCCACAGTGAGCCCAAATATTGACCTAGGGACATGGCTTGAACAAACTTGAATCTCATCCCCCTAAGGATGCTGCATACCAAATATCAAAACATTCCGACTGATGGATCTGAAGAAGGAGATTTTTAAAGAAAATTTCTCATTTTGAACTAAGTTATCATTCGGGCTCCCACAGCGAGCCCAAATATGGACCTAGGGACATGGCTTGAACAAACTTGAATCTCATCCCCCTAAGGATGCTGCATACCAAATATCAAAACATTCCGACTGTTGGCTCTGAAAAATATTTTTAAAGAAAATTCCTCATTTTGAACTAAGTTATAATTCGGGCTACCACAGTGAGCCCAAATATGAACCCAGGGACTTGGGTTGAACAAACTTGAATCTCACCCCCTAAGCATGCTGCATACCAAATATCAAAACATTCTGCCTGCTGGATCTTGAGAAGAAGATTTTTGAAGAAATTTGCCTGAAATGCACTAAGTTCAACTTTGGGCTCCTATACTGATCCCAAATATGAACCAAGGGGGCCAATTTGAACAACTTGAATCAGATCCACCCCACGATGTTGCATACCACATATCAAAAGATTCTGCCTGCTGGATCTGGAGAAGAAGATTTTTTAAGAAATTTGCCTGAAATGCCCTAAGTTCGAATTCAGGCTTCTGTAGTGAGCCCAAATATGAATCCAGGGAGCCGATTTGAACAAACTTGAATCAGATTCACCCACAATGTTGCATACCAAATATCAAAAGATTCTGCCTGCTGGATCTGGAGAAGATTTTTTAAGAAATTTGCCTGAAATGCATTAAGTTCGAATTCGGGCTCCTATTCTGAGCCCAAATATAAACCCAGGGGGCCGATTTGAACAAACTCGAATCAGATCCACCCTACAATGTTGCATACCAAATATCAAAAGATTCTGCCTTCTGGAGCTGGAGAAGATTTTTTAATGTTTTTCCCATTGCCTACAGTGTTAAATAGTACTTTTTCAAAGTCCCGAAACTGTACCCTATGATAAAACCGATGGCAATTTTTTTTTTACCAATCCTTTCTGTTGGCCCTAAGGAAGCTTCACACCAAATAAAAAATCTCAGTGCCGTGCAGTTTTAGAGATATGGGCATTTTAATTTTTTCTATTTTTAGCTCATGCAGTTCCCACAGGGCTACGGGGGAAAAAAAAATTGGCATAAATTAGGTACTTATGACCCAATAAGCCCTCACATAAAATTTGGTTCAAATCAGCCTCTCGGTTTGGAAAATAGAAATTTTGGGCGGGGCCAAAAATTTTTCCCCTCCCATAACGACCCCAAATATAGCCCATCAAACTTCTCTTGAACAAATCTGAGTCTACACCTCAAAAGGAAGCCGCACACCAAATATCAAGTCTCTGCTACTGATGGTTCATGAGAAGAAGATTTTTTAAGATTTCAGCACACTTTTTGGGTGTGGCCCTACCAAGGGGCGAGGCAACTTGATTTGAACAAAATCAAATTGCGATGTCATAACAGACTGTTATCTCAAATATCAATTAAATTTGTTCAGCGGTTTGGGAGGAGAAGACGCAAACACCATGTTCACGGACGACGGACGGTGAGTGATCACTATAGCTCTCCTGACTGAAAGTCAGGTGAGCTAAAAACAGCAAGTACACATTTTTAGTTTAAGGGCAATTAAAACAAGAGGCCCCAAGGGGCCTTAACTGCTCACCTGCCAAAGTGGTTCAAAGAAGTATTTGTGGTCACATTCAGTTAGACATGGTTCATCAACACTACAAAGGAATGAAGTCATGAGAGGCAAATTTTATGGAAAAACCCTAAGGAATGGATTTGAACAAACCTGAATCTAACATGCCCCCCTGACCCCCCCCCCCCCTCCCCCAGGACTCAAATTGAACAAACTTGAATCTGATCCCCCTTGAGATGTCATATACCAAAAATGAAAGAATTCTGACTGGTGGATCAGAAGAATAAAATTTTTAAAGAAATTTCCTCATATTGCACTAAGTTAAAATTTGGGCTCAAATAGGGAGCCAAAATATTTACGAAATTTGAACAAACTTGAATCTGACTGAAGAAGAAGATTTTAAAAGAAATTCCCTTATATTGCACTTAGTTAAAATTCAGGCTCCCTTAGGTAGCCCAAATTAATAACCCAGGGACCAGATTTGAATAAACTTGAGTCTTACCCTCCAAAAGATATTGTATACCAAATATGAAAGGATTCTAACTGGTGGATCTGAAGAAGATTTTTAAAGAAATGTCCTTATATTGCACTAAGTTAAAATTTTGGCTGCCAAATATCAACCCATGGGCTAGTATTGAACAAAATTGAATCTAACCCTCCTAGAGATGTTGTATATCAAATTTGAAAGCATTCTGACTACAGGGTCTAAAGAAGATTTTAAAAACAAGTCGGAACTGGACCAAACATTTTCAGGCTAAAATCCCCCCCCACCCCCCCCCCCCCCCCCCCCAAAAAATTTTTTTTCCATCTCAAAATTGAACAAAACGCATAAAAAATAGAAGAAAAAAAAATTGTCTGAATTTTGGTCCAATACCAGACCCAAATTTCCGACCCAGGGACCCGATTTGAACAAACTTGAATCTGATACCCTTAGAGATGGTGTATACCAAATGTTAGAGGATTCTAACTCTAACTGGTGAATCCGAAGAAGAAGATTTTTAAAGAAATTTACTCATATTGCACCAAGTTAAAATTCAGGCACCCGTAGGTAGCCCAAATATTAACCTAGCGACTTGATTTGAACAAACTTGAATCTGACCCCCCTATAGCTGTTGTATACCGAACATGAAAGGATTCTGACTGGTGGATCTGAAGAAGAAGATTTTTAAAGAAATTTCCTCAAATTGCACCAAGTTAAACTTTGGGTTCCTACAGGGAGCCCAATTATTAACACAGGGACTCGATTTGAACAAACTTGAATCTGACACCCCTACAGATGGTGTATACCAAACATGAAAGGATTCTGACTGGCGGATCTGAAGAAGAAGATTTTTAAAGAAATTTCCTCAAATTGCACCAATTTGATCTTTGGGCTCCAATAGAGAGCCCAAATTGTAACTCAGGGACTTGATCTGAACAAACTTGAATCTGACCCCCCTAGAGTTGTTGTATACCAATATCAAAAGATTTCAATTGGTGGATCTGAAGAAGAGTTTTAAAGAATATTCCACATATTGCACCAAGTTAAAATTCGGGCTCCAGTAGAGAGCCCAAATCTTAACCCAGGGACTCGATTTGTACAAACTTGAATCTGACCCCCCTAGAGATGTTGTATAACAAATATGAAAAGATTCTGACTGGCGGATCTGAAGAAGAAGATTTTTTTTAATTTTTGAAAAAAATTATGGGTGCTATGACAGTTATGCCCCTTGTGGTGCCCACTGTGGGTGCGGCAAGTTTATTTGAACAAACTTGAATTAACATATGATAAGGAACATGCACACCAAATGAGGTTCAATTTGGTGCAGTAGTTTGTGAGGAGAAGTCGATAATGTAAAGTTCACAACGGACGACGATGACGGACGACGACGGACGGCAAGTGATGTTAAGCTCCCTTCGGTGACTGAGATGGCCAGTATGAGAAATTCATACTTACATTTCAGTCAATTTACGATAAAGATTTTTATGCACATATACACTTGTCAAAACAAGTTGAAAAACAAATGATAGACATAGCTAGAGGTGGACCAATTATTGTCCAAACAAATAAATATTCGTGCAACAAATTATTAGAATTACAGGGCTTTATATACAAATGAAAGTGTCAATGACACTGTAGCTTAACTTGTGTGCTGTATTTGATGAAAAGGATAATGTTCAATGTTTATGAAAGGATTATGAAAAAGGACAAGAATTGTGATAATTGGGAATATGTTCATTTTTGGTCCCTGTATGCTATGTTTTTGATAAAAATAATATGAGGTGTACACTGTACTAAAGAGCTGACGGGTGGGTTAATATGACCTCACAGTTAATGTATGTGGCCCTCACAGTTAACGTATATTAACGAAAGTTACCAAGTTACAGTGAAATTATTCCAAAACGAGTCATCCCAACAAGTTACATTGAAATCCCTTCACAAATATGGCCTGTAGACTGTGCTAAAGGTTTTCGGGCTTCAGGCCCCTGTGGCCGTCAGTTTCCCAATTGCATCCAAAGGGGACGTTCTCATCTAGACATTATATGAAGTCAATCTACCAAGTTACAATGAAATCCCTTCATAAATATGACCTGTAGACTGTGCTTAAGGTTTTTGGATTTGGGCTCGGGCAGCCATCATGGTTGAATGATCGCAACCAAAAGGGGACATTTTCATCTGTGCATCATCTGGAGTGATCCTACGAAGTTACAATGAAATTCCTTCATAAATATGATCTGTAGACTGTGCTCAAGGTTTTTGGGCTTCGGGCCCCTGAAAAAGGGGATGTCATCATCTAGGCATTATATGGAGTCCAACTAACAGGTTACAATGAAATCCTTCCATAAATATGACCTATAGACTAAGCTAAAGGTTTTGGGGTCTTGGGCTCGGGCAGCCATCAAGGCTAAACAATCGCGACCAAAAGGGGACGTTCTCATCTAGACATTATTTGGAGTCATCCTACCAAGCTACAATGAAATCCCTTCATAATTATGACCAGTAGACTGTTCTAAAGGTTTTTCGGCTTCGGGCCCCTGTAGCCATCACAGTTGCCCAATCATGTCCAAAAAGGGACGTTCTCATCTAGACATTATATGAAGTCAAACTACCAAGTTACAATGAAATCCTTTCATAAATATGGCCTGTAGACTGTGCTAAAGGTATTCGGGCTTCGGGCTCAGGCAGCCATAATGGTTGAATGATCGCAACCAAAAGGGGACATTCTCATCTGGGCATCATCTGGAGTGATCCTAAGAAGTTACAATGAAATCCCTTCATAAATATGACCTGTAGACGGTGCTCAAGATTTTCGGGCTTCGGGCACCTGTAGCCATCACAGTTGGCCAATCACAACCAAACGGGGATGTCATCATCTAGGCATTCTATAGAGTCAACCTAACAGGTTACAATGAAATCCTTCCATAAATATGACCTATAGACTATGCTAAAGGTCTTTGGGCTCGGCAGCCATAAAGGCTGAATGATCACGACCAAAAGGGGAACGTTCTCATCTAGACATTATTTGGAGTCATCCTACCAAGCTACAATGAAATCCCTTCATAATTATGACCTGTAGAATGTTCTAAAGGTTTTCGGGCTTCGGGCCCCTGTAGCCGTCACAGTTGCCCAATCGTGTCCAAAAGAGGACGTTCTCATCTAGACATTATATGAAGTCAACCTACCAGGTTACAATGAAATCCCTTCATAAATATGACCTGTAGACTGTGCTAAAGTTTTTCGGGCTCGGGCAGCCCTCCTGGTTGAATGATCGCAACCAAAGGGGACAATCTTATCTCGGCATCATCTGGAGTGATCCTACGAAGTTAAAATGAAGACTGTGCTCAAGGTTTTCAGGCTTCGGGCACCTGTAGCCATCACAGTTGATCAATCGCGACCAAAAGGGGATGTCATCATCTAGGCAGTATAGAGAGTCAACCTAACAGGTTACAATGAAATCCTTCCATAAATATGACCTTTTGCCTATGCTAAAGGTTTTTGGGCTCGGGCACCCACCAAGGCTGAATGATCGCGATCAAAATGGGACGTTCTCATCTGGACATTATTTGGAGTCATCCTACCAAGTTACAATGAAATCCCTTCATAAATATGACCTGTAGACTGTGCTAAAGGTTTTCGGGCTTCGGGCCCCTGTAGCCGTCACAGTTGCCCAATCACGTCCAAAAGAGGACCTTCTCATCCAGACAATATATGAAGTCAACCCACCAAGTTACAATGAAATTCCTCAATAAATATGACCTGTAGACTGTGCTAAAGGCTTTCGGGTTTGGGGCTTGGACAGTCGTCACGGTTGGCAGATCATGCCCAAATGGGGAAATTCTCATCTAGACATCATAAGGAGTCATTCTACCAAGTTACAATGAAATCCCACCATATTAAACATGACCCGCAGACTGTGCTAAAAGTTTTTGGGTTTCGGGCTTGGGAAGCCATCATGGTTGACGGATGATACCCAAAAGGGGATGTTCTCATCTAGGCATTATACAGAGGCATCCTACCAAGTTACAATGAAATCCCTTCATAAATACGACCTGTAGACTGTGCTAATGATTTTCGGGTTTTGGGCTCGGGCAGCCATACCGGTTGCCCGATCGCGACCAAAAGGGGACGTTCTCATCTAGACATGATCCCAAACCTGCATATGAAATTTCATGACGATCAGACAAGAACTGCGGGGTGTAGCCCATGCTAAAGGAAAATGTGAACAGACTCACAGATTAACAGACTTCCGCACGCGTGATGGCAATAGCTTATCTTGACTATGTCAAGTTAAGCTAAAAATGTAAAAAGACATGGTTATGACAGAACATCAGACCATAAACATGCAATTTTATAATTTGTCAACTCCATATACAGATTATGCATTCTACAATACATCAAGAAATATCAACCTTCCCCAAACAAACAGTCAATTTGTACAGTCAGCCACAAAAATACGTAAACACAAATGGTTTACCAATGTATACACAAGTACATGTACCACCATAAAAGTGCCAAATGTGGCATACACCAACTTCAGTGCCAACTCATCCACACACAGATATATTTACTCCGCAAGCACCTCCACCAGTTACATCAGAACCTCCTTTGCACGTGCAGGCAGACATGTTTCCACCATAAACGCTACGCCAGTTATGTCGGTACTTCCACAAAAACAGCAAGTGCATCAACAACATGTACTATTGTTACAAGCACAGTTACATACCTCCTGCTCACACACCAAATCCACAAAATAATTATAGAGGGGGTTGTGATGGGAAGAAAAGGAAAATACAATACCCCAAACATGTTATTTATGACATCTAATTGGAGGGCTTGGAAAACAAAATTTTTAAAATATGCAGACATGCAAGAGTGGACACCTCAACAATGTACAGAATTTTTTTTTTTTTTTTTTTGGGGGGGGGGAAGGGGAGGGGGGGAAGGGGGAGGGTTATTTGGGGATTTTTTTTCTACTATATCTAAACGGTTATGTATGTTTAACTGAGTTGTTTGATGCTTTATATATATGTGTATGTATATTTATATATAGGTATATATGCAACACATTTCATCAGCTAAAGGTATATTTGAAGGGAGAGGGTTCAGTCTTTGTGTTGCATTCTCTGTCCACTTCTTTTGCATCTGCAGACTGACCTGTCCAGAGATATGTATGATAATCATTGGACATGGCTTATAATAAACAGGGGCCAATTTAATTTTTTAAAATTGAATAGCAGCTTTCTAACTTGGATAAATTTGGATTAGCATTTCCTATTCTTTACATGATTTTTCATTTGAAATTGATTAGCTAAAGTTGAAAATTGATTTGAACAAGAAAAATGTTACTAAGGTAACACATGCCCCCCTCCCCCCCCCCCCCCCCCTTGTGACCTTCACCTTGCAGATGTGGAGGAAACTATTATACGCGACACACCTTCTGACTGTCTTTTACATTTGTAAAAAGTTTAACAATTGTAATATGATTTGTTTCTGAGTTATGGCTGAGACACGTATATTGATGATTTTCAGTGTGACCTTGAAATGTGACCTTTACCTTGACCTTACGGACCTGGCAGTGGTGTGTGACACATCAACCCATTGACCTTTATAATTGAGTGAAGTTAGATGATTGTAGCCCTAATAGTTTTGGAGTTATACTTGAGACACGATTTGTGAGAATGAACATATGAAGGTCAATTGTGACCTTCACCTTGCAGATGCGGTGGAAACTATTATACGCGACACACCTTCTGACTGTCCTTAACATTTGTAAACAGTTTAACAATTGTACTATGATTCGTTTCTGAGTTACGAATATTGACCGATTTTTAGTGTGGCCTAGAAATGTGACCTTGACCTTGAAGGTACGAACCCGGCTATGGTGTGTTACACATCCTCCCATGGTCCTTTATAATTGTGTGAAGTTTGATGACTGTGGCCCTAACCATTTTTAGAGTTATTGGCTCGGACACACACACACACACACACACACAGTCTTGTCTACCCTACATACCAAGGTACCCCATTGTTTGTCCTTTGTGTGGACTAACGGTTTCTACCTCGTTATGCCGGCACAGTTCTGGGAAAACAACCGAGGTAAAGGGTTTCTTTTGTCTTTTGTACCTCGGTAAGGCGAAACACGCAAACTCTTTTGTCTAGTTATCTCGTCAAGTTGGTAAGACAAACCCACACACACACACACACACAGTCTTGTCTACCCTACATACCGAGGTACCCCATTGTTTGTCCTTTGTGTGAACTAACGGTTTCTACCTCGTTTTGCCGGTACAGTTCTGGGAAAACAACCGAGGTAAAGGGTTTCTTTTGTCTTTTGTACCTCGGTAAGGCGAAACACGCAAACTCTTTTGTCTAGTTACCTCGTCAAGTTGGTAAGACAAACCCACACACACACACACACACACACACACACACACACAGTCTTGTTTTCCCTACATACCGAGGTACCCCATTGTCTGTCCTTTGTGTGGACTAACGGTTTGAACCTCGTTTTGCCGGTACAGTTCTGGGAAAACAACCGAGGTAAAGGGTTTCTTTTGTCTTTTGTACCTCGGTAAGGCGAAACACGCAAACTCTTTTGTCTAGTTACCTCGTCAAGTTGGTAAGACAAACGCACACACACACACACACACACACACACACACAGAGAGTCTTGTCTACCCTACATACCGAGGTACCCCATTGTTTGTCCTTTGTGTGGACTAACAGTTTCTACTTCGTTTTGCCGGTACAGTTCTGGGAAAACAACCGAGGTAAAGGGTTTCTTTTGTCTTTTGTACCTCGGTAAGGCGAAACACGCAAACTCTTTTGTCTAGTTACCTCGTCAAGTTGGTAAGACAAAACCACACACACACACACACGGACACACGCACACTTCAATCACTATATGCCACCCAACTTAAGTTGGGGGGCATAAAAAAACTGCTATGCTAATCCAGTTAAATCGAGCCCTGCTTATAAACCCTCATGCAACTTTTCCACTTCACCCATTGCTTGAAACCTTTATTGGACTGGACCGGTTTTATATTAAATAATGGGCAAACAGTTAAAGGACGAAGCAAATTGGACAAATAGTAGTCGGGTATAATGTTATTACTCTGATTCGAGAGTAACCTATCAAACAATCTTGCAAAGTGAGAATTCTATATACAGTACTTCAAGTACATAAGTAGTTACATGGTCAATCTGAGTGAAACTTGCTTGTAACGAGGGTACATTTGTGTACCACAGTCTTGTGTTAAAGGGATACAGGATATAACACTTTTACAAAATGGAACTGTGAGGAATCTTTTGCTGACCAAAGTCATTTTGTTGCAGATTACTGGAGAGTGTAAAGCAACCATCCAGTGGTGTGCAGCAGTGTGGCTTCGATGTGCAAAAGCATATTCTCATTCAAAAATCGTGAGGATACATAGACATTTTGCAGATCAAAGTTATTGTCTTGCACATTATTAGAAAGTGCAATGTAATTGGTGTGGAGCAGTGTGGCTTCGATGAACAAAAGTATATTTTGAAAATCACAAAGATAGAAAATCTGAATTCTGCTGATCGAAGTCATTTTGTTGCAGAGTATTGGAGAGTTTTAAGGCAGCAGATCTTTTTCTTGTCGAAATAACAAGCCCACTACCCCCCACACCCCACCCATCCTTCCTTCTCCATCCATAGATACAGTTATTGTAAATTGCTGAAACGCGAAAGCGTCTTTCTATACCAAACAGTCCAATCAGATATATATAAATTTGTTTTATACCGATCGAAGCTACTACTGAATTTGAAGAAAGAAAGAAACGATATCTCCAGTTCTCACTCCCACAATTACCTTTATCTCATGACAGATCCTTCGAATATTCTTGTTTATTTTGTAAAAAGCACTTGTACATATACTGAAGTTTGTTTTGAGACACAGTCCACTTACCACTCATTAAACTTGACAAGGACTTACAGTTTTGGAGCACTGTGTTTTCCATTCCAGGCAAGATCTATAGATTAATCTAACTGATACCATGGATGTTGACCTCAACACCTATCATGCCAGGATTGGAAAATATAGTGCTCCTGATCACTTTACAGCTCAAACACACATAGGAGCTACAAGATGACAGAGTGATTTTTCGTTCATTGGGACACTTCTGTCTTATTGTATTCATATACTTTTTATCAATAGTTAGTGGAGATATTGAGCTAAACCAAGGGGACACAGATAGCAATATATCACTAGTACACATCAATGTTAGGGGTATCAGGAACAATATGGAAGTGATACAGGCAGAGCTTGGTGAACATGATGCCATTGCTGTTACTGAATCTCTTCTAAGTCCGAATGTTGGCTCTGAAGGTCCCAAAATAGAAGGATACCATTATCCTCCTATACAGAAGGACTGAGAAGATGGCCGAGGCAGCGGAATACTTGTATATTTAAAACTGAGATTAATTTACAATCGGAAATGTAATTTGGAACTTCCTAGATTGGAAGCGACCTGGATTGAAATAGAAGTAAAAATCATCAGCTTTCACTTACGAATTAGAATTAAGTACTCGTAAGCTTTTACTTGGTATTTTCTACCGCCCACCCTCGGCATGTGTGTCATACTGGGACCTCATCAATGAATCGATATCATCAGCTAGAAATGACTTCTCTTTGAGATGTGTACTTGTCGGTGACTTCAACGCAAATTGCTTCCGATAATCCATCCAAGGATTAGAAGACTTAAAATTGCACATAACCTTGTACAGATTGTTAAGGAGCCAACTCAAATCAGTGAGAACTTAAGTACTCTAATAGATCGAGTGCTCACCTCTTCCCCAAATCTGATCTCAAGTATCGAATTCATTCCTCCTTTCTGCAGCGATCACAATGCCACTAGTATTAAACTGAAATCCTCAAATCCTAGTCTATCCTCTTATAAAAGATTTGTTTGGGATTACAGAAATATGGATACAAATGGTCTGTCACAATCATTTTTGAATTTTGACTGGAATTCATACTTCAAATCGGGCTCAGTTGATGATATAACAGAAACCAGAGGCTCAAGAGAGCCTAAAATGCTCACCTGGCTAAAGTTGTCAAAAGAGATGAGTGTATCAGTTAAGTGACCGGCATACGGATCCCAAATATTAACTCAGGGATTCGATTTGAACAAATTTGAATCTGACACTCCTAGAGATCTCACACATCAAATACGAAAAGATTTTAACTGGTGGATGCAAAGAAGAAGATTTTTCAAGACAATTTTCTCACCTTGCACTGACTTAAACTATGGGCCCCAATAAAGAGCCCAAATATTAACCCAAGGGACAAATGAATCTGACCCCCTAGAGAAGTTGTATACCAAATATGAAAAGATTCTGGCTGGTGGATCTGATGAAGATTTTAAAAGAAATTTTCTCATATTGCACTAAGTTCAACTTTGGGCTCCAATAAAGAGCCCAAATATCAACCCAGGGATACAATTTGAACAAACTTGAATCTGACCCCCCTAGAGATGTTGTATACCAAATATCAAAAGAATCGAACTGTTGCATCTGAAGATTTTTAAAGCTTATTCCTAATATTGCCTTAATTATTTGGGCTCCTGTATTGAGCCCAAATATTAATCGAGGTGTTTAATCTGAACACACTTGTATCTGACCCTCCTATGGATGATGTATACCAATTATCAAAAGATTCTGATGAGTGGTTCTGAAGAAAAAAAATTTGTTCGCGATTTTTGCAAATATGCTGACTCAGCATTTTTTTGATGCCCTTTTCAGAACAGCCTGATACA
Source organism: Pictodentalium vernedei (assembly GCA_031216915.1). NCBI lineage: Eukaryota > Metazoa > Mollusca > Scaphopoda > Dentaliida > Dentaliidae > Pictodentalium > Pictodentalium vernedei. The sequence goes on along the minus strand of CM062296.1, from coordinate 280,407,679 downwards.
ACCGATGGCAATTTTTTTTTACAACTCCATTCTACAGGTCCTAAGGATGCTTCATACCAAATAACAGTTCTCTGTTATGTGTGGTTTGGAAATATGGGCATTTTAAAAAAATTTCTATTTTTAACCCTTGGGTTCCCACAGGGTTGTAAAAAATTTCTTTTCGGGCATCAATCAATTACTTATGACCCACTTATACTACACTTCAAATCGGCCCACAGGTTCTTGAAATACAAATTTTGGGTGCAGCCCACAATAGTTATGCTGCCACAGAGAGCCCAGATATTGACCTATCAACTTCCCTTGAACAAACTTTAATATTCTACACCAAAGGATGTTCCATACCAAATATCAAGGCATTCCCTCTGGTGGTTCATGAAAAGAAGATTTTTAAAGGTTTTTAAGCTTTGGGGGCATATATGGCAACTGCTTCATTTACACAAAATAGAAAGGGTATACTCCATAGATGGTCTGTGCAATATGTTTGAATTTTGCCTAGTAGTTGTGAAGAAGATGTCAAGTTTGCCAAAAGTTAATGGCCAATGGACGGACGACGGACAAAAATGATGGCAATAGCTCCCACTGACTTGCAGTCAGGTGAGCTAAAAAGCAAAAAGAACAAATAGGACTGAAGACTGGCAAAATTTCAGGAGAATTCGAAATTATACCATAAATTGTGTTAGGGATGCGAAAAAAAGTTTTGTTTTTAATTTGGAAGAATCTGTATCTATAAGAAAACCATCCTCTAAGCAGTGGTGGAAGAGTTTGAAAATTTTTACCTATCAGAAGTCTATGAGTGCAGACTTTCCCCTGTTGCTTGAGAATGATGAACCTATAAATGACCCCGAAGATATCGCACAGATTTTCAACAATTATTTTACAAGTCAGTGTAACACTATCGTCCAAAGAGAACTAACTACCTAGCATTTTCAAGTGTGATGGGTCAGTAGAGACTATAGAAACTGACGAGGTGGAGATTGAATTATTGCTATCAAAATTGGATATGACAAAGGTTAGCAGCCCTGATCAAATAAGCAATATAATATTGAAACAATTCACAAGGCAATTATCGTTTCCGCTTTCTATATTATTTAACCTGTCTTTGTCAACAGGAGCTTGTACCAAATACTGGAAACATGCAAATATTATACCAATCCATAAAAAAATTATCACAAAATGATAAAAAAAATTACTGCCCCGTGTCGTTGACTAGTTGCATTAATAAGGTACTAGAAAAGATGGTTTTCAATCGGTGACCTTCAGTCTAGCTTCAGGTTTGGAGATAGAACAGTATTTCAATTAATTTCTATATTTATTTATTTATTTATTGGGGTATAATGATACTTTTGACAGCCAGGGTCACCTCGTGTCGGACAGTTTTACGGGTGGATGAAGCCAGAGTATCCGGAGAGAACCACAGAGCAATGGTAAGCAACTGTCAGACTCCCTAACATACTAACTCCACACAAGCAGGGTTAGCATTGGTTGAAGACAAGTGCACCATTGAAGTGCAGTATGCTTTATGCATCTCTACCTGCTGAACCACCGAACTCCCAATTAATTTATATAGACAATTATATAATGAGTCAAAAAAGAAAGTATAATATAAACAAATGTGAAAAAATAGCATAAAGGATGAAATATAATAGTTCTAATGTTGCATGTTTGTGGACAAGAAGTTGTGCAAAGAGTTTAATGACATGTTGTTGTTGTCCACCCAACCGAATACAATTTTGCTATGGATTTCAAAATAGCATGTGCTACCCGAGAATGTCAAATTGAATGGGTAAAGAGCCTGGGTTATTGAGAAAACACGCTAGTTTTTGTCTTCCGACATTATAAATGAAAGTGTCAATGACACTGTAGCTTAACTTGTGTGTTGTGTTTGATGAAAAGGATAATGTTCAATGTTTATGAAAGGATTATGAAATAAGACAAGAATTGTGATAATTGGGAATATGTTCATTTCTGTTCCCTGTGTGCTATGTTTATGATAAAAATAATATGAGGTGTACACTGTACTAAAGAGCTGAGGGGTGGGTTAATATGACCTCACAGTTAATGTATGTGGCCCTCACAGTTAACGTATATATCAACAAAAGTTACCAAGTTACAGTGAAATTATTCCAAAACGAGTCATCCTATCAAGTTACATTAAAATCCCCTCATAAATATGGCCTGTAGACTGTGCTAAAGGTTTTCGGGCTTCGGGCACCTGTAGCCATCACAGTTGACCAATCGCGACCAAAAGGGGATGTCATCATCTAGGCAGTACAGAGAGTCAACCTAACAGGTTACAATGAAATCCTTCCATAAATATAACCTTTTACCTATGCTAAAGGTTTTTGGGCTCGGGCACCCATCAAGGCTGAATGATCATGGCCAAAATGGGACGTTCTCATCTAGACATTATTTGGAGTCATCCTGCCAAGTTACAATGAAATCCCCTCATAAATATGACCTGTAGACTGTGCTAAAGGTTTTCGGGCTTCGGGCACCTTTAGCCGTCACAGTAGCCCAATCATGTCCAAAAGGGGACATTCTCATCTAGACATTATATGAAGTTAACCTACCAAGTTACAATGAAATCTCTTCATAAATATGACCTGTAGACTGTGCTAAAGGTTTTTGGGCTTCAGGCTCGGGCAGCCATCATGGCTGAATGATCGCAACAATAGGGGACAATCTCATCTGGGCATCATCTGGAGTGATCCTAAGAAGTTACAATGAAATCCCTTCATAAATATGACCTGTAGACTGTGCTCAAGGTTTTCAGGCTTCGGGCACTAGTAGCCATCACAACTGACCAATCACGACCAAAAGGGGATGTCATCATCTAGGCATTACATGGAGTCAACCTAACAGGTTACAATGAAATCCTTCCATAAATATGACCTTTTGCCTGTGCTAAAGGTTTTTGTGCTCGGGCACCCATCAAGGCTGCATGATCGTGATCAAAATGGGACGTTCTCATCTAGACATTATTTGGAGCCATCCTACCAAGTTACAATGAAATCCCTTCATAAATATGACCTCTAGACTGTGCTAAAGGTTTTCGGGCTTTGGGCCCCTGTAGCCGTCACAGTTGCCCAATCATGCCCAAAAGGTGACTTTCTCATCTAGACATTGTATGAAGTCAACCCACCAAGTTACAATGAAATTCCTTAACCCTTTACCCAACGCAGACGATATCGAAATGTATTATTTTACATATCATTTTTAAAAAAATTTTCACAAGATTTCCACAAAACCATATCATGTGACCCCTCATTGGAACGAGCTCAAAGAGCTCGTTCCAATGAGGGGTCACATGATATGGTTTTGTTGAAATATTTTGAAAAATTTAATTTTTTCAACTGCCCAATTTGCATATTACGCGGGCGGATGCGGCCGATTCGTTAGGTAAAGGGTTAATAAATATGACCTGTAGACTGTGGTAAAGGTTTTCGGGTTTTGGGCTCGGGCAGTCGTCACGTTTGGCAGATCATGCCCAAATGGGGAAATTCTCATCTAGACATCATAAGGAGTCATCCTACAAAGTTAAAATGAAATCCCTCCACATTAAACATAACCTGCAGACTGTGCTAAAAGTTTTTGGGTTTCGGGCTTGGGCATCCATCATGGTTGATAGATCATGCCCAAAAGGGGACGTTCTCATCTAGGCATTATACAGAGGCATCCTACCAAGTTACAATGAAATCCCTTCATAAATACGACCTGTAGACTGTGCTAATGGTTTTTGGGTTTTGGGCTCAGGCAGCCATATCGGTTGCCCGATCGAGACCAAAAGGGGACATTCTCATCTAGACATGATCCCAAACCTGCATATGAAATTTCGTGACGATCAGACAAGAACTGCAGGGTGTAGCCCGTGCTAAAGGAAAATGTGAACAGACGTCACAGACTCACAGCCTCACAGACTAACAGACTCACAGACTAACAGACTTCCGCACGCGTGATGGCAATAGCTTATCTTGACTATGTCAAGTTAAGCTAAGAATGCCATGGTTAACCGAAAATCAGAGGTTGCATGCCATTGGTATGCATGAGGCTGGGATACCTCCAGATGAGCTCGCTGCTGAGTCGGAGTCACTGTGGCCACTATTTACCATCTCATTGGAAGGTATAGAACCACTGGATCTACTGCCGACAGACCCCTGCACAAGACAGACACATCAGGATGTCTCACTTGCAGGATCGATGAACGATTTCTGCACAATGACCCGAAATGTTCCTGTAAACATGAATATGAGAACTCTGAACACTGCTTTTTTTCTGTCTAATCTATAAAATCCAAAGAGAAATTATGTTTCAAAGTATAGGCTACATTATTGAAGATATTAGCATTATCTATCAGGAAATGAAACAAAAACAGAATTGCATATTTAGAGCTGTACGTAATTATATTCAACAAACGATGAGATTCCAATGAATATCTGAGTGGTAGAATAACTTACATCAATCAGTCATTACATCCCAATATCCGACTGAAGCATCCTATCCAGACTCATGCCACAAGTTAGTTTGATAAAAAATCTTGATTTTTTATAAGGACTGTGCCTAGAACAAACTTCACAACTCTGCACTTGTTTACATACCATTGTTAGTAAAATAAGAATGTACATTTTATGTATTGGTGAGATATATACATAGGCATACGCCTCTTTACCAAACCATTTCATGATGAATAAAGTATCGTTAATAAAAAAAAAACAATGTACAGATAATCTTGGCTGGTGTCTGGGTGGTAAGGCAAATGAAGTTTATCACATGTATTAAAAAGAAAACCAGATATCAGATTTAATTATCTTCTGGATAAGCTTGAAAAGAAATTTGGAAATAATGATTTTCCTGACACAGCACAAGTAGAATTTAATGACCCTGTGCAAAATAAAAATGAACGTCTTTACAAATGGGCGACCAGGGTTCTATCTTTGGTTACTCAAGCTTTTCAAGACTTTCCAGATGATTATAAGTACAAGCAGGCTATCATGCAGTTCTGCCAGGGGGCTTGGGATAGACAAGTGGGACAACATGCAGCCAACTCTCGGCCCTCAACCCTTGAACAAGCACACAAATATAAAGCCATACATACTGATGTACCTCAAGTTAAACCTGTTAATCCTGAAATTCCAGGAACTACTGAAATAGTACCAGTTATAGGCACTGAAACCTCCCCTATCTCAACTGAAGCTTCAGGTTTATATGAAGATAAACAAAAAGATCTGCAGAAACTCATCTCTCTAGACTTGAGACACTCACACAGTCACAGTATAAATGAAATTAAGGCAGACGTATCAGGCATTAAATTCAAGATGGACACCATCATGTACATGTATGAGCTGAAAAATTTGAACAAATCAATTGATATGGGGAGAAATAGATAACTATACTCCCCACTCTCACCTACGTGAGCAGAAGCAAGTAAATGTAACAAATGTGGTGCTGTCAGACAATTGAAACCTGTTTGTCCATTTAAAAGCCACACAAATAAATCTGCAAGTGATAGAGGGGTAACATTTGATTTGAACTTGGATCCAAAGAAAAGTGATTGGGTCGATATACACGAACATGCATCGACTTGACACGAAATGTTAAACCTCAATGAATTTCTGGAAATTCTGGCACAACTAGAGGTACTGTGAGCAAACTCACAAAGTGATACCCCCCGTGCCTGAAATGTATAAGTTAGATTATCTCCCCTTGGAAATGTCAGAACGGAATTATATTGCTTCATGCAAATCTTCATATGGAGTTCTTCCATTGTGTAAAGTTTCATGAAAATTCTTCATACAGTTTAGGAGGAGTTGCGCTTACAAGGATGGACAGATGGACAGACGGACAGATGGACAGACGGATGGACAGGGTGATTCCTATATACCCCCCCAAACTTTGTTTGCAGGGGGTATAGGAAGACGAAAAACTAGAAACCATAACAGTTCGTCAATTGAATTATAGCTCACTGAAAAGAATACCTGCAGTGATTGAAAAATGAAAGTGTCAATGACACTGTAGCTCAACTTGTCAAGACAAAGACAAAGACATGTACATGTATAATATGTGATACAGCAATGACAAACATCTAGGTAATCACCTGATAACAAAGGTACATATAAAGTATTGTAACGGTCTGTACATAAATACTGACCATTGCCTGTAACAAATGTTTAGGTAAAGTATTGTAAAGGTGGGTGACAGTCAGATGCTAAACTAGAAAAGAAATCTTTGCGTCCCAGAATGGGTCGGACTGAACCCCAAAATATTTGTTCTCATTGCACAGTGATAACAAAGGCACCCCAAAACACACTCATTCCTGTCCCAAGGTGAAAACAAAGGTACCCAAGAAGTTTCGTGAAGATCAGTTCACAAATATGAGCTGTGTAGAAGTTGTGACAAAAAACTGATTGGACCTAATTTCGGTACAAAATGGCCACTGGCTGCCATCTTGAATTTTGGACCGCACCCAGAAACACTCATTCTCGTCCCAAGGTGATAACAAAGGTACCCAAGAAGTTTTGTGAAGATCGGTTCATAAATACAGCCTCTAGCCCGAGCCGTATTGACATGTGCACTTACAGTGTATAAGTAGCACTGAATAAATCAAAGTTCATCTAATTTGCATAATTTCTGCACGAGAAAAAAACCTGTACTATATGTGATGTATTCCATGTTACTAAACATTCATACAAAAATTTATTCAAATCAGAACTTTCTTACAGAAGTTCTGTACAAAAGACTGATTGCACTAATTTTGGTACAAAATGGCTGCTGGTGGCCATCTTGAATTTCAGACCACACCCAAAAACACTCGTTCTCATCCCACGGTGATAACAAAGGTACCCAAGAAGTTTCGTAAAGATCGGTTCATAAATACGGCCTCTAGCCTGAGCCGTATAGAAGTTGTGTACAAAAAACTGATTAGACCTAATTTCGGTACAAAAAGGCCACTGGCAGCCATCTTGAATTTTGGACCGCACCCAGAAACATTCGTTCTCGTCCCAAGGTGATAACAAAGGTACCCAAGATATTTCATGAAGATCCGTTCATAAATACAGACTCTAGCCCGAGCCGTATTGACATGTGTACTTACTGTGTGTAAGTAGCACTGAAAAAATCAAAGTTCATCTAATTTGCATAATTTCTGCACGAGAAAAAAACCTGTATTATATGTGATGTATCCTATGGTACTAAACATTCAGACAAAATGTTATTCAAATCAGCGCTTTCATCTGGAAGTTCTGTGCAAAAATCTGATTGCACCAAATTTTGTACAAAATGGCTGCCATCGGCCATCTTGAATTTCGGGCCGGACCCAAAAACACTCGTTCTCGTCCCGCGGTGATAACAAAGGTACCCAAGGAGTTTTGTAAAGATCGGTTCATAAATACGGCCTCTAGCCCGAGCATTTACAGTGCTGAAAGTAACACCAAAAAACATCAAAGTTAGTCTAATTTGCATAATTTACACACGAGAAAAAAACCCGTATTATATGTGATGTATCCCATGGTACTAAACATTCATACAAAAAATTATTCAAATCAGAGCTTTCATATGGAAGTTCTGTACAAAAAGTTAAAAAATTTATAGTAATTTATATATTTTTTATACTTACCAATGACCCAGACATAGCTGGTGCTAACTCTTAAAATATAGGGCCAAACACAAATTTTGCCCCCCAATCCCCAAAATTTGCATCTAAAACCAAAGAAAACATGTCCTGAAAGGCCCTCCACACTTCGCCCCTCCCTCGCATGCGCAGTGTCAAGGACATTCCGAAATTGGCGCCATTAATCATTCTAATAACCAGTGCCTGGTAAGCGCTATGTACTCAGCGGGGAGGCAAGAGTTCCCAACTCCTGGGAGGGCCATCCCCGTCTGGGTCATTGGTAAGTATAAAAAATATATAAATTACTATAAATTTTTTAACATTTTTATACTGTACCAATGACCCAGACATAGCTGAATAGTAAAAAGGCTGGAGGGCCAAGGACATAGAGCAAAATGGAATACGCTCAATAAAATAAAATAGAGTCATCCCCTGTAGGGAAAAAGAAGTAATAGGCCTTACATGTATCTTTCTTATTTATGATAAATTAGAAAGATACAACACCTTCCAAAATTGAGCTTCATACATCCATGTACTCTATTAATATCCAATATAATCCTTATACTAATAATTTTTAAAGTAAGCCAATAAATAAAGTAAGTCTAGAGAATAGAGACTCTTATACTCCTAAAAGTGTCTGAGGATTGCATAATCATGTCCGTTGACATATGCAATATTCAAAAGCTATACTTTAAAAACTAAGACTTGAATGAATTTTAAAAACCTAAACTTCTCACTAAACAACCATCCCAATAACAGCTCAGAATTACTAACTCCGGAGGAGGTATCCCCTTGTTTTCATAGTAAAACAGGTGACCCAAGGGAACACCCTCCCCCCCCCCCCTTTTTCTTGCCCTGGGTCAAATAGCCCAGAGCGAAGAGGGCAGCCGAATGGAGACACTGCTGAAACAGACAGCCTACCTAGCTATAGTAGCAACTGTTAAGTGAATGACATTCTGAGCAGTAGATAATAGACCTAACAATAGAGGCCTCCAGAAATGGACTCGATATTTCTGAGATAAAATTCATGAATGTGGATGGCTGAGCGCAATGAGCGGCCTTCAAAAATCTATAATAGCAACACTATTAATGTAAGCCCAAGAAGTAGAAGAACTCTTACTTCATGAGCCGAAATCTAAGCACAACTGCTAAGTCAATGATATACCATAAGCAGTACCGATAGTTAATAGAATCCATTAACAATAAAATGGAGCGTAACGTCCTTCTACTAGACATCAAAGACAGAAGAAGCTTACGCCCATAGAAATAAACAGATATCTGTTTATAAATACATAAACTGTACCCGGAAAGAGTAAAGGCCTATGCCCATATGAAGACGGAAGGACCTTAAAATAATAGGTTCCGGATAATAGGAGCCTAACTCTTATGCAACAATCCAACCTAAATAGTAACGGAAGTAGTGATTCCGAAACTACGAAAGTGAAAATCAACCATCGATAGTGCAAGAAACTCACTGACTCTACAGTAAAAGAGAAATCAACAGAATTACTGTCTAAAAGGTCAGAATTTGAAAACTACTGTTTCCAGAGGCTCAAATGATTACTTAGCTAAATAAGAACCGAAGTTAAAATCCATATAGGAATTTAAACTAAAGATTCTAAGTCTATTTATCAAAAAGTTACTAACTGACTTAGATAAAGAGACAAAAGACTCAATTGTAAACTATCGTAGAGTGCATAGGTATGAGGTAACATAAACCTATAACCTAAATAATAACAGACTGCAGTAGATCTTGTGAAACAAGTATACTAAAAAATAGCAATGAGTAGTATGGAGGGATCAACAATATGAACATAATGATCCCTACACCACAACGGAAGAGCCTCCACTTTAGCCGCATAGAATAGCGAAGAAGAGGATCTCCTATAGTAAGAAATCGCGTCCAAAGCTCGTCCAGTACAGTACTTACAATGCAATACGGACCACACAACGGAATATATGAAGGTTGCGACCTTGCGGGTTGTGATAAAGATGACACGATTTACCCAGTGAAAAAAGATCCTCACATAGAGGAAGATTTCACGTTAAAACCCACAGTAGACAAGAGAGTAAATTACCCATGATCTCTGTGAAGATAGAGATGCTATCAACAGAAATGTATTGTGGTTGTTTATCTTAGCAATACCTGCTGAAACAACAGCGCCGGAGGATACGCGTATCCTATCATTCCGTCCTATAGATCAATAGAGCGTTAACAACATTAGCTCAGAGATCTGGACAAGCCAACACATACGTCTGCAATTGATTAGCAAGCTGTGTCATAAATAAATCATCATTGGGCGCTCCCATAGATAGCAAATCTGATTGAATACTTGTTTGTTGAGAGTCCATTCTGACAGCAACAAGCGACCCGTAAGAGAACGGGAGTCCGATAAAACAATCAGACGACCCGGAATATGACGGACCAAAACTGAACTTGGTGTACTATAACCAACAAACGGATTCTTTCCATTAAATTGAATAACGGAAACGAAAGAGTGCCTCCCTGGTTCCGGAGATACGCCACTACTGTCGAATTAAAGGACAGAAATTTGGGCATGCGTTTCTGAATAATGTTCATGCAATGACATAAAGCAAGCCTAAAAAACATTATTCCGCGGAAGAAAACTGATTGTTAAGAGACTGCAGAACCCAAAGACCCTGGCACTTCGAATCCGTAGGGATCAGTATTATATCCCAATCTGTTTGACTGGCAACCGTCATAACAGCCACACTCGGGACCGGCAACTGCGGTGGCACTCTCTGAGTCAACCACCGAATGTTTGCCCCAGTCTGAATCTCTTGTAACACTAGATAGACAAGAGAACGTGTAAATCGAGCAATTCATGGATTGCCGAAAAGTTGCCGTCGAAGAGAAGCTCCTCCGAGAATGAAGCGACTCTGAGAGAGTTCTTAACCTTACTATCCACGTGTGTGGATGTAGCTAGGGCTGCGTCACGTCTAACCAACTCCAATCAGCCACTGAAGGGTGGAGTTATACGTGAACAAACTACTGCCCTCAAAAGAAATTACATTGAGAATAATATCCCGTAAATCTTTTCTTGAAGACGTAATGATAACGCCTCAGTAAGGCGGATTACGTATGATAAAGCGTCTAAGTTAAGTCTACTACACATCATGTCGTTCCCAACATTGAAATTGGAAAAGACATAAACGGCGAAAAAGAATATATGCAGTCTTTAATCACACCGTCTAGACGCATATGAACTCTCGGTATGCCCTGCTCTGCCAAAATAAACTATTCGTATAATGATAAAATGGCAGAAATGAGCAACGCGGACAAGAAACTAAACTATCATGCTTGGTAGCAGGCTTGTATATATATATATATAGCGTCGAAAAATAAAACACATGTTGTAATGACAATATTGGACTGCGTCGGTAAGTCAGGGACAATGTCCCTGAACCGATCGAAAAATCCGAGTCCAATGACGCTATAAGTCTCTTATCCAAGATCGCAGCAATGAAGTCCGAAATAACAATCACTGGAAGATAATGCCAGAAGATATGAAAGGCATCTTCCGATACTACTAAAGGGAAAACTCGAAATCTTTCGAATCCCTTTCGCCATCCTGTCGGACCCTATAAAGCGTTCGGTCGTCCGTACCTGATGCAACCTCGGACCGCACCGACCCAGCGCCGTCGGATAATTCCTGATTCGACCGAGAAACTGTCAATTGCTGGGATGCTGCGAAACAACTGTGCTAACTCGGATAGCATGTCCGTCACTGAGGCCTGAGGAGAAGCGGTCTTACGATGCATTGCCGCTGGAAGCTCCGTGATCGTTACCCGGTGCATACTACCAATATGCGAGCGAACGGAGTGTATGGGCCTCGTGTCCCTTGGCTACCGGATGGCGCGACCTATTCGCCGTGGAATCACTGAATGCCGAAACTGATCGGATACTCGAGGTCACGTAGCCAATGTGCGGTCGTGTGCCCTGCTGTGAGGATGAGGAAGCATTAAGGACAGTCTCTCGGACTGTCAATATAACGGAGCGTCCCGACCGACGGACATATGCTCCGAATGTAAAATATCTGAACCACAACATGCGGTCCCCTATGTTGTTGGACGAGAGAGGGACCTCTCTCGTTCACAGCCCGGACGGACCTGGACAAGCCAGGAACCGGACTAACAGGCTTCCTCCGATCTGTCCTCAATCTGCCGTCACTGGGTGAGTACTTAAGTTATTATAGTGCTCGCATCACCCAAATCTCCTTCCTAGACCGCAACGGACGAACCCGGCAGCCGAACCATTCGATGAATGTACGCTACACCGGGTGAGCTAGCGAATTTCACTCCGTAGGCGATAGACATATTCCATGAGCACTTATTGCCGCTAGCTCTTCATTAACTATGACGACAGAGGCACACTTTGAAAGACATCTCCATAACTCTTCGAACAAGAAACCAGAAATGCTTGGTTAGCAAGCATAAAATAATAATATATATAGCGTCGTTCAATAATTCGAAAGTTTGTGTGACATTATTGGACTATGTCGGAACTGAGGGACGATGTCCCTGAACCGAACCAAAAATTTCTAAGTCCACCGACGCTATCAGTTTCTTATCCGGCATCGCAGCATTCTGGTCCGACGAAAGAAGCTGTAGAAGACCAAGTCAGATGACATACACAACAGCATATGTTGTTCCAAAAGGGAAAGCTCGAAATCCTCCGAATCCCTTTCGGTATCCCGTCAGACCGGATGAAACTTTCGGACGTCCGTACCCGCTTCCGCGGAGCGTCCCGACCCAGCATCGTCGGATAAAATATATGCGACAGATTCAGTTGATGCTGGGATGCTGCGATAAACTGTGCTATTAAGGAAAGCACGTCCGTTCCCGAGGCCTGTGCAGTAGCGGTCTTACGATGCATTGCCGCCGGAAGCTCCGTGTACGTTGACTCCCGCACACTTCCTATGTGAACGTCCGGAGTCTGCAGGCCTCGTGTCCCTGGCTACCGGATGGTGTGACCTGGTCGCCGAAGAATCCTTGACCGGCGAAGCTGGTAATATATCGGCGGTCACACAGCCAAGGTGCGGTCGTGTGCGCTGACGAGAAGAGGAAGCCTTAGCAGTCTCCGCGGACTGCCTATACAACGGAGCGTCCCGAGCGACGGACGTATGCTCCGCTTGCGACACATTTTGTACCACAACATCTGGGGCCAGATGTTGTTGAACGAGAGAGGGGCCTCTCTCGCTTGCCGTCCGGATGGACCGGAACGAGCTATGAACCGGACTAAAAGGCTTCCTCCGTTCTTCCTCCGATCCGCCGTCACTGGGTGTGCATTTGGTTGATTTATAGTGCTCGCATCACCCCAAAATTCCTTCTAGACCGCAACGGACGAACCCGGTTGCCGAACCATTCGGTGAATGGACGCTACACCGGGCGAGCTAGCGGACGTCAAAGGCCGTCGAACCTACTAGGGTCCTCTTAGGCAATTGGCGTATTTACATGAGCACTTTTCCGCTAGCCCTTCATTAATTGTGACGACGGAGGCACACTGTTGGAAGACATCACAGATACATCACCCTACTCTTCATCGTCTGAAATAGAAATTGATAAAGTAGAGTGACCCTGCGGGGAAAGGACCGGAGTGTCCAAATCCCCAATAACATACCGTGACATACGCTTCCCATATTGTCATCGAAATCATACGATACAGAACAGGAGTTAATGCGAGTACACTGACCACATATAGAATGATAATAAAGTCAGAGGAAGACTTCCTCTTAAACAATTGATCAATATCCTTTCAATGTGAAAAGAAAACAAGTCCTGGTACTCGCACTAACCCCTGACAATCAAAATACATAATAATAATATGATCCATTAATATAGAAAAAATAATTGAAATCAAAATATTTTGAAAAAATATTTTTTCAGAACAGCCCAAGTTTCTGAAAAGTAACGTTGAGCCCCAATGGATCCCAAGCCTAAGTGTGGACAAAAATTTTAAAAATATTTTAAACAATTTATTCAACACTTACGAACAATAATAATGTATCTAGTTATGATTAAAATAACATCAAGATATTATTTTTTAGAAATCCCCCCCTCACACAGAGGGCTGTTGTAAATGTAAACAATGAGTGTAAAAACACTAAAATAAGACTCCAGGCACCCAGGCCCGAAATCAGTAACCAAAAACACACTATCTGATGCAAAACAGAGACTTCCAGGGAAGAAACTGCAGAACATCAGATGGTAGATGCAGAACACAACGCCTAACCACCCGTAGGTGAAGACGTAAACATGGGGAAAGAACAGAATTCATTCTGTTATTCAGCTAAAACTCCCAAGAAAATTTAGTAATAATAATTACAAAAACTATGCCAAAAGCATGGAAGAATAGCAAGGGGGGACTTAAAGGACAGGGAGAGAAGAAAACACTTAAAAAACAGTGTAACTAAATAATCAGAATGACAACAAAATGGCTGCTGCCTCGAAAATAGGTAACTTAACATAATTTCATTAAAAAATTTTAAGTTACAGCCCTGATAATATTCTGTCACACATTTTTTTCCTCTCCTCCTTCTCTATCCTCCTTAGAATCACCATTTCACTAATATTTATGTGTCTGGCATCATTTAAACTGAGATTTATAAGCACAAAGATCAGTCAGATGTTAACTGATGAAGGGCCAAACTTAGAATGATTAATGGCGCCAATTTCGGAATGTCCTTGACACTGCGCATGCGCAGTAGGGGTGAAGTGTGGAGGGCCTTTCAGGACATGTTTTCTTTGGTTTTAGATGCAAATTTTGGGGATTGGGGGGCAAAATTTGTGTTTGGCCCTATATTTTAAGAGTTAGCACCAGCTATGTCTGGGTCATTGGTACAGTATAAAAATACAGATTTCTGCATCGTCGGTACAAAATGGTGGCTGGCAGCCATCTTGAATTTTGGATCGCACCCAAAAACACTTGTTCTCGTCCCACAGTCATAACAAAGGTACCCAAGAAGTTTCGTAAAGATCGGTTCATAAATACGGCCTCTAGCCCGAGCCGTATCCAATTGTTGACGGACAGACGGCAAGACGGACGACGGGCCATGGCATAAGCTCAAATTTGGCTTCGCCAAAGTTGAGCTAATTATAAAATTATGGCATTAGTAGATACCACAGCTGAAGTCCCCATCATTAGCCATGAAGTATTCAAAAAACTGGAGGAAAACCTTCAGTTGGTAAAAAGAGTTCGACAGAGAACTGCAGGTAGAAAACTTACCATGACTGGCTTTGGTATACCATCTGCACAAATTCACATTGGTAAGCAAAGTATTTTCAAAAAATTGTATGTAGCATCAACTGAGATTGACCTGTTGTTCGGCCTGAATTGTTTAAAGAAATTCGGCACTACAGTTTATATGCAACTTGGTCTTTTAGAACAGAGATCAAAAGTCACTACACTGAGCTCTAATGATAAAGCAAAAGATTTAACAGTTGCCAAAAAGAAGGGTGAGCAATCCACCTGAAATACTATTTGAATCAGCTGTTTCATTAAAATATTCTTTACAACATTTAGTTATCAGATTACACATCAGAACCAACTGATAGTTTACAAAGTTCAACACCAAGATCACTGAACTTGAAAAATAACAAACAAAATAACTTTGCTCATATCTTCGAAATTTCCGGAAATGTTCTTCCTGAACAGGAAATAACAAGGGCAATGCAAAGCGTGGGCCACTGCCCCTGACTCGCAGGCATGTTTGAAGTAGCCTTAAAGGTATTGTGGGACCTAAAAATTTTCAGTGGAAAAAGTGAAAAAAGGGAATAACTCTGGGAAAGAGTATTGGACAGAACCCATTCCTTGTGCATATCTGTCCCCCTATGCAGGTCTATCAGCATACCATAGGAGATCCAAATCCTACGAATGGTTTTGAAATTACAATGCAAAATGTTTGTATGGACAGATGGACAGACAGACGGATAGATGGCTTCACTAGATACCCCTGAATCCTCCTTTGGAGGTCAGGGGCATAATAACCAACAAAAACATTGAGAGTATGATCCGAAAAGATCGATTTCAATGATGGGTCTGTTTTCTAAAACCTCTCAGCTTGTGTCCAAACCCAATTGTGTATATGCGAGAAAACAGGCAATATTCTAGAAGCGACTCCAACAATATGGCATCTCAGGTCTGAGAGAAAATATGGACCTCAAATTACCTTTATTGCCCTAATAGACTGTAGTGTATAATGCTCAGGCATGTTTTTCTGACGACACTAACCAACTCTTTAGAGGCCAAAATTGGAAAACTGCCCCAGTATTCTTGGGCAATGTTGTGGCTTTGAGTAAGTCTTTTTCAGGTCACTTGGAAAATCTAAAACAGGTCCTACAACATTTTCAAGATTATCACCTGAAATTAAATCCAAAAAAATGTGAACTTTTTCAGAGGCAAATAGAGTTCCTAGGACGAATAATCAATGCAAGCGAAAAGGTGTCAGAAATTGGTAAAAGTGCTACTGAAGTAGTACAAAATTGGCCACGACCCTCAAGCTCAAAAGATGTAGGGCATTTCCTTGGTTTGGCAAATTACAATAAACATTTTATTGGAGATCATGCAGAGCAATTTGCCTCTGAAAAAACACATTTACAAAAAATGGGGTTAAATGAAGAAACTTCTACTGATGCCAGTTGCACTGTGAGGCCTGTGGCCAATCGCATTGCACGGCAACAGGAAGAAGAGCCTGATGAATGCCCCAACATATCAAAATGGTACAAAAGAGTCTAACAACATCCATATCCCCGCCAACTTTTATGTTATGATAAGAATAAGCAAATGATGTGATCAAGACAGATGAAAAGATGGATGAACAAACACTGAGATGGTGAATGCACTTCATTGGGCAAGGTTAAATACACTCAATAAATATCGTTTATTTCTTTCATTGAAACTGAAGACATCCTCCAAAAACATGAAATTTTACAGAAATTCAGAAGAATTCTAAGTACAGAAAGGGCCATAAATCTGGTAAAGAGATGCGGAACATCCTCATTATCGACCTGGACATGTATGCATACCCAATGTCACTCACCAAATATCATTTAATTTCTTTAATCGCAGCTGAAGAAATATTTTCAAAAACCTGCAATTTTGGTAAATTCGAAGTCAACAAGGGCTGTAACTCTGGAAAAATGATTCAAATCGAAATTCAAAGTCAATAATGGCTGTAACTCTGGAAAAATTATTCAAATCAAAACTTCCTTTCCACGTGCCAGCCAGTGCAGTTATTATCATATTCAGACTGCACACCGAGTTTCGTAAAAATCCAATGAAAAATGCAGGAGGAGTTAAGTGGACAAGCCTTAGTGATGGAAATTTTGCTATGTCCATGGGCTGTAACCATGTCAAATTCAAGAATTCGATAATTCCTGACCACATGGACATCTACACTTGATACTGATACTTCAGACCAAGTTTCATAAAAATCTACGGAAAATTGTAGGAGTCAAACGGACAAAGTTTGTGATGTACAGATGGATGGATGGATTGACAGATGGACGAACGCCTATTTCAATATCCCCATCCCGACGATAAAAAAGATATAACAGTCCTTTTAGGGCTTTTGTTTTGGATGTCTGTCTGTGAGTGTATGATATTTCTTTTTCCTATCACCCCGTCATCTGTTCCCCCTTTAGGCAAACCAGATCGCCAAGATTCAGCATCCACTCTCCCTTATAGGCTGATGGAGGACTCCCCACTTTCAAAAACACATATTGCTGTACTTTTTCCTTTTTTTATAACCGTTATGGATAATATGCTGAAGCTGCTCCCAAACCAGCAACTGTTTGGGTTTCTTTTTCTTCTTTCTAGACAACCATCAAATTGCGGTTTCAGTATTACCATAAATTTCTCCTCATCTCAAAGAAAAACACAGAGAAAAATTTGAATAGTTATGCACAATTCCTAGTCATCTTCCAGTTCAAGTTCCTAGGGGGTCTGAGTCCAGAGCTCCACTACCAGTGAGCACACTCAAATCAAATAAGATTATTGGCCCTCACTTCCATCTGTCATGATTCATAAGCAAATAAAGTTATTCGGGTCGCAAAGGATTTCAATCCCACATTGTCCCAGTGCACCTTCAGCACTGAAACTTTCATTCATTCATGCTTATCAGCAACAATGATCATCGATGACTCTCCAGTCACATACACCATCATGCCCAATGCCTGCAAACAGGGTGCCCCACTATTAGTATCCAGCGCTGGGTATTCCTATGGTGTGAAGATGTCGAATGAACTTAGGACAAAAAAATGTCCATGAAACAACCTGAAAAAAACACCAAACCCTGTGGCAGAAAAGCACCAAACCCCAAGGCCGAAAAGCATTGGGCCGAAAAGTGCCAGGATGAAAAGAACGAGGCCAAAAAGAAATGAACCAACTTTGGCCATGTTGCCAAGAGAGTTTTTACTGCGATAGTTTCTTCCAACTGTGATAATCATGGACTCAGCCACCACTGATGAGCATGATCCAATTGTGTATATGTTTCTGTTTATAAAATCATGGCCTCAGTGTCAGTTGCCGAGCATGATGACTTCTTCAGAAGATTAACTTTTTCAGGCGTCAGCCGTCAGCCATCATTAGCTGCAGCTGATACTAATAGGCAGCCGTCATTAGCTGCAGCTGATACTACTAGGTACAGTCAGTCAGGGTATAACAGGTCTAGGGGTATAATGGGTCAAATCATGTTCATCGCGATAA
Organism: Pictodentalium vernedei; assembly: GCA_031216915.1. Taxonomy (NCBI): domain Eukaryota; kingdom Metazoa; phylum Mollusca; class Scaphopoda; order Dentaliida; family Dentaliidae; genus Pictodentalium; species Pictodentalium vernedei. Next base: position 280,389,350 of record CM062296.1, on the reverse strand, counting down.
AATTCACCCTTGCACCACAGGTTCAACTAATTTATGAGTACCATTACCTGAAGTTAAAAAATTTATAGTAATTTATATATTTTTTATACTTACCAATGACCCAGACATAGCTGGTGCTAACTCTTAAAATATAGGGCCAAACACAAATTTTGCCCCCCAATCCCCAAAATTTGCATCTAAAACCAAAGAAAACATGTCCTGAATTAGTGCTGCCGCGGTTATCCGGATAACCGGTTAACCTGTAGTTAAAACTTTGACCGGTCAAGAAAATGTTTTAACCGGTTAACCTTACATTCACTATACTCACCGTATATGTCCGTGTATAAGTCGCCCCCGTGTATAAGTCCGATTAAGTCACACCCCAAACTCACACTTGGAATTCCTCCCTTTTGCCTAAAGCCCATGTATAAGTCGCATCCCCATTTTTAAATATATGCAGTCAAAAAGAATTAGTTGCAAGTTACGTTTTGCCAATTTGGGATGCAATGGAAATAGGTAAGTTTTCACGAGTTACCACGTGGTGAATAAGATAAAAGAATAAAGGAAAATTATTATTAAAGATTTAAAAAATACTCGCTTTTATTTGTTTTTCGTTGTTTGTTTATCACCCCAAAGTCTTTCTTCATCCCTGTCAAGAAAATCCAACGCTCGTTTGTGATTGAAACTTCATAGTTTCAGAATCAGAGCACCATTTGCACCGTAACCTGCGCAGTTGTTGAGATTAAGTTGGCTTTTCCGGAACGTGAGAATGTTCCGGAAAAACCAATAAAAATGCAACAAATGCGCAGGTTACAGCGCAAATTATTTTCAAATTGTTGTCCCACTTGAGCATTGTTGGTGCTTTTGAAACTAACTTTAACTGGTGCATGTGTGCGTAATTTATAACCGGACATTACACATCAGTGAATGTGAGTTCATGGAATAAATAAATACGTCTCTCCAGGTATTGCTGGCAAACATTTAATGTGTTATTATTTATTTTTTAGTTGTTATTTTGATGATTTTGTATTTTTTATGGTTTCATCCATATTGGCCCCACAAACCTGTTGATTTCCGGTACACGCACTGATGTAAACACATGGGCGATTGAACAACAACGACTAAATAGAATACTTCTTTATTATTATTTATGGTCAATGTAAATAACATTGGCCGGCCCGATATAATAGTTACAGTTTAAGCAAGAACACACTACAAATATAGGTACCTTAAATGCAGTTAACCACAGTTAACCACGGTCAAACACGCTGGTTAACCGGTCAGAAAAAAGTCTTAACCGCGGCAGCACTATCCTGAATGGCCCTCCACACTTCACCTCTACTGCGCATGCGCAGTGTCAAGGAGGTTCCGAAATTGGCGCCATTAATCATTCTAATAACCAGTGCCTGGTAAGCGCTATGTACTCAGCAGGGAGGTAAGAGTTCCCAACTCCTGGGAGGGCCATCCCCGTCTGGGTCATTGGTAAGTATAAAAAATATATAAATTACTATAAATTTTTTAACATTTTTATACTGTAACAATGACCCAGACATAGCTGAATAGTAAAAAGGCTGGAGGGCCAAGGACATAGAGCAAGATGGAATACGCTCAATAATATAAAATAGAGTCATCCCCTCTACGGAAAAAGAAGTATTAGGCCTTACATGTATCTTTCTTATTTATGATAAATTAGAAAGATACAACACCTTCCAAAATTGAGCATCATACATCCATGTACTCTATTAATATCTAGTATAATCCTTATACTAATAATTTTTAAAATAAGCCAATAAATAAAGTAAGTCTAGAGAATAGAGACTCTTTATACTCCTTAAAAGTGTCTGAGGATTGCATAATCATGTCCGTTGACATGTGCTATATTCAAAAGCTATACTTTAAAAACTAACACTTGAATGAATTTTTAAAACATAAACTTCTCACTAAACAACCATCCCAATAACAGCTCAGAATTACTAACTCCGGAGGAGGTATCCTCTTGTTTTCATAGTAAAACAGGTGACCCAAGGGAACACCCTCCCCCCCCCCCTCCCCCTTTTTCTTTCCCTGGGTCAAATAGCCCAGAGCGAAGAGGGCAGCAGAACGGAGTCACTGCCGAAACAGACAGCCTACCTAGCTATAGTAGCAACTGTTAAGTGAATGACATTCTGAGCAGTAGATAACAGACCTAACAATAGAGGCCTCCAGAAATGGACTCAATATTTCTGAGATAAAAAATTCATGAATGTGGATGGCTGAGCGCAATGAGCAGCCTTCAAAAATCTATAGTAGCGACACTATTAATGTAAGCCCAAGATGTAGAAGAACTCTTACTTCATGAGCCGAAATCTCAAACACAACTGCTGAGTCAAAGATATACCATAAGCAGTATCGATAGTTAATTGAATCCATTAGCAATAGAATGGAGCGTAACGTCCTTCTGATAGGCATCAAAGACATTAGAAGTTTACGCCCGTAGTAATAAACAGATATCTGTTTATAAATACATAAACTCTAACCGGACAGAGTAAAGGCCTATGCCCGTACGAAGACGGAAGGACCTTAATAACAATAGGATCCGGATATTAGGAGCCTAACTCTTATGCAAAAATCCAACCTAAATAGTAAAGGAAGTAGTGATTCCGAAACTACGAAAGTGAAAATCATCCACCGATAGTGCATGAAACTCACTGACTCTTCAGTAAAAGAGAAGCCAACAGAATTACTGTCTAAAAGGTCAGAATTTGAAAACTACTGTTTCCAGAGGCTCAAATGATTACTTAGCTAAATAAGAACCGAAGTTAAATTCCATATAGGAATTTAATCTAATGATTCTAAGTCTATTTATCAAAAAGTTACTAACTGACTTAGATAAAGAGACATAAGACTCAATTGTAAACTACCATAGAGTGCATAGGTATGAGGTAACATAAACCTATAACCTTAATAATAACAGGCTGCAGTAGATCTTGTCAAACAAGTATACTAAAAAGTTGCAATGAGTAGTATGGAGGGATCAACAATATGAACATAGTGATCCCTACACCAACGACGGAAGAGCCTCCACTTTAGCCGCATAGAATAGCGAAGAAGAGGATCTCCTATAGTAAGAAATCGCGTCCAAAGCTCGTCCAGTACAATGCTTACAATGCAATAAGGACCACACAACGGAATACGTGAAGGTTGCGACCTTGCAGGTTGTGATAAAGATGACACGATTTTACCCAGCGAAAAAAGATCCTCTCATTGAGGAAGATTTCGCGTTAAGTCCCACAGTAGACATCAGAGTAAATTTACCCACGGTCTCTGTGAAGACAGAGATGCTATCAACACAAATGTATTGTGGTTGTTTATCTTAGCAATACCTGCTGAAACAACAGCGCCGGAGGATGCGCATATCCTATCATTCCGTCCTATTAGATCAATAGAGCGTTAACAACATTAGCTCAGAGATCCGGACAAGCAAACACATACGTCTGCAATTGATTAGCAAGCTGTGTCGTAAATAAATTATCATTGGGTGCTCCCATTGATAGCAAATCTGATTGAATACTTGTTTGTTGAGAGTCCATTCTGACGGCAACAAGCGACCCATAAGTGAACGGGAGTCCGGTAAAACAATCAGACGACCCGGAATATGACGGACCGAAACAGAACTTGGTGTACTATAACAAACAGAAGGATTCTTTCCATTAAATTGAATAACGGAAACGAATGAGTGCCTCCCTGGTTCCGGAGATACGCCACTACTGTCGAATTAACGGACAGGATTTGGACATGCGTTTCTGAATAATGTTCATCCAATGACATAAAGCAAGCCTAAAAAACATTATTCCGCGGAAGATAAGTGCTTGCTTAGAGACTGCGGAACCCAAAGACCCTGGCACTTCGAATCCGTTGGGATCAATATTGTATCCCAACCTGTTTGACTGGCAACCGTCATAATTATAACACTCGGATCCGGCAACTGCAGTGGCAATCTCTGAGTCAACCACCGAATGTTTGCCCCAGTCTGAATCTCTTGCAACACTAGATAGACAAGAGAACGTGTAAATCGAGCAATTCATGGATTGCTGAAAAGTTGCCGTCGAAGAGAAGCTTCTCCGAGAACGAAGCGACTCCGAGAGAGTTCTTCACCTTACTATCCACGCGCGTGGATGTAGCTAGGGCTGCGTCACGTCTAACCAACTCCAATCAGCCACTGAAGGGCGGAGTTATACGTGAACAAACTACTGACCTCAAAAGAAATCACATTGAGGATAATATCCCGTAATTCTTTTCTTGAAGACGTAATGATAACGCCTCAGTAAGGTGGATTACGTATGATAAAGCGTCCAAGTTAAATCTACTAGACATCATTGTCGTTTCCAACATTGTGGTTGGAAAAGACATAGACGGCGAAAAAGAATATTTCCAGTCTTTAACCACGCCGTCTAGACGCATATGAACTCTCGGTATGCCCTGCTCTGCCAAAATAAATTATTCGTATAAATGATAAAAAGGCAGAAATGAGCATTGCGGACAAGAAACTAAACTATCATGCTTGGTAGCAGGCTTATATGCATATATAGCGTCGATAAATAATACACATGTTCTAATGACATTATTGGACTGTGTCGGTAAGTCAGGGACAATGTCCCTGAACCGATCCAAAATTCCGTGTCCAATGATGCTATAAGTCTCTTATCCAACATCGCAGCAATGTAGTCCGAAATAACAATCACTGGAAGATAATGCCAGAAGATATGAATGGCAGCTTCCGATGCTACGAAAGAGAAAACTCGAAATCTTTCGAATCCCTTTCGCCATCCTGTCGGACCCTATAAAGCGTTCGGTCGTCCATACCTGATGCAACCGCGGACCGCACCGACCCAGCGCCGTCAGATAATTCCTGATTCGACTAAGAAACTGTCGATTGCTGGGATGCTGCGAAAAAACTGTGCTAACTCGGATAGCACGTCCATCACTGAGGCCTGTGGAGAAGCGATCCTACAATGCATTGCCGCTGGAAGCTCCGTGATGGTTACCCCGTGCATACTACTAATATGCGAGCGAACGGAGTGTATAGGCCTCGTGTCCCTTGGCTATCGGATGGCGTGACCTATTCGCCGTGGAATCACTGAATGACGAAACTGATCGGATACTCGAGGTCACGTAGCCAATGTGCGGTCGTGTGCCCTGCTGTGAGGATGAGGAAGCATTATCGACAGTCTCTCGGACTGTCAATATAACGGAGCGTCCCGACCGACAGACATATGCTCCGAATGTAAAATATCTGAACCACAACATGCGGTCCCCTATGTTGTTGGACGAGAGAGGGACCTCTCTCGCTCACAGCCCAGACGGACCTGGACAAGCCAGGAACCGGACTAACAGGCTTCCTCCGATCTGTCCTCAATCCGCCGTCTCTGGGTGAGTACTAAAGTAATTATAGTGCTCGCATCACCCAAATCTCCTTCCTAGACTGCAACAGACAAACCCGGCAGCCGAAGCATTCAATGAATGTACGCTACACCGGGTGAGCTAGCGAATGACACTCCGTCGATCCTACAAGGGACCTCTTAGGCGATAGACATATTCCATGAGCACTTATTGCCGCTAGCTCTTCATTAACTATGACGACAGAGGCACACTTTTGAAAGACATCTCCGTAACTTTGCGAACAAGAAACCCGAAATGCTTGGTAATAGCAAGCATATAATAATAATATATATATAGCGTCGTTCAATAATTCGAAAGTTTGTGTGACATTATTTGACTATGTCGGAGCTGAGGGACGATGTCCCTGAACCGAACCAAAAAATTTCTCTAAGTCCACCGACGCTATCAGTTTCTTATCCGGCATCGCAGTATTCTGGTCCGACGAAAGAAGCTGTAGAAGATCAAGTCAGATGACATACACAACAGCATATGTTGTTCCGAAAGGGAAAGCTCGAAATCCTCCGAATCCCTTTCGGTATCCCGTCGGACCGGATGAAATTTTCGGACATCCGTACCCGCTTCCGTGGAGCGTCCCGACCCAGCATCGTCGGATAAAAAATATGCGACAGATTCAGTTGATGCTGGGATGCTGTGATAAGCTGTGCTATTTAGGAAAGCACGTCCGTTCCCGAGGCCTGTGCAGTAGCGGTCTTACGATGCATTGCCGCCGGAAGCTCCGTGTACGTTGACTCCCGCACACTTTCCTATGCGAACGTCCGGAATCTGCAGGCCTCGTGTCCCTGGCTACCGGATGGTGTGACCTGGTCGCCGATGATTCTCTGACTGGCGAAGCTGACTGGATATCCGAGGTCACGTAGCCAAGAGCGGTCGTGTGCGCTATCATGAGAATGAGGAAGCCTTATTGACAGTCTACTCCAGACTGCCTATATGTCGGAGCGTCCCGAGCGACGGACGTATGCTCCGAATGCGAAACATTTTGTACCACAACATCTGGGGCCAGATGTTGTTGTACGAGAGAGGGGCCTCTCTCGCTCGTCGTCCGGATGGACCAGAACGAGCTATGAACCGGACTAAAAGGCTTCCTCCATTCTCCCTCTAATCCGCCGTCACTGGGTGTGCATTTGGTTGATTTATAGTGCTCGCATCACTCCAAAACTCCTTCTAGACCACAACGGACGAACCCGGCTGCCGAACCATTCGATGAATGGACGCTACACCGGGCGAACTAGCGGACGTCAAAGGCCGTCGAACCTACTAGGGTCCTCTTAGGCAATTGGCGTATTTACATGAGCACTTTTCCGCTAGCCCTTCATTAATTGTGACGAGTCTGACGACGGAGGCACACTGTTGGAAGACATCACAGATACATCACCCTTATCTTGATCGTCTGAAATAGAAATTGATAAAGTAAAGTGACCCTGCGGGGAAAGGACCGGAGTGTCCAATTCCCCACTAACATACCGTGACATACGCTTCCCATGTTGTCATCGAAAACATATGATACAGAACAGGAGTTAATGCGAGTACACTGACCACATATAGAATGATTATAAAAGTCAGAGGAAGACTTCCTCTTATTACAATTGATCAAAATCCTTTCAATGTGAAAAGAAAACAAAGTCCTGGTACTCGCACCAACCCCTGGCAATCAAAATACATAATAATAATATGATCCATTAATATAGAAAAAATAATTGAAATCAAAATATTTTGAAAAAATATTTTTTCAGAATAGCCCAAGTTTCTGAAAAGTAATGTTGAGCCCCAATGGATCCCAAGCCTAAGTGTGGACAAAAATTTTAAAAATATTTTAAACAATTTATTCAACACTTACGAACAATAATAATGTATCTAGTTATGATTAAAATAACATCAAGATATTATTTTCAAGAAATCCCCCCCTCACACAGAGGGCTGTTGTAAATGTAAACAATGAGTGTAAAAACACTAAAATAAGACTCCAGGCACCCAGGCCCGGAATCAGTTACCAAAAATACACTATCTGATGCAAAACAGAGACTTCCAGGGAAGAAACTGCAGAACATCAGATGGTAGATGCAGAACACAACGCCTAACCACCCGTAGGTGAAGACGTAAACATGGGGAAAAGAACAGAATTCATTCTGTTATTCAGCTAAAACTCCCAAGAAATTTTAGTAATAATAATTACAGAAACTATGCCAAAAGCATGGGAGAATAGCAAGAGGGGACTTAAAGGAAAGGGAGAGAGGAAAACACTGAAAAATCAGTGTAACTAAATAACCAGAATGACAACAAAATGGCTGCTGCCTCGAAAATAGGTAACTTAACATAATTTCATAAAAAAAATTTTAAGTTACAGCCCTGATAATATTCTGTCACACATTTTTCCTCTCCTCCTTCTCTATCCTCCTTAGAATCACCATTTCACTAATATTTATGTGTCTGGCATCATTTAAACTGAGATTTACAAGCACAAAGATCAGTCAGATGTTAACTGATGAAGGGCCAAACTTAGAATGATTAATGGCGCCAATTTTGGAACGTCCTTGACACTGCGCATGCGCAGTAGAGGTGAAGTGTGGAGGGCCATTCAGGACATGTTTTCTTTGGTTTTAGATGCAAATTTTGGGGTTTGGGGGGCAAAATTTGTGTTTGGCCCTATATTTTAAGAGTTAGCACCAGCTATGTCTGGGTCATTGGTACAGTATAAAAATATAATATGTTTTCTGTCATTTCAGAGAATTTTCATAGTCTGACATGTGTTTTTATTGTCATGAGCGACTTTTTCCCCCAAAAGACCGAATGTGCGTGGCAACGAAATTTTGAAATGCAAAAGTGCAAAAAAGTTTTTGCCATAACAAGAGGCCCCACGGGGCCTGAAGCGCTCACCTTGAACAGAATACAATATAAACAGAGTCAAAGAATGAGTCTACATTAAGCAATCCATCTCCATAGGATACACTGTCAATCCTTGACCCCCTCCGGAGTGACAAAAATAGTCCGAGCATCATGCCTTTTCTTCAGTTGATCATAATGTAAAATGTAAAGCTCCCCTATGAAGCCCCTTGATACAACCTAAATGTATGTGGATTAATCTTAGTTACAAACCTATTGAGGGTACAGAATACAAAAATTTCTAATTCTTCAGCTACATGGCCAATTCCGGCTCCCATAGGGAGCCCAAATATTAACCTAGGCTCTCGATTTGAACAAAGTTGAATCTGACCTCCCTAGAGATGTTGTATACCAAATATGAAAGCATTCTGACTGTTGGATATGAAGACAAAAAATTTCAAGAAATTTCTTTATATTGCACTGAGTTAAAAAAAAATATCAAGTCATTGTACCCACTGGTTCATGAGAAGATTTTAAAAATATTTTGGAGCATTTTCCCCTACCCTCTCCCTATGGGTCTGGGCATGTTGAGTTGAACAAAAATACAATGCCTCTTCGGGACCATCACTCACACAAACTTTCACTTGAATTGGCCCAGTGGTTTTGGAGAAGACCAAAACATGGTGTTGACGGACGGACGGACAGACGGACGGCAGAGGACGGAGAGTGATGAAATTAGCTCAGCTTGACATTGTCAAGGTGAGCTAAAAAATCAAAAGAGACCTAAAGTATGTTTTATTCAAGTTGTATGGCTAATCTTCAAGTTCACTGAAAACGTTTTTTAAATTACAGCTCGTAAATGGGTGTATTTGATCAGTTTTCATGCCTTCCCGAGTTGTCAATACCGGGTCAGACCTGCACAGTAAGCCTAAAACTTGGCACGAAAACATCGTGTCAGTATCCCACTGATTCTTAGAATTAATGAGAAGGGTATGGAATTAATTGACGAAAAATAATTGATTGAGTACCGGAAACCTATTGCGATAAGCCCTGGACACAAAAATTGGTGCATACAACCTGAGATATCATACAGTTGTGGTCATAATAAACTTAAAGTGGTAACAATCTGAAGTAAACAAGTCGTAAATGAATATGCACGTGCACCATGTGGTCATGTCATGTGCACTTGTGTACAGTACAAGTCAACTCAAAATAGGTTGCAGCAAAACAAGATATAAACTATGCATATCGGTGCTTCTATGCTGTCAACACAAGAGGCTGGCATCATTTTCTGGAAAGATCTGTGAGAGCTTTCCTGAAATGAAATGGCAAAATTGAAGATCATTGGTACCAATGTTATTTTTTTTGCCAGTGGCAACATTTTTTGACAGAAACCCGAAGAAAATCGATAGCTCTCATCTAGAGGCCTCCCCAAACAAGTATGCCAGGTTTCAAAGCAATCCGATCATAAATGTGCCCTGTAGGGTGTACAAAAGGGAAATATTGTGGTCTGACTAGACTAAGTTCTAAGAACGTTGGCTGTGGCAACATTTTTTGATGGAAATGGAAGAAAATCGATAGCTCCCATCTAGAGGTCACCGTAAATAAGCATACCAGGTTTCAAAGCAATCTAATCATAAATGTGCCCTGTAGGGTGAGCCAAAGGGAAATATTGTGGTCTGACTAAACTAAGTTCTAAGAATGTTGGCTGCGGCAACATTTTTTTTATGGAAATTGAAGAAAATCGATAGCTCCCATCTAGAGGTCACTTCAAACAAGCATGCCAGGTGTCAAAGCAATCCGATCAGAAATGTGCCCTGTAGGGTGTGCCAAAGGGAAATATTGAGTCTTCTGACTAAACTAAGTTCTAAGAACGTTGGCCGCGGCAACATTTTTTGACGAAAATTGAAGAAAATCAATAGCTCCCATCTAGAGGTCTCCCCAAACAAGCATACCAGGTTTCAAAGCAATCAAATCATAAATGTGCCCTGTAGGGTGTGCCAAAGGGAAATATTGTGGTCTGACTAAACCGAGTTCTAAAAACGTTGGCCGCAGCAACATTTTTTGACGGAAATTGAAGAAAATCGATAGCTCCCATCTAGAGGTCTCCCCAAACAAGCATATCAGGTTTCAAAGCAATCTGATCATAAATGTGTCCTGTAGGGTGTGCCAAAGGGAAATATTGAGGTCTGACTAAACTAAGTTCTACGAACATTGGCCGTGGCAACATTTTTTGCTGGAAATTGAAGAAAATCGATAGCTCCCATCTAGAGGTCACCCTAAATAAGCGTACCAGGTTTCAAAGCAATCAAATCATAAATGTGCCCTGTAGGGTGTGCCAAAGGGAAATATTGTGGTGTGACTAAACTAAGTTCTAAGAACGTTGGCCGCGGCAACATTTTTTGATGGAAATTGAAGAAAATCGATAGCTCCCATCTAGAGGTCACCCCAAACAAGCATACCAGGTTTCAAAGTAATCTGATCATAAATGCGACCTGTGAGGTGTGCCAAAGGAAATTGTGGACGTATGTACTAATGTACATACGTACGTATGTATGTACGCCGATGGACGAGAAGTGATGGCAATAGCTCAGCTTGACTTTGTCAAGTTGAGCTAAAAAACTATCAGCTTCTGGTCTTATCAGTGTAGGAAGAGAAAAGTACATAGTTTATACTGGTTATCCTCCAACTTATTTTGACTTTTTCTATTGTAGCAAGTTTCTGAATCTGCGTGAGGAGGGGCAGTTATAAGTTTTTTCAGGGGAGGGCCAGATCTGAATATGAACCTATTATTGATTGGTAGGTGATGGCAAACTTCTGGAAAGATACCCTCACCCCTCCCCTATGCATGAAACAGGGTTTGTGATGCAAAAGGATTCCCAGACTGGTTGGTGCTCAGCGGTTTTGTACTTATACTGATTTCCAAAAATATACTTTGTGACAAGATTTGAGTGTTGTCGTTTATTCTGCAGCACAGAATGGCCTAATACGTGGTGAGGGATTGGCCGGCAACTCTACTGTGCGACCTCAGAAGAACGGTCGGCGACTATACTTTGCGACCACAGCGATGGGCAGTCGTCAACAGACATGAAAGTCTATCAGTGAGACCACTATAGACTTGGTCGGCTATGGAAGAAGAGAAAAGATAACATCAGGTGAAGACAAAGAATCACTAACTGTCAACAGGATCCCCAAAGTTTCAACCATTTAGTCATTGACAGGAACGAAGAACAATTGTCGTCAGGAAACAAAGTCTCTAGTGGCTGGGGATATCGCCTTCTACTAGAACAGACGACTGAGACCATGACAACAACGACATCCCAAGACTGTAGGTAGTGATGAACCAATTATCAAAACTTGCTATGAACCGATTCCTGATTATTTCTCTGCCGATAATGCCGATTTCGATGCCGATTCCGATGGTTGAAATAGGACCCAGAAGAAAATCTGTTAGTGCCTTTTGTACTGCAGAATTTCGATGATAAATTATCAATTATGAAAGCTTAATACCACATAAGTTCTCAAAGTATGCATGTTTAGTGCTGGGCAATATTAACCAAAATAATATTTGCATTTTTGGGAGTTGGGGTGGGGGTTAGATCGTTATTACACAATATTGTTCTCTTGTGATGATTGTGTATTATCCTGGTAAATAGTGTTAATTCGGTTTTGTGTGAATAACACCCAAACCGGCCTCCAACCAAACCGGCCTCCAACCAACCAACCTCCACAATTTTACCCAAACCGGCCTCCGCGCATTTTTAACCACACTCACCTATTAGCAGCTTTTCATGACATTGTAGCAATATTTAAATAATAAAAATTGTGAGAGCAAATGTTGCCCTACCTCTTTTTCCGAAAATTTTATCCACAAATCGGTACAGAAAATCCAATAATTATCCATTTGAAAATACCAAAAACGGGATAAACACAACTTGTCATTTCCAAATCCCTAAAATTCCTGGAAAGGTTACTGACGCAGTGACAAGATGGTACTATCAAAACTGTGCGCTGATTGGTTACTCTTTTTCAAACAAGCTTTTTTCAAACAAGCTTTCCCAAAACAAACTGGTATTATTCAGACAGAATGCTGATTGGTAACTCTTTTTCAAAAATGCATTCCCAAAATCTTGATGTGATTTGGCGCCTCTGATTATCAAAACAACATGTCATGCAAAAATCAAACTGAAATGGAACAAACATTTGTTTTTACAAGATTTAGCATTTTTTTAAAGTGTTCTCTGTGATTAACCTTAACAAGATTTCAAAGGGTGCTTTGTAGGAAACTACTGAAATCATATCTTCTGGCACAAACAACAGATCAAAATATTTTTTGTTCTTGTGGCTTTTTACGATACTATAATGAAACAAGAAGCCCCAGGGGGCCTGAGGGTGCTCACCTGACATGGTAGTCTAAATATCAAACCAGGGACTTGAATAAGCTGCATACGCCCCTTCTAAGAAAAGCATATACCAACTAGATGAAGCGATTGTGCCCACACAATACACAGGATTTTCCTTCTATTTTCAGTTCCTGCACTTTTACGTCCCAAAATTGAGATAAACGCATAAAAACATATTTTTTTTCCCAAACAAAATATTTTCAGCCTAAATTTTTTTTTCTTCTTAAACGCATAAAAAACCAAAAAACTAATTCCGGATTTTGGTCCCACCCGGACTCAAAATTTTCAGTGTGAAAAAAAAAAAATTTTTGTCTTAAAATTGACCGAAACGCATAAAAAACAAACAAAAAATTTCCGGATTTTGGTTCCAAATTTTTTAAGTCCCACCCGGCCCCAAATTTTTAGTGTAATAAAAAAAAAATTTTTTTGTCTTAAAATGGACCGAAATGCATAAAAAACAAAAAAAAAATTTCCTGATTTTGGTCCAAAATTTTTTAAGTCCCACCCGGACCCCAAATTTTCAGTGTAAAAAAAAAAAAAATTTTGGGGTCTTAAAATTGACCGAAACACATAAAAAACAAAAAAAAAAATTTCCCGATTTTGGTCCCAAATTTTTTAAGTCCCACCCGGACCCCAAATTTTCAGAGTAAAAAAAAAAAAAAAATTTGTCTTAAAATTGACCAAAATGCATAAAAAACAAAAAAAAATTACTGATTTTGGTCCAAAATTTTTTATGTCCCATCTGGATCCCAAATTTTCAGTGTAAAAAAAATATTTTTTTTTTGTCTTAAAATTGACCGAAACGCATAAAAACCCCCAAAAAAATTTCCCGATTGTTTGTTGTTTATTTGTTGGCAGTTAACGTCACAAATTTATGCACCATGGCTAATCGTGACACAACATGGAGATGAGGTCAAGTTTAGTCAATCGTTGATCAACATGTTGCCCATTTTAGAGGACTTTCACCCCAAGCATTGGTGACTGGGTCCTATTTTACTAGTAAAGCGGAACTGGTTTACCACAGTAAACAAGTGCTGCTTACTTCCCGGGGTTCCCACGGGGATCCCGATTGTTACGACCCGTAATGTAATAAATGCCCATAATGTAATACCTACCCATAATGTAATACAAAAATGACCCATAATGTAGTACGAACCCATAATGTAATAAAAAATGACCCATAATGTAATAAATGTAATAACGTGTAATAAATGTTAGGTACCCATAATGTAATAAAAATTTTTAAAAATTAGATACAAACTAGAAAAACTGTGAGCACTGCTCACTGATACCACCCACTCCCACCAAGAAACATTTTACAACAGTAAAAGTGTGTTTAATGTAGAGAGCACAAACACTGACACTTCCCCACCACACCTCCACCCCAAAGCTTGAATTGACAACGGCCATTTTTGAATATGGGGAACTGTACATATGAAAATATCTGAAGAGAAAATGGGAGGTGCACATCTGCAATGTATGTAAAACAAGGTCTGAAAGTTTCAATGAAATCTGTTCAATAGTTAAGAGGAGTTGCAGATAGCAGATCTGTACAGAATGTCAACTGAATTTGACAAAGTTCATTTTTCAATATGGGAAACTGTAATGAAAGTGTCAATGACACTGTAGCTCAACTTGACAAACATGAACTTGGTAAGTTATAAGTGAAATGGCAAAATTGAAGATCATTGGTATCAATGTTATTTGGTGAAATTTCAACATAACAGCATTGTGTGTGCACAATGTCAAGAGTAATCCTTGAATTTATAAATGTAAACTGTAAGACTGGCTAAAGGAAGAATGTTGATACCCAAATGCAGTAAGTTCAGAGGTTATTGTAAATAGCAGCTTTTTTTCACAGGAATGAATGCTAATCAATAGCTCTTATCTAAAGATCTCGCCCAATGAGCACACCAAGTTAAAAAAAGCATCACAACAATTTGGCTAAGTTCATTTCGCCCTTTGGGAAAGAGTAAAAAATAAAAATACCTGAAAGCAAAATAGGAGGTGCACATCTATAATGTATAGAAAAGAATGCCTGTAAGTTTCAATGAAATCCACCCACTGGTTTAAGAGGAGTAGCGGATAGCAGATGTGTACCCCCAAAGCGTCACGGACGTACGGACGGAGTAGCAGATAGCAGGTGTGTACCCCCCACAAAGCATCACAACAATTTGGCTAAGTTCATTAAGACCTTTGGGACAGAGTAAAAAAAAAAATACCTGAAAGTAAAATAGGAGGTGCACATCTAGAATGTATATAAAAGAATGCCTGAAAGTTTCAATGAAATCTGCCCACTGGTTTAAGAGGAGTAGCGGATAGCAGATGTGTACCCCTCAAAGCATAATGGATGTATGGACGTACGGACGTACTAAGTTCATTTTGCCACATGGGATAGAAAAAATAAAAATACCTGAAAGCAGAATAGAAGGTGCACATCTATAATGTATATAAAAGAATGTCTGAGAGTTTCAATGAAATTCGCCCACTGGTATAAGAGGAGTAGCGGATAGCAGGAGTGTACCCCCTAAACATCACAACAATTTGGCTAAGTTCATTTCGCCCTTTGGGAAAGAGTAAAAAATAAAAATACCTGAAAGCAAAATAGGAGGTGCACATCTATAATGTATAGAAAAGAATGCCTGTAAGTTTCAATGAAATCCACCCACTGGTTTAAGAGGAGTAGTGGATAGCAGATGTGTACCCCCAAAGCGTCACGGACGTACGGACGTATGGAAGTACGGACGTACGGACGTACGTAAGTACGGAAGTACGGACACCATGAATGCTATATACCGCCCACTTTTCAAGTGGGTGGTATAATTACACTTTTCCAGGCCCGTAATGTAATAAAATTCTAAGCTTGATTTTTGTTTTTTCTCTTTACTCCAGCAGTGCGTTCGGCTACTTATGACACATCCTGCGCCTTCACCAATGCTGCCAATGGCCCCTATGCCGTCACACAGCCAACATGTGTGGGTGTGTTGGGATTACGATAGAGAGTATTCCGGGACCTGGGGCGGGTATACTCTGCTATGAGTGACAGGCATTATCCCTCTTCTATTTGTACCACCCACGCAAACGACTTCCTCGATAGCCTCTACTGCCCTGCCACAATCATATAGGTCTACCTTACAAGACATTCAATAATTTTGATTCCAGGATGGTCATTTATAACTGCAATCATCATATTCGACCGGCTGTTCACTTGCATAAAAGCAATGCGGGTAGCAGGTTCCTATACTGTTAATAAGTGCAAGCAATTCTGGCCAAAGTTGCTGAGGCAGAGGGTGTAGTGGGGTGCAGTGGGGTTTGGGTGCACAATAACCGGATAGTGGGGGTGGGGGGGGCGTATAGTGTGGGATACAAGGAAAAGATAGAACAGAAGCAAGACGTTAAGTCAACTGGCGCAGAGGAATAATGGGAGGCGAAATGGTGAGTGTACTGGTATTGGAATGGGGGATATCCTATAGCTCGATGGGATTTGGATTAGGCTACTTTGCTCCAAATTAAGCATACAATCTATCCTCTGTCTCTCCAATTTTCACTACCTAAACAAATTAGTAATTTCCCTGTACTGTACTACTATAAGTTCATGTCGCACCCTCCGCACCTTGAAACCAATGAGCCCGAGCCCAGGACCACACTTAATAACGACCACATCATATTCCCGGTCCTGTGATCACATGTGTCAAGTAATATTATCAAATGCTTTCCAGTCAAATAGTTTGCACTTTGCACATGCAAGAAAGACCTTACATTTTCAATAAAAATTGTATCAGTTTCAATAGTGACAGCCCTGAGTGAAATGGTTTCAACTCCTCTCAGTGTTATTTTTCTAAAACCTCAACACACCACAGATTGAACTCCCTCAATTGATATGATCCGAAGCAAGTTAAACGCCTTGTAGACTGCTATCATCCACGCAGGCCACCTTTGCGAGAAGATTGGTTAAGAGTATGTCATGTTCACCTGTGGCTGTGACCAGCAACTGAGTCGAGTTAATGTGCACATCACTTGGTTGTAGAAAGCAGCCTGTTTGTATTGAGCTCAGGGGATTGCATTCTCAAATAAATTTCACCAGTGGTGTGGCATCACTCATAGTATGAACAGGACGAATGCAGATCTATAATAGAGAGTAGTTTTGGTGGTTCTTGAGATTATGTTGATTGGAAAAGCATTCCACAGCATTTTCTGAGCTGTGAGGACTACCATTTAAACCACCTACATTTCCTGGCAGTTCCTGGCGGTTGGCAGGAACTTCCTGCCAACCGCATACTCTATCACATCGACTATTCGCGTGTTAATCCCCACTATTGTGCCATCTTCTCCTAGGCTACACTCAAACAACATACGTACATGTAGCTAAACACCAGGTGTAACATGGGCATATCCGTTTGACCGTGAGGTGTGACCTTGACCATCAATCCGGTGATCTTGAACCTGTGTATGGGCCGATTTTTATGAAACTTGGTGTGTAGTTCGGGCGCCCAACAATTTTGCCACACCCGATGCCCGTCATGTGTGACCTTGATTGATATTCATACCGTTGACCTTGAACCTATATCTCGGCTCATGTTGGGCTGATTTGCGTGAAACTTGGTATGTGGATACCAAGTTTCACGAAAATCGGCCCAGCATGAACCGAGATACAGGTTCAAGGTCAACGGTTTGAATATCAAGGTCACACATGACGGGCATCGTGTGTGGCGAAATTGTTGGGCGCCCGAACCACACACCAAGTTTCAGGACAATCGCCCAGCAGGAGCCGATACACAGGTTCAAGGTTTCTGGTTTGATGGTCAAGGTCACACATCCGGTCAAACGGATACGCCCATGTTACTCCTCGTGTCTAGCTATGTATGTTGTTTGAGTGTAACTTAGGAGAAGATGGCACAATAGCGGAGATGAACACGCGAATAGTCGATGTGATAGAGTAGGCGGTTGGCAGGAAGTCCCTGCCAACCGCCAGGAACTGCCATGACTGTAGGTAGTTTAAGTGGAAGGCCGTGTGGTGGACTAATAATATTACTTGACACATGTTATCACAGGATCGGGAATATGATGTGGTCGTTATTAAGTGTCATCCTGGGATCGGGCTCATTGGTTTCCAGGTCCGGTGGGTGTGACATAAACTTATAGTAGTACAGTACAGGGAAATGACTAATTTGTTCAGGTAGTGAAAACTGGAGAGACAGAGGATAGATCGTACGCTTAATTTGGAGGAAAGTAGCCTAATCCAAATCCCATCGAGCTATAGGATATTCCCTATCCCAATACCAGTACACCTACCATATCGCCTCCCGATATTCCTCTGCGCCGCTTGACTCAACGTCTTGCTTCTGTTCCATCTTTTCCTTGTATCCCACACTACCCCCCCCCCCCCCCCCGCCACTATCCAGTCTTGGTGCACCCAAATCCCACGGCACCCACTCCATCCTTTGCCCCAGCAACTTTGGCCAGAGTTACTTGCATTTATTAACAGTAGGAACCTGCTACCCACATTGCTTTTGTGCAAGTGAACAGCCGGTCGAATATGATGATTGCAGTTATAAATGACCATCCTGGAATCAAAATTACTGAATGTCTGGTAAGGTAGACCTATATGGTTGTGGCAGGGCAGTAGAGGCTATTGAGGAAGACATTTGCGCGGGTGGTACAAATAGAAGAGGGATAATGCCTGCCACTCAGAGCAGAGTATACCCGCCCCAGGTCCCGGAATACTCTCCATCATAATCCCAACACGCCCACACATGTTGGCTGTGTACGGCATAGGGGCCATTGACAGCATTGATGAAGGCGTAGGATGTGTCATAAGTAGCCGAACGCACTGCTGGAGTAAAGAGAAAAAACAAAAATCAAACTTAGAATTTTATTACATTGGGGGCCTGGAAAAGTGTAATTTGTATCTAATTTTTTTTTAAATTTATTACATTATGGGTACCTAACATTTATTACACGTTATTACATTTATTACATTATGGGTCGTTTTTTATTACATTATGGGTTCGTATTACTTTATGGGTCATTTTTGTATTACATTATGGGTAGGTATTACATTATGGGCATTTATTACATTACGGGTCGTAACACCCGATTTTGGACAAAAATTTTTTAAGTCCCACCCGGCCCCAAATTTTCAGTGTAAAAAAAATAAAAATTTTTTGTCTTAAAATTGACCGAAATGCAGAAAAAACCAAAAAAAAAATTCCCGATTTTGGTCCAAAAATTTTTAAGTCCCACCAGGACCCCAAATTTTCAGTGTAAAAAAATTTTTTTTTTTTGTCTTAAAATTGACTGAAACGCATAAAAACCAAAAAAAAAATTTCCCGATTTTGGTCCAAAATTGTTTAAGTCCCACCCGGCCCCAAATTTTCAGTGTAAAAAAAAAAAAAAAAAAATTTTGGTCTTAAAATTGACCGAAACGCATAAAAAACCAAAAAAAAATTCCTGATTTTGGTCCAAAAATTTTTAAGTCCCACCAGGACCCCAAATTTTCAGTGTAAAAAAAAAAATTGGGGTTTGTCTTAAAATTGACCGAAACGCATAAAAAACAAAAAAAGAAACTTCCAGATTTTGGTCCAAAATTTTCTTAGTCCCACCTTTTTTTTTTGTCATAAAATTGACCAAAACGCATAAAAAACCAAAAAAAAAATTTCCGGATTTTGGTCCAAAATTTTCTAAGTCTGGAATGGGACCCCAAATTTTCAGCCTAAATATGAACCCAGGGACTTGGCTTGAACAAACTTGAATCTCACCCCCCCTAAGGCTGCTGCATACCAAATATCAAAAGATTCTTATTCCTAGATCTGAAGAAGAAGATTTTTAAAGAATATTCCTCATACTGCACTAATTTAAACATTTGGGCTCCCATAGAGAGCCCAAATATCGACCCAGGGAATTGATTTCAATAAACATGTGAAACAATCTTCCAAAGATGTTATATGTGAAATTTGAAAGCTTTTTGAAAGCTTTTGGAGCAGTGGTTTGGGAGAAAAGTTTTTAACATTACCCATAGTGTTAAAAATGCTGACTCAGCACTTTTTCAAAGTCCCCAAAAAGTACCCCATGATAAAACCGATGGCAATTTTTTTTGACCATTCCATTCTGTTGGTCCTAAGGAAGCTTCACAACAAATAAGAATTCTCAGTGCCGTGTAGTTTTGGAGATATGGGCGTTTTAATTTTTTTCTATTTTTAGCTCCTGCAGTTCCCGGGAAAAAAATTTTTTGCATAAATTAAGTACTTATGACCCAATAAGCCCTCATATCAAATTTGGTCCAAATCTGCCTCTCGGTTCGGAAAATAGAAATTTTGGGAGGGGCAAATATTCTTGCCCCTCCCATTACGACACCAAATATAGCCCCACAAACTTCTCTTGAACAAATCTGAGTCTACACCTCAAAAGGAAGCTGCACACCAAATATCAAGTCTCTGCTACTGCTGGTTCATGAGAAGAAGATTTTTTAAGATATCAGCACACTTTTTGGGTGTGGCCCTACCAATGGGCGAGGCAACTTGATTTGAACAAAATCAAATTGCGATGTCATAACCAACTATTTTCTCAAATATCAATTAAATTGGTTGAGCGGTTTGGGAGGAGAAGACACAAACACAATGTTCACGGACGACAGACGACGGACGACGGACGGTCAGTGATCACTATAGCTCTCCTGACTGAAAGTCAGGTGAGCTAAAAACTCCAAGACAAACTGTGTCATCTGTCACAGTTTTAATGAGCAAAAATTAGATTGATCATTATATTATTGTGTTAATAAATGTATGTCCATAATTTAAAAAGTCTGTGTTTTTCTTTTTCCTGTCCGTAAAATTCTTGGAGGCCGGTTTGGGTAAAACGGTGGCAGACGTTTTTTTTAGGGTAAAATTTTAGAGGCCGGTTTGGGTAAAATATAGAGGGCGGCTTGGGTCATTGGAGTGGAGGCCGGTTTGGGTAAAAATGTTGCAGGCCGGTTTGGTTGGAGGCCGGTTTGGATGTATTCGTTTATAATATACTTGGCTGTATTAACCAGGAAGATAATGAGCATACAACATCAAGGGATGTAACTGACTTAAACAATGAGCTTGACAAACTGAAAACATGTTTGTGACAGTCATGCGACTTACATATTGGGTAACAATAATCTACAATCGAAAAAAGAGTGTTTTTTAGTTTTTCTCCAATTTTAATTTCTTATTGTATTGTGATTCTTGCATCATGAAGTACTAAAGACTAGCGGCTGAACGCATTTTATTTATACATGTATCCTCCAATGCAATGTTGTACAGGACCATGATTGAAGACCAGTGACTTCGTTCAGCTGGAAATAGAGGCGATCTTGTACCGATTGCAGATGGTAAATTCCGTAATATCTCGGCTCTGCAACTCCCTAAATATTCTGATATGCATTACACACGTTTTTAATGGGGAAACTTTATTGAAATGGCCAGATATCAAAGAGATTTTAACACTCAGTGTTAAGTATAGAATAAGCAGAAACTGAGTTTTTAACTGCCAGTTGTCATAACCAGCAGGTTCCGATTGCCTATTCTGATTCATCACTAATTGTAGGAGATCTACGGGTGGCCAGACATCTTTCTCAGAGGTTGAGTGTGGCTCTGCAGCATAGGAGATATCTGTCACATCTGACTAGCAGACTTCCGACAGATATTGTTGTAGTATTTCCTTGCAATAGCCTGTTCCAAACTCCGTAACGTAAGTCCCCGTTCGTTTGATTACACCATGACCAGAGGTGTAGCGTTACAATATAAACACACACACATACATACACACCCTCACACACACACACACAGACACATACATACCCTCACACACACCCTCACTTACACACACACATTATGCATGAAAAGTAGAAAAGGTTAAAAAATAGTACTGGATGGCAGTGCTGTGATAAATTTTTCTGCTATGGTACGGCAGGAGGCCATACCATGGCTAAAGTTTTATTTACAGCACTACTCAGTACTGTCCAATTGTTGACAAATCTAGCAATAATCAGTACAACCCATGAAGTCGACGCAAAATGGACAATGGCAAATTGAAACAGCACCAGACATCCAATATCATTAGACTTACTTTAGAATGAGACGATTGGAAATTCAACGAAATGCTAAGCTATGAATCGAATCTGACAGCCAATTTGAATCTGGAATATCAAAGCTTCAGGGGAGGCACCAAAGGAGCGGTGGTGTACAGACCCCTCGTTGGCGAGACTTAGACCCCCCCCCCCCTCCCTGCCATGGGGATTCCCCTCTTTCACTGTATGGTTTCTTGGCTACACCCTAGCCTCTGTATGACAGCTATATACTGCACCTCCCTACGAGGCATGAGATCCATTCTGATGGAGGGTCACTAAATAACCGTCACCTGAGTAGTATATATCTAGTCCTCACCCTTCAACATATTGAGGAACTGTACTTTTTAGTTTTTAAAGTTTTTTGTGACACAACATAGCCTCTGTGTTGAGCCCTAGTTTGGGAGAGGGGCAGTATATAGCCGTCTTACAGGCTAGTATATACCTAGTACCCCTATCGGGGAGGTCAGTTCCACTGTTGATGAAATGCTAGTGCCACTAAGCTTTGCATGGTCATAGTGGGGGTGGGGTGGGGTACACAGCTACAGATCTTCAAATGGCCCCCTCCCACAACCCCCTACCCCGGGCCAGTTTTGACTGCTGCTCAACTTAAGGAGTTTTGGTAATTATTTGTCAATCCAAAAAGTGGCAAATTACAACTGGACAAATCTAATTGTGCAATGCAATTTAGGGCACCAATTTTTCACCCCCACCCCCAATACACACCTGTAGATTGACTCCCCTAACCAGCACCACTATAGATAAGTTCCTGTGTTCATTTGATACCAAAGTTAGTCAACCATGCTGCATTTCCAAAAAAATTGATCGTTTTTATATCCATTCCACATCCTTTTTCACATTTTTGTTTGACCTCATTCAAACAAAGTGACCTGTCAAAATCAAACCCTTTTTCAAATTGAATTGCAGCAGCAATGAGCACTGCTAACCGAGCCAAATGTTTATAACTTGCTCCAAGTTACTTCCAGAACAATTTTAATGAAAGTCTAAATGAGAAAACATAAGAATTTATCAATTAATGTTAGTTTATTTCTGGTGATTCTTTATAGACATAAGTGGGGGCACGGTGGCGTTGCGGTAACCGGTTCTCATCAGATCACCGAAGTTAAGCGGTATCTGGACGATTCGTCGTGATTGTAGATTCGTCGTAATGACGAACCGTCCAAATTACGATCACGACGAATCGTCTTCTGGGTTTTCGACGAACCATCCAAGGCACGGATCTGTAACACTGAATTATTTTCAAATTTCCTCTAACACTGAATTATTTTCACATTTTTGTCAGGTTGATTTTAATGTAATTTGATGTGTGATATTCTGAAGTAACATCAAAAAGTGTTCAAAAAACAAACTCATGCTTATTGTTTTGATTAGAATAAGATTAGAATAAGACATGGATGCTGATGAGTTTTTAATACCTCGTTGGTGTGACATCAAAAGTGTTTATAAAAACTCAGTTTGTGAATATATACCCGCAAATTTTCACTGAATGTCACATTCTTTAGGATGTATAGAGTCTGTGAGGACTGCCTCGCAACTCTGCTGACGCGCGACTGAAATGCGTTTAATAAGACCTATATAACAAAGCCCTCTACATACTCCAGGATAGTGAATCAATGGTGAAGCTGAACGAACACCGAACCCTTACCAGAAAAACAAGAGAAACCACAGTACATTAAAATTATTCAATAGAATTAAACTGCGTGGAGTCAGTGAGGATTGCCTCGCTATTCATTGAGATCTTTAGGATTGAGTCTGTGAGGATTGCCTCGCAACTCTGCGTATGGGAAGTGGGCTCCGAAGAAACACACCCCTTACCCCACCCATAGCAACAATCACACAATAGTCACAATACACAATAGCGGATACCTATCTTTCTCTCTACCTATAACTTTTCTAATAACATCCTCAAATTTTCTTGCAACACTCTTATCAAGAAGACGGAAATGGTAGACAAAGCGTAGGAGGAATTGGTGCAACCTACCTTTCTGTTAACATACACAAGAAACCACTAAACACCAGGCAAGGATTGAAACAAGCTTGTCTGGCTGGGGACGAGTGTAAATTTTATATAAATAAGCATTTCAATAAAGATTCAACAGCCCTTTTAAGGGCTTGAGGATGTGTGTCTGTGAGAGGTTTTTTTTTGGTGGAGGGAGGTCAATTGGAATTCCCAAAGGATAACCAGATACCTCACAATCACATACGGCATCCTATCGCCCAGAAGGCTTGATGGATGACTCTCGGTTTTTCAAACTAAACTGTTGGTGCTTTCTCCATTCCTTTTTTTAACCGCTATGGTCATATACCGGGGCCGCTACCAAACCGGCGTTGCTGTTTGGTTTTCTTTTCTCTTCTTCCCTTAAATTTGCCATCGCACATTATATTCTGGCTCGCCACCATGGTGGTATTCAAACCTCTACCATCGCCGAACCAAATAGAGCCCACTCTCTAACAGTCTTAATGGCGTAGTGCCACTTGGTGTCTGAAGAGAAACTACAAAGGTATAAAAAAAAAACATTTAAAAACTATCAGATGGAAATTTTTAATATATGGGAGCATTACTCACAGAAAATTATAACCCCAAAGGTATTACTGCAACGTGTTGCAGCACTCCACCACCCTCAACAAACAACACCAGTAGATAATGACAATGAGGGGATTATTGATTAGGGCCCTGCGAATCGGGAAATTTATGTTCGAATCGAATCTCGAATCGAATCGGGACTGATGTCGACATCGAATCGAATCTCGAATCGAATCGGGATAAACTCGAGAAATAATTATAACTGGCATTATCTTGTGCAGAGATGTCCGGAAAGCACTGCGAGAAGAGATCGTTGACATAACTTGACAACTTGGCGTTGTTTTAATTTTCTTTCTCGTTGAATGGCCATCCAGATGTTCACTTGGCCCGACAATAAATTCAAGACATAAATATGGACAAATTAAGGTGTTACTGCCCAGAGACATTTAAGACAAACCACTAAATTGAAACATGAGACTTAAAAGCACAAATGTAATACAAGTGGCACATTAATTCCCATGGGTTGAAGTCAGCTACAGCCGCTAACTTCAGGTACGTTAGCATGCCTAAATACATTATTGTTATGTTTAGTGGTTTGTATTATCAGAATTTGGGTCTTGTAGATTTCGGTCCGTTCTCTATTCAATAACACAGTATACATCAAAAGCAGCGAAGGCGTTAAACTGTGTTAGTTTCTGCATTAGTTAACTCGAATAGTGACGCAGTGCTCATTCACACAAATTGCTTTTACTTCATTCCAACTTCCAAGTACCAACTCCGAACAATGCAAAGAAACTACAGAGGTTTTCCTCCCACAGTTTTCTAACACAATAATGGAAGCGCTCCAGGCGACATGTCTCCATTATTGTGTTAGAAGATTCCGGGACTGGGAGCAGGCCTTAGGCCCATAGCTGGATATTTCGGTTGTATAGATGGGCGTGAACAGGTTACAACTTGGACAGAGCCGCTGAGCAAACGGGATTCCGCGAATAACTCTCACACGAATTCCTGGAAATCTATAAATAGCGAATTTGCGGTGAGTGGTTTTCTGGGAATCTGAAACTGAAAGTGAAACGACAGAAATTTGCAATGAATTTGACTATTTTCCTGATAGAAACATTAAAACTAGAAGAGTTCGCTCCTTATTTCAACTGATGTCGACATTGTCGAACACTGATTCATTTTCCTCGAAGCTTCGTTTGACTAACGAATCGGCAAACTATTCGAGATCGATATACGAATACCAAAGCGATGTCGACATCGAATCGAATACTCGAAGCTTCGCAGGGCCCTAGCGTGGAGTATCCCTGGGAAAATTGGAAAAAAGATTTCAATCCCCGAGGGCTTTTTGGCCACTAAATAAACTATGTTCCCATTCAGCCTGCAACATTTTTCAGTGGGTAGGTAGATAGTGTGACAATTTATATAATAAAATCAATCAGTAACTGGAGCTTTCGGCCACTTGGCCTTATTTGCCACATTGTGGGGACCTAGTGAGGGGACCTATAAGTGATGTCACAGTAATGTGACCCAATTTAACTCATGTTAGATTGTCATGGAAGCCCGCGGAAGCGGCCATCTTGTGACGTCATCTCCATAGTGACACATGGTCTTAGTGCGCATGCGCAGCGCGTGTTGTTAGTGTTAGTACTTCTGTCGGACATTTTTGTCTGATGGAGGCCGCCATCTTGGTTTCTAAGGTAGCGCGTGGTTGCTATGAGCCTGAATGGCCTACACCAGGACGGGGGTATGTGCGGAGGGTTTGTTGGTTTGAATAGGAGTAAATCTGATTACCCAGAAAGACCCACCAATCCATCCAAGCCACCCAAAACGACTATTTGATATGGATTCCTCACGAATCCTTCTTTTTTCAATAACAGGTACGTTCCTTTGTATAAGAGTAGTTTTACTTTGTAGAATTACCACAAACAAGTGCACCGGATGTAATTTTGTCTGCTTGCGTTGCATTCCAAGAGGTATTTCACGATTTCTACCATAGTATGTGAAGGTTCCAGCTGTTAGTCAAATAGTGATTCGAAATTTCTAGACGTTGATTTGATTTTTTTTGGGGGGGGGGAGCCCCACTCCTGCGACAACGAACGTGCACGTCATCGAGAAACGTTACGTTTTTTCGACATATATACATGTAACAATGATTATAGCTGAATTCCCTGTGACCAAGAGGGGTGGCAACCGCCCCCTCCCCCCTCCCCTCGTCACATGCGCGCATGGTTCTTGGAACAAATTCAAATGACCTCCCATTAATTAATGATATGTGTTAGTTCTGGTGTAGCCGTTTAACATTCTCCCTACATTTCACCCCCACTCGATAGGATAAAATCTCGTGTGTTTCCCCTCTCTAAATATAAAAAAAAACATTTGCTTTTAAAAAGCTTATTTCTGGCTCCCAAGATTGGTGGAAGATGAAAAGATACACGCAGGCCATGACGGAATATCTCACCCCTGCCTCCGCTATGTGACTTTGCATTCGATTTATATATTCTTCTTTTCTTCATGTTTGAAGATTTTGTTTGTAAAGTTAAAACTTTGAGCTATAACTGACACGTTGTAACTTTTCCTCTTAGTAATGTGGAAGAGAGATAATCCACGCACACTGAAAACTACTTACGGTAAGTTTTACAAGCCTAAAATTAATCTACCCTCGCGAAGTATGTTAAAATTTTTTTTCTAACGATTATTTGAATGGTATTAAAGGCCGACGACCCAAAACATATGTAAAAAACGAACGCGAATTACTTTGGCGAAGTCCAAGTTCAATGTTATTGAACTGGTTCGGACGGGTGGGGGAGGGGAGGGGGTCGAAACATGACACGTCCTGAATAGCCATGTTAATCTTTTAAAATTTAGTTCAAGTTATATGCTCTGCCCAGACTTCAAAGAGTATGGGCTATAAATTCACTGGCTGAGAAAAATTGGAACGTGTGTCTATATGTCACTTGGAGAGGTGGAGTGCATTTTTGTGAGCATCGTGTACACAGTCAGTGATGCCAGATCGAGGATCTGTCGCCAGCTATCTCAACCCCATACTGTCTTGAATCTGTTTCCTTGCAAGACACATATATACGATAAACCAAAGATGGTTAGCCCATTTCTCCCAACTTGATTTCGCTTGACTTAATTATATTTTACGCAGTTCAAGGGCAGGACAGTGCCGGGGTGGACTTCAGGTGGTGGAGGTGGGGGGGGGGGGGGGGGGGGGTAGGTTTTATGTTGGTAAATTTGGCGAAATGGAAGTGAAAGCCGGTATTCTGACAGCAACATACTTCAGAGCTTGATTTTTCGATAAGTAATCCGCATTGGATGCAAAAAACGTTACATCTGGCGCGGTGCCTCAGTTCGTAGGGGTGCAGGCCGCAAGCCGAGAGGTACTCTGTTCGATCCCCACCTGCGGCAACCGGGTTGTGTCCTTGGGCAAGACACTGCACCCCATTGCCCACGTTGGGGCATGGTGACGTTGTGTACTAAGGCCTACTGCTCCTCGTGGATGGAGCACCTGTCTTCAACCAATGTTATAACCCTGCTTGTGTGGAGTTACCATGCTGTGGAGCTGAGAGTTGCTTGCCATTGTTCGATGGTTCTCTCCGGGTAATCCGGCTTCCTCCATCCGTAAAAATGTCGTGGTCATGATTAGCCATTGTGCATAAATATGTGGCTTTAAACACCAATATTATTTATTATTATTTATTGATGTTTAAGGTCACATATTTATGCACAATGGCTAATCATGACCGTGACAGTTTTACGGGTGGAGGAGTACCCGGAGAGAACCACCGAGCAACGACGAGCAGCTGCCAGCGCCCCAACATCGTAACTCCTCATTGCAGCACAGGCAGGGTTAGATTGGTTGAAGACATGCGTACCATCGACGTGCAGTACGCCTTAGTACACGGCGTCATCGTGCCCCCACATGGGCAATGGGGGTGAAGTGTCTTGCCCGAGGACACAACGCGGTTGCCGCAGGTGGGAGTCGAACCGAGGACCTCTCGGCTTGCAGCCTGCACCTCCATCTACTGAGCCACCGCGCCCCTTAAACACCAATAACTAACTAACTAAAAACGGTACATAATTTGGTTCTTCAATCAGAAATCTGTTGAAATCAGTGTTTTGGTCTTCAATCAGAAACCTGTTGAAATCGGTGTTTTATCTCTGAATGGGGTGGGGATAAACCCCATATATTGAAAAATATGGGGTTTATCCCCACCCAATCGGCGATAAACTTCGACTCTACTAAAAAAAAATTTCATCGAAAAGGAATTTTCGGCAGAAAAACATTATTAAATCACAAGTCTGCTTTCGTGCACAATGTTTCTAAAGCTGTTACAAAATTTATCAGTGTGAACTTCAAAATTTTATTTAGAAAGCCTCAACAGTTATTTTCCGACGTATTTTATTTATTTTACAGAAACGGTCATCACTTTTTGATCGTAAGTTTCACTTGGGCCCGAATTTCGCAACAAACGTACCGATGTTGTGGAACGGTTCAGATTTATGTTTTGATCTGTATCCAAATCCATCAAAACACAACTCCTTGCAACAACCTCGAAACCCTCAGGTAAAAATAGATTATGCTATCCGTTACGTCATTGGTAAACAAACATGTCGGCTGCTGGCGTAAAATGACAACAACGGTGAGCTTTTGAGTGAAATCAAGGGAAAATGAAGACCCACCGATAAGGTAGTAATGCGAAAATTTTCTCCTTCATCTATTCTTTAACTTGAGTGGTTGATTATAATTGAATAACAAACAGAACAGGAGATACGCGATATAGTCTTGCGCCAAGTATGTTTCGGAAAATACTATAGTAATACATACATTAGTCCAATAATATTAGCCTTCGCCTGTGCTCCGAATTCGACGGTGCGACATATTAAAAATCAAAAAATAATAAATTCGGAGCACAGGCGAAGGCTAATATTATTGGACTATACATACATGTACCAGGGCAGGAACAGGGTCGAGATCTTATTCTTAACTTAAGTTAAGGTTCTACAACTTCTATGCAAGTAATGGGATTTTATTTATTTTGAAATTCCCACCTCTGAGGCTCTGATATTCCTTCATTCAACTCAAATTAAATATGCACAAATTATACATGAAGGTTGGGAGGTACAGAACACGAAAAATATATGAAATCAACTCATAGAGTTGACAGCAGGCACCCTAGTTCCTGGAAGTCTGCTACCGTATTCGTACTACCAGAACTGATAATGAAATTAGAATTATATTTCCTGAAAACAATTTATGGCCAAATGTGCTTCATGAAATTTAAAATGTAGTCAAGGGAGCTAACTCTGAATTTTGCATTCACTGATTGATTTGGCTAATTTAACTCAAGCCAACATCATTGCTCGATCTAAATTTGCGGAAAGACGTTATAAAATAATAGCATTAAGGTCCGGAGGATATGGATTATCTGAATGAATGAAAAGTTTCAGGCGCTGAGGGCCCACAGGGACGATGTGGGATTGAAATCCCTTGCGACCCAAATTATCTTATCTGTTCAGAATTTACATACCATTTGAATAAATAATAATATAAATATTTCAAAAGGTTGAATTGTTAATGCAGAAAATAAGTCCCGATAGATGGCAAGCGGTATGTTTATAAATCTTGCCACTTCCATCCAATAAGGGGTCATGAGTAGAAATACTACACTCTTGAACAATCAAATTAAATGGAATTAATTTTGACTTCTTTCTGACCTAGGCCGTTTCCTTTGACCTTGTTTTTTGATAGTAATTGGGTGTAAATGGGGGTGTAATTGGGTGAAACGATGGATTACCAAACTGAACTTATTAAACTTTTTGGGCAGTTTTGGGTATTATTGGGTAAATCAAAGTGCCTTTACATGACCACGTCACCAAGCAAAATGTTGATCGCAAGTTGCAATCAACATTTTGCCTGGTGAGGTGACCACCTCACCAAGCAAACCTGTATTTAAATGTACAGGTTCCTCCAACATTAGTCTTTTGTCAAACCTGTATTTAAATGTACAGGTTTCTCGCAACTTATGTTTATATTTGTACAGGTTTCTTTTTTCATGACTTTCTTGTTATTTTGTATAATTTTATATATTTATGTACCTGTATATATCGTGCCAGCCAGTCTTGAGGCGAATAAAAAAAACTGTTTTTTAAAGTTTTGGACTTAATTCAGAAATCCCAGAAATAAATTGACAATGAGATTTCCATGGGTCAAATGCACGAATAGCCCGATTGCGATCAGCCAAATGCCAACACAGGTATGAATTTGAATAAATTCAATTTCAGTTTCCTTTTGAATGCTAAAAGAAACTGGAAATGGAATATTATATTTTCCCCAAGAGCAGCATACAAATGTCATTTAGAGGGGGGGGGGGGGGGGGGGGGGGGGAGTGTTCTAGCAGGGTATTTTTTGTTTTTAAAAATTTGATTAGCAGCTTCCATCTTGGGTTTCAAAAGGTGATGACAAATAGTGAATATAAGGCCAATATGAAAGAAAAATGGTTTGCATTTGAACATTTTTGTATAGCATTTTGTGATGCGAATACAGTCATCAAATATCCTGTTTAGGGAATTCTGTGCGATTCTAGGGAGTTCTGGTATTTAGGAGAAAAATACTAAATACCAGAAGCCTCAGAACCGCCTAGACAAAGGCGACTATAAGAATGAATTTACTTCTATTCTGTATGGTTTATTACATAAAATAAAAATTTTGTTGTAAAACAATGCGCAAATGTAATTTAGAGGGGGGATCTGTGCGGTTCTGGTATTTAGGAGGACCCAGCACAAGATGTGAAATCGAAAGAAAAATGATAATTGATAGCATTTTTGAATCATGCTGATGTGCCCCCATAATGGTATACATGTATAAGGAGCAGTCGGTCTATTTGCAGTAAGTTCCCAAATTGCAATAAGTTCCCAAATTGCAGTAAGTAACTTTGCTGAAGTTCCTCGGTGTGCGCAAAGGTGTTATTAATCCTTTGTCTTGTTGGTACTTAAGGGCCTATATAAGTAATGGAATTTTGTTTAGTTTGAAATTCTCACCTCTCATATTCCTTAAATTCAGATTAAATATACACAAATTATACATCAAAATGAAGGTTGGGAGGTATAGCATACGAAACACATGTAATCAACTCATAGAGTCGACTGTAGGCACCACTGGTTCCAGGAAGTCTGCTACCGTATTCGCACCAGAACTGATAATAAAATAATATTTCATCAGAACAACTTGTGGCCAAATGTGCTTCATATATCCAAGAACAAAGCTAGGCATTCAAAACACTTTCGAATACACTGGCAGGACTGCATTTTGGAAAAGGACAACACTGTCTGCATTTTTTATTGAAGATGGTTTCCATGCTCGACAGACATGCGCAAATCACTCGTTACCACGAATTTCCATCCAAAAACAAAATCGTAATTCTAAGAAATTTCAACAGGTATCATGATACCTTTCACTGAATATGGCAACTATGCAATCTCTATCTAATAACAGTATACTGTATGAAGGCGATCTTTTTCATTATTTGATTTTAGACGGCGTTGTTTTTACATGCTTTTTCTGTCCGATGACGTCGACCGGAAATCGAAAGTAGACTCATACGTAAACAAAGGCAAGGGCTTTGGAATTTTCCCCAATGTAGCTCTGTCGCCGTGTTTTGAAGAATTTTTATCCCCTAGCTTTGTTCTTGGATATATAAAGCACATTTGGCCACAAGTTGTTTTCGTGAAATATTATTAAATTATCAGTTCTGGTGCGAATACGGCAGCAGACTTTCAGGAACCAGTGGTGCCTACAGTCGACTCAATGAGTTGATTACTTATGTGTTTCGTATTCTATACATCCCAACCTTCATTTTGATGTACATTTTGTGTATATTTAATTTGAATTGAAGGAATATCAGAGGTGAGAATTTTCAAAATAAACAAAATTTCATTACTTATATAGGCCCTTAACTGGATTACAGTGTAGTCACCTACATTAGTCTATTGTTAATAACAGATTTTTTATTTACTGCATCCATTAATTTTGTGTGAAATTTCCCTTTCGATTTGAATAACTTATTTGTATTAATTCTTTTCCCAAACGACTCAAATAAATTTATTTGCTAATGAATCCACAAGGTGGGATGCGTGGGCCAAAAATCTTATTTGAATGAATGAAAAGTTTCAACGCCGAAGGAGGAAGTGGGTTTAGATTCCCGAGAACCTCGAACTGGAAGGTGACTAGGAGTTGTGCATAACTATATTCTACTCTGTGTTTGCTTGGAGACGTGGGCATATTTATGGTAATACTGAAACCGCTGTTTGATGGTTGTTTTAGAAAAAGAGAAAAAAGAAACCCAAACAGTCGATGATTGGGAGCAGCCCCAGCTTATCCATAACGGTTACAAAAAGGAATGAAAATCCACCAATATGTGTTTTTGAAAGCTGAGAGTCATCAGCCTATAAGGAAGAGTGGATGCTGAACCTTGGCCATCTGGTCTGCCTTCGGGGGGGGGGGGGGACAGATAACAGGGTGATGGGGGGGGGCAGAAAAAACAAAACCCCAACTCACAGACACACCCAAAAAGCCCTTAAAAGGGCTGTTATATCTTTATTCATATGTTTTATTTATTTAAAATGTACACTGGTCCCAGCCAGGCAAGTCTGTTTCAATCCTTGCTTAGGGTTTGGTGGTGAACGCATTTCGTAAATTTCACCATAAACTGGGAGCGATTTTCTTTACTGGTGTTAATATTGTCTCCTTTCCTGGGATTAGAATGAGTCTTCAGATAAAAGTGAAATCGACGCGCCTTTGAAGGACTGTACGGAAGCCCATTAGGGACATGTGAAGAAAAAAAATTACATGTGTGAAAAAAAAAAAAAATTAAGTCGTGCGCACGAGATAATTATCTCGTGCGCACGAGATACCTAAGTCGTGCGCACGAGATACCTAAGTCGTGCGCACGAGATAATATGTTTAGGTTACTGCAAGCATTTCGCATGTAGTGGAATAGCAGGGTTGGGAAGGGGGACAAAACCGTCAAGATATCCACCTTTCGACTGTGTTTTAGACGTTGTAAATGCCTTCACCCGAAACTCGTATTTTTCTCCGACTCTGACATATCAATTTTATTATGAACTAAGAGGAAGTGTGTGTTAGGGTAGAGGAGGAGAAGGGGCGGGCGGGGGGGGGGGGGGGGGGGGGGGGGGGTAAGGAGGAGGTGCTCGTGAGAAGTAGCCGAGGATTCCCAGTATGACTTGTCTGTTCTGTTACATCTAAAGACGAAATACCAGCGTCTTTCTGGCTGCATATTTAAAATTTCATCATACTGGGCCGAACCAGAGTTGCTCCAGGGGTGTGATTGCCCAGCGCATTGTTTCGCCCTTCATTGTAAGGTGCTTTGGTTGGTTACCCAAAAATATTCAGCATATTCCAAGATAGGGTACACGTCTAAAGCGGTGTCCCCCTCTCCCCCTCCAACCCCCAACAAACACATTCGGAATGCTTTTACGTACCCCTTTCTCCCGAAAATCCTGGAATTTACCTCCCACTGGACGGAGAGGGAGAGGCGTCTCTGGTATTTCTCTTTCCTGTGAGTCTTCTTCAGTCAACTCAAGCTGCATTAATTCCAGCTTGGAGATCTGGCAAGTTAGGAATTTGCCAAGTTCCCAGTTAAGGAACCTACTCCATTTATTGAGCGGGCGCGACAATTTGAAACCTGTTTCCAGTGATTACGTCTCACCCCTCCAAACAGTTACGGGACAATAGATTATTTGTTTTGCTCCACGGGGCTGACCGATTGCCGCCTACTAACCTACTAATGTAGTTTGTTTTGGAATAGGATAGAAGCCCCCCCCCCCCCCCCCCCCCCACACACACACACACACTCCAAGTCCCAGCAACTCCATCACCCAGTTATCGTCTTGTGGTGAAAAGGAGTTAAGAGCTCTCACAGGTTTCAAAGTATCCCGCTTCGGTAGAAAACGCTCTTGATCCAAGGATCAACAGCCCAGACAAGACAACATAGTTAAATTTCCAGGTCCTCTGCTTCGGTGGGGACCGCGCTTGCTCATAGGACACCCAGCCCGATAGACGACCATTTCTAAATATGCCTCACAGCAGAGGCTCGATTCACAATACGCCGCCATCTATAATTCTATTAGCATCCCACCTTAGGTCTTGGGCATATATGACGCCCCTTGCTAAAGTATATCCATAGGGGGAGACACCTTTGAGCCGCCACTAGACCCAGTGGAAGTAACACAGGTATGTAGAAATATTAGACAGTCGAGATAATAATTCATAGCCTAGGGTTTTTAAAAATTTCGTTATAATTAACTGCAGTAATGGTAGAAGTTTGTAGGGATTTATCCAAACGATGTATCGAACTCAGAAATAGAGACAACCAAAGGTAAAAAAAAAACCGTTAGAGAAAGAGTCATGGGGATTGTAACCAAAATTGGCGAGAGTAGGTCAAAAGAAAGAGGTCTTTGTGTGGCGGCACTGGCCTGCGTGACAAAGAGAAGACAGGTTTTGAAGAGTACCTTGACAATGGCGCCATTGTAAGGGGAGGGGTGGTCACTGTTGTTCAAGCTGAGGTCGCGATCACTGGAGATTAGGGGGAATTGGGAAAGACGGTGGAAAAGGAGAGCCAAATGTGTAACTTGGGCGTAGTGGTGACCTTGGAATATGTTTTATTAGGAAGTCCAATATCTCAATCTTCTAGATCAAAATTCACTGGGAGTAGTATAATGAGAACGTGGGATGGGAGAATAAAGGGCGTGGTTAGTGGTTGACACAAATGCGGTGGTTAGTATGCTTATTGGAGGGATTGTGAAGAATGGGGGTACAGAGTGTCTTCAAGCAGTTCGTCTCAGTATTGGGAGGAAAGATGCGTGGGAATCGGGGGGCAGTTGGAAGCACATGAGTAACCAAAACCTTCTCAACTGAGAACCACGGCAAATCAGCGGCCAGCCAAACTGTTATTAATAGTATATCGACCCACGTGAATAGTGTCAAAGCCTCATCCATCTGTAGGGATCGATCCTCTAATTCTATGGGCACACAGGCCTTACATTACACGTATTTACTCCAGCTGAATCCCGAGAAGCATATAATGTTTTATTGCAGTTGACTGATACCAGACGAGACCGCTCGAACACATTCAGCCAGGCACCTCTACAAAAGCGATCCTCTTTTCTTCCAATTACAAGGTTCGAAAGGTAGTCTGGGTTCTCTAGAAACCCTCAAGCGGATCAGATTTTTAAAAATGTTCCCGGGGAGGGTTCCCTTAATCCCACCAGAAGGAGAAGACACGCTCACGAACATCCACACCAGAGCTACGCACGTAGTTACTTTTCGGGCAAAATCTTCCAGCCCCCCCCCTCCCCACCCCCGCAGCCATGGAAAAAAGTTGGCCCGTTGGTCTATATACGCCTGTGCTGGGTATAATCAGTGAAGTCGAAATATGATTAATATTATATAAATTCTCTGATCAACTTTGCCTAGTGACTTCTCCCTCGGAAGATTTATCAGGTGCTTGCTGAGAAATGGCGGGGGGGGGGAGGGGGGGCAGCGTGATCACGAAGTGACGTATTCGTGACGCCCCCCCCCCCCCCCCCCACTACAATTTTCCAATAGGCTTTCTAGTGATTATACGTATTCGTCAGGGTTGTATTCGAAGATTCCAATTCTCTCGTGCTATTAGTTATATACTTTCTTAAAAGAAAATTGGTTACTTGGACTTGTGTCGGGTTATAGCGAAAACGGCACCGTGTGAAAACGGCACCTGGAGTAAACGGCACCGAGTGAGCGAAAACGGCACCAATTGATTGTGGCGAGAACGGCACCAGTTCCGATGGCGAAATTAATTCATTTAAATTCTGCCTTTTTCTGTGTTTCGTTTTGAAACCGAGTATTTAGCCTATGGTTCTCTAATAAATTTGTGGAAAATTGAGCAGTTAAAAATGAGATGATACATCTCCCCTCCCAACTATCATGGTTTTCTTGTTGTTTATCAGTGACTTCTAAACAGTAAAAGCAATAACACCCCTTCCCCAACCCTACCCTTTCCTCGGCCCTGGAATCTATCCAACCTGGATTCACGATACACCTCCTTCTTTATTATTTGACGCAGAAATCAGAATCGTGTGTATGTGTGTGTGTGTGGGGGGGGGGGGGGGGGGGGGCGGGGGAGTCCGAATTCAAAGGACGTGCCAAGGTAAAAAATTAAAACAAGGTCTTTTAGGCCATATTTGGATGGGGGCAGTCCAAACTCAAGAAATCCGGACTCCTGTGCCAAACCGAAAGTAACACACGGTGTTGTTTTCGCCTGTACCCGTGTCACTGTCACACAAACAATCAAAGCCTAAATGGAGGTCTGTAGCAACATACTGCGGGCAGTTGTCGGCAAGACATGACAAATTTGGAAAACTGGTACGGCACGTATTAATAAAATAATTTACGTCACGACTACAATACATGTATATTTTATTTATTCACTAATTCACTTTTATTTTGAACTATCATCACGACAAACTGATATTCCAACTTCGTCAAAACACGCCTTCTGCAAAAGCAAGCCGTGAAAATTCAAATTTACCTGTTCTCAAATGGACGGTCCCAGTTACGTCACTTGTGCATTGTTGCAAAATGGACGCTCTTCCGAAAATACACACAAATTCCCATAGAGAATTAAAAAATTCGTTTATATAATTTTCGAGCGAGCTAAAATCACAGAAACGTTACGACGGCGAAGTTAAATATATTACACGTAATCGGGAGCTGAAAACTAAAAGATATTTTCTTGATTTTGTATTATTCCAGAGTTTATTTACCATTGGGGGGTTATGGAAAGGACTATAATACTATTACATCACGTTTTGTACACTAAAAATAATAAAATGTTATTTTTTCATGCCATTCCGCGTCATTTCGGTGTTTAGGAGGACCAATGCTGCAAATACAATACCTCATCACATTGGGAACGATGAATGCATTTTGAAAACACTTTTTAGGCCAGTTCAGAAGGAAACGGAGATATTGCAGTTGGGTTTCCCAGGAGATCTGTTCGTTTACGAATGTAGCAGACTCAACAAAATCGGGAGCAGGTTTCCCTCCAATCACACATTCCAGGCTGTTTTCGGACCAAGACAAGTCGGACCATTTTAGAACGGTTCTCCTAAATACCAGAACCGCACAGAACCGCACAGAACCCCCCTCTAAATTACATTTGCGCAGTGTTTTACGATGAAATATGTTTATTTTATGCAATAATCGTTACTGGAAAGAAGAATAGAAAGAAGTAAATTCATTCTTATAGTTGCCTTTGTCTACGCGGTTCTGGGGGGTTCTGGTATTTAGTATTTTTCTTCTAAATACCAGAACACCCCCCCCCCCCCCTCCGAACCTCTCAGAGTTTCGCCTAGAACCTCCTCTAAGTTACATTTACACATTGTTTTTGAAGAAAAGATTCCATTTCCACATTGTTTTAGCGTTCTGTGGAAAACTAAAACATAATTTATTACCAAATTCGCTCTCATTTCAGCTGAACAACGAAATTTAAAATGTAGTCAAGGGAGTTAACTCAGAATTTTAGTCTGCATCATTACTCGATCTAAACTCGCGGAAAGATGTCATAAAATAAAAGCATTGAGGTCCGGGATGATATGGCTTATCTGAATGAATGAAAAGTTCAGCACGCCGAGGGCGCACAGGGACAATGTGGGATTGAAATCCTTTGCGACCCCAAAAAGCTTATCTGTTCAGAATTTACATCGCATTTGAATGAACAATAATTTAAATATTCCAAAAAGGTCGATTTGTTTTAAAGACAATTTAAATAGTATAAGAAGACTTCAGCAGCCCTAGTAAAAAAAATAAATTATAACATGCAAAATATTTAAGTTAATTTTAAATTTATCTGAAACCATTCCGGATGGTCCATAAGCCGAATAACTGCTATAAGCCATCATTAGCATTGGCAACTTTTTAACTCATGAACCATCAGGTGGAGTCCAGTGATCCATGAGCCGAGACTTTCCTAGTGCTTTTTGTGGTTTGTTAAATTCCAATCATTGACATAATTTATTGGGAATCTCTCGGGAGAGCTTCCCAGGGAATGATATCAAGGATATGGAATTATGAACATCGGGACATTGAGACTGAAATTTACTAGGGGTTATGAATTGCTCTACAGTACCAGTGGAAATAAGTTGCGGGATAACTGAAAACTTTCTCCATTGTTTTCTCTTTATTTGTTGATGTTATAAGTTATCTCCGTCAATATGTATGGTATATGGAGATTTAATACCCGGATGTCGGTTTTTAAAAACCGAGACATCCAGGTATTAAATCTCTATATACCATACATATTGAGGTACATTAACGTTTTTGTCCCGTTTGAAACACAGTAGAAACAACGTTGAGAAAAATTGGATCAAATTTGTGAGTAAGAAAAAATCATTTTAAATGAAAAAGTCACGGTAAAAAATTGGCGAATTTTGTGTTTTAGAGTCATTAGTGAGGTGTCGAAACTGAATGAGTAGCAAGATCCAATTTATCGGGCAGGTTCAAACAGCCTCTAAAAATCGCCGACGTGTGACTTGTTTTAACACACATCAGGTTATCACCGATTAGTGTCTGTTCAGTCAATTCAATTAAATTTTTTTTCTCCACTTTTAATCATTTCTATGGCGTAGTGTAAACGTAGTGTAGTACAATTTACAATAATATACAAAATAAGATCGCGCAGGTCCGTGGTGGTTATTACATGAAATAACAAAATATAAGATACATGTATGGGGAACAGATGTTTTGGCTTTCGAGCGTTTCAACAGGCGTTTAGTTTTAAAATGGTCAAATACTTGCATTCTGTCGAAGGTGTGGGGGGGGGGGGGGGGGGTGGAGATTCTGATTTTTAAATATTCTATCGTATCTGCCACGGTATTTGTAATCAATCAATATTAGTTTAAACAATATTTATTCATGAAAAAATATGATGCATACATATAATAAACTACAACATGATTGTCATACAGAGTGCGCTGTACAGTGGTATGCATTAACGTAAAGAGTCAAGAACGAGATTTGTTGAAAGGATTCAGCAGTAAGCTTTTAGCTTGTATGAGCTGTCTCCTTTGGATTACTGACAAAGTTTAATAGTTGCTGCAAACACGAAGTGAAATATTGTTTAAACATAGAAAACAGAGAGAGAGAGCAAGGAGAGCAATAGGGAGAATGAGAGAATGAAAAGAAAAAGGAAACTTAACCCCTTACCCAACACGTGTAGCAGTCGACACTTGAAGAATAAGTTTTCGAATAACTGGAAGTTTCCAATGTCAGTCTCAAAAACACAGCTCACGATCCCTCACTGGAACGGACTCGTCGAGCTCATTCCAATGAGGGGTCATAAGCCATGTTCTCGAGACAAAGATTGAAAATATAAAAGGAATTAAATGACGATTTTCATGGGTAACACTGTCCGTTACATTGGGCAAAGGGTTAACTAGGAAACATGGGGAACAACCTGAATTCAATGTTCGCTACCAAAGAATATTCAATTGGGCAGCCTCAATGGGTGTATCGGTAACGGTGGCCCATTTGTGTGGCAAGAAATACTGGAAAAGTTCAAGAGTGCACTGCTACTTATTAAAACGTCCAGTCAGTATGATATAGTCCTGCACGGCTCTGAAAACAAGAAGGTTTTCGTTATTTTTCAGTTGTTCGGATCCAAATAGGAGTGTGTAGAGCTCAATAGTAAATGGCAAAGCATTGATTGTGGAATCACGAGCATCGTCATAGATTGGGCAGTGCACAAGAAAGTGCCCAGTAGTTTCAAGATCCTCACACAGGCAACGTGGGGATGTTGAGAGATGGTTATCGTATAAGTGGGCGTTCATATTACTGCAGTGCAGGCGTAACCTGCAATGATAAATTTGGGCAGCACTGGATTTGGCTCCATAGTAAAAGATTGGTGGTCGTAGGTTCACACTATTTAAAAACGTCTTGAAGTTTATGAGGGAACATTTTTCTCTTACTGAGGGGGGTAATCTATTCCACTGGTCGGTAACTTCCGGGATAAACGAGGACTTGTATAAATTGGTGTGACAAAAGGGAACACGGTGGTTATTTTCGGATCGGAGATTGCGGCTTTGGGTAATAGATGAAATAATTGGTGGCACCTTATTGGAGATATATGGAGGTGTTAATTTATGATACATCTTAAAGAACTGGATAAGCTTGTGCTTTCGGCGTCTTTCTTCCAGTGGATCCCATTGAGTTTCTGTGTAGAGAAGGTCTTTACTGCAGCTTTACTTACTTTACTTACTTGTGGGCCCTGAGCATGTCAATACGTGTCCAGGCTTCAGCGCACACTTGATCGATATGGTCGTTCCATGTACAACCTTTATTCAAGATTACACCCAGATGCTTGTGGCTACTCACCTCGGGAATTTGATTATGCATCCATTTAGGCTGGTTAGCCCTAGAGGTTATCAGTTTGTTGGGAATAAATTTAGATGCTGTTTCAAGTAATTGATCGGTGAAGGTGGATACTATAGTGTCCGGGCACGAATGATCAAGCAGTCTTTCCCAGTCTACGTTATTGTATGCAGTGTTTAGACCGTCAAAGTTTCCCTCTGCATACAACCATATGCGTCTCTTAAAGTTGTTTGGCTTTTCTTTCTTGAATTTAATGGCAATAAAAATTGGACAGTGATAACGAGACATGTCAGGTACAAGTGGTTCTTGGACTTCACGTTCCAGTACATGTACAGTATTACTAACAGCAAATAGGTCAATTTGAGTTGCA
This sequence comes from Pictodentalium vernedei, assembly GCA_031216915.1. Lineage (NCBI taxonomy): Eukaryota > Metazoa > Mollusca > Scaphopoda > Dentaliida > Dentaliidae > Pictodentalium > Pictodentalium vernedei. Next base: position 280,348,277 of record CM062296.1, on the reverse strand, counting down.
GATGATTCGGTAAAGCATGTTGGCTCTTCCACAAGCTGTGTAAGATTGAAATAATTACTTAGTTCCTGGAAGCGACCTCTGGGAGAACCATATTGGTTGTCGTTGAAGTCACCAGTAATAATTATGTCTGAAATTAAGGTATCTTTGGCTTTGTCAATAGATGCCGTAATTTTATCCCAAACATCTGAGGGACTATTGGGTGGGCGGTAAAATACTCCTAGTAGCAGCGACTCACCATGGGTCATGAACACTTCAGCCCAGATGCACTCAATGTCATTCACCTCAAGATCAAGAAAGCACAATCAATATTAGGTGGCGGGGGGGGGGGGGGGGGCGGGATATTTGCTCTTATTTTATTTTTCTCAAGTTATTTCATTTAATTATTGGACTGTTTAATTTATAACAGCAAAATATGATTGATTACAGTCAACATCTTTCTTGGTGAGGTGATCATTTAAGGGCGTGGTGTTTATATTTAAATGTACAGGTTTCCCGCAAGTTGTGTTTACATTTGTACGCGTTTCAATTTTCACTTCTTGTTATTTTGTATAAATTTTTTGGTAGATATCAAGTGCCAGTCTTGAGACGAATAAAAAAAAATGTTTTTAAACGTTTTGGACTTAATTCAGAAATCCCAGAAATAAACCTGTATCGAGTATTGCATAAAATAAACATATTTCATCGTAAAACACCACGCAAATGTAATTTAGAGGGGGGGGGGGGGGGGGGGGGTTCTGTGCGGTTCTGGTGGGTTCTGGTATTTAGGAAGGGTCCTCCGAAATACCTGAGATGATTGTGGTCATGTGGGGTTCTCACAGGGTGCTCCGAAAAATTAACGGAGGAATTTCCAAATAACAGAACAGAACAGGTGGTCACTAAAAGTGTCCTCCGGCGCCGACGCCGACTCGCAAAACTGCTTAGTCGACTAAAAAATACGTTTCCTTATTATTTTCTAAATAATACACTAGTTGCACGAATCAATGCGCTTGTGCAGTCAGTCCTCCGTTGATTTTTCGGGGGACCCTGATAGATTCATTGCGGGGGTTCTTTATACAGATAATGAAGTAAACAAAATACATACACTATATACAAGGGGGGAATCGGGGGAATTTTGCCGAGCTGCAGCTCTTTAACGTGCACAGTAATTACTGCACACGGGAAACCATTTACGTCGACACCCGATAGGACGAGCCATAGCGCCATCACGATTTACCGAGAGGTACCGGTAGGTACCGAGAGGTATGGAAAAAAAGTTTTTTTGAAATTATTTTCACAATAAATTGAATGCAAACGATATATTTCATGCATTTTGTGCATTTATTTCTGGAAATGTGGCCATTAATGATGCAATTTGTCGCGATAATCATAGTTTGGAGTTTTTTATTGAGTAGCGCGGTTGACCTCTCGGTAAATCGTGTTTTCTCGGTTTGACAAGAGGCACTGAGAGGTACGCAAAAAAAGCTTCTTGAAAATTATTTTCACAATAAATTGAATGCAAACGGTATATTTCATGCATTTTATGCATTTATTTCGGAGATTTGGTCATTAATGTTGCAATTTGACGCGATAATCACAAAAAGCCTTTTATAAATTATTTTCACAATAATTTTAAATTGCATGCAAACAGTATATAAAAAAATAACGTAAAGTAAAATTATCAATGTTTGTTTTTATTCTATATGGATAATAAAGACAACTTTCAGAATTATTTCAGTACTTATTTACTTTATTTATTATAATTATTTACTGGTGTGAGAATATATTCAGAATGTGTGTATATTCTTGAAATTTGTGGTTACCTCTGGCTGACAATTTCGCTAATTAATTAGATGTGCCTACCCGACTCAGCCTACTGTCTTGTCGCCTACATGCGAGAATACTTTCACCCACACCGACGGCTACCAGTATTATAAGATGACGGGCAACTTCCCAAGAACGGGATGACCCAATACAGAACAAAACTGCTGCCATGCGAGGGCAAGACAAAAACAAATATTGCCCTTTAAGGGCCTTTGAACAACTTAGCCTACTTTTTAACTTGCAGGCGTTACGCAGTCTACTCCGATGACGGGCACGATCCCAACGACGGGACAACCTAAGACAGGAGAAGGATTGCGGCCTCATTTGAGCCACATACTATGGCCTATAAATTATTTATTTTCAAACGACAGTAGAAATAAATAAATAAATAAATAAATAAATACATTTTAAACCAGCCAAACCTCCGACTTGCAGGTCCAATGACCTGGTAAATGGTGATGGGAATTGTTTGGGTTTTTTTTCAACTTACGGCAATGTCAAGCCGAGAGGACACGATTTACCGAGAGGTCAATCGCGATACCAGGGAACGTTCACGTTCCCTGGCGATACTCAATAAATAACATCAAGCTGTGATTATCGCGATAAATTGCATCATTAATGACCAAATACCCGGAATAAATGCATAAAATATACCGTTTGCATTGAATTTATTGTGAAAATAATTTATAAAAAGCTTTTTTGCGTACCTCTCGGTGCCTCTTGTCAAACCGAGAAAACACGATTTACCGAGAAGTCATTCGCGCTTCTCAATAAATAACACCAAGCTGTGATTATCGCGACAAACTGCATCATTAATGACCAAATCCCCCGAAATAAATGCATAAAATGCATTAAATATACCAGTTGCATTCAATTTATTTAGAAAATAATTTATAAGAAGCTTTTTGCGTACCTCACGGTGCCTCTTGGCAAACCGAGAAAACACGATTTACCGAGAGGTCAACCGCGCTACTCTTTTAATAACTCCAAACTATGATTATCGCGACAAATTGCATCATTAATGGCCACATTTCCAGAAATAAATGCATACAATGCATGAAATAGATCGTTTGCATTCAATTTATTGTGAAAATAATTTCTAAAAAGCATTTTTACCGTACCTCTCGGTACCTCTCGGTAAATCGTGGTTTGCCGAGCATAGCACCATCATCGAACATGGGACTGTGGTGAGTATGGAGGAGCAGTGTGGACTGTGGTTTTGAATACACGCCGGTATTGTATTGCATTACGTTATGTTTCCCCGACTGGGGTTCGAACTCGCAAACCTTGAGCTCCGAGTGTTGCGCTCTCGACTTAGGCGTTCATTCTATATCCATCTAATATTATCCCTTGTATTCGACGTATATAAATACACATTTGGGCTCGAATTACACCCATATCGTCCGTTAGCCGAATCGTCCGCTGCAATTTTACCCAAGTCGCCCGCTACAATTTTACCCAAATGGTCCGAAACTCGTCCGCTGGGGGAAAATTTGGGGTCATGTGCTATTCGACAAAAGACAACTTCGACGGAAGTTTTTTTGGACAGTTCGATGAAACTGGACTAATCGACGGAAAATCCGTGCAATTTTTAAGTTCGACGGAATTTTGGACGATTCGACGAGATTTTGAACGATTCGACGAAGGTTTGGACAGTTCGACGAAAATTTAGTACACATTCGACGGTAGACGCTTCGACGAAATAGGTGGGTTTTTTTCGGACAGAAACAAAAGAGACGGAGAGCTTTAGATTGGGAGGGGCATAATGCCACTGGAACCGCCTCGTTGAGCCGATTCAATGGTATTTATGTTTAAATGGCGGTGCGAGGACGACCAGGTGGGATTCCAATAATGGGGGTGGGGGGGGGGAGTTCAAAGGCCTGGGGCAGGGCAGAGTTGGTATAATAATAATAACACTTTGGCGGGCCGCTGATTTGTCGCGGTTCTCGGATGAGAAGGCCTCGGTTTTCCCTGTACACCCAACTGCCTCCCTATTCCCACGTTTCTTCTCTCCTCCCAACACTCGGAGACGAACTGCTTGATGATATCCCTTGCCCCATTCTTTCCAACCTCTCCGAATAGCATATTAACCCTTTACCCAACGCAGACGATATCAAAATTTATTATTTTAAATATAATTTTTTCAAATTTTTAAAAAAATTTCAACAAAACCATATCATGTGACACCTCGTTGGAACGAGCTCGTTCCAACGAGGGGTCACATGATATGGTTTTGTTGAAATTTTTTGAAAAATAATATTTTTTCAACGACTGAATTTGCATATTACGCGGGCGGCGCGGCCGATTCGTTGGGTAAAGGGTTAACTCTCTCCTTTGAGTCTCCCACTAACCACATGTCCTTCATTCTCCCATCCCACTTTCCCATTATACTCCCAGTGAATTTTATTCTTTTAGACTGGTATTTTGGGCATTCTAGAAGAAAGTGTTCCAGGGTCTCCACCACGCCCAAATTACACATCTGGCACTCCTTTTCATTGTATTTCCCAATTTTACCCCTCACCTCCAGGGGCCGCGACCTCAGCGGCTTGAACAACAGTGACCACCAAAGGTGCCATCAAGGTACTCTTCAAAACCAGGCTTCTCTTTATCACGCAGGCCACCCAAAGACCTCTTTGAATTGACCCCCCTCTCGCCAATTACGCTTACCGTCCCCATGATCCTTTCTCTGACGATTTTTTTACCCTGGTTTGCCCCAACGTCTTGGTCCGAGATCCCCATTCCCCAATGAGTAGTTCTCTATTAGCTCCCTCACTTGGACCATCCACCCTGTCTTGATATTTGAGTTGAAAATTCTCAGGAACATTACTTTACACCATCACCTGTCGGGGAGATTTACCAAATATTTAAGATAACCGAGTTTCAATAAGTCTATCCTGTCCTTTATCCTCATCCACCCAAGCTCACCCCTGATTGCTTCTAGTGCTGCGGCATTACTCGATCCCGTTATCCATCGGCCTGCATCGTTCTGCAGGATTTTCAAGCTCTTTACAGCCGTCTGGTTTAGGGATACCACTTCCGCACCGCATGTTATACTTGGCAGACCCACCATTTCTCAAATGGTTTTCCCCACGAAAACCTTATTGGTTTTATAAAGGAGTTTGGACAGAAAGGTGGATAACAAGTCAAACAAATTGGAGTCTTGTCAGGAAGCAGTTAATCTCTTTGGTAATAAAAGAATAACAAGCAATTAATCGTAATGTTTTTATTTCAGTGAAGTTGATAGTTGGTTTAATTAGTACAACAAGTATCATGTTCAGGTAACAACCTGTGCAATATGATAATATAAATGCAAAGTGTATTTGACACTTTCATCATCATCATCATTAGCACCTCCACTCAGTAAAAGCAGACTTCAATTAGTGATTTTTATCATATTCCTAATTAAAAGAGTTAAACCTAGCACACGCACATTATCTTCTTTTATTGGGTTCAGAAAACAGAAAAATGGCAACTTATCTAAAGAAAACTTCAACATCCAAGAGAAGAAAAGGGAGGAGAATAAAGAAAGGGAGAGAGACAGAAGGGAAAGAGAGAAAGCAGCAAGAAGAGAGTCAGCTCATGTACCACGCTGGTCATCCGATTACCACCTTTGCGGAGCAGTACCTCGTTTGCGGTGTAAAAAAGACGGAGGTTATGCTCATACAAGTTGGAAAATTGGAAAGTACACGCATTTCAACAAGCCTACTTGCAAACTCTTTCAGGGTAGGTATTAATCACCAGTACTTTCATCCAAGAAATGTCTTCATGAGAGAAATAAAAAACACCTTTTTTGAAGTATTTTAAAGTGGAAATATGGAGATAAAAATTCCAGTTGTTGGATTTGAACTGCGAATTATATTTAAAATATGCTATTGTGGGTCCTTGGAGGAGCATCCCTATAGAGAATTGTCTCATTTTAGCCAAATGTGTAAGTTACGTTTGTGAGCCTTTTGTGAAAACATGTTTAAACTGAATTTATCGAGGGGGGGGGGGGGGGGGGGGTAATTGATTTTTATGAATACCTTATTTGCGGTGTAAAGTACCACCTTTTGCGGTTTCGGTGTCTGCTGGGTGTACCACAATTGCGGTGCGAAACATTTAATGGGGTCACTCTTTTACTGAAATGTTGCCTTATCTGGACACCTTTATTCTCTCTGATCTGTATACAATTAATTCTAAAGCATTTGTTTGATAAGTCCAAGCATTTATGATATGCTTAGCCCAATCGTTGGACACTGACTCGCTTGTATTGTCTTTGAAGCTCCGAAAACAAGTATCATGTGTTGGGCCAATTCACATTTGTTGATTATCCAGACCGCAAGTTGTGGTTTTTCGCATGCATCTCCAGTGGCAAGCAGGTATAGTAAGCGCTCAAATCTGTCCATCCGTCAGTCAGTCCGTCAGTCAATCCGAAATACTTTGGGTTGAAATTTCTAGTCAAATTTTTCTTGGCTGGTAACAAGGGAATTATTTTATATTTGGCCTGGGGTTTGATAATGTTTCATTGTACCGTGTAAGCAGTTTTCAGATCTTCCGTGTGGCCACTTCCTGCTTGCCAATTGTTTGAAATTGTACTGTACCCACTGAATATAAAAATTCCAGTTGAAGTTTCCTTGGCTTTCTTGTATGAAAGGGACTGATTTTATATTTGGTCTGGAGCTTGATATTTTGAGTTGTACCGTGGAAGCAATTTCCAGATCTGCCGCACAGGCGGTTCCTGTTTGCCGAAAATTTGAAAATGTACTATGCCCACTGAAAAGTTTCAGACTGGTACTAGTCTTGTTTTTTTTTGTTTGTTTGGAAAAAGCCCTTTGATAATTGATCACTTACAAAACAGAGACATTTTTCAAATTCTGTACGTTTTATCACATAATCATCGTAACTTACAAATCACCGAGAAACTCTATCAGAGAGCTTTTCTATGAATTGTAAATAGCAACGATTAAGAAAGAAAAATGTCATTTGCAGCACAGATATTTACAGGATGCCATCTCAAAATTGTGAATTCTGGATGGTTAAAGTTTTAATTGAACATACACATTCAAAGTAAATTTCAGAGAAAATGTTTTGGAATAAAGGGCAATGGGTATTTATTTATTGATTCAATCAATCAGTTGTGAATTCTGGATGGTTAAAGTTTTAATTGAACATACACATTCAAAGTAAATCTCAGAGAAAATGTTTTGGAATAAAGGGCAATGGGTATTTATTTATTGATTCAATCAATCAGCCCTACAAATCACAAATAATGCGATGTAAGGACACCTGTAATAAAACACTATTGTCGGGTGGAAAATCCACCTTCCCACGATTTGGTAGTAATTCACCCTACATGTACAGAATGGCCGCTGGCGATTATCATCAATAATTCGACTTGATGTCTTGAAGAAAAGTTTCAGGAGCAATTACTATAATTAATTCAGTGTGTAACCAAATATTTACTCACTACTTTCGTTCAAAAAAGCCAATTTTCCCAAACAAACAAGTGAAAACATATTAATATTTTCATCCTTAACAATTAAAAAAAAAATCACTTTGCATCAAAAACAGCATTTTGACCCTTGGTATTCCAAAATCGGCAATGGTGTTGTAATGAGGGAACAGAGAAAATAACCTGGGGTACCGGTTACTGTCGAAGCCTTTCCTAGAATCTTAGTCGAAGTTTTACTAAAATTCTAGGAAAGGCTTCTGAAAGTGAAAGTTTGTAACTTAGTGCGCAAGCAAAACATTTCAGTTTTGTGAATGCACATAGATAGTGTTAGTTTTGGAAACCTTGCCCGGCATAATAGGAACCTCGCCAATTTTTTTCTCATTTCGGCTAATTACCTAAAGCCAGGATTCTCTTAGGCAGGATTTGACTTGCAATGAAGGCCTCGCTGTCCTCGCAGGTAAGACCGCAAGGGAATCCTTCTCTAAAGCAATTATGGAAAGTCGGCGGGCCCCCATAACGCCGGACTCCAGTGTTACTACACCGCCACTATCTCGACGGTTTTGCGCGGATTTATTTTAGGTGCGATATCAGTTATGGAAATCAGGTTACTCCGAATTTGCGAGGCCTGTTATTCCATATATAAATTACAAAATATAAATTTGTATTAAAAATATACATCAAAATGGAGGTTATGGTGGATAGAACACGGGAAACTGATTCGTTTACCCCACAAGTGATGTAGCTTCATAATCCATGAACAACGCTAGGCAATCAAACCACCTCACAATGCAGCGACAGAACTTAGTCTGCAAAAATGCAAACACTGCCTGCATTTTTTGAAGACTTTATCCATGGGTAGCCGAAGTATTTTGTATGTGGTAATTGTGCAATCTCCACATCATGACAGTAGGTAGGGCGAGGACGATCAGTCCCATTATTTCATTTTGAACGATATTGTTTATCGGTGTATTTTGGTCCCGTTGACCACAGGTACTCGGCACAAGCTGGGAAATCGAAAGAAAAATGATATTTGATACCATTTTTTGAATCTATGCTGATGTGCCCCTGTAATGGTATATAAATATTAACAAGGTAAACAACTCGCTTTTCGAAAACGACAGCACTCATCTTCGTTTTTCCCCCCTCAAATTTGATCCACACAACGTATCCAACAGTACCCGGTATCAATGGAAAGGGGAATGAATAAGCTTTACAATGGTGTATTACACGACCGTTGGTTGTCCTTGGCTTGTTCATGACAACTGGGAGAAGTCGCAGAAAAGGCCTAAAAACATTTAGTCGGACAAAAAAGTGCACAGTGAAATGAGGTTTACGAGCGACAATTATCCCATTTATTATAAATAAATCGAGGTCCCCTTGACTATGGAGGGCAGATTCAAATATTAACCGTATGCCTTTATCAATTACTAATCTCGGATCCACATTTATTCATTTCTGGCGATCACATTTGCTCAAAGACAAAAGTCTGAAGCAACAATGGAGCGAAGGTTTGACCTTCTGTGTCCTTGATATTCACGGAGAGAACAACTTTTGTCGAAAATTTCCGAAAGAATAAGGATGAACGCTAATGTATTTTCAATAACACAGCTCAATTACTTAATAAAACACACCGGCACTCTACACGAATGCAATAATATTCCATAGATCGCCAGATTACATTTTTTTCAGTGATATACGCAAGTTAATAGCAGTTATACCATATTTTATGACACCAACCTTCAGCCGTTTCCGTCTTTTTTAAACCGCAAACGAGGTACTGCACCGCAAAGGTGGTAATCGGATGACCAGCGTGTGTACCCAAGGTTAGTCAAAACTCTAATAATAACCCAGGTTCGGGGGCGATACAGCCACTAATTCAGACAATTCAGCTGATTCAGCCAGTGGGGGCTACTCACCTGCTCAATTTATGAAGATACTAAGGACTAAAGGACCTAAAGAACCAGATAGCTCATCTCACACACAAAATTGAAGAGAAGGATGCCAAACTTGAGGCGAACGAAGTTTTCATCAGAAAACCCATGACAGGCTCTTTCACTCCACCAACACCTGTCTCGCCTGTCAAGGAGATTCAGGTGGTGGCGGAAGTCCACAAAATTCCTGAACACAATCAGATTCAGGCTGACTTGAAAGATGCCTCCCAGGACAAGACATACGCCGAGGTCCGGTGATAACTCACCTGCCAGCCCTGGGCCAAAGGCCTATGCTGAAGCGGCTGGCATTACTATAAATAACGACCCAGCTGATCCGTTGAACAATAAGAGTTTCATCCCTGATAAAACTGTTAGTCAGTTAACTGAAACTCCCCATGTAACAACTATCAGTGGGCCAGTCAACGATAGGGGTGAGGTAGTCTCCTCTGCCCAGATAAACTGTATCACCCCTGTCACCACCACAAATAACAATAGCAAGTGCAAAAGGAAGAACTCCCTAGATCTGGAATTAGACTCAGGGGACTAGCAGGGTTTTTTTTCACACAATTGACAGACAAGTCAAGAAAGTGAGGAACTGTCCCTCCTCGCCGATTGCCTCATCTGAGCCTCTCCCACAAAGGCAGGAGTCAGGTAGCGAGACTCTACCACCTCAACCTAGGCCACCCCCCCCCCCCCCCCCTCCTCACGAAGAAAGCATGGAACACAGTCGTTTCATGTAGTACTGATCAGCTTAACAAAACCAACAATCCAGCCAACAGCTTCAAAAAAAGGAGGGGGCAGAACAGCCGTCCCTCCTTCAGACCCACAACAAACAGCAATAACGCAACTAAATTTACAGTCGTCATAACCAGGGTACACGCCGATACCCCAAGGAAGCCATCAGGCAGGGCGTACCGGAATGCAACTGGGAGAGATTCACTTCCAGAGCCACGGGCAATTGCACGTGGAAGCTGAAAGTGACCTGTCCAAACCGTGAAGTTCAACAAAAAATAATTGATAACGGGGTTACCATTAGTAGTGTATAGTTAGGTGCGCTGGAATGTTGAGTTATTTTTGGAAAAAAACTCAATTTTTCTCGTAAAAAAGTTGATTTTCTTGGAAAATATTGGGTTTTTCCCCAAAATAACTCAATTTTCGCCCCAAAACCCTGGGTTTTTCCGGAAAATGTTTAAAATTCGAACATTTCTGGCTCACTTTCGATGGAATTTCCTGAAAACGTCTAAAAATTCACCAGTTTGAAAGATTCACTTTTTCATAAATTTAACACTGACTTCGCCATTGGGGTGAATTTTTTCGAAATTCCTCGAATGGGGTTTTGGATGATTTGACCGGAGACACCATGAGAACTGAGATTCCCATTGGCAAAAATTTCGAAAAGAGATAGTTTTTTGCGGTCGTGAGCTGGAAAAGACACGGTCGAGGCGTTGATTCCCATAGGAAAAGATTCTGGTTCGACCGGTGAATGCGTAAATTGAGCTGGTAAAGTGAGCTGTTTGAGATCGCGCATCCGAGTCTAAAATTACCTCGATGGCGATCTTCTTGTTTTTGTCATTAAAGAAAAAAAAAACTGTAAAAAAGTTATTATTTTTATTTTTTACATTTTTATAAGAAGAAATATATATATATATATATATATATATATATATATTTACAATTAATAATTATTATCATTTAAAAAAAAAAATTTAATATTTCATAAAAAAAATTCAACAAAACGGCGACAAAAAGTAATCAGTCATGAAATTGACAATACCTAAAAAAATCTGCATTAAAATTGAAGAGAGTCGAGAGATATTCACAGTTCGATAGTAAAATTTATAGACTGCAATCACACGATGCCATCAGATTGAAGGACGTGGAGACGAGTGGGTTGAGAGAGGAATACGACAAATATGTATTGCCTTTGAAATTGAACGAGATCGCCTTGGATTTAATGTACGGATATCAAGACGATCTATTGGCCATCCTCTCGGAAAAGATAGAAAATTTTGATCCAGACGATTTGTCGCTATTCTAAGGGAGTAATATATATCTGAATATCTCTAAAGAAGCAGTCGATAGATTGAATCTGACCACCGAGGAAGAATAGACGTTCGAGAGGATGAATCTCGTTTTCCAATGGATTTATCAGCGGGTAGACCATAGCTTTAAAGTTAACATGCTCATAACTCATGTGAAATTATGAAAGAGAGTAAGTCCATTATAGATAGATTTTAATCTCGACTCGAAACCCATTAAAGTGCTTTTCATCTCTCTCTCTTTCAGTTGGGGAATGTGTGTGTTTTCACGCTTGATTAATATTTCAATTAGCGTGATTCTACAGGTGCAAATCAAATGATTGCTTTTCATTATTACTGAACAGAATTTATTGAAGCAATAAACACCTACTTGAGGCAGATTGCCAATTTTACAACAGCATTATTAAGGTAATATAAAAGTGAACAATGCTGGATTTTATATAATATACAATCTGGGGGAGTGTTTTTCTATGCGTGTGACTATTCATCTCAGTTTGGAATGAAGTGGGAAGTGAGGTAGTACTCGTTTTCTGCGGTATGCAGTTTTATTTTGCTTTAATGATGGGACTCAGTTGTCAAATGTTTTTGGTTTTTTTTGGTTTTTTTGGAGTGGAGGTATAAATGATTAGTTCGGATGCGATGTACCTAATCGTCTTAATTTATTTTTGTGTTAAATGTTTTGTGTTAGAAAGAATCGATTTTTTTATTAAAAGAAAAAAAAATGTATATAATATATATATATATATATATATATATATATATATATATATATATATATATATATATATATATTAAATAAGAAGTTTAAAAATTCGCAAAAATTAAAAAAAAAAAAAAAAAATATTATATGTATTAAATAAGAAGTTTAACACCAAAAAATGACAAAAACAGAAATGTCTATCATGGAAAAGTTATATTCGTCTACCATACCCGAGTTGAAAAAGTATTGTAGAAATCTAAGAATTGAAAATTACAGCCATTACAAAACCAAAGGAGAATTGATTAAAGCCATGCGTGAGGAGACCTGTGATCTAACACTGGCGAAATTACAAGCCAAAGTGCGTCAGCCATTGAATTTGAAAGGTGTTAAATACATGAAAAAAGACGAATGCGTTGGTCATTTGCTCAACGGAAAGGGAATGGACGAAAGATCTACGGCAGTGACAAAAATCGTGAAAAATGAGAAGGCAGCAACAAAACAATGCCGACAAACGACTGTCGAAACTAAGAAGAAGGCTGTTAAACAAAAAGTGGAGCGGAAGGTTTCGAGAGAGAATAAAAAAAATGAAAAGTGATGCGGTTCGAGATGACGATTTGTTACAAAAATGATGGATGCACTTGTGAAAGCACTGAATGAAATAAAGGGACCCGATGCGATAAAAGGAATCGTAATCAAAGCATTAGAGTCATCATTGATTCCAATAGAACGAGATGTCGCCATTAAAGGATTTTTTAAAACTTTCAATGTGATTCCCGGTCTCGCATCATTCATGGAACGGGTGAAGGCTGGAGTGTTGGATGTATTTTGAAAACATCTAGTTATGGGTCTAAAAATAAAAATGATCTTGCATTGTCTGATGAAAAGGGTCTACGCGAACACGGGTGAGAGCATGGTGCAAGATGCCCATTTCCATTCTAAAATCGAGACTGTATGTAGAGACGACGAATTAGCCGATGTTTACGAAGTGATGAAAGACAAGATGTTGGAATCTATGGCTAATTATCAAGACAAGGGAAGTGGTTGGATGTTCAAGGAGGTATTGAATCTCGGGATTCACGTGGACAGACACGACCCTTTGAGAACGTCTTTGTATATAAAATTGCCTTATTTCGTATTAAAAAAATGCCGTGATTAACATGATAAATAAACAGGATAGCGAGTGTTTCAAATGGGCGATCACATCAGCTTTATATCCCGTAGAAAAAAATGCTGAGAGAGTTTCCAAGTATGTGGAGACTTGTAAAAATCTTGATTGGACAGGAGTGCCTTTCCCGATGCGGTTGGAAGACATCAAGCGTTTTGAAAAGCTAAATCCCACCGTGGCCATGAACGTCTTAGGATATGATGAAGACTATAAAAAACTAATAGTTTATCCTCTCAGACTGACTTCGCGCAAAGAGAGAGAAAAGATTGTTAATTTGTTATTAATTTCCGACAGTGACAATCAACATTATTGCTGGATTAAAAATATGAGTCGATTGCTGTCGAAGCAGACTACTAAACATAAGTGTGAGAGATTTTTCTGTCTCAACTGCATGAATTCATTCCGTTGTCAAGAATCGTTGATGCATCATCAGGAATATTGCAATGAAAAGCAAAGCATTGCCGTCGAAATGCCTAAACCTAACACTTATGTGGACTTTCGCCATCACAATAAAAGATTAGAACCGCCATTCATTGTCTATACTGATTTCAAATGTTTCACCACAAAAATGAATTCTTGCCAGCCCAGCGAGCCTAGGAGTTACGTCCAAAAATATCAGAAGCACATACCTTCGGGTTATTGTTATTACCTGAAATGTTCTTTCGACAATCGAGAATCGTTAGGTCCATTCATCTACACTAAACGTTCTGAATGCGACGACGTGGCTCAACAATTTGTGGAAGAGTTAGAATCGAAAATTCAAGAATTATACAAAAAATTTAAAAAATCCTAAAACATGATCATCATGCCAGAGCAACAGCAAGAATACAATGAAACCACTGAATGTCACATCTGTAGACAATGATTTGATAATGAGTCTGAACATAATAAAAAAGTTAGAGATCATGATCTCTACATGGGTCTATTTCGTGGCGCAGCTCAACAAATGTAATTTAAGATTTCGAGATGCTCAATTCTATCCGGTGATATTTCACAATTTCTCAGGCTATGACAGTCATCTGTTTGTGAAAAATATGGGTCTCACCAATGGAGAGTTGAGCTGCATCGTGCAAAGCGACAAAAAATACAGTTCCTTCACTAAATGGAAGGTTGTTGATAAAAAGAGAGTCGTCGATGGACTGATTGAGAAAACGATTCCCAACCGTAGAGAGATCTGTCTCATCGACAGTTATAAATTCATGTCAGTCTGTCTGGAAAACTCAGTCGACAGTTTGAATAGGGAGAAATTTAAAATCACGAGTAAACATTTTGATCGACGACAATTGGTGGATGTCATGTTGAGGAAAGGTGTCTACCCTTACGATTACATGAGTGATCTTGAGAAATTCGACAACACCACTCTACCTCCTAAAGGAGATTTTTATTTGAAATTATACCAGTCCAACATTTCCAATGACGATTACGAACACACACAAAAAATGTGGAAATTATTCGACATGAAATATTATCCCGACCTCTATTTGAAAACCGGCGTGCTTCTCTTGGCTGACGTGTTCGAAAATTTTTGATGAGTGTGACGTCGACATTATGAACTGGATCCGGCTTGGTATTTCATGGCACCCGGACTTGCCTGGGATGCTCTTTTGAAGATGACCGAAGAAGTCCAATTGGAATTATTAACAGATATCGACATGTTGATCATGTTTGAAAAGGCCACGAGGGGTGCCGTTTCTATGATTTCCACCAGATATGCTAAAGCTAATAATTCACACATGGGAAAAGACTTTGATTCTGAAAAACCGAGTAAATACATACAGTATTGGGATGCTAATAATTTTTACAGTTGGGCTATGAGTCATCCTTTACCGATCGGAAATTTCAAATGGATCGAAACATCAGAAGAAAAACAAAAATGGAGACATTATCCTTGTATTCTAGAAGTCGATTTGGACTATCTGGAAACGTTACACGATCTACACAATGATTATATGCTGGATCCCGAACGAATGGAAGTGAACAGTGCCAAAAAACTCATTCCCAATTTAAATCACAAACTCAAGTGTGTGGTTTATTGTGAAAATCTGAAATATTACATCGACCATGTGATGAGACTATTCGACGTGCATCGAATCATTCAATTTGATGAGGAGCCTTGGATGAAAAAATACATCGATCTCAGAACAAATTTAAGAATGCAGGCTAAGTGTGACTTCGAAAAAGATTTTTTCAAACTCATGAACAACTGCATGTACGGGAAATCTATGGAAAACATTAGGAATAGAACTGACGTTCGACTCGTCACGTCTGAAGAGAGGTCTAGAAAATTAATCTCGAAACCCAATTATAAACATAGAACCATATTCAACGAAAATCTAGTGGGCGTACACATGCAAAAGATGCATCTGAAGTTTGACAAACCCTATTATCTCGGAGTGGTCATCTTAGACGCCAGCAAGCAGTTGATGTATGAGTTTTTCTATGATTACAGCAAATCCAATTTCGATTCGAAAGCCAAACTATTGTTCACCGACATGGACAGTCTAGCTTACGAGATAGAGACTAAAGACGTCTATGAGGACATAGTGCCAGACGTGAACAAATGGTTCAACATGAGTAATTATCCTGACGATCACCCATCTAAGATTCCAATGGGTGCCAATAAAAAGGTGTCTGGTAAATTCAAAGATGAGAGCGGTGGATGACAGATCACCGACTTCAAGGGTTTGAGACCAAAATTGTACCCTTATCTCCTCAACGGTGAAGAGATCAAGAGATGTAAAGGCGTTCAAGCATGTGGGATGAATAAACACATCACTTTTGACGAGTATAAAGTGTGTCTTTTCGAAGAGGAAAAAGTTGAATCGTCCTTTAGAAACGGAAGTAACGGACCGCTGCATGGTCAGATAGGATATCCCATGCCGGTTGGCGGCAAGATTATTCAAATGAGTCTGGTTTCTACGGACTTGAACAATAGAGTGGTCGTCAATCTCGTGGTGAACGGTGTGGAAACCGATAAGAGGTACAGCATTGAAAAGATGAAGGATCAACACTCAAAAACCAGCGTCTTCGGTACGCCTCTCAAGGTGCAGATGGGGGATAGGATCAATATCAAGACGAAAACCAATAATCCGATGCTGCCACTTCCGTGGTCTCTCTGATGATTGAACTCGATCCTCTGAACAAACAGTGAAAAAAAAATTGGAAATATATATAATCACTTTTGTGATGCAGGGGAGACAACTCAAAATAAAAAATAAAAAAAATAAATGTAATTGGATTTTGAGAGATTGAATATTCAATCTCTCAAAATCCAATTACATTTTTTTATTATTATTTTATTTATTACTTTTTTTTTGTTCGTATTTTAATTTTTTTTTTTTATTATTATTATTTTTCATCGAACGATGGACATTTTTTGTCTGTCCAATTCGAATTCTAACTCTCTATCTGACAGGACTAGGGCAAAAGCCTCGGTTCTCTTTGGCATGTTCCTGTCAAATTGCATCTTTATCTGAATGTCAAAGACTCTACTCTTGAGTCACTTGCTCTGTTTACTAATGTCGAATACAAACAGGGGATGCATCGATTTGTATTCGGTGGGAGTGAAGTTAGGATTACCCATCAATTCGTCCAGTTGATGATATTTCTTTCTGAAATCGGCGGCATCGCCGTATAGCCTGCAGAAATCGTTCTTATTGAAAGAGGTGTTATAATCGATGGCTGGATATGTCATGGCGTTTAGAAATACCTGTATGTTTCTCAAGTGACAATGATCGAACAGGGAAGGACTTTTCTCTTGAGACCCATCCCTACCATTCTGAAATGCCACTACGATGAATCGTGGTCTTTCCGATGCAGATTTCACGTTCAATCTCCAATCAAAGTGATTGGTGGACGATGGAATACTAGCTGTGTCGCACTGTCTCATTCTAAATCCCACTGGTAATTTACTCTTCGATTCTATGATCTTGTAGAGATGTATTTTCTCCACGGATGAAGGCAGCACGTGCGGAACGAACCAAGATATCTTGTTCAGATGTATCTTACCCCCATCGGTCATCGAGTCTCATGATGGCTTCGTCGTTTCCTTTTCGAATCAACGTCAGATTGTGTTTGAATCCATAGAGAATGTTATTGAAATCTTCTGCGAATCCGAATATGTGTTTCAGAGGTATCCTGAACGAAAATGTTCCTTGGGTCTCGATGTCTTGACGACGTAGTTGAATCTCATGCCAGCACCGGCATTAGCTGCACTCATGTCGGCGATGGTGTCTTTCATGCACAATTGATTGAGTCCTTTAGATTTTGAAAAATTGTCCAGATACGTCAAGAGTCCGTAGATCAGGCTGGCCTGCCTGGGAGGAAACACGGATTCTATCACTTGTCCCGAGAGCATGTATTTTATATTACTGAACAGATGCATCATGCCATTACTGGCTAGAGTGACTACTTCGTCATTAGCATAATTGCTTCCATCTTCCTTGGTGAGACGTCCCTGTATCACTATGTAACTTTCGCTGGGGTGGACGAACAGATCTTGAGTATTGACGTTGATTCTTATCTCTCTGGAATTGTTCAGACTTGTTCCACTCACGGGTTTGTACTCGTGAACTTCGTATTCTTGAATGCTTTGTTCTCTCAATATACCTTAGGTTATATCTAATATATTTGTCCTGTTTTTTTGTTATTAATTTGTTATAAATTGGGGTTCTTTTTAGTTCTTATTTTATTTATTTATTTTTGTTTTTTCCTTACTATATATGTGTAAAAAAAAAGTGAAGGTTTTTTTTAAAACACCGTCTTCTGCAATTCTTGTTCGTACATTGTTCCAATGATTTCTCTGCTGCCATCTTTGTCATCCTTTAATGCTTCTATTTCGTAAGTCACTGGATCTGTGTGAAATATTCTAATGATCATAAAGATTTCCTCGGTCCATCGAGGAGTGTGACTTATAAGAAGTGATTCTCACTCGATTGCCGACTGCAAATTTCAGTGGTCTGGACTCCTTCTTGATCTTAATCCTTTTGGGATAGAGATTCGCAAAGATGCGTCTTTCATTTCAAGGATCGCTAGCTTCCATGGGCGCCATCTTGATCAATTTGTGTTGCGTGTTGTTGTATTCTTTGACCAGTTCATCCAGGACGTCAATATATTTCTTGGTCGAATTGGCCGTGAAATACTTGTGCATTTTTTCCTTTATGGTTCTATTCCAACATTCGATCATGTTAGCTTTCCTTTCATTTTCGATGGAATAGAGGTCGACCAATGGACGAACGTGACCGTTGTAAAATTCCTTCCCCTTGTCCACTCGCAATTTATTCAGTTTTCGCGAAGACGATCTGAATATGCTCTTCAGAGCCTTGGCCACGCAAGCTCCCCATTTATTCTTCAGAGTTCTCACCCATCCGTATTTTGAAAACACTTCGATGACCATCAGTATGTATTTTATGTCCTCGTTCCATCTCGAAACTGATTTCATATCGACCAGATCGGCCACCCAGATCTGATCCAGACCCTTTCACGAACACCCTTCTCCTTCGAAATATATGCATGATGGGCTTGTGTAGTTCACCCGCCAAAGCATTCGTTAATAATTTTTTCTGGACACTTTTTTCTTTTATCACCCTATCCAAATCGACGTTTGGTACTGATCACTTTACCAACCAGTGAATGTTCAACTCTCTCTCTTCTAGTGGGATTTGGTATATTTTTCATTTTCGTCAACATGTTTTTATCACAGATTCGATTATGAGTCTCGATGTCGGGATGTTTAGCATAGCACAGATCGTGAGCGTAAGCAGCCAAATCCACCCCATTAATGGGTTTGCTCAAGATTTAGGAGTCAGATCTCGATTCAATCTCTTATTTAATTTCGTGCCGGGTCCTGTGAATTGATGTCCTGGCAGATGCATTCCGATAAGTAGATTATTAATCATTTTATTCATCAGGCAAACACCGCATTTGACGAATTGCATCTTGGTCAAACCGCACACTTTACACGTTCTGCGAAGCATGGGTCTGTTTTTTTTGTCAGTACTTTTTTAACGTTAACCGTATCGGTAACTCTCTTGCATTTGACGCAATACATTTGTTTTTCGTATACATTTAACTATTTATTTTAGTATTTTCAATTTATATATATAATTTTTTTTTTCTTTTATATATATATTTTTTCAATCGACTGCTTCTGGAATCTTTTTGGGATCCAACAATTTACAAAAGGATCGTCTCACTGCTTCCTTACCTTTTTCCACGAGAGAATCCTTCAATTATTCCTTGATGATCTGATGACTCATGACTCTTGCATTCACTTTCATGACTTCGTATTTTTGTTTTTCGTTCAATATGTCGACATATTCACGGTCCGAAATCCTACCATCTTTCAACATCAGGGAGATCTTATCTGACACAGTGTCAATCTTTGCATCATCCAAAACTCTGATGTTTTCGTGCTTCCTGGCCTTTACAGATAATTTCTTAGCAAGTAATTTTCCGACCATACTAACGAATGCGGCAGTCAAAGCCAATCCTTCTATGGCCAACACGACCAGAAGAGAAACAACGGTGGTTGACAATAGACTGATTCTGGCAACATTCAAACCCATAGAGGCCGCGATGAGAGTCAAATCCATGCCATTCACAAATTTCTCTAATCTCGAATATTTCTTATTGAGTGAATGACAAGAATCTCTCTCTTGCATCTGATACAATTGAATTCTATTGATTTGTTCAATTCGATACCTTTGTGCCATATCATCACTTTCTCCTCGTTCTAGCGGTGGTGGTAGAAAAGGAGCCATGGGCTCGACGCTCAACTTCTCTAATGGTGGATACATTTTTTTTACTTCGAGTTTCCATTTTCTTTTTCTTTTTTTTTATTTATATCTATTTTTATGTATTTGTTTTATTTTATTTTCATCCCTTATTATTTAACGAGAAATTTTTTTTAGTGGTCTCCCCTTTTCAACAATAATTCCAAAATATGCCCGTCTTCAGTGGTGAGACCTTGATGCGCTAACTTCAACTCTTCCGAATTAGTGGGCTTGGATTCTCCGATGCAAGACACGAATTGCTTCCAACATTCGATCGCCTCATTGCCTCGGATGAATTCCATGAAATACGTGGTGATGATGTCTTCATATTCCATCGTAAGACACGAATGATTAACATGGTTAAAATCTCTCTCCTCCCAACAGCCGAGGCATCTTTCGTGCAAGACGCAAGGTAGTTGTTCATCTCTGCACAGTGCCCTTCAAAGAAACCAAGCCCTCGAATCCGCAGAATCATTCGTTTCACTCATAATTATTATATATATATAAAAAAAAAATCTCTAAGTCCTAAAAAATTATTTTTATCATTTTTTTTATATTCTTTTTTTTTTCTTTTATTTTTTTCTTTTTATTTTCTTTTTATATATATATTAAGTTTTTTTATAACACATTCTATTCATCGCATCATCAACTGAATGAATGAATACTTCTCATCTATTACAATCACACCTATTATAGGAAAGAGATTACATTTTTTTTCGAAAGAAGGATTTAATGTTTTTCGTATTTCGATAAAACTAAGTTTTTATCGTCATTGTCATCGTCGTTATTAGAATGATATGGGTAATAATCGATAATGATTTTTATCCTTTTAGCAAATTCGATCCACGATCTGTTTGATGCAAATGAGTGTAATCTGCGAATAAATTCGAAACATGCACAAATGGATCAAATACGTTAACTACATTTTTCATGCAATAAATAATGTAAGGATATTTCGTGTAATTGTAACGTTCTAGAAGTTTCGCTTCATTTTTAAAACAATCTAGGATATCTATATCTATAATCATGCGATAATCTCTTCTGTAATAAAAATCTTGGTAAGACACATCTTTTTCATTCGAACACTTTATCGCTTCAATATTTTCGAAATAGCTTCAATTTAGGAATATGAATAACAATATTAACGAAAACAACATTCCATACATGTTTAAACATGTGTCGGGTACAATTTGTTCCAATTGAATTCTTCCTAATACATACTCATGTAAATGTTTAGAAAAAGCTAAAAGCTTTTCATAATACAAACGTTTTGTTAAGACGTCTATTGGAAGATTTTTTTTTCTCTCCTTTCGCTTCATTTTTTTTTTTAAATTAGAGTTTTTTGGGTTTTTTTTAATTGTTATTTTCAATTGTTATTTTTATAATAGCATACCCAAAAGGGGTATATTCTTAAACAGCAAATTTGGACCCAACAACAGTTCAGCGATCAGTTCCACATTCTCTGCGGTCTTCAGATAGAGACCACCACCCTTTCTCACAGGTCCTAGATACAATCCTTTACCTTCGACGTCTATGCGACACGCGACTCCCTCTTCTTAAAAAAACAGTCTGTTTCACTTCTTTTTCAAAAACAGTTTGTTTCCTCTCTTCTTCTTCAAAAACATTCCTCTACCCACTAATTTGTCGACTCCTAAAGTAGTGAGTCCAGAGAGAGCCCACACACCCAGAGTTGGCAACACCGTCTTCGTGAGAATGGGTAATACTTTGGTGCCGAGTCCCACCAATAGCAGTAAGAAACCGCCTTTCATTCTCAGATTATATCTCAATTGAGTGGGACTCAGTGTCACCATCATTCCCATTCGATTACAAATCACTTTCTCCATCCTTTTGATTTGAGTTTTAATCCAGGCGATCCGATCGCGACCGCCACTCTCCAGATCTTGAAGATTGAATTTAAATCTAATGGCCTCACCTCAATTTCTCAATGCTCTTTGAAGTTTAGCTTTCTGTCCTGCAGATATGTTCACGTTTTTAATTACGTATCGACTAATTTTTTTTTTTTTGATTTGATTGGATTATATAAAAAATTGTTTTAAATTATATAATATTATAATTTTCTTTTTTTTATTTCTTATATAATATACAAATAAAACATAAAACTTTTTAAAATAAAAAAAAATGTTTTGTTTTTTTTTCAAGATATTATTTTCAAATTATTTATTATTATTTTTTTTCATATCTCTCTGATGTGAAATCGTATAGTCACTCTCTCTCCACGAAGATCTAACAGATTGCCGTTCTGATCCATCAATGTGGTTTTGATTCTATACAACGTGTCCAGAATTATGGGTAGATAGACAAGATTTTGAGGTCGCTCCATGATCTTGTAAGCTGGCAAAACGTCCAGAAAAAATGAGTAGATCGTAGGCTGAGCACTACCATCGACATAACTTCCCACAATCACATTAACATTCACTAAAATGCTATTGACCGCAAGAAGGTCAACCATATTTTTGGATGTGGCGTGACCTCAATTCATCTTTCGATCGAATCCCAACATCTCACTGATCGAATCTTCTGCACTAAAATCCACTCGAAAATTATCTCCCAAGTCTAATATCGTCTGTAGAGTATTTGTATATGGGAGCGAGTCTTATCATCTTGCTTCTGTGACCGTCAGTCTTCAGTCTCGTCTGGATGTGATGGTTCAGATCATCTATGTTGTAACTCCCTTTGGGAATTCGAATCTCGAACCAATCCACTCCATTGGAATGCGTTATTCTTTTTGGTGATGTTGGGAAACAAATAGTAAGTCTCGAGATTAACCAATGTCATCTCATCATTGGGTAATTTGTGATTCATACACTCTCGAAGCAATCTGTATTCCGGTTGAAAGAGACTTTTGCCGAAAACGAATAATCTGTCATAATCCAAACAGTCGGGTCACAACAATAGATTCATCAAGAGATTGGTCTTTCCGCAATTCGATTTTCCCACTATCAGACCTCTTATGCTCTTGGGAAAGAACTTGTCATTCGACCTCTTGGTCATCACGTCATTCCAAGACATGTCTTTGATATCCATTTTTTTCCAGTTTCTAAACTATGTTTTGAACTATGTTTTAATTCAGTTTTGAACTATGTTTTTTTTCTATTTTTTTTTTATTTTAATTCCTGTTTTATATATATTATTTATAAAAGTATTTTTTTTGTTGTTTATAAATCACTTTCAATTCCGATCATTTCATCATTTTAGCTAAGTCTTGTATCGGTACGACATCATCATCATCATAGAAGTCTCGCCCAACTTCACGGTTCGATTCTCGATCATTTGGCAGGTGGTGGAGTTATCAATTTATTAATCAATGCGTCGGCACCTCGCTTTCCAGCTTCCGAAGCTATTCTACCGCTCACTTCGGTTGTCGCTTTGTCACATGCATCGACCACCATCTTCTTTCCAATTTTCAGAGTGCTCAAAGCGATCTATTTCATGGCATCGCCAGTGAATTTACAAGTTAAAAATCGCATCATCGAATCCATGATGCCCAATCCACCGTAGACGTAAGATCTAGCGTATCCCGTTATTTATCACTAACATTTTTTTTGTTTTTGTTTTTAAAAAAATTCGTTTTTTTTCTTATTTTTGAATATATATATATATATTTTTTATTTACTTAATTTTTTTTTTCTTTTCTCTTACTATTTTATTATTTCAAACAATTCATCAACTCTTTATAATCCTTCCTAGTCAAGACCTTCTGCCTCAACAATTCGACACACATGCTCACTATCTTGTTATCCACTCCAGTGTTAACGGCCTCTCTGCTGGCCATCAACAATCTCAATCTCTACGACAAGGCATCGGGATCACGTAGAAGAAATATTGTATCGATCATTCCTTTTCCAGTCATCGATCTCACAAATCTCTCATTTGCCTCCCATATGGGTCTCACCACATTCTTCCACTTGTAACATCTCCTATCCTTCGGCCTCGTCTCATTGGGATCATTGTTCCTCTTCATGGCATGGGTCTGAACCAGAATGTTTCCATAATTGTCGTAATCCCCATTGGTGTAATCTGCAGGTCTCTGGTGAGTGAGCAGAGTATACAGTCCGTAGGTCAGTTTGTACCTGTTCAAACCGATGGTCAAATAGTCGCCTTCATGCGAAACTTCCGTGTCAACCACAAAAGTGTTATCTCGATCATGACGAAATCCGTATGTCGGATCTTTCACGGTTCTACTACTATCATCAGATCTGATGCTAACAATGGTCGAAGCATCGCTATCGACGCCATTTTGATTGGTCTCGATTCCCATCGGAGTGTATTCGGACAAAGTTCTCGGTACAAAACTATCGGGGATCGAAGCCATCCTCTGAGAACCTTCTTTATGGGTCTCATTTCCTCGACGATGTCTTTCCTGGCTCGTTCCTGAACCTCGGTGACGGGTCTGAACAACTTGGCCATCTCTCATCTCAATCCCGTCTCTCCCAATCACCTGGCCCTATCCTGCGCCTGAATATTCTTCTTACTTTGTATTAATTCGCGAACAACTTGTCCCTTCGCTCGAATCTCTGATGTGTAGAAACATTGTTTTATTTTTATTTTTTTTTTTCTTTAATTAAAGAACAGTTATTTTTTGTATTCTTATTTTTTTTTTTTTAATGTTGTTTTATACATATATATATATACAAATATTTTTTTTTTGGAACAATTTTTTTATTATTCAGCTTTTAACTTATAATACATATATATATTTTCAATCGCGATCCATTCCAGATCGCCATCAAGCTAATTTTTAGACTCGGACGCTCGATCTCAAGCAGCTGACTTTACCAGCTCAATTTACGCATTCACCGGTCGAACCAGAATCTTTTCCTATGAGAATCACGTCTTTTCCAGCTCACGACTGCAAAAACATCTGTTTTCGGAATTTTTGCCAATGGGAATCTCAGTGGTTATCGTGTCTCCAGTCAAATCATTGAAAACCCCATTCAAGGAATTTCGAAAAAATTCGCCCCTATGGCGAAGTCAGTGTTAAATTTATGTAAAAGTGAATCTTTCAAACCGGTGAATTTTTTGACGTTTTCAGGAAATTCCGTCGAAAGTGACCCAGAAATGTTCGAATTTTAAACATTTTCCTGAAAAACCCAGGGTTTTCGGGTGAAAATTGAGCTATTTTGGGGAAAAAAACAATATTTTCCAAGAAAATCAACTTTTTTACGAGAAAAATTGAGGTTTTTTCCAAAAATAACTCAACTTTCCAGCTCACCTAACTTTTCCAGCTCACCTGATTGAAGTGAGCTGGAATCCACCACTATACCCTACTACCATTAATGGCAGGAGACATGTGGCGGAGGAGTACTGGTTTACCCCTCCACTGGTCCAGTACCAAAAATTTGGACACGTCGCCAATAAATGCAGGGGAACTCTGACCTGCATCAAATGTGGAGGCAATCCCCCACCAAAGCATGTGGATCTGACTCCCCCTCATGCCCCAACTGCAAGGGGAACCACACCAACAACTACCGCGGGTGCTCCCACTTCAAAAAAGTCAAAACCAACATCGAGAATTAGAAAACTTACACTAAAAAAAACCGAAAATGCATCCTCCCCCCCCCCCTCCCCCCGCACACACACACACAATACGCTCCCTAGTGGCGGGAGCACTTTACACAGTTCTCAACAAACATTTCAACACTAACCTGTCTAACATTACTTTTGTCAAAACGTTAGCCGATCAGCGTCCCGACTATTCAAAACTCAAATCTCGGAATCTCTCGTCAAAGCCGCAATAAATATTAAGGGGTCGTCCAACCTAACTTTGGTCAATTTGTTGACATTTGTCCCAATGCCTCAGAAACAGATAAGAGAAGTAAGGAAGGGCAAATTATATATCAAAATAATGAGTAAAGTGATTAGAAAAGGTACATATAATTTTTTCAGGAAAAAAGTGAATTTTATGATTTTGAAGAAGATGAATTTGCCAATGGCGTAAGTAACGCACCGGTAAAACCACAAAATAATCGGTTATTCGAAAGCCTTGTCCTCAATATAATGATAACATACTACAGACTCGGAGAAAACATTTTTTGGACACACACTCTGGTGGGTTTTGATGTTTGAATGTAATAACACCAACACAAATTTTGGATGTTCCGGATGTGGCCATGTTTCAATGATGTTTATTCCGGTCATGTGATTACGATGTGGTTCTTGCAGAAATACTCAATTTGGGCAATCATAAGAGTACAAGGACGTGATCCCTCCCTTTATTTGTTCGAGACAGTGTATGAGCGGATTTGCAAACAGGTGACAGCAAATACTTGAGTTGTTAATGTCATAACTGCAAAATATGGTTCGAAATTCCCTCTCGTGTTTACAGGCCGTCTGAACTTTTTTGTTGACAAAAAATCTGAATTATTGCGCACTAGAAAGACAGCATGAACCACTTGTAAAAAATAACCGAGTGTATAAAATCGGGACGATACACATAAAATAAGGCAATATCCATAACAAAGTAAGCAGAATGCTTCAGAAATCACTTTTTCACGAAGTATATTCCAAGTGACCTGGAACTATATTGAGCGTGTTGATTTCCCCCGATGTTGTGAAATTATTTACTTCCCAGTAACCATGGAATTTGTCGCGGCTCTGTTTGAAGTCTGCAAAGGACCGTTTCAAGATGGGTTGAAAATGATGCATTCGCGCTTTTAAGTAAGGTGCGTTTGGACGATGCTGAGAATTTAGTTTTTTCTTGCAACCAACCATACTAACACAAGCGTCGATCAGTGTCTTTTGTCAACGTTTTACACTGACAAATGTGACAAATCTCCTTCACCGGAAACTATCTCCCAATTTGCATATCACAATAAACATAACACTGTCAGCGTGACCGTATGGTCAAAACCGAAACGAATGATCAAATCCACGGTCAAAATTAGCTGCAATTGGCTTTTAAACAAATGAAATACACGAAATATTCGCAGTTTCTTCATTATTCTTGCCGAGTTACTTTTTAACCAGACCACATGCGTTAAGTTTCGTGTGTCGGCATCAAACTGATATTGTTTGTGGTAATTAATAGTACGAGAACGCGAAAGAAGCCAAATATTTCCCATCATCTATAAATTAATTAAAATTGATAATTCCTTTTATTTTACTGAAATTATGAATTGATAAGGTGGGTGTGTTGCGATTATTATGCCCCAGACCTGGAAGTTGTAAAATGAAAGGTGCATCTAGGGCCGTGCAGTGGTGACCTCTGTCCTCTTAGTCTTACCCATTCATCATTACATGTACCAACATTCTCCCTTGTATCTCAACCACTGCTACTCCAATTTGAAGGATATTTGGTGTTGTGGTCAATCATACTGGGGAAACAATGCCTGTGTAGCTGCTGTATCATGTGTTTCTTCCCACATTTTTTCAGAGTTGTGGTACGTTTTCACTCTTTTGAGTTAGAAAATTTTGTTTATAACTAGTTGATTTGTTACAATTTGTTGGAAAGTGCCTGCTGATACCCTGAAATGTATTGCTACAAAATACTTCTGGTGAAGATTTCGTTCCTATTACTTATCAAGCAATAACCTAATGAATATTCTGTATAAAGCCACCAATCTGATGTTTGACACTTTTATCGGAGCTGTTATGAAGGCTTATGGAACTCAAAATGTTGATTATGGCAGGACTTTTCTATTCAGCCATTAATCGATAAATTAAGTGTTATAGTTGGAAGTAAGAAGCATGAAAGGTCCAGAACAAGTCTAAAAAGTATGTTTTGCAATGTAACATGATTTTTGCAGATACACTTATCTGGAGGGTTATCTGTCTGATAGTGTTTGGAACATGTGTGGCCAGGATCTTCAAAAAGAAAAAAGAGTTAAACTTTGAGAAAAAAGGCATGTGCCTTGAGTGCCGGAGGTAGAGTCATACAAGGAAGAGAGCCCCCCCCCCCCCCCCCCCCGGGAAATTTTTTTGTGTCAAATGGAGCTCACTTGTCACTTTTTGGGGATTGCTTTGTGTACTGCGTTCTTGAAAAAAGTATGTGAGACCCTCTGGATGTGCCCTTCTGATCTCAATACGCCAATAAGCCTCCTTGGGGAAAGTACATGCAGTAATGGTTATGTAAGGTTGATTTGATGTGTTTTGAATAACAATATACTTTTAAGTACATTAGATGGTTTATTTCAGTGACAGGTTACAGTTACCCTTATTTCTTCTCCAACAGATATCATGAGTGTATTGGTGTCCAAGAGTAAACAAAGCTACTATACTTATTGATAAACCAGACAAATTTAACAATTTAGTCACTATCAAATTGATGCATGGGGTAAAAGTGGTTTGTAAATATATTTATTCAACTACAAATTCTACAATGTATGACTTTGCAGTGCATTCTACATAGGAGAATATCATAGTTTCTTTCCAAACCACCAAAGTGACACATACATCTTTATATTGGGAGACACTCTTTTGTCCTTCCATACTTCTTCTGGTGGACTCCTTCAAGTTGACCTTTGTTGAACTCCCAAAATCAAAACATAAACAAAAGAAAATTGCTGCCTTCAATCAGTGAGCACTCCAGTTATAACATTTGATCTCAATCTTCATTACTTTCATGAATTAGGAAAAGATTTCTTCGAGTATGTACTTCAGTGTTTATAGAATACAGCTGTTATTTTATTTTGAGGTATTTTATTGTAAAAAATTTGTTCTCTTACTTATGCCATAGCAGACTTTCATGCGGTGCTATTTACACATGGCAGCAGTTCCATGGCAAATTTCAGTTTGCACATGTTCTATGTTTCATTCTAAGCATTGTGGTATATAATTTATTGGGGTTATTCATTTTGGGCCTTTTTTAGACTTGGAAGAAAATGCCATGAAATGTGACCAAAGTTAGGTTGGACGTCCCCTTAACTAAAGCCGCTGATAACTAATAACCAAACACCGCGATTAAGTATCAACCCCAATCATGAATAAACTACAAATTACCGTGTGGAACGCTATAAGCGTTAATAATAAAAAAATCTCCAATTGAGCCGATATTTCGAAAATACAGACATAATCTGTATTTGTGAAAGTTGGCTAAACAAAGATAAAAACTTCTCACTCAGATGATTCAGCGTTATTAGAAGAGACCGACAGCTCACAAAATGTGGCGGCGTTGCTCTTCTAATAAAGCAGAACATCAAAAACAAAACCATAAAAACCGATCACATTGATGCTGAGGTGATTGCAACCGAAATCACAGCCGATAATAAAAATATTGCGATTGTTTGTTATTACAACGACCCAAACAAGATTGTTTCTGACACCGTCTTTGAATTCTTTATGAGGAAATACAAACACTGTATCTTCCTCGGTGATTTCAATGCCAAACATCTATACTTTGGATGTCAAAACACAAGCCCCAACGGAGAAACCCTACTCGATATCACAAAAGCACATAACCTACACGTGGTTATGAAAGATAACTCCGTGACTCACATCATTAGCTACCCCCTACAGCAATCCAAAATCCTAGACCTAATAATCGCCAGCGATTCTCTCATAAATCACATCGACGACCACTGGGTCGGCGTAGATGACCTAGGCAGCGACCACTTACCGGCCATGCCTCAATCAAAATAGGCAATGGCCCTCTGAGGAGCCCCCACCCCTACGCAGGAACTTTAGCAAAATAAACTGGATCCTATACCGCGACATCATCGATGTCAAACTCTGCGACAGCCCCTCTTCGAACGCCATTGAACTCGAAGCCCAATGCGAGGGCATTCAGAAAATCATCAACTCGACCCTAAACGAAATATACAAAGAATAAGTGCGCCCATGGAGAAGTACTATCTCGGGCGACGCACTTTCTCTAATTAAAACCAAACGAAAAATCCTTCGCGCACTCAAAGCAGAAAATGACACCCTCATAAATTTAAAAAAAAACATACAACCGTATTCATGGCGAGGTTAAGAAAGCCGTCCAAACTGAGAAACAAGCCAACTGGGAAAAGGCAACAGCCAACCTGAACGAGGCCAGGGATGTCAAAAAATCCTGGAATTTCTTCCAAACCCTCACGGGTAAAAAAACCCGAAGCAAGAAAGCAGCAGCCAAACCCCTTACAAAGGAGGATGGCTCCCTCACGCGTACCGACAAAGACAAAGCCGACACTTTCGCCAACTTCCTAAGAAAAACCCATCGCCCACATCAAGGCCCCGATAACGATGACGTCTTCATAAACGCCACTGATGACTTCATCAATGAAGACCCGGATATCTACCGAGACCCTAAATGTGATACCGACCCAGAAGATGGGGATGACGACGACCTCGTCACTCCCATCACCAACGATGAAGTCATCAATATCATAAAAAAATGCAAAAATTCTTCCTCGCCCGTAGAGGATGAGGTAAGCTACAAAATTCTGAAACAAAACCCAAACTCCCTAATTGATAAACTCAACAACCTATTCAATGCATACCTCTCCCATGGCTACTTTCCTAAATGTTGGAAAACAGCCATCGGGGTCATGATACCGAAACCAGACAAAGACCTCTCCATTCCGGCCAGCTACCGCCCTATCAGTCTTCTCAGTTGCATTGATAAGGTATTCGAAAGAATCCTTACCAACCGACTGAGGGGCACCTTGAAGAAATTGACTTCTTCAATAGATGGCAAAGAGCCTATAGGAACCATAAAGAAGGCATCGAGCACGTCTACCGCCTTGTCAATCCGTACTCAGCCCGCGGATGATAAGGGCCTCTGGGACTCCAATAACACCGCCAATCTAGTTCAAAAACCCCTTCAACGTGCCCAGGATGACCTAGAGCAATGGTGTGCCAAATGGAGAATCAAGCTGAACACCAATAAAACCTACAGAACCACGTTCACTCGTAAGAAAAACAAGCGTGACTTTGACCTACAACTTCTGGGAAAAGTCCTCCCTGAATGCACAGAGGCGAAATTCCTTGGCATAACCATTGACCAAAACCCATCTTTTAACAAGTACGCCGACGATATTGCAAGAAAAGCGACAAAACGTATCAACATGCTAAAAATGTTACGAGGAACTTCCTTGGGAGCTAACCAGACTATTCTACTTAAACTATACAAAGCCTTTGTGCGCCCCGTACTCGAGTATGGGGCTATCATCCTACCCGACCTAAATCAAACAAATATGGGGAAACTCCAAAAGGTCCAAAATTACGCACTCAGAGTCGCCCTCCGTGCTCCTTGGGATACACCTATAAAAATACTCCACGACAGAGCCGATATCCCAACCATAAAGGATCGCCTCGCCCCACCTAGCCGCGAAAAATCACACCAGGCTCGCCGACAGCCAAATAATGTCCGAACTCCCGGGGGGGGGGGGGGGGGGGGGGTCTTCCAAAAAATTCCGGACACAAAGCCGGGGTGGGTGGGTGGTC
Organism: Pictodentalium vernedei; assembly: GCA_031216915.1. NCBI lineage: Eukaryota > Metazoa > Mollusca > Scaphopoda > Dentaliida > Dentaliidae > Pictodentalium > Pictodentalium vernedei. The sequence continues at coordinate 280,317,053 of CM062296.1, read as the reverse complement.
GGATGGGGGCCAAAACACCTTTTTTCCTGGAGTTGCAATTTTTTTCCTGGTGGTTTTTTTCAAATTATTTTCACATAACAAGGCTATATTGTTGTTTAGTGGTCTAATAGGCACCTGTTTGTCAGGTAGGGTTAGTGAATAAGGCCCCACTAGGCTGATCAGGGGATTTGTTCTCTTTTTTGTAAATTAAATTAGATGCATTAAAGAATTGTGTACTCCAGTTTGACTAAAAACAATCAGTGGAAATTTATGAATTTTAATTTGGGAATGGTTAACATAATTTTCATAGCTGAATCATCACGGCACAATTTGGATTTTACAATGAGTAGCAATGTGTTTAGCAGAACATCTAAAATAATGTAAAAAATTTACGGAAAATAATCCAAATGCCCAGTTTCTCTGAGTATAGCTCTTGTAACCTGAAACTAATGAAAATTCTCACTGTGCATCTTTGATATAAAACCCCACTTACTTAATTCAAGCTCATAGTGATAGTACCAGGGTTTTCACAGAGGGTTTGTCTGGCTATCTCGTGAAAACATGAAACAAAAGTTACAGTTAATATTTGAATTGAAAACTGACCCTGACTGAGTCAGAGTAAAAAGATGAGTAGCTGAGCATAATACTATGCAGCAAAAGAAGATTATTTTCATCCTCTATTTGATGTTCACAAAAATAGTCTAATTCTTACATTATATGCTGTTATATGCAGAAATCAATGCTGACATTTTTTCGGAGACGGACCAGGACGGACAGTGAGATTTACAATAGTGTTAGGTGACAGATTTTCAGCTTTCCTACGCTATCTACTATCTTTTGAGTAATGACAATTGGCTGAAACCTCAAGCCTAGACACTTAGCCTGCAGTCAGGTCATTAAAATTAAAACTTCTTCACTAAATTTAAACTGTTTCTTCAGTCTCTGAACTTAACACATGAATGATAATTATTATGAGAGCATTGAGGCCAGAACTTTCAGTTCAGGATTTGTAATTCATGCATTTCAATAATATGCCAGTATACACTACGCCATAGTGTATATAGGCATATTATTGAAATGCATGAATTACAAATGCTCAACTGAAAGTTCTGTCGTCAGGTATTAAAACCACCAGAACATAAAGATGTGAAAAAAACAGTTATCAGGATGAAACAATCCTGGGTAATATTAGGTTCAGCACCAATTCCAACTCAAGAATCAATCAGTTCCTCGAAAGTTTTCTCACAACGAAAAATAACAATGAAATTTTTCCCAGTAAAAATAAATGCGTGCTTGATAACAAAGGAGTTAATAACAATTTTCTTTAGTGAAATCTAAATGCTTCTGTTGATGCTGGTTGATGTGTACATAATTAGTTTAGACAGTAGATTAGGATTCAAATTAAGGCAAGGATTGACAACTGGAAGCTCAGTGCAATAATTTTTCATTACCCACTGTGGTGATACACTGAAAAAATATAGGTGGTGGGGTGGGTGTCCAAGTGGTCAGAGGAAAAACATATTTTTTTTTGCACGTGGGTGGGTGGGTGGTGGTCAAAAGGTGGAAAAAAATATTTTAGGCCTTGTGTCCGGAATTTTTTGGAAGACCCCCCCCCCCCCCCCCCCCCGGAACTCCAGGACATTTGCGACAGCCGTCAAAAACCCCAAAACTCGGCCAACGCGTCAATCTAAATTATCACAATCATATGCCCATATAGGTACTCTCAAGGATATCGAGAAGGCGAATAAACAGGTAGTAAAAACGGCTCAGCCGTGACCTTCTACCAGGAAGTACTGTCTTCACAGACTCAGATAAATCATTAAAAATTCAACGTCTCAAAATAAGGTAAACCTGGCCAAGAGAAGGTGAACAATCAGGCAGTAAAAACGGCTCAGCCGTGACCTTCTACCAGGAAGCGCTTCCTTCGCCGACTCAGCTGAGTCACTAAAAATTCTTTGTCTTAAACAAACAAAAACTAGGAAAAGGAAACAGGCAGTTTACAAGCTGCCTTCCACACTGCAACCACATACTTTTGTCTATTTTACTAATTCTTACTTTTTCTCTTAGCAGGTACACAGATATGCTTTCTTTTTGATCGCCAGCACCCCAATAACTGATATGGAAACTATAACCGATATGGAACACAGTAACCGCTATGGACTCTGAACATCCTCCGCTCCATCCCTAGAAGTGGTCACCTACCTCCAGGGAGGCGAGCGTTGGTCCTGCGCCCCGCTTCTATCCCTTATTGTAAGCGTCGGTAGTGCGCATTCTTTGTCCCAGCCAAATAGGTTTCAATGCAGGCCTGCCCCCGAACCAGGGAAGTTCGGGTCTTTCTATGGGTGGTCCTCGAAAGGGGCCGTTGTTGTTTTCTCTTCACGATCCAAAGACACATCCAATTGTAAGCTAAAAATGAGCCAACTCCAGCTTCGATCAAACGCCTGAGGCACACTATACTTGCCAATGATGGCCCTCCACCGCATCATGATCAACCTTCAAAGTGGCAGACTTTACTTGCCCGAAAATAACACCACAGCACCGTCGGGGAGAGGTAGCACCTTTGTGAGAGGCCCCCTCTCGCTCTGGTCCTCATCCGAGGGTTCAGTCAACGACCAACACAAAGACAACCCAACGTTCTTCTTGACCATCTAAGCCTGGGGCATCTGCTGGGTACCCGAATCCTTTTCCTCCTTCAACACGCCTAGACAGGTAGCTACAAGATCTTGAACAGTCACTGTGGGTCGAAAAGGGCTTGTTCGACAGCGTCCCGGCGCACCTTCGGCGAGCGAAACCATTTCATTCCCACTTTCATTATGATATTTTGGTAACAATGTGTGAACTGTGAATTAAAAAAGGTAACGAAAAGAGCTTTCGAAAAGTACTAATACTGTTCCCAACAAAATTACTAGATGAAACTCGCGTCAATAAAATTCGAGCTTGTGCCAATCTCATCCACATTTATACAATGTTATTGGTAAACAAAAGAACCTCAGCCCCATATCTCACCCGCAAAACTAATGTTACTGTAACAAGCTCCTCGACTTTAGTAAGTAAACAAGCTCAGCACTAAACATATTATAAATATATATACATGGTAAGAAATAAAGAAGTACTATTCTAGTTTTCTTTAGAACCGTGATTCAAAGACATGGATTCCATAAATTCCCTGGGTGTCCCTCGGTAATGAGTCGGATTGTTTCAGTTTATCAAACAATGTTTGTATACGTTTTTCGCGTTTTCTGGCACCTAATTTCTAGTCTCATTGAAGCAACTCTTCCGAAACATGCTGTGCTTGTGAAGGAATTAAGCCCCCTCTTCCCAAAGTAGGTTCACAAGGAGGTAAAAGTTCATACCAGGTCTGGAGATCTTACTATTCAGACGACGATTCCAACCCTCAGTGTAATTATTCGATCTGACAGCATGGTCAAAAACAGACCAGGTAGTAACCGGAAACATTGGATTATTAACCTAATACGTTTCAGTGTAGTCCAGAAGATTACTTAGTGGACTGGTCGGTGAATCATGGCAAAGTTCTTTCATAGAATTGAAGGTACTTGCTATATGTGTGGATGGTAAAAATGGAAGACACAGTATGTATTTGTACGTGTTGGTTCGTTTTCTGTATATTTCTGCAGGACGGCACTGTTGAACCTTTCTCCAGACTGCCTGCGGCGTCCAGTGAAAAACGCAACCCCACAGGACGACGTTTGGACGACGTTTGTAAACACTTCCCGAAAGCTGATCTCTCTGCAGACTCAAAGTCCACCATAACCTTATTGCATGAAATATTGTTCAGGTTGTTAATATAGTCCACCTTCCGTTTTCTGGACATAAATATAAAGGCAAGAGGTACTTGTTTTATTGCTCTGTCTTGCTTCAGAAACCCATGGATAACCCAGAGTTGTTTAAAGGGTAAACTTATAGCCCAAAAAGTTGTGTCTACAAACCAAGTATTCACATTCATCAACAAAGTGGCCATGTACATAGTGTAGAAAATGATATGGCGTCCAGCTCCAACCGTGATATCACCCTGCATAAAGCCATCAGGAATGTGATTACTTTGAAGGTCAAATTTTAGTTCAGATGGGTTTGTAGATCTATTGGTTTGTCTGACCCTATTGGCCATCCTAGAATATGAGGGATGTTTTGGAAATGTTGCTACACGGGCATCCACGGGTAAGTGTTGACGGACTGCTGAAGTAACTATTGCAGATGCAGATGCAAATGGCTGTACTTCTGCCTCTTTCCGAACATGTGCACTTAGCTGAGCATTTTGCAGTGCGGTTACTTTAGCATCACACTTGTGTTCTACTTCTGTTCTACTATAGGTATGGTCAGCTTTATTGAAATTTACTGCCGCTGCACATATAATATTTTTATTTCTTACAACACATCTCCAACGTAGTGTTTTTAATCATCATAGTCCTTGTTGTAAGTGTAGCCCAAACTATCGGCCAACACATATTTTGCTTTACTTGACCCCCCTGTTATCACATTGTAAACAGTTTCTTTCTAAAAATTACTGAACTGACTCAACAGATATTTGAGTGGTGTCTCGAAGTTCATCCACATTGGGAGAGTTTGGGGCTGATAACCCAATAGAATCGTCTCTGATTTGTGATACGTTTGGCGATGAAAGGAGATTATTTGCATTTAATGAGTCATCTGCCCTGGTTGAATTGAATTGCCCAGTAATAACGTATGTTTCATTTAAACGTTCACATACAGAAGTTTGTGCATTCAAATGTTCGGTTGAATCAGTAGAATGTAGCTCAGGCTGTGTAGCTGTTTCTGGAGTAATTTCCGTTTCGGTGTTCGAGATCTCTTCTGACATTGAATGGCATCGACTGACTGCCATGGATTGAAAACACATTCGATAACTGATTTACCTGAAACAGTATATTACTTTGTGTTAAACACAGTCGTTTATATGCTATGATAAAATAAGGTTACATCAAACATTACAATTTCAATCACTTAGTTCAAAAATGTATAAGAGCGCCATGCAAACTGATGTGTCTTGACATACATCCGCGGTTTAGTTCCTACTTGCGCTTCTAGCGGTTACGGGTCATTTTGATTGAGTATGGACCTCAGAGTCATACTGGCCGTGGGCGGGAGCGGATCGGTCGGGTCAGGCGGGCACGGATCTTATTGAATCGGCCCCAAGACCGACCCCCCCCCCCCCCCGGTCAGGGTGGCTCCTAGGTAGCAGCAGTGATAGCTCGTGATGATTATTGTATGGCATTTTTTTTGCCGTCTGGCACAGATGTCGTATAGTTCTTATATTAGCTTGCTGTCCCTGAAGCGTTCGCGGTTTTTGGCGGCTAGAGATGAGAGGCGATCTAAGCCGATCTTCTATGGTTGGAATTTCGGCTTTTTCGTGAAGTAGTTTGATTGGGGTATCCCGGGGGCACGGAGGGCAACCCTAAGAGCATGGTCCTGGACCCTTTGAAGTTTGCCCATGTTAGTTTTATTTAATTCACTTAGGACAAAAGCCCCGTACTCAAGTACGGGGCACACGAATGCTTTGTATAGTTTCAGTAGGACTGCCTCATTGGCTCCCCAGAAGGTGCCGCAAAGCGTTTTTAGAAGATTGATACGCTTTGTTGCTTTTGTGGCAGTATCAATGGAATGTTTATTGAAGGATACATTCCATTGATACATTCAGGGAGGACTTTATCCAATAGTTTGAGGTCAGCATCGCAGTTTTTCTTCTTACGGGTGATGGTGATTTGGGGGGTTTTGTTGGTGTTTATCTTGATTCTCCACTTCGCACACCATAGCTGCAGGTCATGCAGAGCGCGTTGGAGAGAATTTTGGACTTGGTTGGCAGTGTTATTGGAATCCCAAAGTCCCTTATCATCTGAACACGTTTGTCGGTGATTTTGAGGTCGTTGACATAGATAATATAGAGCAGGGAGCTGAGGACCGATCCTTGGGGGGGGGGGGTGCCTGCTTCAAGTGGGACACTGTCGGACATTTCATTGTTGACTTTGATTTTTATTTCACGGTCGTTTAGAAAGGAGGAGAGTAGTCTTAACAATTTCGTTGGGAGTTTGATTTTGGACAGTTTGAGGCGTACTGGGTTGTGCCAAACGGAATCGAACGCTTTTTCTACATCAAGTAGGATTGCTGTGGGTGTTTGCTGATTATTAATGGCTGTTTTCATTTGTTCCATAAGGCGATGGACGTGTTCCATTCCGTCCTTATGGTTCCTGTTGGCCATTTTCTAGTCGTTGACGGAGCCGGTATCTTCGAGGTGTTCCCCCAGTCGATTGGTAAGGACTCTTTCGAAGACCTTACCAATGTAGCCGAGGAGGCTAATTGGGTGGTAGTTAGCCTGTTGGTCCTTGATACCTCTGAGATCACTGCGATAGAGTGGGTCGGGTCAGCATGGACCTCCGCCACCACCATGATATCCGTAGGAGGAGAGCCTGGTGTCGGTGGAGATGTCCCTGTTGGTGCCTCTGCTTGATTACTCAGAGGTATGACATCAGCGTGAGCCTCCCCACCACTACCACCTCCCCAGGAGGGGAGCTTTGTGTTGGTGGAAAAGGCTCACCCTGTGTCAATAACCTCTCTGTGAGTAGTTCAATTCTAGCATCTTTTGCTTGCATAGTTTTATTAAGGTCCTCAATTGGACTTTAACTCTCGTCATTTTTTGTCGCTCCTCTTCTAACATGGCTTCGAATCTGATTTTGTCTTCCTCTCTGCCCTCTTTCTCTTTCATCAGAGAGGCAAGGAGTTGGGAGGTGGATAAATTATCATTAACTTTTCCCCCCTCAGGTTCTTCATTGCCTGTGACTTCCCTATTACCTGGGTTAGACCTAGCTTTTCCGAGCTAAGCCCCTACACCCGATAATCTACGTAAACTGACAGTCTCTTTCCCTTTCACGCGATAGTGAGAACAAGCATTAACTTTATCACTAACCATCTCAGATGTTCCTGAAGATTTTCTTTTCATTTTATCTGTCTCAGATTTGCCGTGGTTTGCAGCAGATATAACTGAGGATGAAGGTTTGATGATATCTGTTGAAGGCATGATGGCCGCAGTGAAGTTAGTAATCAAGACTAGTGTAGACGGCTGTATTTTGATTGGACGAATGTAGGTTTCATGAATGAAGATGAAATGAAATGAAAAGTTTCAGCGCGCTGAAGGCGCACAGGGACGATGTGGGGTTGAAATCCCTTGCGACCCGAATAACTTTGTTTGCTTTATAGCTTTGTTTGCTTATGAGTCCATGAGAGTCGGAAGCGATAGCCAATAATCTTATTTAGTTTGAGTGTGCCCACTGGCAGTAGGGTAGTGGGTTGAGATTCCCGAGAACCGAGAACTGGAAGATGGCTAGGAATTTTGCATAACTACAAGATTGTGTTTGCTTGGAGAGGTGGGCATATTTATGGTAATACTGAAACTGCAGTTTGGTGGTTATTTTAGAAAAGAGAAAGAAACCCAAACAGTCGCTGGTTTTGGAGCTGCCCCAGCATATTAGATTAGATTAGATTAGATTAGATTATTTTATTTTACGGTATAGATAATATATTACAATACACATGTTAACAAACACAGATATTAATAAAGAAAATAATGTAAAAAACACAAATACGAAATCGGTATCTATACCGTAGGGAGATGACATAGCCAGATTGGCTGTCTACCTGTCGTCTCCCGGAGACATGGACATATTTATCAGCACTGTGCGCAGATTGAGAATGTCATTAATTGACATTTGTTAATCAATATTGCCCTTTATCTAGCATGGATAACAGGTGGAACTTTCCAAAGTAAGATAATCATTATTTGTCTGGAAAACAAAAACTAATAACGTATTAAGATATGAATGGCAATTTTATGAACAGCTTTGTCTGGTTTCATCTGTTACGTTCGAAAAAAAAAGATCTCCTAAAATGAAAGTTCCTCTATGCAAGGACATGGCAGTTATTAATCAATGTTATGGTGGATGAGATAAACAGACAGTGGAATCGGTTATTTTGTAAGTTCATATGTAGTACTTCTAGGGTTGGCGGGCGCAATTCGGTCATTATCGAATAGACAGTAAGAATTGCTTTATGTTTATATTTAAGTTACCAATTGTGGTTAAACCTGACAGTCTGGACAATAAGGGTTATCACATTCAATATCAGTTGGATATTGAGACAGAAGTTTCTCTGTCAATAATTTTTTGAATATTTTCCTATTTGTAATATTTTTTAGCTCGTGGTCAAGCTCATTCCATATCTTTGGGAACAGGTGTACAGGTAGTTTATCTAGAGCTCGGGTGCGGGTTCTACTGACACGTAGTAGTTCTGATTGCCTTGTGATTGTTTGGGAAGCATTATGTGTTGTGTTAAAAAAATTATTGAGTGACACAGGGAGTTCTCCCTGTTTCCAATCAAATACAAAAAGGGAAGCTTGGAGCTTGAATAGGTCGTCTACTTTAAGGATTTTGTCTTTCGCAAACAGCGGATCAGTATGGGCCTTATAATTTGTGTTGTTAATAATACGCAGTGATCGCTTTTGCATAGTTCGTATTTTCCTAGTTGCGTTAGAGTTCCCCCATATTTGTATTCCATAGATTAAATGACTGTGTATCAGTGCATAATACAACGTTTTCAAAGCTTTATGCGGCAGAATTTTTTTTACTTTGTTTAGAGCATAATTTGCCCGTCCTATTTTGGAGCACAATTGTGATACATGAGCTTGATAAGAGAGATTTTCATCAATATTAATGCCTAAGAATTTCAGTGATTTTTCAGTTTCTTTTTCACATATTCTTTTAATATTATGGTTTTTTATTTGGATATTTAGATCTTCGAAACTCTGTGTGTTTCGCGATGGATTTATAATGACATACTTTGTTTTACTAGCATTCAGAGCTAATTGATTCGCGGAACACCAGTCGCTTATTTTGTCAAGTTCTTGGTTAATGTGTGTAGATAATGCACGTATCCTTTGTCCAGATGCATAGGCAGTTGTGTCATCAGCAAAGGAGAGGAGATTTAGCAAAGTTGATTGGTTAATATCATTTATATATAATAAGAATAAAATAGGTCCGAGTATTGAACCCTGGGGGACTCCACATGTTACAGCGATTTGGTCAGAGCTATGATCGCCGAATTTCACAAACTGTGTTCTGTTCGACAGATAACTCTTGAACCATTGATTACTTATGCCTCTGAATCCGTATCTCTCTAATTTCGTTAATAATATACTATGATTTATAGTATCAAAAGCTTTGGAAAAATCAATGAATACAGCTAAGGTTATATCTTTACTTGGCTTGTTATTTTCAATGGCTATGTCCCTTAACAGTTGCATCACAGGATGTATAGTACTGTGTTTTTTCCTAAAGCCGTATTGATGTTTATAAAGAATGTCAAATGCATTTAGAAAATTGGTCATTCTATTTGCCATTAGTTTTTCCAAAACCTTTGAAAAACTTGGTAAGATGCTAATAGGTCTGTAATTATTAAATTTGAGTTCATCACCAGTTTTGAAAATGGGGATTACTTTGGCTACTTTCATTCTATCGGGCACAATTCCACTGCTGAATGAACTATTGATAACATGTGCGAGTGGTTGGGCAAGTATATCGATGGTCTGTTTTAATAGATATGTGGTAATCCCATCACAGTCTTCACTATTTTTAGATTTCATACGGTTGGTTATATGTATCACCTCCTGGGGTGTTGTAGGGGCTATAAAAAAGTTGTTTGGAAAACGAGAATCCATAAAGTCTTCAAAATTTTTATCTGACCTGATTATGTGCTCCGTTGTGCATTTCCCAACGTTTGCAAAGAAAGTATTAAATTCGTGAGCAATTGCATGTGGGTAACTTATTTCTTTGTTATTCTCTTTAATAAAAGTTGATGGCATAGCGGCGGTGCGCTTAGCTTTGTTTATTGTTTTGTTTAATATCATCCATGTTTTCCTTAGGTTGTTTTTATTTTCTGTTAATATATTATTGAAGTACATTGCTTTGCTTTGTTTCTTAAGTTTGTTAAATATTTTACAATAATTTTTATAATTTTTTGTGTTCTGATCTGTTGGAGATTTTATTTTTTTGTAATAAAACTTTGCCTTATTAATGGATGAAGTCATGAGACCCTTTGTCATCCATGGTTGTTTTCTAATGAATTTTTTTTGGGGTTGTACATTTGTGAATGGAAATGCCGTTTCAAAGGCTGATAAATACACATTCATAAAACGCTCATATGCTAGATTCGGATTGTCTGACTCAAAGACGGAGGCAAAATCACATTGTGATAAAAGCCGTTTGAACGTTGTCGTGTTCTCAGCATTGAAATTACGTTTATATGACACTTTGGCTTCCTCTTTTTTCAATAATGTATTGACCATATAGAACACCCCAAAATGGTCCGAGACATCGGTAATAACTATTCCGGACAGAGAAGCAGAAGAAATGTTATTAGAAAAGATGTGGTCAATCAAGGTCGCGGAGTGACTGGTTATCCGTGTTGGCTTCGTGATGTGCGGCAGAAATCCTTGGCCGATCATTAAATTTAGATAACTTTCAGTTTTCTGATGAGAATTAGCTTTTAGTAGGTCGATATTAAAGTCTCCCATCAGATATGCCTCCTTATTTTCTTGGTTAATTTGATCAGTTATGTCAGCTAGCTTTGATAGGAAAAGATCTATATCAGCTTTTGGGGCAGTGTTAGGCCTATATATGACCCCGATTATTTTCTTTGTGTTATTTACATTAATTTCGATGAATAGAGATTCGATGACGTGGGGGATGAAGATGGACAGGTCATTCCGTATTGTCGGGCAGAGATTATCTTTTACGTAAAGGCCGACACCACCTCGCCCGTCGTCTCCATCTGGTCGTGTGTTTTTAATGAAGGGGTGATAGCCGTCTAACGAGTACGAAATGTTCGAAGGAATCCTGAAAATTTCAGTTAACCCAATCACGGTAAAAATATTTTTTGAGTCCTGCATTTCAGCGAATAAGTCATTTATAGAGTCCCAATGGGCAGTGAGACTTTGACAATTCAGGTGAAAAAGTGAAAATTGCTTTTTTGGGTTGATGTTTTCTGTGCGGAGTTCATTTGGGATGTAGTATTTGCTACCGTGTGTAGAATTTATGAATAGGTCATCTTCTTCTGTTATCATATTCTCCTTAACGGTTACAAAAAGGAAAAAATCCACCAATATCTGTTTTTGAAAGCCGGGAGTCATCCATCAGCCTATAAGGGAGAGTGGATGCTGAGCCTTGGCCATCTGGTCTTCCTTCAGGGGGGAACAGATGACGGGGTGATAGGAACCACCCCCCCCCCCCCCAAAAAAAAAAACCCACAAATACTTACAGACACTCGCCAAAGCCATTAAAAGGGATGTTGTATCTTTATTCAATTGTTTAATTAAAATCTACACTATTCCCAGCCAGGAAAGCTTGTTTCAATCCTTGCTTGGAGTTTGGTGGTTTCGTGTGTATGTTAACTAAAAGAAGGCAGATTGTTTCAATTCCTCATCTGCTTTGTCTGCCATTTCCATGTGTCTTCTGGATAGGAGTGTTGCAAGAAAATTAGCGAGCGTTCAGTTAGAAAAGTAGAAGGCAGAGAGAGATAGGAATCCGCTATTGTATATTATGACTGTTGTGTGATTGTTGCTATGGGGTGGGGCGAGGGGTGGGTTTCTTTGGAGCCCACTCCCCACACGCAAAGTAGCGAGACAATCCTCACAGACTCACTCCTAAAGTTCTCAATGAGTAGCGAGGCAAACCTCACTGACTCCACGAATTTAATTCTAATGACTAATCCCAATTTTCTGTTGCTTATTTTGATTTTCTGTTAGGGGTTCGGTGTTCGTTCAGCTGTACCATTAATTCCCTATCTTGGAGTCTTGGAGTCACGTCTAACACCTACAGCCCCCGGGCCTCAGATGCAATGCCCTGTTTGTCTCCTGCCAATCCTCCCTTGGATGCCCAAATCCAAGTCCCAGCCCCCCCCCCCCCTCCCCTAACTCTGCCTTTATGATGCCCTTGCGTCACTACTCCGGCCACCTCACGCGGCCTCTCCTGGCCCAATGTACCCCCTCCCCTCGCCAATAGCGTAGGATCAGTGTCCTTTTGTACTTTGGCATCTCCGCAAAAACCTTGCGTGGTAAACCACTCCACATCCGTCTATGTCTACTCGGTAATGGCCGCTTCTCATTATTTTTGTTACAGAGTATGGTCCCTCCCAACTGTAACCGCCATCTACCTGACATTGTCGACCGGAGCACGGTCACCTTTTAGCCAACCCAAAAGTTCCTAACCTTCGGTCTACTTCCGCACCGATCCTCATTATGTCCCCTCTCGTCCACATATATTGGCTGCTTCCGTATAACCACTCCCTTGGCTTCCGTCGTTGAAGGGTTAACCTTAGGGGGTCTCCATTATACACTCTACCTGTGCATCCTTACTCCACTCCACTGGTCTCGCCAGTTATTTCACCGGAAGCTCTGCCTCCGCGGTTTGGGCTCGGGTGACCGCCCCCGATGCCCCTTTGGGGGCTTTCCTCTCCGACCAGGTCTTGTCGGGTTCTGAACATGCCCCGGTTATGTTCTCAAGCACGAGGTCATAGATGGGCGCCTCAATACACATTGCCTCTACCTCACCGCTACAGAAAGGGGTATCCATCCTCGCCCTCGTAAGGGGGAACCTCCTAATCGTCCCAAAAAGTAGCACGCAAATGTGATCGTGCCCCGTAAGCTGTCCGTCGCTAACGAGTTCCCTCTTTACCGCCGCGCTACTGCACCCTGTGCCCCGTAGCATGCGGACCTCTTGGTCACCCACATACGCTGGGTATACAGGCATCTCCCCCTTTTTACGAAGGAAAGGGTATCCCTCACATAGTCCTCTAATTATGGGAAATACCTGCCCCCTTCCAGTCTGAGCTGCCCGGCCTCAAGTGCTTTGTGCAGTGGCCTCTGTCTGGCCAAATTGTTTGACAGAATGCCGCTGTCTGCCTCTTCTTCATAGGCTGTATCGCATTAGTCATCCTCCCATTACTAATCGGGGATGGGTCCCTCCCTCCAATTCTTTGGAGGACCCCGTTTTGTCTCCCCGTGACCATTCTTCTCCAACAGTCTCTGGCCAGGTGCCGCTTCTTATTGGGTTGTGTTCCTGGCCCTATCTGATTCCCCCTGGAACTTTCAGGCTCGGGACCTGGTCTCCAAACGGGTGCCTTTGTAACCACGTTACTCCCATTCCTGCCCGACCTACCCTGGCACAGATCTCCCCCATGAGCCTTAAAATACTGCTCGGTCACCCTTGTCATTTCCTCTTCGCTACTCGGTTTCCTCTCCTTAACAAGCAATGCCATGTCGGGGGCACACGATGACATAAGCTGCTCCCTGATAAGTAAGCCCTTCCATGGAGGGAAATAACTGCTCAATTTCAGATAATTCGACGCACCTGTCGAAATATCTTGTGGCGCTTGACACAAACTAGTACATACTTTCACCCTTCTCAACCTTACATTCTCTGAATTTCGTCCTGAACCCTTCCTCGTCGAGCTGGTACCTCTCGAGAGTAGCCTTTTTGAATTCACGGTAGTCATTAGCTTGGTCAGGGGTCATGCTCACATATACTTGTAGCGATTTGCCCGCCAGCAGCGGACTACGGCTGACTCCCCATGCAGGCGTCCTTGGGCCAACCCTGACTCGAAGCAAACCTTTCAAACCTCTGCAAGTAAGTGTCAATGTCGTCAGTCTCAGTGTTCATTGGACTTCGGTAACTGGGGATAAGGTGCCCTCGCGTTTCTCCTGGTACTTTCTCCGCCCTGTCTACCATTAGCTTCGGGTAACTGCGCCCTAGCCCTCAAAATTTTATTTCCCCTCTCATGTTGCCCTTCAGCTTCCTCACGCGCCCTTTCAGACCTTTTGCACTCACCCCGAATCACTTTCTCTCGCTCCGCAGCTCTTAGTGCTGCCTCCCCCCCCCCCCCCTTCAGGCTTTAACGCAGCTTCTCTCTCAGCTCTTTCAAGCTCTAACGCAGCCCTCTGTCGGCTCTTTCTCGCTCAATCTGAATTTCTTTCTCTCGCTCGGCAGCTCTTAGTGCTGCCTCTCTCTCTCCTTTCACGCTCTAACGTAGCTCTTTCTCGTTCCAACGCAGCTTCTCTTTCAACCCTTTCAACCTCTTTCTCACGTTCGGCTGCCCGTAAGACAACCTCCTCGCGCTTCAACGTAATATTACGCCCTAACTCTGCGGCCATTTCTTTCGCCACACGCTTTTTGCTAACCTTTCACAAATATTTGCAACTCACAACCAGGGCTGGGAAGAGTTAACGTGTTAACGCGTTAACGCGTTAAAATATTTTAACTGAGTTAGAAAAAAAATAACACGTTACTAACGCGAGTCTTCAATATGAGTATTCCCATGACTGCCTCGTACTTGGATGCGCGTTTCAAAAACTTATCATTTGTCAAACCACATCTGGCCGCATCAGTAAAGCGAACGGTGAGAGAAGAAGTCGGCAAACTGGCAACCAGTGAAACTGATGAAGTCAGTAATCCTTCTTCTTTGCAGGACGTTGAACCTCCACCCATGAAACAAGCAAGAAAATCATTTCTTGAAGAATTGCTTGGAACGAACGACCAAGAATCATCTGCTGATGAAGTTGCTAAGTATGATAAGTTCCGGACTGCTCCTGTCACAGCCGACCCTTTGAAATGGTGGCAAGACCACGAAAGACTCCTTCCCAAAATGGCGGGACTTGCGAGAAGATACAGCTATTCCTGCTACGTCCGCATCGTTGGAGCAGCTGTTTTCGGCATATGGCCTGGTGTTCGAGCAAAGACGGATGTCTTTGTCTAAAGACGTGGCTCGGGCAATAATATTTATGCATGAGAATTAGGAGTGAGCGACTATAACTTAACTCGACGTAACTTAAGAGTATAGAACTTTTGAGCGCTCGAAGCACGACTCATCGAACTTTGCCGGAGTCCGGAGTTTTTTCAGTATTTCAAAGAACGCGAAGAACGCTGTTCATGAGTTACTAGTCATTTATTTGTTCATTAAAACGTGTAACATCATGTTACATTGAACAATTGTCGATATTACTCATTATACAAAAGACCACAGTTAACGTTTTCTTAACGCGTTAACGCGTTATTTCGTTAACGCGTTAACTACGTTAAGAAAATTTTAACTCCTCCCAGCCCTGCTCACAACCTATGAAGGTCAACCGCTCTCCCATACAAATCAACTGTTCCAACCTTGGGGTATTCATTTCTGAAGTTTATCACTAATCATTTCACACACAAAATATTTTTTCGGGTCAAATGATTAATTATCCCCTATCCTCCGCTGCGTCCTATTATTACGCAAGAATTTCCAACACCGTTATTTTAAATCCGCCAATCGAATTGAAGAGCTAATTTAACCAATGATTAACCCCAAAACCAATTAACTTATGAAAACTAATAAAATTTCAATACGGCCACTTGTATGAACATTAAAACTGAAGCATATTTTAAAATTGTCATTGAGTGATCCTGTTGATTTTGAACTTTTCAATTGTTATCTTTTAGGACAATCCTGGTATTAACCTCGCCAGACGTCGGAAAGTGGGCTTTGTCGTTGTTGGGGGAAATTCGCGCCGCGTTTTCAGCCAAAACTCAAGGAGTGTCGCCTGAATCCGTGCGTGAACGTATGTCTCACCGTGACGAACCTGGCCTTTTGGTTTTTGTTGGGGTGGTTCTTATCCTGAAGGGGTCAATGACTTTTCCTCAAAAAGCATAAATCAACAGAGGTTCACTGAAAACAACAATTTTAATACATATATATAAAAATAAACATGGTAATTTGTGACTTACAATGTACATGGAATCCAATAAATCAGAAAAACAAAACGTCAATCACACTCCCACACGCACAATCTTTGAGTCACTTGCGGGTCCGCATTCTCTGTTGTCGCTAGTTTCCCTTCCTTGTCGCTGGTGTTTGGACTTTGGTCGCCTTTTCACTTCACTCTTTCACTGCCGTCTCTCGGCCACTAACGTATTGTCACTTTACCTGCTCTAACATGTGTCGGAATGCCACTCTACCACTACCGTCGCACGGCCACTAACGTATTGTCACTTTACTATATAATAATAATAATAATAATAATAATAATAATAATAATAATAATAATAGTTTTAAAGCCTAGAATCCACACTCGGTGCTCAATGACTGTACAATAATTGCATACATTCATATACACGCATACACATACATTCTCTCACAGATACATTGATACATGGATCACTATTATCATTTATTGGTGCCCAACGCCACATCAGCAATCGAGGCTATATCGTGGCGATAAGCGACGGAACCTAAAAGAAAGGGGGTATTGAATTAAAACAAAATTAAAAAAAAAAACCCAAAACAAAACAAACTACAACTTTACCAAAACAAGTATGTGAGTGTAACTTGACGAGTAACGAGGCAATCCTCACTGACTCAGTCACACCCACGCACCTGGTAATATCAGTTTATGGCCAAAATTAAAACACCACTGAAGGAAATGCCTTTCCAAAAAGGTAGGTTTCAGTACCAGATTTGAATGATTCAAGTGAGTTACTATTTTTTATGTCGATTGGAAAAGGCCCTATCACCAGCACTAGTGAATTTAGATACGGGCTACCCTCTCACAAGTGACGGAATGTTACTCTACTACTGCCGTCGCACGGTCACCGGCTTATTGTCACTTTAATGGGCTCTTCTCTCAAGCAGTCGCGACCAATGGGGTTAAACGCTACCCTCAATTTATCCCAGAATAATGTTCATACAGGCAAAGCCTACTCTGCCTACGTATGGCTTGCATTCTATAATAGGTAGGCCGTCTTCCTAAATAACAAGCTCGTGGGATCAAGGGGCTCCTACTACTATTTCTACTCCTACATTCGTATATGGCCACCGACTGGGCCCACGACTGTTCGTAATCTAACTATGAGCTCTGTGGCTCCCCTAACATTACAACGTGCCTATACTTTCGCACCGATGCAGCATGGGACATCCCCAGCTCCTCGCCTACGACCCGCAGTCTTACACACCTTCAGACTGGAATGAAATTTTCGAGAAATCCCCCCAGTTTTATTTCGATAGCCAGAACATCAATTCAATTCTAATTTTAATTGCTTCTCTTGAACTTCGCCGCTTAGATCTATCTTAATTTAATATTCTCTTTTAAATTATTTTAAGTTTCCTTAGTAATCTATTTCCATGTCGATGGCCTTCCTCCACAGCGACCAAGAGCTGTGGAGGGGGGCTATCGACATGGAAATAGATTACTAAGGAATTTCTGAACTCGATAGTGATCATAACCTGATAACAGTGAGGGTGGGGGTCAAAAGAATAGCAAAACCTCGAGCGACCTTCAAAGACATCTGGAAAATAGGAATGGAAGCAGATCGGGGACACTTTCGCGAGAATTTAAAATGAAAGTTAGAAAATGCGTCAACTGTGGATAACGTTCAAGAGTTGACTGACGCAAGAGTGAAAAGTCTAACAGATGCTGGAAGGGAAAGCATAGAGAGGATTAGAGTGTCAACAAATGAATTAGGATATATGGTAAACAATATGCCAAAAAATGCAATAAAAGAGAGAAAGAAAATATGTGCTGCTTTTGAAGAAGCAGTAAACTCGAGTGGGTGGAGGCTACAACCACCAGGAATACAGAAGTGTACGGAGAGGCGGGGAAAAGAGTTAAAATAATCAAGGACAAAAATAAGAAACAGCGAAAGAGTAATCTAATTAAGACAATAAGGAAAACGGGGGAGGGTGTTTAGTTTCAATGTATTCTGGAAATGGGTAAATAAAACTGACAAAGGCGATTCTTCACGATGGAGAGCAATAGCACCGATGACCAAGCAGCATTGCACCAGTAATTGCCAAGCATTAGGAGAGGGTAAATGATGGAAAATGGGGGCGGGTTGGGAAGTATAGAAAACTTATCTGAATTAGTGTGCAGTGAAATTGAGATGGGAGAGGTACGAAATGCAATCACCAAGTTAATGAAGGGTAAAGCAGCTGGTACTGACGTAGTTCCAAATGAGTTTTTAAAAAGAAGATTGGGATCTATTATATGAGCATCTTACAGCATTATTTAACATGACTATCAGAAACCAAGAGGTCCCCAATGAGTGGAAGGAAAACCGGGTATTCATAAAAAGGGAGACAGGGA
This sequence comes from Pictodentalium vernedei, assembly GCA_031216915.1. Taxonomy (NCBI): domain Eukaryota; kingdom Metazoa; phylum Mollusca; class Scaphopoda; order Dentaliida; family Dentaliidae; genus Pictodentalium; species Pictodentalium vernedei. The sequence goes on along the minus strand of CM062296.1, from coordinate 280,298,893 downwards.
AGTTTTAGACAATTATAGGGGGATATCTGTTAGTAGAAATATTGATACTTTATTCTGCAAGATGATTCTCTGGGATGTTTGCGGCTGATGTTGAAGAGAGGGGATTCCGGGTGGAAATCCAAAATGAGTTGCAGAAAGGAAGAAGGGTCACTGACCACTTATTTACTCTTTCGCAAGTGACATAATCTACAAAATTCAATAAGAAAGGGATGTTTATGGCATTCCTAAATGTGAAAAAAGCATAATGTAGCTAACCATGGATGGAATGTACGGGGGCAAATGGCGACTTGAATTGAACGAATACGAGAGTAAAATAATATTCTTGGGCCGTAGGGTAGATGAGTCCCGAAGTTGGAAGGTGGGTACGTTTTCTATTGGTGAAGGAGAAAGCAATGTTATGACACTGTGGAGAATATGAATACTTAGGAATGAACCTCTGTGCCTCATGTAGAGGTATACACAGAAACCACACCAACAAACTGAACACTGGGGCTAAAGCATACTCAACCAGTTAAAACTTCTGAGAAGGAATAGTTTTTAACGGGTCGGGGAAGATTCTACCCTGGGAAGATTTGACCATGAAGATGCGGCCGGGAAGATTTGGTCCTGGTGGTCGGCCGAATCTTCTCGCTTTGAGTTGAATTTTTTGAAATTTATATTTTATTCAGTTATTTAGAAAAATTATTATTTGAATATATTTTAATGATTTTTTTATCAAAATTTTATATATTTTGTGAAATAAATTTTTTTTAATGAGTTTTGATAAGAATTTTGTCTATTTTGCTTGAATCTAATCTATTAATTAAAAGTCCAACATTTGAATCCAAAATATTAGAAACCGAAACATGTCCAGTCACTACTAGAACTATTCCATCAGTTGACTTGAAACATATTTTTCACTGTCTGCCTGAATTGTTTTTTTTTTTTTTGTTTTGTTTTTTTTAACTTCCACGGTGACTTCACTAAATGGGAAATGTTCTTTGTTGTTGGCACTTGGAAGTTTCCACCGAGTTTGTTTCATTCTGGCGGTACTTCGTAAGCTGTTTCTCTCATTGCCAATGTGTATTTGTTTTTATTATGATATTCTGTAGAGATATCTTTGTTGTTGTTGGTTGACTCATGGAAGTAAATATTGAGCTTGTTTGCTTGTTTACTACATTAACTATTATTGCCCCCTCTCACTCTATGACATACCGGACGTCACATAACCTGAAGATGAATTAATAAACAAATAAAATTATTTTGGTCGCAAGGGATTTCAAATCCTACATCGTCCATGTGCGCCTTCGCCGCGCTGAAACTTTTCATTCATCGGATTTCAAATCTCACATCGTCCCTGTGCGCCTTCGGCGCGCTGAAACCTTTCATTCATTCATCCTGAATATGAAACATTGAATGCCAAATATTGAAGGAAATATACTGCAATTGACAAGGAAATAGATTCACTATGGACCAACTATAGAGACGTAAATGTTCGAACGACCGAATGCCTCCATTGTTACAAATAAAATTTACAGACTCGGAAAAACTAAAAAACAACTTTTGTAATTACATCTATGCATGTATATCTTTAAAGATTATACTTGTACTGCTACCAGTGTTTTGTGTGACATTTTGTATTTCCACATACCATTGTAACATGGAATGCTGTTGTTTCAGAAATGGCTTCTCTTTCTCAAGATCTAAATAAATTTAAAACAATTCTTGAGCCAATCCGCCTCATGGAAGTCCAGTATAGACCAAATATAAAATATGAACTATGCTTTAATATCATGCTGACATCCATATATTTGAAAAAATTTTCACATTTTTTTCTAAGTACCATATGTAAATATGCGCACCATCTAAGCCCGTGGAGTCTTACTCTCTAGCGCATAGGCAACAGAGATTATCCACGTATTTGGAAGAAGAAGAAGACGATATGTATATAGTATGTAAAACTGTAGTGTTTGAGTTTTTGTGTTGTTAAGTTGTGAAATAATGCTATCTAATGTTATTAGAATTAATAAATAATTATCTTAAACCGCTTGTCAATAATACTGTCTGTCAATTATGTCAATTGCCAAATCCACAGATAGAACATGAATAGTCTAATAGCAGTCAATCACTGAGTACATGGGCAGAATCTTCCCGAGCGAATCTTCTTGGTCAAACCTTCCCAGGACCGAATCTTTCCGGGTCGAATCTTCCGATCTCTTTTTAACAAGGTATTCGTTGGAAAAACTATTTGGGAGAGGGTGGGGTTACCAAGTATAACTTATGGAACGGATGTGATTAATTTGGAATCGAGTTGTTTCGGCCCTGGGATGTTTCAGCCTTGGCACGTTTCGGTCTGGGACGTTTTATTAATTTGAACCAAACAGCAAAAAGGAACTTGAAGATTCTGCAAAATGATACGGGGCGACCGGTGGATAACCCGATCAAGTAACACAGCCGCTCTGGAAGCAGTCAGAGGGGAACTTGGTTGGATGCCTATTGAATAGATATGTGAAAAGTATGCCTAAAAAACATTATGAAAAGTCTGCCCGAGCAAACTCAAAAAGATTTAAAGTACCATATTGGTAAACACAACTGTACAAAAATTCATTCTTCCCTCAAACAACAGTCCACTGGAACCAACTACATGGCAAAGCGGTCAGCTCTCCAATACTGAAAAAATGCAAAATAGCGATCGAAGTACAGTAAAGAGCACCCTCGCTATCCGTAGCATAAAAGCCAAATGCATTTGCAACGAATAGATGCATATACATGTACAGATATAGATTCAGGACGAATCGTCTCGGCTTCAATTTTGTGACGAATCCACCCAGACGAAACGTCCAGGGAAAAGTATCAGGACAATCGTACCCACGGCAACTCGTACCAGTCAAGTCGTACCCAAAATTGGACGACTCGTACCCAATTTCGGCTGGACAGCTCGTACCCACAGTTGGACAACTCGTACCCAAGGTTGGACAACTCGTACCCACAGTTGGTCAACATGTTCCTGGTCTTTAATTGTATGGGCGAAGGCGAATATTGGCCGAAGGACTTGATAAGATTTGTGTCTCTTTTCAATGGGTGTGCAGAAAGACAAAAACTTTCCATTTTTAGCATTTATCTCAGCAGAACAGTCTGAACAGACTTCGCCGGTATGGACATTTCATCAAGAGAGCAATTCGAAGGAAACAGGAAATGTTTAAATTATATATTAATACAGTGGTGTAGATACGGGATACGACCCCCTCCCCCTCTTCCCACTTCCCCCTCCCCAAAATCGGGTAATCTTTGGCTCTTCGTTAAACTTCTGAGGGTTTTTCTACTTAATATTTTGTTGTACTGGTAGTCATACCCAGCAGTTCACGTGTTGCAGGGTTAATGCAAAATCAGATGCGATCAGGGGTCATTCCCCCACCCTAACCCACCCCTTCATTAGTTGAAGGATTAACGCGATGTCGGACGCCTGGTCAAATTACATCTATATAGACCTGTGCCAATTTTTGTTTGGATCAGTCGAGGAACGAGAGTCAGGTGCCTAGAGAGAGAGAGAGAGCGAGAGAGAGAGAGAGAGAGAGAGATTCACTTTTATTCACAGTTATAGTCTAATTGCAAACCTTACAAAAATGATAATTACCATTTAATTTTCATGATTGTCATGGAAGATAATTGTTAGAAAAACACACCTCCCAACTGGAAGATTAACTTAATTGGCGATAATAGTATGCACAGATAATTGGAAGAAAATTAAACACCAATCGACTATAAGGTAATAGACGATAGAAAATAATTCTTCGTGATCTCACACCTGGCACTGCCGGTAAGTCTAAATTAAATGACTGTCGAGTTTTCAGGTGTGTCGGTATTGACCATAAAATTTCCGACAGAAATCAGTTGATGCGAGCTGGTGGACTCAGAGAGAAAGAGATGTATTAGAGCTTTTTAATTAGAATTTTTTTTTTAAAATGAACATCATTTGTGATCTTCTTGATTCAGTCTATCACTGGTCATTGTTTGCTGTTTTTCTTCCCAGCGGGTAAATGTGCTGCGCTTCAAGTACAAAATCCGGCTGGACTCTCAATTTACAATGAAATCCTTTCTCGCCTGACCGGAGTGGCGCCTCACCAGTGATGTAACTTTGCCACACGAAAAATAATGTAAAGGTGGAGAGTGGCATTATTAATTAGGAAAGGCAAGAGTTAATGCGACGAAGGCTATGGTTTTCATCCTGATAACTTGCAAAGCCCAGGTCTAGATGCGAGGCCTTTTAGTTTTTTCCAGTACTCCATTTCCCAAAAGTGAAGCATAGAAACCGGGTGTCGGGGTTGGAGGGGGGGGGGGTCATTCACGCCAGTTCTCGAACGAATACGATTGCACACTTTCAGGAACCACTGATGCCTGCTATCAACAAAGTACGGCCAATGAATATATGTTTCCTGTTCTGTGTATCACAGCCGTCATTTAGACGTAAACTTTGTGTATATTTCATTCATATTCGTGGAATATCTGACGAAGGAATTTCAAAGTAAACTGATTTCCATTACTATTATAGCACCTTAAACGGATGAAACAAAAGCAAAAACCCCGCTTCTATAGTTCTTACGCCATTAACGGCCTTCGCCCATACAATTAAACACCAAGTTCAAGTTGACCAGCCATGGGTACGAGTTGTCCAACCATGGGTACGAGTTGTCCAATTGTGGGTACGAGTTGTCCAGCCGAAAATGGGTACGAGTCGTCCAATTTTTGCTACGACTTGACTGGTACGAGTTGCCGTGGGTATAGGTTGTCTAAAACCCCAATGAAATGGTTCCAGGTCAACTCGCCCTCGGGTCAACTCGCCCCCGCTAGTTCCCCCCCCCCCCCCGACCGGGGGCGAGTTGACCCGCATTTGAGGGGCGAGTTGACCCGGGAAAAATTTTTTGGGGGTGGATAATTTTTTTTACAAAATTGGTGGAGGGGTAATTTTTTGGGGTTAAATTGCCGAGAAAAACTGAAAACTGAAAAATAATAACTGAAGTACTTACCTTCAAAATTTTTAACCATCCATTTTAGAAAATCCGAGAATCAAAAACGTAAATCCTTTCATAGAAAACCCATGGAATAACAGGGAGCACATAAACACAACATACTAACATCTTGAAGGCAGACGATAAAATGATTGAATAAAAAACAAATCTACAGGGACCGAGTTGACACGAATTACTCAAACTGAATAACGGTTCTTCAAAAATATCTTTGATGAATTATTTTTTTTGTTAACAGTCAAGATCTTTGTTTTTACTGTAATCACATACCAGTTGGTGTTTATTTGAGATTGATTGACTGAGTTGAGTTTTATATGTAGGCCTTGCACTGAAAATCAAGAAGACAACGCTGGAAGTTTGGTGTCTTCTATACTTGAAGAAGAGAGGTAAGAAAACTCACTATTTTTCTTTTTTTTTTACAGAAAACCAACTGGGTGGGATATTTAATTAACAGTAGTTCTGAAGTACACTATGTATTTTCTAGTAAACTAAAGGGTTGACATGTGATATTTTATTATTCCCAAGTCAGTGGCGGCAGAGCGGGGTGGGGGTGGGATATTTAATTAACAGTAGTTGTGAAGTACACTATGTCTTTTACACTATATTATTCCCAAATCAGTGGCAGCAGACCGGGGGGGGGGGGGGGGGGCACTTATATACTTGTTCTGTCATTTTGTTCTGTCTTTATTGAAATATTGCACGTCTCAAGTTTGAAATTGATTGATATTTCCATTTGCAGAAGTTGGGCTACAGAACAGGGATGCTTTGGTTGACAACAACAACAGAGAGACGTTGGTGGAGCTCATGGAAAGTGACAAAGCTGAAGTCTCAGCGACCAACTCCCAAGATGAAAGGTGAGTGTTATATTTTTATACATTTATAAACTTTAATCATTATTCAAATAATGGGAATATTTAATTAACAGTTAGTACTAAAGGTTATTCAAAGGGTATAACGGTAAGCATTTATATATAGTTTTGATGAATCGAATCTAATGTTATATTTTTGTACATTTATAAACTTTAATCATTATTCAAATAACGGGAATATTTAATTAACAGTTAGTACTAAAGGTTATTCAAAGGGTATATCGGTAAGCATTTATATACAGTTTTGATGGATCGAATCTAATGTTATATTTTTGTACATTTATAAACTTTAATCATTATTCAAATAATGGGAATATTTAATTAACAGTTAGTACTAAAGGTTATTCAAAGGGTATAGCGGTAAGCATTTATATACAGTTTTGATGGATCGAATCTAATGTTATATTTTTGTACATTTATAAACTTTAATCATTATTCAAATAACGGGAATATTTAATTAACAGTAAGTATTAAAGGTTATTCAAAGGGTATAACGGTAAGCATTTATATACAGTTTTGATGGATCGAATCTAATGTCATATTTTCCAACAGGCAAAAGACATGGCTCAACAAAGTATCTTTAGACCAGCAACAGACATCGCAGAGGTCGCCATACAAGCCACAGTAACCCAAGATACTTTAACTCAAAAACCAAAAACATCACTAGTGAAAAGAAACATCAATAGGTTTAGGGCGAAAACCAGACCACAACCACCATCCGACTTAAATTTTGAGATTAACACTGACTTCCTAAATCTAGATGAATTTCTCGTCGCAGACATTAACCTGAACACTTGTCGCCACTTAGTCTTCTCCACACCTTTTCAACTTAGCTTGTTACGGCAGACAAAAAGATGGTTTATAGATGGCACGTTCAAGGTGATTATATTTTCTATTCAACCTTAATCTTCAATTTATTTGAAATGAATCTTCTCTGTTTCGAACGGCATTACTATACCAATAAACTAATTTTCACATTTTTTTTTGTCTAGATTATTGGTCAACCTTTCACACCCAATGGACAGCTTCTCTCCATAAATGGATTTGTTCAGAAAGATGGGAAAAAAAAAACAATTCCCTATGCTGTATGCACTCATGTCCCGCAGAAGAAAAACAGATTATATTGCCGTCCTGGAGGCAGTGAAGGAGAAGCTTGGCAGTTACGTCGTAGAGAGTTTCGTCTTAGATTTTGAAACAGGTAAGCTCCCAAACATTGTTTTTTTTTGTATCAATGTAATCTGATATACTTATTTTTAGGTCCTCTGTGTAATCCGATATTTTGACTAATTTTTACGTCTTACATTTTGTAGGTGCATGGCAGGCCATTCGAGATGTTTTCCCAACTGCTGAAATAGAAGGATGTGTGTTCCATTGGACCCAAGCTGTTTACCGAAAAGCGACCAAGTTGGGACTGTCAACAGCTTATAGAGAAAAAGGTGCCGTCTTCAACTACATCAGATTATTGTTGGCCTTGCCATTCCTTCCAGCAGACCATATCGTGGACACATTCATTGCTCTGAAACAGAAAGACAATTCTCCTCAGCTCATTGAGTTCGTTGACTACATTGACAACCAGTGGATTGGCAACCCAGTATTCCCTGTCGCTGACTGGGGTATTTTTAACCACACCGTCCGTACTAACAATGATGTTGAAGGTAATTATCCATTAAAATAAAAAGTATTTTATGACATGTTTCTATATTTTTAATCCTCTCCTAATTTTATTCACACCGCCTGTACCAACAATGATTTAAGGTAATTTTTAATCATCTCTTTCAATATAAATAAATTGTACTTACCCGCTTTAATCCTATTATACATTTTTTTCTTTTTCTAGGATGGCACAGAAGAATGAACGGAAAGGGAACTGGGCTGACATTTTACAAAATTGTTCCAATTTTACAACAAGAATCGGCGATGGTGGAGATGAATGTCAGAGCAGAAGATCTGGAATCTGATCGAAGAGTGAAATACACAAAGATGGCACAGAAAATAGAACAGACATGGACATTATATACAGGGAATGAGATTACGACATGTTTCTTGCGCAAATGTTCTAAAATTTATTCACAAGCATAAATATGTTTGTGTATGTTGTATATGTGTTATTAATTGTGATTTATATTGTAAAATAATAAAATATAGAAAAAATTGACCTCTTAATATTGTTGTAAATAATAGATTATAGTATTGAAATAAAAAAAATAATTGCTGATATTTGACCCGGGGGCGACTTGACCCGAGGGTGAGTTGACCCGTTCCCAATGAAATAGAGGCATTCGTGTCAAACGTCCCTAAACTCCGGCTCATACTCCGTTCAAATCGAATACATGTACATGTTAATTTTCTGTTGACGATGTCGGTTCCAGGGAATGTGGTGATTGCGGGTTGTTTACTCGCGAATATTTGCTGTTCTATTATAATAGTTTTGTTAAATAAATACATTTACTCAGAATTTGGATTTCCAAACATAACTTTGACATGCATACATTTCTTGATGACGTCGTTCGGGCTTCTTATCTGCAAAAGGATGGACATTTTTCAGCCAAAGCACTTGGAGATTCGTCAAATGCTACCGTTGGCAATGTCGTTTTGTGGATTTGTGGTTTTCACGAACCTTTCACTTGAGAGTAATACAGTTGGCACATATCAGTTGATAAAGACAATGACTACTCCGTGTATAATTGCTATACAGACAAACTTCTATGGTTCATCTTTCTCAATGCCAGTAAAGTTGACGTTGGTAGGTCTGATGTGGACGTTCTGGACGGTCGTCCTAAACACCGGAATCCCCCAAACTCTCCCGGAATCCCCAAACTCTCCCCCCCTAAAACACCCGGAATACCCTCGAAATATCCCAGATTCTCCATTGGAATGTCTTTTTAAAGCACAATAGAAGACTTTAAAAAATATTTTCAAGTATGTTTAAAGTAACATTGCCATTGGTTTAGAATATCAAAAGCTACAATGACCTTATAATGACGAGGTAATTAATACTCACCACTGTGGTTAGTGATGGCTTGTAATGGTTTCTCTGAGTTCGTTTACTTCTGTCAAAAGTTACCTTTCACAGGGTAAAGAAGTACTTCGCCTCCTGTATTCGTCAGCAAAGTGCCAAGGGCTGTTGCAGCTTCTCGCCGAAGTTGACTCCGTTTTCCTCCAGTAAACTCCGTTACCACTTCGGCCTGCTCCAGAATACCCATTCCAATCTGGAGCGCTGCAACGCGGACGTTTTCACTTACCCTATTTCACAACATGTTCACCTTTTAAAGTGATGTTTTCAGCTGACGAATGGAATCACTAAAAATGAAAAACGGGTATATTTGACTGTTCTGTTTGGTTCAAGAATTTGAAGAGGCGATTCGTTTCCAACTTTCAAAATTAGTATGCATCATTCTGTAGGATTTTGTTATCCTTGTGAACCATTAGCTTTGCAGACTTCTCTTTACAACAAAAACGCTTATCGGGTTGTGGAGATGGAGTCATAGAACAGTATTATCACAGTAATTACACACATAATAACAGATAAAAGAAAATAGTGGTAAGCTGTCGCCGAGACAAAATGTCTTCATCACAGATATGAACGGAATAGTATTTTTTTTTGATCAGTGTTCTCTAAGTCTTACTCCGCGTGTTTATTTGACCGTTAAAAGACAAAATAACTGTTAATTTTATAATTTCACCACTGGCTTCATCAAGCTTTCACGGGCTTAACATCTGACATCCAGGGAATTTAAATGGAGTTTGTTGGTGTAAGGTGTTATCAAAACACCAATTACATATGGCTCCTAATATCTGTTGATCAAAAGTCCAGTGACTTCTTTTTGTTCCGACTGTTATTACAGGATAAACACGACTTTTACATAAAACATAACTGATTTTTTACCGGATCATCCAAAATTATAATTGTGTCGCTTGTGCGCCGGGATCATTACATATCATATGCAGGAATATGTATGTGATGTTTTGCTGGTTACTGGGTGAAATCCTTGTGGGCAACGTAGGCATAAACGATTGGCAAAACTAGACTTGATACTTATGCTGTCATGGTATAGCCCATATGCGGTCAATAACGTCAAACACACAACAAATCAATAAAATAGTGTGAGTATTGTAATTGTATGATTCTTGTTTATTATTATCGCGGGCTGTAAATTCTGCTGAACGCAATAAAATCAGTTAATTTTTAGTGTTGTTTGTTTCGTATTTTGAAGATTTCCTTTATTGCATGGCCTCAACTTCGCCTTTGGTGCCGAGTTTTCCTGACGTTTCTTCTCTGCATGCCCATGTTTACTTAACAGTCTCGGGTTTCGCATCGGAGCCAAGTTCTCCCATAGATTGGGGGGGGGGGGGGACTTCGCTCGCTGGCCAACTTTTCCCTAAGACTTTAGACCGACTTCTCCTTGGGCCCAAGTTCTTGTGTAGTCTGTGGGGCAGAAGTCTCTCATGTGCCGATATCTCCCAAATTGTTTGGGCCAACTTCTCCTCAACCAATTACCGAACGCGGGGAGCATATGATACTTTCAAAATAAATTCTCGAATGACTAAAATATGTCAATTTTTGTCTCAAAAACATAGCTTATGACCCCTCATTGAAACAAGCTCTACAAACTCGTTCCAATGAGGGTGTCATAAGCTATGTTTTTTAGACAAAGGGAAAAATAATTTAAATGGCGATTTGTGTGGCTGATGTTTTCCGCTACATTTGTTGAAGGGTTAAAACCGACTTGCCCGAGGCCGAGCTCGCAGTTGTTGGACTACTCGGCATACCCACCCCAAGCTGTTACCCCGACCACAGACAGATTTGTAGTTGCCCAGGTTAGTTATGGGACGACTGGACCATGGACACTTTGTTATGGAATGTTTGCTCTGATACCTTCTTCACAGCTCTCTCAGATTCAAGGGTGGGAATGTATGTTAGATATTCTGACTAGCTTTTGTGTACTATATTTCCATCAACTCACTCTGGCACTGCAATAATCTCAATACGGTAAGAAAAGTAATTCAGAATACATGATTGTAATTAAAAACCATACCTTCGGTTGCTCGTAAAAGTCGTAAAAGGGTTAAAACCTTCTCAAAATTAACAAATTAAATGAGGATTCCAGGTGTTTTAAGGGGATTCCGGTGTTTAGGGCGACCCGATCTTGAAGGAAATGGTGTGAGTAGCATACTAGTAGTTCAACTGTTCAGCAATCCGAACGTAGACGGTAGTGGCTACTAGTACCCCTCTACGTTCAGATTCTTGCCATTCAATCCTATAGACAAAGTTCCCATCAAGTTTTTGTGGGAACTCGAAATTAGGAATATATATCAAGCTTTCGCTCTTATTACCGGCTGCAATCGATACTACACATATTTCCTTACATTTGTGCAGAGTTTATTGATACAAATTCCAAACTATGTTTTATCCTTTAAAGTTTAATTATCGTTATTTTAATACTCTCAAAGCGGCAACGAATGTTTCTTAATCGTCCATGTTTTTGTATAAATAAAAAACAGTAAAAACAATAACCCGGTAATGGCACCAAAAGGAATAGACCTTTTCATTGATGCGGAATCGGAATCTCGATCTCATTCGCGCAGAGGAGATGATCAAACTCGATCGTATTCGCACAGACGAGGTTATCAACCCCCATGTGCAAATGTGATTGAATTTCTGATTCCGCATCGATGAAAAGTCCCATTCGTTTCGCCGCCATTACCGGGTTATTGTTTTTACTGTTTTTTATTTATACAAAACATGGACGATTTCGAAACATTCGTTGCTGCTTCAAGAGTATTAAAATAGCAATAATTAAAGGATAAAACATAGTTTGGATCAATAAACTCTGCACACATGTAAGGAATTATGTGTACTATTGATTGCAGCTGGTAATAAGAGCAAAAGCTTGATATATATTCCTAATTTCGAGTTTTGAGTTCCCATAAAAACTTGATGGGAACTTTTTCTATAGGATTGAATGGTAAGAATCTGAACGTAGAGGGGTAGCCAATACGTTCGGATCGCAAAACTACGAGTAGACGTGTCACTAAATAACTAATCTCAGTCCATGTCCTGAGCGAAAATTGACGGGTGTAATTTTTCGCTTTCATCTTTCCGAAGACGAGTGCAAATTATCCCCGTAAATTTTCAAGTAAACCTTTTGCAAGTTATATTAAGGTGCTACATGTATATAAGTAACAGGAGTTTGTTTATTTTTAAATTCCCACCTCGGTCTGATATTCCTAAAATTCCAAATAAATATACACAAATTATACATCAAAAATGACAAAATGAAGGTTGAGATGTATAGAACATGAAACACATATGTAATCAACTCATAGAGTTGCGGGCCTCAAAATAAAATTAGCCCATCGGTTACGCAGATTTGTTTTCAGGCGAACGCTTGATCGTTAACCAAAAATCGCACCGATGGCCGACGGAGTTGGTTGTTACGGGATGAGAAAAATTTTCAACTTTTTCCTCCCACTGATTTAAAAGAAGCACTGCAGTGAACAAAATGCCCATGTGGTTATCATGCAGCGTGTTTCAATCATTACTGTACTTATGGGGGTATAAATCTATACTATTAGCGGTACTGAAGATCTGCAGTGCCAACTCGCGGCGCCCCCTGGCTCTTGAAACAATTAATTTGTTTCGATTCTGAGAAAGACATTTGTCTGTTACAGCTAAAGGGAGCTAACTGCTTTGTTAATACATTTACCGTGAGGTATTAAATCTCTCACTGCGTGAATCTGAAAATAAATCTTCGATACAATAAAAAGGAGACATATTGAAAATCAAATGAGCTGTTGTTAATTATTTGCATTCCGCCCCTTTTTACCCTACTAATATCTGAGAAAAATTTTCAAACACATTATGGAAACATCTTTTATTCACCAATGCTAACTTATTTACGTGCTTATTCCATTTGAGTAAACAGCCAGCATGGTTGTGAACATGGGTTCTTCGAAATGATTTTGAACACGTGGCACAAATAAAGTTTTAGTTTGGAACTTTGGATTACATTCTCCAGATTCCGAAATGTAGGGGAAGGTTGATACGATATACAATTGTTTCTTTTCCAATGTTAATCACAGACTGCCAATGCAACTCCCATGCCCTAAAGTTCAATGTATTCATAATACAGGCGTCCATCGACGGTATTTGACCCCATCCCCACACAATTGTCCAGTTCCCACTCCCAGTTCGAGACAAATGTGTTTGGGTTTCTGAAATAATAAGCCACACAGCAAAATAAACAAAATTCTTTAATTTTTATTAGACACAAAAATCATATAAAGCAATGAACAACAAATGTTAATGCGTGTATACGTGAATGTGTGTGTGTATGTGGGGGGGGGGGGGGGGCATATGTATGTACCTGTTTTGTACTGCGCCTGATTGGGTCCCTTGTGCCTAAATGCCAAACTAATTTGAGAGAAACAGTAGTTGGGTATGTCAGAAGCTTTGTCAGTATGAATACTTCTAATTCAATGGTTAACAAATAGGTTTATGAAAAAAATCTAGATAACCGATCAACAGGTTAACTATTGTCAAATGAGGCAACCTGCTGGAAGGTTTATCAAAATCTTGTTATTTCGAGGCCTGTACAGTCTTACACAAGTTGAGCTACAGTGTCATTGACACTTTCATTATAGAGAGCTTCCCAATAAATGATAAGCAGTGAACAATTTTGTTGATCCCACTAAAATTATTATGTCAGGAACATGTGAATTGGTGCCTGTTAAACATGCAAATTGTGCCCGTCAGTAGCCCTTTAACCTAACAGGAAAGGCAGACGACACTTGCAAACAAAATTCTTGAATAACCAATTTTTTGCATTAAAAACATAACTTGTGACTCTCAATGGAATGAGCTCAATGACCTTGTTCCATAGAGGGGTCATAAGCTGTGTTTTTGAGACAAATAATGAAAATTTAAGGATGATTTTCGTGAATGGCAATGACCGTTTTTTGGCCATTACATTGGGTAAATGGTTAACTATAACAGGCTACTTATTTGCAGACTTGTCCCCCCCACCCCCCACCTCCAGATTTGATACTGCTGGCAATGGGGGAGGGGGGGGGGGGGGGAAATCCTCTTCTCCCAAACCACTACTTCAAAGATATCCTTTGTGATACATATAGATTATTACCACCTTGTGGGTTTCCAAGATGGTATTTTGAAATTGAGACCTTGTCTCTGTGCAGATACATGTATCAATGAGTCCATTAGTGTTATATAGCCCCATATTATATTGAGATTGATATATTCTTAGTGGATAATTATATTGAGATTGATATTTTTTCTGCATTTTCTGACTGGTCTCACTCATTTGCACTCAGTGACCTTGTTTACATCTTTGTTACACTGATCTATTGTACAAATAGCTGTTGATTGTTTAAGTGGGTCAAGGAACTTGTTTACTTGAACTATGACAGAACCACCTAGAAACTGTTAGAACTTTGTAGAATTTTCATCTTCTGGAACATTCTATTTGGTAACTATATAAAGGTTTGTCAACAGAATTCAAAAACTCATTTTTAGAAAGCCATTTCAGAAAGACTCACTTCAATTGTTTCCATTGGAGATTATCATTGTTTCAGAACAGTGCATTTATTATAGAAGCAGTGCTTCTTTGTGAATTTGGAAGATTGATTCCAAACGAGAATTTGTTCGTCTTGGAAAAGAGAATTTATACTTTCTGTGAAACAGAATAATATTATTTTGTGAAAAGCCAGGATTCTACTGGATTATTTGGAAATTACCTGTGGCGCCAATACTTTTTGGATTTTTACTCCATTTGAATTTTGCAAAGCATTTTATTATATTTTATTGGAGACTGCAGAAATTTCTAAGTGAAAATTTTGTTACAAACCTATGGGATACTGTTTCTGAAGAAACATTCTTGGATTTAATACTACCAGCTTGTAACTTTCTTCACACGATTCTCAAACTGTACTTTGGACTAATTCAATAATTGATAAGTTCCACTGTTTTGATTTTCTGTAAACCAATTAGTGTAAAAGATCTTTGTATCGTTTTTTTTATATTAATTTTTTTGTAATTAAATTTCAGAATAGTTAAATTCATAGTTATTGTTGCTGATTCTCAGATTTCTTTCTGTTACCAATATCAATAATATTTCCACACTGTAACAATTAGGATGAGTCAATACATGATCCAGAGATGAGGTTGAGATTTCATTCAATACACCATCTCGGAAACCCACTTGTTGGTAATAACCAATTTATCTTACAATATTCCTGCATTTCTTAATTTATTCGCATATATTTTGACAATCATTCAGTATTTATGAATTGATTTTTAGCTCAACTTTGACGAAGTCAAATTTGAGCTATTGTCGTGGCCCGTCGTCCGTCTGTCCGTACGTCAACAATTGGCTATGGCTCGGGCTAGAGGTCGTATTTATGAACCGATCTTTACGAAACTTCTTGTGTACCTTTGTTATGACCCTGGGACGGGAACGAGTGTTTTTAGGTGTGGTCCGAAATTCAAGATGGCTGCCAGCGGCCATTTTGTACCGATGATGCAAAAATCAGTTTTTTGTACAGAACTTCTGTATGAAAGTTCTGATTTGAATAAAGTTTTGTATAAATGTTTAGTACCATGGGATACATTACATATAATACGGGTTTTTTTCTCGTGCGTAAATTATGCAAATTAGACTGACTTTGATTTATTTAGTGTTACTTTCAGAGCTGTAAGTGCCAAGCTGCTATGGCTCGGGCTAGAGGCCGTATTTATGAACCAATCTTTACGAAACTTCTTGGGTACCTTTGTTATGACCCTGGGACGGGAACGAGTGTTTTTGGGTTTGGTCCGAAATTCAAGATGGCTGCCAGTGGCCATTTTGTACCGATGATGCAAAAATCAGTTTTTTGTACAGAACTTCTGTATGAAAGTTCTGATTTGAATAAAGTTTTGTATAAATGTATAGTACAATGGGATACATCACATATAATACGGGTTTTTTTCTCGTGCGTAAATTATGCAAATTAGACTAACTTTGATTTATTTAGTGTTACTTTCAGAGCTGTAAGTGCCAAGCTGCTATGGCTCGGGCTAGAGGCCGTATTTATGAACCAATCTTTACGAAACTTCTTGGGTACCTTTGTTATGACCGTGGGACGAGAACGAGTGTTTTTGGGTGCAGTCCCAAATTCCAGATGGCTGCCAGCAGCCATTTTGTACCGACGATGCCGAAATCTGTTTTTTGTACAGAACTTCCATATGAAAGCTCTGATTTGGATAATTTTTTGTATGAATGTTTAGTAACATGGGATACATTACATATATTACAGGTTTTTTTCTTGTGCGTAAATTATGCAAATTAGGCCAACTTTGATTTATTTAGTGTTACTTTCAGCACTGTGAGTGCAAATCCCAATACGGCTCGGGCTAGAGGCCGTATTTATGAACCGATCTTCACGAAACTTCTTGGGTACATTTGTTATCACTGTGGGACGAGAAGGAGTGTTTTTGGGTCCAGTCTGAAATTCAAGATGGCCGCTAGCAGCCATTTTGTTCAAAATTAAGTGCAATCAGATTTTTGCGCAGAACTTCCAAATGAAAGATCTGATTTGAATAAATTTTTGTATGAATGTTTAGTACCATGGGATACATTACATATAATACAGACTTTTTCTCGTGAATAAATTATGCAAATTAGGGGTCCGGGTGGGACTTAGAAAATTTTGGACCAAAATCCGGAAATTAGTTTTTTGGTTTTTTATGCGTTTTGGTCAATTTTAAGACAAAAAAAAATAAATTTTTTTACACTGAAAATTTGGGGTCCGGGTGGGACTTAGAAAATTTTGGACCCAAATCCGGAAATTAGTTTTTTGTGTTTTGATGCATTTTGGTCAATTTTAAGAAGAAGAAGAAAAAATTTTAGTCTGAAAATATTTTGTTTGGGACTGAAAATTTCCACACAAAAATAATAATCTACAATGATTGGTCTTAATCTGTAGTCCATTACAGTCACCTTGTAATTCTTTTATTATTGTTGACTGGGCCAAAACAAATACTAATTCCTGTCATATTCATTATTCAGTTGTCTTGGTCACAGCAAGTACTAATTCCTGTCATATCCAAGTTGAGCTACAGAGTCATTGACTCTTTCATTTATGAATGTATTACCATCATGACATCATGGTATTACATTCTTGAGTTGTGCATGGTGTAATCCCCATTCATTGTTTGACTTGTACTATAACCGCCAAAGTTTGTAACTTTGTAGTTGAGTTACAGCTGTCCATTTCTTTATTTTATTTTTCATGTCTAATGCATGGTAGGCCAACATGTATATAAAAATACAATCATGGCAAAAAATGGTCTAGTCTTAATTTATTTTGCCGAGTTGGTAATTTATTTGTCATTTAATTACTTTTATCAAAACAATGGCATCGGCATATGTAAACAGTTTTTGATACATGTAAGTGCAGGTAAAAACATTCTCTTTTTAAATCAAGTGATTGCATGCATGGTTGCTTCTCTCAATACAGAGTTGTATTTTGTTTAAACATTTTTCTTTGTATTGGGGAAAAACGTTCTTGTAAGAAAATGTGTTTACATCTTTATAAAGAAGATGATTAAAAAGTTTCTTCATAACATGATCTTTGGTGTGTTATGGGCCACCTAAATTTTAACACTCTAAGTTATGGAAAAAACATTTGAAAAAAAGAATTCCTAAAACTAGGGACTTTAAATACTTTCAGATTTGTCATGTGAGGTATTTATAAGGATTGTTTACAAATTTGTTCAAATCATGCCCATGGAACAGACATTTTAACACTGGGTGAATGTGGCAACATAAAAAAGTCTTCTCATAAACTACTGGTTTAAATTAATAATATCATGTTAGGCATATCCCATCTTTGTTATAATCAACTACAAGTTTATAGAATTTAAGCCACTTGTGACATATTTCCCACCTCCATTTTAGTGTCATTGGCAATGGGAAAAAACATGAAGTAAACTATCAAACACCCCGGCAGTTTGACATCGCACGTTTCGTATATAAGGAGAGACTTGTTATTTTAGCTCACCTGACTGAACGTCAGGATGAGCTATTTTGATCACTCACCATCCGTCAACCATGAACATGGTGTTTGCACCTGCTCCTCCAAAACCGCTGAACCAATTTCAGTTAAATTTGAGGTGATTGCTTGTACTGAGATCACATTTTGTTTTTGTTCAAATCGTCTTGCTCAGCCCTTTTGGGAGGGGGGATAGGTGAAAAAAGCCCCAAAATGTTTTTAAAAATCAACTTTTCATGAACCAGTGCATACAATAACTTGATATTTGGTAAGGAGCTTCCTTTTGAGGTGTAAAATCAAGTTTGTTAAAATGAAGTTCATGGAGCAATATTTGCCTTTGTAATGGGGGGGGGGGGGGGGGGGGCAAGATTTTTTTCCACTGCCAAAGTTTCTATTTTCTGAAGAGCTGAGCCGATTTGAACCAAATGTGATATTATTGCGGCATAAGCTTTTGAACCCTGCAAAAAAAAAATTTCTGTCTCCCTGTGAGAACCTCAGGAGTTAAAAATAGAAGTATTTTCAAACGCCCATTTTCCCCAAACTGCATGGAACAGAGAACTGTTATTTGGTATGAATTATCCTTAGGACCAGTAGAATGAAATGGTTAAAAAAAATTGCCATAGGTTGTGTTAGGTGTTAATTTTGGCATATTTGGAAAAATTAACAAAAATTTCTTCCTCGGAACCACTGGTCAGAATCTTTTGATATTTAGTATGCAGCATCCATGGAAGGGTCAGATACAAGTTTGTTAAAATTAAGCCCAAATTTCAAATTAGGGCAATAAAGGGAATAATCTTTTAAAAAAAATTATTTAGCAATTAATCTTGACTATTTTCTTCTTCAGATTCACCAGTCACAATATTTTGATATACATGTACAACACCCTTGTGGGGAGGGGGGGGGGGGAGGGGTGGGGTGGTCAGATTCAAATCAAGTCCTTCATTGGAGCCTGAATTTTTACTTTGTGAAATATGAGGAATATTCTTTACAAACTTTCTTTTCATGAACCCCCAATCAGAATCTTTTGATATATGATATACATCTTTCTTCGGGTATTCAGATTCAAGTTTGGAAAAATCAAGTTCTGGAGTTAACCCTTTACCCAATGCAGACAATATCAAAATTTATTATTTTAAATATCATTTTTAGCTCAACTTTGACGAAGTCAAATTTGAGCTATTGTCATGGCCCGTCGTCCGTCTGTCCGCACGTAAACAATTGGCTATGGCTCGGGCTAGAGGTTGTATTTATGAACCGATCTTTACGAAACTTCTTGTGTACCTTTGTTATGACCCTGGGACGGGAATGAGTGTTTTTAGGTGTGGTCCGAAATTCAAGATGGCTGCCAGCGGCCATTTTGTACCGATGATGCAAAAATCAGTTTTTTGTACAGAACTTCTGTATGAAAGTTCTGATTTGAATAAAGTTTTGTATAAATGTTTAGTACCATGGGATACATCACATATAATACGGGTTTTTTTCTCGTGCGTAAATTATGCAAATTAGACTGACTTTGATTTATTTAGTGTTACTTTCAGAGCTGTAAGTGCCAAGCTGCTATGGCTCGGGCTAGAGGCCGTATTTATGAACCAATCTTTACGAAACTTCTTGGGTACCTTTGTTATGACCGTGGGACGAGAACGAGTGTTTTTGGGTGCAGTCCCAAATTCCAGATGGCTGCCAGCAGCCATTTTGTACCGACGATGCCGAAATCTGTTTTTTGTACAGAACTTCCATATGAAAGCTCTGATTTGAATAATTTTTTGTATGAATGTTTAGTACCATGGGATACATTACATATATTACAGGTTTTTTTCTTGTGCATAAATTATGCAAATTAGGCTAACTTTGATGTTTTTTGGTGTTACTTTCAGCACTGTGAGTGCAAATCCCAATACGGCTCGGGCTAGAGGCCGTATTTATGAACCGATCTTCACGAAACTTCTTGGGTACCTTTGTTATCACTGTGGGACGAGAAGGAGTGTTTTTGGGTCCAGTCTGAAATTCAAGATGGCCGCTAGCAGCCATTTTGTTCAAAATTAAGTGCAATCAGATTTTTGCGCAGAACTTCCAAATGAAAGATCTGATTTGAATAAATTTTTGTATGAATGTTTAGGACCATGGGATACATTACATATAATACAGAGTTTTTCTCGTGAATAAATTATGCAAATTAGGGGTCCGGGTGGGACTCCGAAAATTTTGGACCAAAATCCGGAAATTAGTTTTTTGGTTTTTTATGCGTTTTGGTCAGTTTTAAGACAAAAAAAAATAAATTTTTTTACACTGAAAATTTGGGGTCCGGGTGGGACTTAGAAAATTTTGGACCAAAATCCGGAAATTAGTTTTTTGTGTTTTGATGCATTTTGGTCAATTTTAAGAAGAAGAAGAAAAAATTTTAGTCTGAAAATATTTTGTTTGGGACTGAAAATTTCCACACAAAAATAATAATCTACAATGATTGGTCTTAATCTGTAGTCCATTACAGTCACCTTGTAATTCTTTTATTATTGTTGACTGGGCCAAAACAAATACTAATTCCTGTCATATCCATTATTCAGTTGTCTTGGTCACAGTAAGTACTAATTTCTGTCATATCCAAGTTGAGCTACAGAGTCATTGACTCTTTCATTTTAAATATTTCAAAAAATTTCAACAAAACCATATCATGTGACCCCTCATTGGAATGAGCTCGTTCCAACGAGGGGTCACATCATATGGTTTTGTGGAAATCTTTTTAAAAATAATACTTTTTCAACTGCTGAATTTGCATATTACGCGGGCGGATACGGATGATTCGTTGGGTAAAGGGTTAATATCTGGGCTCCCCATTGGAGCCCAAATGTTAACATACTAGTAGTCCAATATGCGGAATACTCTTTAAAAATCTTCTCCAGAACCACTAGCTAAAATCTTTTGAAATATGGTGTACAGAATCCTCACAGTGAGCAGTATCAAGTTTGTTTGAATCAAGTCCATTGGTTAATATTTGGGCTCTCTATGGAAGTGCAAATTTTAACATAGTTCAATATGGGCTTGAATATTTTCTTATTCAGATTCACCAGTCAGAATCTTTTGATATACAGCTTTGTTGGAGGGGGTGGGGGGGGGGGCTGATTCAAATTTGTTCAAATCAAGTCCTTTGATTAATATTTGGGCTCCCTGTTGGAGCCCGAATTTTAACTTGGTCCAATATGACAGGGGTTCTTCTACCCTCTTTGGGAAAGGGTCCGGGTTCCATTCAATTGGGACAATTCCTGTCATGAAGGCTCTAATTGGGAATTGGTTTGGAAGAAGAAATACACAATGTTACCTTCATATTGAGCTGAGAACATTAATACAGAAGCTACTACACGTATAGTACATCATAACATGTAGAAAGTTTTACAACAAACAGTCACATGAAATAATGGTCAGTCTTTGTAATCTCTATTATAAATTGTTGCATTTGCTGCACTTGGACAGTCTACATTCCAGGGTTTAGCATTACTGGACTTGCCAAGCCAAGACTTGCCTAGAAACAACTGACAAGGTTTTTGGAACCTAAGTTGCAATACAGTATGTGGAGAGTGTATTATCACTAAATCACCCGCAGAGTGGAGATTCCACCCAAGCAATAATTGCAAATTTGTTGCAAAGCACAACCTGCACCAGCAATGTTTCAGCCAATGGGACCTCCAGGTTAAACCCGGAGGTCCATTGGCTGAAACATTGCTTGTGTTTTTTGTCGATATGAACAAAATTTGAAAGTTATAGCTTGGGTGATAACCTCACTCCATGGGTGATTTACTTACAATCCACTCTCCATGTACTGTATGTATCTAAAAACTGTCTGTTGAGTCACCTGTTCTGTTGCAGTCAGAAGTGATTAAAGTCAAATAAGGCCTTCAAGATTTAAAGAAGAATTAAATATTTATTTGAATGAGGACTACTGAGATGGGAAAATTTTAGGTTTGAATTGGGAAAAATCTTGCCAAAATGCCATTGGGAAAGGGTCCCGTATTCAGACCCTGTAGACACTCAAAATGATCCCATTTTGAGCAATAATCCTTAAAAGACTGCATCTTGAAATACAATCAGAATCTTTTGATATTTGGTATTTGATATTTGGTATACAGCATCCTTAAAGAGTTCAGATTCAGTTTGTTCAGTTAAAGTCCCTGGGTTGATATTTGTATTCTCTATGAGGGGGTGGGAGGGGGAAAATTTTAACTTGGTGCAAAAGAGGAATATTCTTTGAAATCTTCTTGAGAACCACCATTTGAGGGCCCAAATTTTAACTTTGTGTAATATGATGAAAAATCTTTAACAATGTTTCTTTCTTCAGATCCACAATTCAGAATCTATTGATACTGGTATACGGCATCCTTTACAGGCAGCCAACAATGATGTAAAAACACTGTCAAGATAAATGCAGCCGAGCAGTGGAGTTCGCATTGGACAAGTACAATTCAGCCGCTGTGAAATGGTCACTTCCACGAGTGGGCAATATTTCGTCAGATGCATTAATATCATATTCCAAACACTAATTATAGGAATAGTCATCAAAAATTTCATTAATGAAGCACCGGGTACAACATTAATTAAAAAATTTGCATTAATATCATATTCCAAACACTAATTATAGAAATAATCATAAAAAATTTAAATAATCAAGCACCAGGTACAACCCGGTGCTTCATTAATTAAAAATTTTGCTGATGATGATTTTTATTAGTGGTACAGTACGTGGAGAGTGTATCATCACTAAATCACCTGCAGAGTGGAGATTCCACCCAAGCAATAATTGCGAATTTGTTGCAAAGCACAACCAGCATCAGCAATGTTTCAGCCAATGGACCTCCGGTGTTTTTTGTCGATATGAACAAAATTTGAAAGTTATAGCTTGGGTGATAACCTCACTCCGCGGGTTATTTACTTACAATCCACTCTCCATGTACTGTAAATGTAGATGTGGACATCGCTGCCCACTAGAGGATTACGACTATTAATAGTCCATGGCGGCTGTACTGTGAAGGACTGAATTTACTAGCCAGTTGCATCCTTTGGTCTCACAGGTACATGTAGGCCCCAAACTATATTACTTTCTTGGAGAAACTTGACTAAACTATTGGCAGAATACTGCAAAACTTAGAAAAATATTTTTATACAAATAATTGAGGCACAATGATCACTTTTTTGGGCTCGGTGTTTGGGAGTATTTAAAGGTTTTAAAAAATTCATTCATTGTGTGAAAACCATTGACAGAACACTGAAGTCTGATAGTTAAGTAATTTTAATGTTTTTTTCTTTATAGGTTCCGATTACAATAGGGGTATTTTTAAACTCATTTTATGATATGAAGTTCAGTTTAGTTGGAATTACATATGCTTCAATAGGAGTTCTTGTTACATCTGTATATCAAGTGGTAAGTGTTATTACAAAGCAAATCGCAAAATACACTTCTATATGTATTAATCTAGTGCAGGGATGCAGCTAGAGGGTCTTGGCTTGGAGGATATGTCCTCCCCTCCCCCCCCCCCCCCCCCCCCTGAATTTCTAACTATCCCCAAACCTCCTGGCTGCCGAACATCCAACTTATGAGAAAACTGTCTGCACCCCTCCACTGGTTCCCCACCCACGTAAGAATTTCCAACTGCTACCTGCAGTGACCAGCCTTGGAGTGAATTTTGGGGAGAAGTGAAATTTCCAAAGAAAGAAATGCGGAGAAGAGAATTTAATTTAAAATTTCAAAATTCGTCAATAGACTTGTTAAACACTAAAAATCAAGTTAGTGGGATCCAGTGGTGGAGCCATGAGGTGCCTCAGGAGCCCAGCCCCCTCCAGCAGTTTGTTCACTGATTAAAACTAGTGGCAATAATTTTTTAATGGTGCACACACCACAATGAGATTAGCTTCAAGAAACAAACTGCTACCAATTATTACATGTATGTAAACCCTCAGATTAGTGATGTCCGCAGTAGCTATTGATTTGGATGTGTTAACATAAATTTAGCATTCTAGTAGAGCTGCTTCAAATGATGAATAAACTAACTCATCAGTCATCTAATGGATCTCTGTCCACATCACAGTAATTATTTAAACTAATCTTTCAAAAGCCAGAATCAGGTCTATATGAATGTCAATGGCTGTCAGCGTGTGTTCTGGGAAATCCTCAAGATAACCATGTAAACATTTGATATCGCGAAGCAATCTGGGCCATTTTAGGGCTTCACTGAACAACCGGTTCCTTCATAATATGAATACTGAACTCTCTGACGTGACTAGTTTCAGTAGATTGCCTTGCTTTGTGATTAATATTCTGTTTGTGCAGACAAGCTCCCTCCCCCACTAGTGCTGACACAGTTATCCGGATAACCAGTTTACAACTGGTTATCGGCATAACCGGTTGAAAAGTTGTCAACGGGATAACCGCTATACCTATAGTTTATGGGATAGGGTCGGGGAAATATATAGTATTTGACCTTGAGACGTTAAATACCAAACATTTGTCGATTTACAATGATGTGTACTCGACATAACATGAAAGGGTTAAGGTGTTGGAATTTTTAATGAACAGTTATTTCGGTCACTTGGGCTGTCAAGTCGCAGATAAATGTTTGTTACTTTGTATCAAACTGCCAAAAGTCGAGTGCACTACTGGTTGTTTTCTGCGTGAGGCAATGAGCACATGCCTGTCTGTGTAACATTGTCTTCTACAGACAAATTTGGCATTCATCTCTTTGATGAGGTGTTGTTAATTGCAGATAATAATGCTGAAAAAATCCCTCATTGTGACTTTGTGAGTAATGGTGCCTTCAGAATAAATTGACTGTTTGGTACTTTACAAACATGTTTCAGAAAAAGCATGTTTTGATTTTATTGAACTGTTTAAAAGTATGAACGTATGTCATAAAAAAAACTATTTTAAAATCTAGCATTTTAAAATTCATTTTTTTTCAATTGTCAGTGTCGGACGAGGGGCTCTTGATCAATGGGGCTTATAATAATTTCTTACCACACCACTTTCATGACTCGCAACATATTCCCGCCAGAAATTTCATTGCAAGGAATAGGTAAATGTAAAAATGGAACTGTTTGTGACTTAAATTGTCTCAGCATTGAACAGAAAAAGATACTCAAAAAGTTAGGATTACATATTCACCCTATGAACCTATCAAATTCAAACCACTGAAGGTAAGAGGCTCTTTGGTAATACAGTTAACTAATAACTATGCCTAACTACAATTTACAAACTGGTTTGAAAATTCTTAACTAATGTCAAAGACATTTGTCCCTCACTTCAAATGCTTGACCGTGGGAACAAATTACACACACAATTTTTGTTTCAGATGTGCTGCATGCCGTGCGCCTGTGATTTTTCCATGTTGCACCCCTGTGATTTTTAAATGCCTGTGCCTGTTTTTGTGACAGGGCAATGCAGGGTGACCACAGTTACGATGTATCATCACTATTATGTGATATATAAATTGTTAACGATCGTTTGCACATTGGCGATTCCCATTAGAGCTGTGCAGTATTAACATTTCAGGTTCTGTATCGGTATTTTTCGGGTAAATACCTCTGTTTCGGTATGGTATTCGGTATATGCATAGAATACTGAAAATAGTAACTTAACCAATTTCCCAACAAAACTTAACAGGTTCAGCACTGACATCTCATGAACTTGACAAGTTACTGTGATAACTGATTTGTCTAGCAAGTTATTTAATGAATCACCTAGTTCATTGTGAATCATCACTCTGCATCGAGTGATTCATTAAATAACCTGCCAAACTAACCCATTGGCCTCTCTGTCCTTTGTACATGTATCATACCCCTCCCCCATTGAATCGGGTAGAAGAAACACATATGTTCTTCAACTTCAGGGCTTTTCAGTAAGTTTTCACTGGTAGTAACACTCTTGGTCAGGCCCCTCCCCCCTGCCCCCTCCCTTATCTTTCAAAGTTGCAACAAGATTAATGTCCCCTGTCCAGTGAATTCAGTGTCCAATATCCACACTAATGTGCAAGTAAATTGAAGTAATTCGACTGTAATTAATCTCTCTATGATAATCCCAGTTGTGAAAACATTGTGCAATCATTGCCAATCATGCAATGCGTCAATGACATGGTGTCATCCACCTTTCATTGTTTGGGTTTATCCTTGATAAACATATAAAATAACATGTTTCATTACATTCACCAAGTTGCAATTATATGGGATTTTGAGTGGAATCACTCTCTCAGTGTTCACCCTCTTAACTTCTGGTTCTTGGCCTCATACACGTTTCTGAAAATTCCAGAGAATCCACGATTTTCCATGACAAATTAGGGTAAATTATCACTTTCCATGAGAAAAAAGTGTACAAATCTATTATTTACTAATAGCAGTAAATAATTTTCAAAGCATTTGCTGCGCCTTGATCAACACAATGAACTTCGATAATGCTAAATCTGATGTTGCCTGTTGGCTCCCGTACATTGTTTCTTGATGTGTCTTAAAATTAAGGTCGACCACATCTTTCCCATGTGCGCTGGTGTGAGGTATAAATTATTTATTCGAAAGAATACAAAGTTTTGGGGCTTGTATTTTAATAAAATGATCAGTTGTTAAAAGTATCTGCAACTTAAAATATTAATGCTGAATTGAAAGAAATGCTATAAAAAAATCGCTGATAACCACTGGCAGTATTAACATTTGTATGTCAAGTTGTCAACGTATTGAATTTTCAAAACCAGTGGATTATTTTCAACCAGTCAACCACCCACGCGACCCCCAATGTCCCCTGTGAATAAATCGCACAGTAATTTCCAGAAAATATATTGAATCAGCCAGAATGTTGGAAACACTGGAACCAGGCAGTATTTCTTCAGAAACGGAAGTACCAAATTATAACAACTTGCAATTTTTCGTTTTTCAGCCGTCACTTTTTAGTTCACCTGACTGAAAGTCAGGGTGAGCTTTTCTGATCACTCTTTGTCCGTCATCCATCCATCCGTCCGTCTGTCATCCTGCGTGAAGGTGGTGTTTGAGCCTCTTTCTCCTAAACCACTGGCAACATTTTAATTAAATTTCATGTAAGTAGTGGTTATATAGGGGCATTTTGATTTTTATGCAAATTAGGTTTTGACTCATATTGAGCAGAGGGGTGGGGAAAAAATGGCTAAATCTTTTGAAAATCTTCTTCTAATGAACCACCACTAGCAGAGACTTGATATGTGGTAAACAGAGTCCTTTTGAGGTTTAGAATAAAGTTTGTTCAAGAGAAGTTTGTCGGGCATTATTTACCTTCATTATGGGAGAGGCAAAAATTATGGCCACACCTAAAATTTATATTTTCAGAACCGTGAGGTCGATTTGAACCAAATTTGATATGAGATGACAATGGGTCATAAGTACTTGATTGATGCAAAAAAATTTTTTCTCATTGCCCCGTGGGAACCTCGGGAGCTAAAAATAGGAAAAACCTTAAAACTGCCGCATCTCCAAAACTACATGGCACAGAGAATTCTTATTTTGTATAAAGCTTACTTTTATCCAGTAGAATAGAATGCTTTAAAAAAATCCCTATCGGTTTGATCACAAGGTACTTTTTTCAGGACTTTGAAAAAGTGCTGAATCAGCACTTTTTAACACTGTGGGCAATGGGAAAAACATTAAAAAATCTTCTTCTCCAGATCCAGCAGGCAGAATCTTTTGATATTTGGTATGCAACATTGTGGAGTGGATCTGATTGAAGTTTGTTCAAATCGGCCCCTGGATTAATATTTGGGCTCACTATAGAAGCTTGAATTCGAACTTAGTGCATTTCAGGCAAATTTCTTCAAAAATCTTCTTCTCCAGATCCAGCAGGCAGAATCTTTTGATATTTGGTATGCAACATTGTGGAGAGGATCTGATTCAAGTTTGTTCAAATTGGCCCCCTGGATTTATATTTGGGCTCGCTATAGAAGCCTGAATTCGAACTTAGTGAATTTCAGGCAAATTTCTTAAAAAATCTTCTTCTCCAGATCCAGCAGGCAGAATCTTTTGATATTTGGTATGTAACATTGTGGGGTGGATCTGATTCAAGTTTGTTCAAATCGGCCCCCTTGGGTTATATTTGGGCTCAGTATAGGAGCCCAAATTTAAACTTAGTGTATTTCAGGCAAATGTCTTTGAAAACCTTCTTCTCAAGATCCAGCAGGCAGAATCTTTTGATATTGGGTATGCACCATGCTTGGGGTGGGGGGTGGGGGGGGGGTGGGAGGGGGGATTCAAGTTTGTTCAAGCCAAGTCCCTGGGTTCATATTTGGGCTCACTGTGGTAGCCTGAATTATAACTTAGTTCAAAATGAGGAATTTTCTTTAAAAATCTTCTTCAGATCCAGCAGTCGGAATGTTTTGATATTTGGTATGCATCATCCTTAGGGGGGTGAGATTCAAGTGTGTTCATGCCATGTCTCTAGGTCCATATTTGGGCTCACTATGGGAGCCCGAATGATAACTTAGTTCAAAATGAGGAATTTTTAGCTCACTGAAGGGAGCTTAACTTATCACTGGCCGTCCGTCGACGCCTGTCGTCGTCCGTCGTTGTGGTGAACATTTTTCAAACGACTTCTGTGAAACCACTGGTCCGATTTTCACGAAACTTCATGTGGATGTTCATTACTATATGGCAGTTCATGTTTGTTCAAATGAAATGGTCACGTCCCTTGGGGGCTCTGTATGGGAGATTCAAGTTTGTTCAAGCCAAGTCCCTGGGTTCATATTTGGGCTCACTGTGGTAGCCTGAATTATAACTTAGTTCAAAATGAGGAATTTTCTTTAAAAATCTTCTTCAGATCCAGCAGTCGGAATGTTTTGATATTTGGTATGCAGCATCCTTAGGGGGGTGAGATTCAAGTTTGTTCATGCCATGTCTCTAGGTCCATATTTGGGCTCACTATGGGAGCCCGAATGATAACTTAGTTCAAAATGAGGAATTTTTAGCTCACTGAAGGGAGCTTAACTTATCACTGGCCATCCGTCGTCGCCTGTCGTCGTCCGTCGTCGTGAACATTTTTCAAACGACTTCTGTGAAACCACTGGTCCGATTTTCACGAAACTTCATGTGGATGTTCATTACTATATGGCAATTCATGTTTGTTCAAATGAAATGGCCACTTCCCTTGGGGGCTCTGTATGGGGCATAACTCTGATAGCACCGTATGAATTATAGAAAAATTATTAAAAAATCTTCTTCTCCAGAACCAGTGGGCAGAATCTTTTGATACTTGGTATGCAGCATCTTGGTATGGGTCTGATTCAAGTTTGTTCAAATCGGCCCCCTGGATTCATATTTGGGCTCACATAGAAGCTTGAATTCGAACTTAGTGCATCTCAGGCAAATTTCTTTGAAAATCTTCTTCTCCAGATCCAGCAGGCAGAATCTTTTCATATTTGGTATGCAACATTGTGGGGTGGATCTGATTCAAGTTTGTTCAAATCGGCCCCCTGGATTCATATTTGGGCTCACATAGAAGCTTGAATTCGAACTTAGTGCATTTCAGGCATATTTCTTAAAAAATCTTCTTCTCCAGATCCAGCAGGCAGAATCTTTTGATATTTGGTATGCAACATTGTGGGGTGGATCTGATTCAAGTTTGTTCAAATCAGCCCCCTGGGTTTATATTTGGGCTCAGTATAGGTGCCCAAATTTGAACTTAGTGCATTTCAGGCAAATTTCTTTGAAAATCTTCTTCTCAAGATCCAGCCAGCAGAATCTTCTGATATTGGGTATGCACCATGCTTGGGGTGGGGGGGAGATTCAAGTTTGTTCAAGCCAAGTCCCTGGGTTCATATTTGGGCTCACTGTGGTAGCCCGAATTATAACTTAGTTCAAAATGAGGAATTTTCTTTAAAAATCTTCTTCTCCAGATCCAGCAGTCGGAATGTTTTGATATTTGGTATGCAGCATCCTTAGGGGGGTGAGATTTAAGTTTGTTCAAGCCATGTCCCTAGGTCCATATTTGGACTCACTGTGGGAGCCCGAATGATAACTTAGTTCAAAATGAGGAATTTTCTTTAAAAATCTTCTTCAGATCCATCAGTCGGAATGTTTTGATATTTGGTATGCAGCATCCTTAGGGGGTGAGATTCAAGTTTGTTCAAGCCATGTCCCTAGGTCCATATTTGGACTCACTGTGGGAGCTTGCATTGTAACTTAGTTCAAAATGAGGAATTTTCTTTAAAAATCTTCTTCTTCAGATCCAGCAGTCAGAATGTTTTGATATTTGGTGTGCAGCATCCTTAGGGGGGTGAGATTCAAGTTTGTTAAAGCCAAGTCCCTGGGTTCATATATGGGCTCCCTGTGGGAGCCTGAATTATAACTTAGTTCAATATGAGGAATATTCTTTAAAAATCTTCTTTTTTTTTTAGATCTACTGGTCAGAATCTTTGGATATTTGGTATAAGCTTTTCTTAGGAGGAGCAGATTTATAACTTAGTTCAATATGAGGAATATTCTTTAAAAATCCTTTTTTTTTTAGATCCACTGGTCAGAATCTTTGGATATTTGGTATAAGCTTTTCATAGGAGAAGCAGATGCAACTTGTTGAAATCAATTCTCTGGGTTGATATTTAGGCTACCATGTCAGGTGAGGCCCCTTGGGGCCTCTTGTTTTATTTTCCCAGTTGCTGTCCAGTAAAAATAAATCATGATTTGACAAAATTGGAGTAAAATGTTTCCTGTAACCCTTTACCTATCCAAAGCTATTTGAAAGAGAATACTGTCTGAAAAAATTGTAATTTTCAAAATATTTAACCTTCTTTTACTGAATTTTTTGTTGAAACAGAATTCATAAATGTGTGCATTTTCAAGAAATCTTCTTTGAAACTACAAGGCCAAACATTTTGAAACTTAATGTGACTGATGACTGTAACCCCCTCTACCAATGATCCTTATTTAATCTTCATCGGGTTGCAATTATGGCTGCAATTGTGGCTTACAGTTACTATGGAAACCCTATAGGAAATCACATTTTCATCATCTTCTCTGAAAGTACTGTGCCATTGTTAACCAGACTTGGCAGGCATGGTCTATGAGAGGTTCTCTACAACTGTTACTCATTTTCTTCCTGTTGGATGAAAAACGTGGCCGCCAGAAGCATTCTTTGATTCTGATTGGTCAATTTTGAAAACTCTTCCCCTCTGAAACCACAGGGCCAAATGTTTTGAAACTTTACATGGTTGATGACTCGGACACCCTCTATCAACTTTCCTCATTTAATGCTGATCGTGTTGCAAACATGGCCACAATTGCAGTTTATTGTTACTATAGAAAAACCCTATGGGAATCCCATTTTCATCTTCTCTCTGGAATTACTGAACCGACGTGAACCAAAACTTGGCAGGAATGGTATATAGGAGGCCCTCCACAAACGATCCTCTTTTTGTTCCCGTTGGTTGGAAAATAGGGCCACCAGAGACATTCTTTGATTCTGTGTGATGTATTCAGATGTTTTGAAACTTCACGTGATTGAGGACTGGGACACCTTCTACCAAAGATCTTCATGTAATATTGATGTAATGTTGCAAACATGGTCACAATTGCAGCTCATAGTTACCATGGAAAGCCTATGGGAAATCACATTTTTAGCCCGACCGTTTACAGTGAGGGCTATAGTAATGACTTTCCTGTCCATCTGTTAACATTTAGAGTTTTGGATAAAGTTTGTGGTAAAGTTTTTTACTGAAGGTTCAGGTGGGTTTTTTTTTTTTTTTTTCCTGTTTAGTTGACATTTGGAGTTGTGGTTAAAGTTTGTGGTTAAAGTTTTTTATTCAACCTTCAAGTACAGGCTACACCTGGTAGTTCTTGTCTGATCATCACGAAATTTCATATGCAGGTTTTAGGTCATGTCTACATGAGAACGTCCCCTTTTGGTCGTGATTGGTCAACCTGTATGGCTGCCCGAGCCCAAAACCCGAAAACAATTAGCACAGTCTACAGGTCGTATTTATGAAGGGATTTCATTGTAACTTGGTAGGATGCCTCTGTATAATGCCTAGATGAGAACATCACCTTTTGGGCATGATCTGTCAACCGTGATGGCTGCCCAAGCCCAAAACCCAAAAACTTTTAGCACAGTCTGCAGGTCATGTTTAATATGGAGGGATTTCATTGTAACTTGGTAGGATGACTCCGTATGATGTCTAGATGAGAATTTCCCCATTTGGGTGTGATCTATCAACCGTGATGACTGCCCGAGCCCAAAACACGAAAACCTTTAGCACAATCAACAGGTCATATTTATGGAGGGATTTCATTGTAACTTGATAGGTTGACTTCATATAAAGTCTAGATGAGAAAGTCCCCTTTTGGACGTGATTGAGCAACTATGACGGCTACAGGGGAGCGAAGGCCAAAAACCTTTAGCACAGTTTACAGGTCATATTTATGAAGGGATTTTATTGTAACTTGGTAGGATGACTCCAAATAATGTCTGGATGAGAACGTCCCATTTTGATCGTGGTCATTCAGCCTTGATGGCTGCCCGAGCCCAAAAACATTTAGCATAGTCAAAAGGTCATATTCATGGAAGGATTTCATTGTAACTTGTTAGGTTGACTCCATATAATGCCTAGATGATGACATCCTCTTTTTGTCGTGATTGGTCAGCTGTGACGGCTACAGGTGCCCAAAGCCCGAAAACCTTGAGCACAGTCTACAGGTCATATTTATGAAGGCATTTCATTGTAACTTCATAGGATCACTCCACATGATGCCCAGATGAGAATGTCCCCTTTTGGTTGCGATCATTCAACCACGATGGCTGCCCGAGCCCAAAGCAAGAAAACCTTTAGCACAGTCTACAGGTCATATTTATGGAGGGATTTCATTGTAACTTGATAGGTTGACTTCATATAATGTCTAGATGAGAACGTCCCCTTTTGGACAACTGTGACGGCAACAGGGGCCTGAAAACCTTTAGAACAGTCTACAGGCCATAATTATGAAGGGATTCCATTGTAGCTTGGTAGGATGCCTCCAAATAATGTCTAGATGAGAATGTCCCCTTTTGGTCGCGATCATTCAGCCTTGATGGCTACCCGAGCCCAAAAACCTTTAGCATAGTCTATAGGTCTTATTTATGGAAGGATTTCATTGTAACTTGTTTGGTTGACTCCATATAATGCGTAGATGATGACATCCCCTTTTGGTCGTGATTGTTCAACTGTGATGGCTACAGGCGCCCGAAGCCCGAAAATATTGAGCACAGTCTACAGGTCATATTTATGAAGGGATTTCATTGTAACTCCGTAGAACCACTCCAGATGATGCCCAGATGAGAATGTGCCCTTTTGGTTGCGATCATTCACCCATGATGGCTGCCCGAGCCCGGAGCCTGAAAACCTTTAGCACAGTCTTCAGGCCATATTTATGAAGGGATTTCATTGTAACTTGGTAGGTTGACTTCATATAATGTCTAGATGAGAACAGCCCCTTTTGGACACGATTGGGCGAGTGTGATGGCTACAGGGACCCGAAGCCCAAAAACCTTTAGCACAGTCTACAAGTCATATTTATGAAGGGATTTCATTGTACCCTGGTAGGATGACTCCAAATAATGTCTAGATGAGAACGTCCCCTTTTGGTCGCGATCATTCAGCCTTGATGGCTGCCCAAGCCCAAAAACCTTTAGCATACCCTATAAATCATATTTATGGAAGGATTTCATTGTAACTTGTTAGGTTGATTCCATATAATGCCTAGATCATGACACCCCCTTTTGGTCATGATTTCCCCGTGGGAACCCCGGGAAGTAAGCAGCACTTGTTTACTGTGGTAAACCAGTTCCGCTTTACTAGTAAAATAGGACCCAGTCACCAATGCTTGGGGTGAAAGTCCTCTAAAATGGGCAACATGTGGATCAACGATTGACTAAACTTGACTTCATCTCTATGTTGTGTCACGATTAGCCATGGTGCATAAATATATGATGTTAACCACCAACAAAACAAAACAAACAAAACATGGTCATGATTGCTCAACTATGACTGCTACAGGGGCCCGAAGCTCGAAAACCTTGAGCGCAGTGTACAGGTCATATTTATGAATGGATTTCACTGTAACTTCATAGGATCACTCCAGATGATTCCCAGATGAGAATGTCCCCTTTTGGTTGTGCTCATTCAACCATGATGGCTGCCTGAGCCCAAAGCCCGAAAACCTATAGCACAGTCTACAGGTCATATTTATGAAGGGATTTCATTGTAACTTGGTAGGCTGACTTCATATAATGTCTAGATGAAAACGACTCCTTTTGGATGCAATTGGGCAACTGTGATGGCTACAGGGTCCCCAAAGCCTGAAAACATTAAT
The DNA here is from genome assembly GCA_031216915.1 of Pictodentalium vernedei. Taxonomy (NCBI): domain Eukaryota; kingdom Metazoa; phylum Mollusca; class Scaphopoda; order Dentaliida; family Dentaliidae; genus Pictodentalium; species Pictodentalium vernedei. The sequence continues at coordinate 280,264,650 of CM062296.1, read as the reverse complement.
CACGGTCCAGAGGTCATATTTATGACAGTATTTCAATGTAGCTTGGTAGGATGACACCAAATAATGTCTAGATGAGAACATCCCCTTTTGGTCATGATCATTTAGCCTTGATGGCTGCCTGGGCCCAAAACCCAAAAACCTTTAGCATAGTCTATACATGTAGATCATATTTATGGAAGGATTTCTTTGTAACTTGTTAGGTTGACTCCATATAATGCCTAGATGATTACATCCCCTTTTGGTTGTGTTTGGTCAACTGTGATTGCTTCAGGGGCTCAAAGCCCCAAAACCTTGAGCACAGTCTGCAGGTCATACATATGAAGGGGTTTCATTGTAACTTCGTAGGATCACTCCAGATTATGCCCAGATGACAACACCCACTTTTGGTCGCGATCATTCAACCATGATGGCTTCCCGAGCCCAAAACCCCAAAAACTTTAGTACAGACTACAGGTCGTATTTGTGAAGGGATTTCATTGTAACTTAGTAGAATGACTCAGTACAATGTCGAGATGAGGACGTTCCCCTTTAGTTGCAATCGGTGTACAGTCGTGGTTACACAGGCCTGAAGCCCGAAAACCTTTAGCACAGTCTACAGGCCATATTTATGAAGGGATTTCAGTGTAACTTGATAGGATGACTCATTTTGAAATAATTTCACTGTAACTTGGTAACTTTCATTGACAAACGTTAACTGTGAGGGCCACATACATTAACTGTGAGGTCATATTAACCCACCCCTCAGCTCTTTAGTACCGTGTACACCTCATATTATTTTTATTAAAAACATAGCATACAGGGAACAGAAATTAACATATTCCCAATTATCACAATTCTTGTCTTATTTCATAATCCTTTCATAAACATTGAACATTATCCTTTTCATCAAACACAACTCATACACAAGTTAAGCTACAGTGTCATTGACACTTTCATTATCCCCTCGCACAAGAGAGGGATATAGCACAGACCGTGCTCCGTCCGTCTACTTGTCAGTCTGTCTGTCAGTCCATTCGTCCATTCGTCAGTCCATCTGTCTGTCCGAACTTTCTTTATGCCATAATTTAAACAAAAGTTAACAGATTTCAATTCTTTTCAGTACATGCCTCTAGGTCAAGGTTGATGATCACAATCATCCAATGAAAATTGTTGAAGTTATTGCCCTGCCCAGCCCTCGCCAATTAGGCATATTTTTTTTCTTTCTTTCCTCCAATATGCATTTTAACTCTTTACAGTCACTTCATGTGGAACTTTTTTTTAAACTCACGAAATGGCTCTGACTATTTTGTGTCTAAGCATTGCCAGTTGGGCTGCATGCGTGACATCACTCTAGTTATATGTAGTTCCAGGTGAGCAATTACAGGCTCTTTAGAGCCTCTGGTTTTAGTTCATAGCCACCGTTGTGTCAGTCACGAAAACTCAACCCCACAATGGCGATGCGAACCCTTGTTTCAAAATGCACCACCGCTTCAGGTGATTGAGATGGAATACACTTGATGCATACTGTAACTTTATTATAATTGTGTTGTGGTCACAGTACAGGTAGAGAGATTCTGAGTTGGATGGAAATCCCATTGAGCAAACCAACAGTTTTATATAACTGATCATTTTTTTATTTATTTTCAGTGGGTTGGTGAAAAACAGAAAGAGTTTCAAGTAAATTCCATGCAACTGTTATACTACCAGGCTCCACTGTCTGCTGTAATTCTGTTTTTTATAATACCATTCTTTGAGCCACTGACAACATTCCATGGTGCCCTGGCTTCTTGGCCTTTTGAAGCAATGGTTTGTTACAAATGGGTATTTTTCTAATTAGTTAAACAATTTTTGTACTAACACTGCACACTAACACTGATAATCACAGACAAATTTTTTTTTGTCTCTTACCACATTTTTGGCTTTCTGTTTTTGCATTGCCTATTTCATTCCATCTTTGTGGTGGAATCCTTTACTGGCAGTGTACTCCTTCCCATATTTTGAACATTCATTTTATCATATTAACCCTATCTCTGTCACCATGGCCAATTCGAGTCCTTTCTGTCTGTTTCCACATCACTCAGAGTTTCACAAATTGCGAGAATGGTCGTTTCGTTCCTGTGACGTTCTCGCAAATGCTTAAGGAGACGCATTTACTATTCCCGCAAAAATAGAAGCATTTTTTCATCAGATAAAATTTAATAAAATTTTAGAGCTGAAATGATTAAATGGTTTTCTTGATCGATTAATCACATGGATTAACCTTGGTTAACTGATTAATCACTTGCCCTCATAGATAGCTGAATTATTGCTGTACCGTTGATGATTTATTTAATTAAAATTTTACTCAACATAATGGACAAAACCTGTCAGCGCCATATACAAAAATGTCCATTCACATTTTAGTAGGTTTTCAATTTTTGTCTCAAAACATAGCTTATGACCCTTCATTGCAATGAGCTTGTTGAGCTCGTTCCAATGAGAGGTAATAAGCTATGTTTTTAAGACAAACATTGAAAATCTTTAGTAATTCAAGAATTCCTTGTGCAAGTATCGTCTGCTACTGCATTTGGTGAAGGGTTGAGAATGACCATTTCCAGCTACTGATACAGTATAATGATCATGCAAGTGAACAAGTATGTTAGCACGTAACTGGCATGCATTACTCTGTCTCATATAATTGATGTGAGCCAGTGTGACAATGTTTGCCTGTTTTGGAGCAAGTTTGTTCCTTTGTTTACCCATATAATTCCGTAGTTCAAAAGTAACGGTTAACCGATCAATTACTTTTTTTATTGATCAAGACGTTGATCATTGGTTAATCGATTAATCGGTTAACTGTATCAGTTCTAATTAATTTCTATGAACATGATTACTGCAATAGCCTTTGATGAGGTGGTTGAACAATCTAATGATCTATGTATTTGAAGATAAATAAGCATAATTCATGTGATGAAGACACATGTTGGAAATGGGTCGCGCAAAAAATAAATGGATCCCGCAAAAAATATTTGCGGGATCCAAAAATGGGTCCCGCAAAAAATAAATTTGCGAAACCTTGATCACTGTTTATCTCATTAACTCTCTCTCTATCCCGAGAGAGAAAGAGAGAGAGTGTGTGTGTGATAATTCTAAACAAATCAAAAGTTCTTCCACCTCCAAACAACAGAAGAAGAAATTTGATCAATGAACTCATAAGCGGAAGAGAGAGAAATGTCAGAGACAGAAACAAAGAAAGTTCGAATCGACCATGGTGACAGAGACAGGGTTAACATCAAATGACCCATTATGGCATATCATCTGCAGCCCATCTAATAAATATGTGACCTCAGAAGTCAACATGATGTAGCATGTGAGTTAGTTGATTTCAGAAGTAGAAGTGTATTAATTTAGCTCAACTTGACAATGTCCATACGTACGTGCGTGCGTGCGTGCATGTGTGTGTCCATCCACAATTCCTTTTGCACACCTTACAGGGCGCAGCTCTCACCTAATCTTTTTCAAATTCATATGTAGCTTTGGCGTGATGTCCAGATGGGAGCTATTGAATTTTTCTGGATTTTGTTGAAAAACATGACTGTCAGTAGCCATCTTGGATTTGGATATAAACTGTCCAATAATTCCTTTAGCACACTCTTCAGGTCGCTGCTCTCACCCAATCTATCCAAAATTTGATATGTGGCTTTGGGGTAACGTCTAGATGTGAGCTATCAAATTTTTCCAAATTTTGTTGAAAAACATGGCCATCTTAGATTTGGCATATAAATTGTCAACATTTCCATTAGCACACCCTACAGGCCGCATCTCTCATCCGATCTTTTTCAGATTTCATAAGTAGCTTTGGTGTGATGTCTTGATGGGTGCTATCGCATATTTCTGGATTTTGTTGAAAAACATGGCTGCCAGCAGCCATCTTGGATTTGGATATAAATTGTCAACATTTCCATTAGCACACCCTAAAAGCCACATCTCTCACCTGATCTTTTTTGAATTTCATATATAGCTTTGGTGTGATGTCTAGATGGGAGCTATCAAATTTTTCTGAATTTTGTTATAAAATATGGCTGCCAACAGCCATCTTGGATTTGGCATATGAATTGTTAACAATTCCATTAGCACACCCTGCAAGCTGCATCTCTCAATTAATCTTTTTCAAATTTCATATGTCGTTTTGGTGTGATGTCTAGATGGGAGCTATCAAATTTTTCTGAATTTTGTTGAAAAGCATGGCTGGCAGTGGCCATGTTGGATTTGGCATATAAATTGTCAACAATTTCATTACAAGACCCTACAGACCACACCTCTCACCCGATCTTTTTCAAATTTCATAACTTTGGTATGGTGTCTAGATGGGAGTTATCAAATTTTTCTGCATTCTATTGAAAAAGATGGCCACCACTGGCCATCTGGGAGTTGACATATAAATTGTCAACAAATCCATTAGTACACCCAACAAGCCCAACCCCTCACCCGATTTTTTCAGATTTCATATGTCGGTTTGGTGTGATGTCTTTTCTGTAGATACTTGAGTGAATGACTTGGCATTACTGAATCTTTCTATTCAGTTCAGTCCCTTCATGGACAAGTTGAGCTGTAGTGTCATTGACACTTTCATTGTTTTTGAGGTTATTTAGTTCATTAACTGTTTACTTAACGGGACTAGAAGACAACATTTGTGAAAATGGTATTTGAGTAACTAAAATTTTCATTTTTTGCTTAAAAAACATGGCTTATGACCCCAGGGTTCCTGCTGGGCATTGGATTCAAGGAATGGCCTTACATTTGACTAAGGGCTTTGGAATCTTGGGGAATCTGCCAGTAGGCCTTGAAAAGCTTTGAATATTCACGAAATGAAAAAAATGCCGACAAAGCACATTATCATAGCTGAATAGCTTTATATGCCATAGTTTGTGAAGACAAAATTCTAAGTAGGACCCTTCGGTCATTACCCCCTCCTCCCTCTTCCCTTCAAGTGAAGTGGAAGGTGGGGGTAATGAGTGGAGGGTCCTAGTTAGGACTACTGAAGGTACAGCCTTGAAAATCATTTTATTTGAGTATTGTAGCACCTTGAAAAATGCTGAATATCGAGAAACCACCTTGAATAGCCTTCAGTTTTATCAGTCCTTGCTTGCAGGAACCCTAGATCCCTCAAGAGCGCTTGTTCCACTGATGTGCTATAAGCTGTGTAAGGAGATTTTTATACCTTTTTGCTATACTTTCAAAGTCTACCTCCAGTGGCTTTGCAGTTTCTAGTCAAGTCTTGGCTGCCTACAAAGGTAGCCAAGACTTGTGTAGAAACAAGGTATTTAGAAAACAAGTTCCGAGCTTACCCAAACAATGCATGTTGGGGCACCTGTTCCTTTGCATTAAAAAGTTATCAAAGTCAGAATTAAGCCCTTAAGGGTTAAGTAAAGCATTAAATTGCTCATTATGTGATAAAAAGTATCTCAAATTTGTCATAGCTTGATATGAAATTTCTGAACCCAGTCACTAAACTCTTTTTGAGTCAAGGTTTTTGATTCAGAAATTTCATATCAAATGCAACTCGTTGGAGATCTGCTATCTATGAACATTCCACAATTTCAGTGAGTTGAATGCTGGATTGTAGAATAAATTCAAGTGGTTTTCACTGGAGGACAAAGATGTCAGAAGTAATTTTCTTTTGATTAGCTAAAAAAAAACTGGAAAAATAATATGTGCACTTTTGTGGTTATTGTGTGGTATGGATTGTCATAACCTTAGCTAAAGACTCTGAAGGAGATTGAGAGGAGTGCATAACGACTGGGAAGTCCAAATTAGTACTCAATTTGTCTGGAAAGAATTCTCTTCATTGTCAGAGTTGGTAGAAAGTTTTCCGTAATTTTAATCATCCGATTACAGCTCAGAATAATATGTGCTAAACTGTCTCTGATCATGTGGTCCCAATTTTTATGTGTGCTCATACTATGTATGGTACACATAATGCCGGCATCCGGGGTGGCCATCCGTCGTTTGTCCATCCTTTGTCCACCTGTCTGTCCATCCGTCTATCTGTCTGTCCGTCCGGCATCCGTATCCATTTCTTTGGCATTAGATAACTTGAAAAACATTGCTTGGATTGTCAAGTTACTTTATATTTGTGTTCAGGTTACTGATGTGCCGAGGTGTGTAGTTTTATTTTATCCTTCAAATTGAGAATTCTTCCAATTCCTTTGGCATGAGATAACTCAAAAAATATCAATCCAATTGTCATGTTACTTTATATATATCTTCAGGTTACTGATGTTGTTCCAAGCTGTATAGTTTTTGGTGTAAATCTGTTATTTTGATCCTGAGATATCAACCCTTTATCCTTCGAATTGAAAATTCCTCCAATCCTTTGGCATTCGATAACTTGAAAAATATTGCTTGGATTGTCAAGTTACTTTATATTTGTGTTTAGGTTACTGATGTGCCGAGCTGTATAGTTTTTGGTGTAAATCTGATAATTTCATCCTGAGATATTAACCCTTTATCCTTCAAATTGAAAATTCCTTCAATCCCTTTGGTATTCGATAACTTGAGAAGTATTGCTTGGATTGTCAAGTTTCTTTATATTTGTGTTCAGGTTACTGATATGCCGAGCTGTATAGTTTTTGGTGTACATCTGATAATTTGATCCTAAGATATTAACCCTTTATCCTTCAAATTGAAAATTCCTCCAATCCCTTTGGCATTCGATAACTTGAAAATATTTGCTTGGATTGTCAAGTTACTTTATATTTGTGTTCAGGTTACTGATGTGCCGAGCTGTATAGTTTTTGGTGTTAATTTGATCCTGAGATATTAACCCTTTATCCTTCAAATTGAAAATTCCTCCAATCGCTTTGGCATTCGATAACTTGAAAAATATTGCTTGGATTGTCAAGTTACTCTCTATTTTTATACTGTACCAATGACCCAGACTTAGCTGGTGCTAACTCTTAAATTCTAGGGCCAAACACAAATTTTGCCCCCCCCCCCCCAAATCCCCAAAATTTGCATCAAAATCCAAAAATAGGATGTCCTATGTGGTTCTCCATACTTTTGTCCACTGTGCATGCGCAGTGTCCAGGAAGTAACAAAATTGGAGCCAAATCCTCATTCTTTGTTTGGCCCTTCAATCAGTAACATCACACTGATATCTGTGCTTATAATCTCAGTTTAAATGATGCCAGACACAAAATCATGAAAGAAATGGTGGATCTAAGGATGAAATAAGAGGATGAGAGGGAGAAACAGTGGAAGGATGTGTTCAGGGCTGTAACTTATAATTTTTATGCAAAATTATTTCATGTTCCCTAATTTCGGGGCATAGACCTGATGTTTACATTCTTGCTATGAAATTTCCACAGTTTGTTCAGAGTTTCCTCTCTCCCTTTCCTTTATACCCCCCTTGCTATTCTCCCATGCTCTTGGCATAATTTTTGTAATTTTTTTACTGAAATTTCTTGGGAGTTTTTGCTTGGTAACAGAATGTTTATTCTGTTTTTCCCCATGGTTACGTCCTCACCCTAGGGTGGTTAGGCGTTTCGGTCATGCATCTACCATCCGATGTACTGCAGTTTCTTCTCAGGAAGCCTCTGTTTTACATCGGATAGTGTTAAAATTGGTTACTGATTTCGGGCCATATTTCAGTGCCTGGAGTCTTGTTTGCAGTTTTTATTCACTTTTGTTTATGTTGACAATGGTTACTTCTGACAGTGATTCCTTGTCTTCTATTAGTTCTACTCATAGCCAGATACATTAATATTGTCTGCAAATGTAACATTAATTTTTAAACATGTTTTAAAAATTTTTGTCCACACTTAGGCTTTTTTGGGATCCATTTGGGCTCATCGTTCCCATTGGGAACTTGGGCTCATCTTGAAAATTTTTCGAAAATTTTGTTTTCTTTTGAATTAATTTTCGAAATGTTTGAAATGGATTATTATTATTATGTATCTTTGTTTTCAAAGGTTGGTGCGAGAACGATGACTGTTTAATATTTTTTCAACATGAAAGAATATTGTTCAATTTTAAATCGAGGAAGTCTTCCTCTGATTCTCATGTTCATTGTATTTGTTGTAGTCTGTGTACTCGCACTAATTCTTGCTCAGTGTGTGCCAATTCAGATGACAAAGTTGGAGACGTGTGTCATGGTATATTGTTAGTGGTGAGAGGTCCATGCCGGTCCTCTCTCCACAGGGTCACTCTAGATTTTTCAGTCTCATTTTCAGAGGAACAAGAACAGGGTGATGTTTCCGTGATGTCTTCAAAAGTGTGCTTCCGTCATCGCAATAATGAGCTAGCGGCAAAGTGCTCAAGGAATGCGGCAAGTGCCTAAGAGGTCCCATGTAGGAACGACGGTCACTTGTCGCCTGCTAGCTCCTCCGTGAAGCAATCATTCACGAAATGGTTGTGACACCGAGTTTGTCCGTTGCGGTCCAGGAGAGGAGAAGGAGTGTTTGCGAACACTATAATCTCGGATCAGGCACACCCGGCGACGATGGATTGGAGGATGGAATGGAGAAAGCTAGTCAGTCCAGTAGCTAGCTCATCCAGGTCTACCCAGACCACGAGCGAGAGAGGCCCCCTCTCTCTTACAACAACATCTGGGCCCAGATGTTGTTGTATGTAACATTCGTTAGTCGGAGCATACGTCTACTCCTCCTGCTCGGGACGCTCCGTCGCATAGACAGTCTGACGCAGCTTGTCTGTTGGCTTCCTCATCCTCACGTCAGCACACACGACCGCACCTTGGCTATGTGACCGCAGATATCCAGCCTGCTTCGCCGACCAGGGAGTCCACGTTGACCAGGTCACGCCATCCGCTAGCCAAGGACACGAGGCCTTTCCAGTCGGGACGTTCACATATGAGAAGTATGCAGGAATTAACGTCCCAGGAGCTTCCAGCGGCTAAATTACATAAGACCGCGGCTCCACAGGCCTCCGTGACGGACTTGCTATCACAGATAGCTCATTTCATCGCAGCATCCCAACAGCTATCAGAAACTTTTTCAGTAAAGAAACTGTCTGAGCAAGCTGGGTCGGTTCGCTCCCCTGCAGAGTCAGAAAGGGCCGACCGAGATTCTTATGTGGTCCAGGCGGATGGTAAAAGGGAATCAGCGCAGCTGAAATTTTCCCTTTCCGAACAACTTATGATGGCCGTAGATTTCATCCGGCATCACCTTTTAGAAGTTGTTTCTCCAGACCAAAACGCTGCGTTACCTAATAAGAAACTGAAAGCGTCCCTGGACACAGACTTTTTTCGGCCGGAGTTTCTGACCCAGTCCAGAAATGTCACACGAACTTTTGAACTTTTGAATGACGCTATATTCAAGCTAGCCTATAAGACTTGCAAATCCGGCTTCTTATCGCCTAGCGCTATAGAGCTGCCTTTCATCAATGCTAGACATAGATTTGAAATGGCAGGACAAGGCGTGCTGAGAGTTCCTCTGCGTTTGGACAACCAGGTTGAAGACCTGGACTTGTCATTGCCGGTGTCCATGTCTATTAACTCCTGTATACTGGAGACGACAATCTCGTCTAATAGAATTAATTTAGATGCATTATCTTATGCAGATCACCTTACCAGAGCGTTATCATTACGTCTAGAAGGGAAAGAATTCCAGGATGTCCAAACTTCCTTAAAAGTTCTGTCGAGGGCTATAGCATATTCTACGTATAACTCCGTCCTTTCAGTGGCAATATGGAGTTAGTCAGACGTGATGCTGCCCTGGCTGCATCCACAAGAGTGGATAGTAAGGTGAGAAACTCTCTTCCAGTCGCTCCGGTCTCAAGAGAGCTTCTCTTCTACGTTAAGCTTTCTACAATCTGTAATCAGATTACTAAGAAAGCTTCGGATTCTCTGCTTTCAATTCCACTTTGAAAAAGTCGGACTCAGCAGGGAGGAGTAAGGCAGGCACTTCAGGGGGCGAATACGTCCAAAGGAAGTTCCTATAGAGGATCTAAGAAAGCCTCTACGTCTTACTCCGGAGACCGTCAGGTTAGCGACTCACATAGGGGTTGTAATGCTGGCCGAGATAACCGGTCAGATGCCCCTAGGTCGACTGGGCGAGGTGCGGCTTGTGGAGGATGTGGTTTCTCCTCCCGCAATCCTCGCTGGGCCAGGAGGTGATGGTCTAAACCTCTATTGTGTTCCAGTGGGCGGAAGGCTGTCGAGATTCTTAACCAATTGGTTGTCAATTACGGACGACCCATGGGTGCAAGGGGTTATTTCCGAAGGTCTAAAACTGTCCTTCAAGGAAAAACCTCTGTTAACTCGAAGTTCACGCTGGTCTCAGCTTCCGTTAAACGTTCAGAAGAGAGATTCGCTTCAATCAGAAGTTCTTCTGGACAAGAACGCTATAGACGTAGAAAACCAGGAATCTCCAGTTTTCTGCAGTCACATGTTCCTGGTTCCAAGATCCAAAATTTTATATGGAGACCATCTGATCGGTCAGAGCGAGCACTCAAGTGAACGATAATGCTGCGAGCATAGATCTCAAGGTTGTGTACTTTTATGTCATGGTACATCCCGCGTTTAGAAAGTACCTTCGCTACGCTGTCCCAGGAGTTGTTTTCAGTTCCGAGCAATGATGCTCTGGTCTGAATTTATCGCCCTGGGCCTTCACTCGAATAATGATCTCAGTTATGACCCATTTCCGAGCTCATTCGTCTGTGGTAACGTCGGCCTACTTGGACGACATTCTTCAGGGTTACGGCAGCAAGTTAACGCTTCAGATTGATCAGAGTCTGCTTCAATTGCTCCGACGTCTCGGTTTCATAGTAAACGAAAAGAAGTCGGATCTAGTGCCGTCCAAGTCATTCACCCACATGGGAATGAGCTTAGAGACGCACAACAGTCTTGTTCGTCTGCCATTAACCAGAGTGATATTATTCAGTTGTTACGCTCGCTTTTGTCTTCACTCAGATGTAGTAACAGCGAGAGAATTCATGAGACTGACAGGTTTGTGCGGACCCGCTGCGGATCTTATTCCGATGGAGCGGCTATGCACTCGTCCCCTCCACATATATTTTAACTCAGAATTGAGTGTGAAGACTCATTTGCTCGAACGAACATCGTCTTGTCGAATCATGTGAAACATGAGATTTAGACTTGGGCAGATATTCAGTGGTTAACTCCGGGAGTTCCACTGCAAGTGTCGGATCCGATTTTTATGATATTGACTGATGCGAGTCAAACAGGTTGGGGCGCAACTTTGAGCCCATCAGATTCGAGGTGCCAGGGTCTTTGGGATCTGCAGTTCCAAAACAAGCACATAAACATCAAAAGATGATGTCAGTTGGCTTGCGCTACGTCAGTGGATGAACATCATTCAGAATTCCCATGTTCAATTTCTGTCCGACAATTCGACAGTAGTACCGTATATTCGGAGCCAGGGAGGCACTCATTCCATTCCGTTGTTCAATCTAATGGAAAGAATCCTTCTGTTTGTCCTAGAGCATCAAGTTCTTCTATCGGTCCGTCATATTCCGGGTCGTCTGAACGTTCTAGCAGACTCCCTTTCTTGGAAAGGCCGTATGTTGCCGTCAGAATGGACTCTCAACAAACGAGTATTTAATCAGATTTGCTACCTATTGGATCGTCCAATGATAGACTTATTTGCGACGCATCTCAACAATCAGTTGCAGACGTATGTGTCTCCATGCTCAGATCCTCGAGCGTTTGCAGTAGATGCCCTCTCGATATCTTGGGACGGAATGATAGGATACACGTATCCTCCTGCTCCGTTGATTCAGCAGATATTGCTGAAAATCAAGCAATCTCAATGCAAGATTCTGTTGGTAGCATCTCTGTCACCCCAGAGACTATGGATAAATCTACTCAGGTGTCTGTTGTGGGACATTCCGCTGAAGCTTCCTCCACAGGAGGACCTTCTTTCACAGGGAAAATCGTGCACACTGCATCACAACCCGCAAGGTCTCAACCTTCACGTATTTCCGTTGTGCGGTCCTTCTTGCACGGCAAGCATTTTACAGGACGAGCAGTGGACGCAATTTCTAACTGTAGGAGGACCTCCTCTTCACTAAATTATGCTGCAAAGTGGAAGGTTTTCTATCAGTGGTGTAGGGATCATTCTATTGATATTTATGATCCATCCATTCCAGACATTGCTAAATTTTTATACTGTACCAATGACCCAGACATAGCTGGTGCTAACTCTTAAAATATAGGGCCAAACACAAATTTTGCCCCCCAATCCCCAAAATTTGCATCTAAAACCAAAGAAAACATGTCCTGAATGGCCCTCCACACTTCACCTCTACTGCGCATGCGCAGTGTCAAGGACGTTCCGAAATTGGCGCCATTAATCATTCTAAGTTTGGCCCTTCATCAGTTAACATCTGACTGATCTTTGTGCTTGTAAATCTCAGTTTAAATGATGCCAGACACATAAATATTAGTGAAATGGTGATTCTAAGGAGGATAGAGAAGGAGGAGAGGAAAAATGTGTGACAGAATATTATCAGGGCTGTAACTTAAAATTTTTTAATGAAATTATGTTAAGTTACCTATTTTCGAGGCAGCAGCCATTTTGTTGTCATTCTGATTATTTAGTTACACTGATTTTTCAGTGTTTTCCTCTCTCCCTGTCCTTTAAGTCCCCCCTTGCTATTCTCCCATGCTTTTGGCATAGTTTTTGTAATTATTATTACTAAATTTTCTTGGGAGTTTTAGCTGAATAACAGAATGAATTCTGTTCTTTTCCCCATGTTTACGTCTTCACCTACGGGTGGTTAGGCGTTGTGTTCTGCATCTACCATCTGATGTTCTGCAGTTTCTTCCCTGGAAGTCTCTGTTTTGCATCAGATAGTGTATTTTTGGTAACTGATTCCGGGCCTGGGTGCCTGGAGTCTTATTTTAGTGTTTTTACATTCATTGTTTACATTTACAACAGCCCTCTGTGTGAGGGGGGGATTTCTGGAAAATAATATCTTGAGGTTATTTTAATCATAACTAGATACATTATTATTGTTCGTAAGTGTTGAATAAATTGTTTAAAATATTTTTAAAATTTTTGTCCACACTTAGGCTTGGGATCCATTGGGGCTCAACGTTACTTTTCAGAAACTTGGGCTGTTCTGAAAAAATATTTTTTCAAAATATTTTGATTTCAATTATTTTTTCTATATTAATGGATCATATTATTATTATGTATTTTGATTGCCAGGGGTTAGTGCGAGTACCAGGACTTGTTTTCTTTTCACATTGAAAGGATATTGATCAATTGTTATAAGAGGAAGTCTTCCTCTGACTTTTATAATCATTCTATATGTGGTCAGTGTACTCGCATTAACTCCTGTTCTGTATCGTATGATTTCGATGACAATATGGGAAGCGTATGTCACGGTATGTTAGTGGGGAATTGGACACTCCGGTCCTTTCCCCGCAGGGTCACTCTACTTTATCAATTTCTATTTCAGACGATCAAGATTAGGGTGATGTATCTGTGATGTCTTCCAACAGTGTGCCTCCGTCGTCACAATTAATGAAGGGCTAGCGGAAAAGTGCTCATGTAAATACGCCAATTGCCTAAGAGGACCCTAGTAGGTTCGACGGCCTTTGACGTCCGCTAGCTCGCCGGTGTAGCGTCCATTCATCGAATGGTTCGGCAGCCGGGTTCGTCCGTTGCGGTCTAGAAGGAATTTTGGGGTGATGCGAGCACTATAAATCAACCAATGCCCACCCAGTGACGGCGGATCAGAGGGAGAACGGAGGAAGCCTTTTAGTCCGGTTCATAGCTCGTTCTGGTCCATCCGGACGGCGAGCGAGAGAGGCCCCTCTCTCGTACAACAACATCTGGCCCCAGATGTTGTGGTACAAAATGTTTCGCATTTGGAGCATACGTCCGTCGCTCGGGACGCTCCGACATATAGTCAGTCCGGAGTAGACTGTCAATAAGGCTTCCTCATTCTCATGGTAGCGCACACGACCGCTCTTGGGTACGTGACCTCGGATATCCAGTCAGCTTCGCCAGTCAGAGAATCATCGGCGACCAGGTCACACCATCCGGTAGCCAGGGACACGAGGCCTGCAGACTCCGGACGTTCACATAGGAAGTGTGCGGGAGTCAACGTACACGGAGCTTCCGGCGGCAATGCATCGTAAGACCGCTACTGCACAGGCCTCGGGAACGGACGTGCTTTCCTAAATAGCACAGTTTATCGCAGCGTCCCAGCATCAACTGAATCTGTCGCATATTTTTTATCCGACGATGCTGGGTCGGGACGCTCCGCGGAAGCGGGTACGGATGTCCGAAAATTTCATCTTGTCCGACAGGATACCGAAAGGGATTTGGAGGATTTCGAGCTTTCCCTTTCGGAACAACATATGCTGTTGTGTATGTCATCTGACTTGGTCTTCTACAGCTTCTTTCATCGGACCAGAATGCTGCGATGCCGGATAAGAAACTGATAGCGTCGGTGGACTTAGAAATTTTTTGGTTCGGTTCAGGGACATCGTCCCTCAGTTCCGACATAGTCCAATAATGTCACACAAACTTTCGAATTATTGAACGACGCTATATATATTATTATTATATGCTTGCTATAACCAAGCATTTCTGGTTTCTTGTTCGCAAAGTTACGGAGATGTCTTTCAAAAGTGTGCCTCTGTCGTCATAGTTAATGAAGAGCTAGCGGCAATAAGTGCTCATGGAATATGTCTATCGCCTAAGAGATCCCTTGTAGGATCGACGGAGTGACATTCGCTAGCTCCCCCGGTGTAGCGTGCATTCATCGAATGGTTCGGCTGCCGGGTTCGTCCGTTGCGGTCTAGGAAGGAGATTTGGGTGATGCGAGCACTTTAATTACTTTAGTACTCACCCAGTGACGGCAGATTGAGGACAGATCGGAGGAAGCCTGTTAGTCCGGTTCCTGGCTTGTCCAGGTCCGTCCGGGCTGTGAGCGAGAGAGGTTCCTCTCTCGTCCAACAACATAGGGGACCGCATGTTGTGGTTCAGATATTTTACATTCGGAGCATATGTCTGTCGGTCGGGACGCTCCGTTATATTGACAGTCCGAGAGACTGTCCATAATGCTTCCTCATCCTCACAGCAGGGCACACGACCGCACATTGGCTACGTGACCTCGAGTATCCGATCAGTTTCGTCATTCAGTGATTCCACGGCGAATATGTCACGCCATCCGGTAGCCAAGGGACACGAGGCCTATACACTCGCTCGCATATTGGTAGTATGCACGGGGTAATGATCACAGAGCTTCCAGCGGCAATGCATTGTAGGACCGCTTCTCCTCAGGCCTCAGTGACGGACGTGCTATCCGAGTTAGCACAGTTGTTTCGCAGCATCCCAGCAATTGACAGTTTCTTGGTCGAATCAGGAATTATCCGATGGCGCTGGGTCGGTGCGGTCCGCGGTTGCATCAGGTACGGACGACTGAACGCTTTATAGGGTCCGACAGGATGGCGAAAGGGATTCGAAAGATTTCGAGTTTTCCCTTTCGTAGTATCGGAAGCTGCCATTCATATCTTCTGGCATTATCTTCCAGTGATTGTTATTTCGGACTACATTGCTGCGATGTTGGATAAGAGACTTATAGCGTCATTGGACACGGAATTTTGGATCGGTTCAGGGACATTGTCCCTGACTTACCGACGCAGTCCAATAATTTCATTACAACATGTGTTTTATTTTTCGACGCTATATATATGCATACAAGCCTGCTACCAAGCATGATAGTTTAGTTTCTTGTCCGCATTGCTCATTTCTGCCGTTTTATCATTTATACGTATAGTTTATTTTGGCAGAGCAGGGCATACCGAGAGTTCATATGCATCTAGACGGCGTGGTTAAAGACTGGAAATATTCTTTTTCGCCGTCTATGTCTTTTCCAACCTCAAGGTTGGAAACGACAATGATGTCTAGTAGACTTAACTTAGACGCTTTATCATACGTAATCCACCTTACTGAGGCATTATCATTACGTCTTCAAGAAAAGATTTACGGGATATTATTCTCAATGTGATTTCTTTTGAGGGCAGTAGTTTGTTCACGTATAACTCCGCCCTTCAGTGGCTGATTGGAGTTGGTTAGATGTGACGCAGCCCTAGCTACATCCACGCGCGTGGATAGTAAGGTTAAGAACTCTCTCAGAGTGGCTTCGTTCTCGGAGAAGCTTCTCTTCGACGGCAACTTTTCAGCAATCCATGAATTGCTCGATTTACACGTTCTCTTGTCTATCTAGTGTTACAAGAGATTCAGACTGGGGCAAACATTCGGTGGTTGACTCAGAGAGTGCCACTGCAGTTGCCGGACCCGAGTGTTGCAGTTATGACGGTTGCCAGTCAAACAGATTGGGATATAATATTGATCCCAACGGATTCGAAGTGCCAGGGTCTTTGGGTTCCGCAGTCTCTAAGCAACCAATTATCTTCCGCGGAATAATGTTTTTTAGGCTTGCTTTATGTCATTGCATGAACATTATTCAGAAACGCATGTTCAATTCCTGTCCGTTAATTCGACAGTAGTGGCGTATCTCCGAAACCAGGGAGGCACTCATTCGTTTCCGTTATTCAATTTAATGGAAAGAATCCGTCTGTTGGTTATAGTACACCAAGTTCTGTTTCGGTCCGTCATATTCCGGGTCGTCTGATTGTTTTACCGGACTCCCGTTCACTTAGGGGTCGCTTGTTGCCGTCAGAATGGACTCTCAACAAACAAGTATTCAATCAGATTTGCTATCTATGGAAGCGCCCAATGATGATTTATTTACGACACAGCTTGCTAATCAATTGCAGACGTATGTGTTGGCTTGTCCGGATCTCTGAGCTAATGTTGTTAACGCTCTATTGATCTAATAGGACGGAATGATAGGATACGCGTATCCTCCGGCGCTGTTGTTTCGGCAGGTATTGCTAAGATAAACAACCAAACACATTTCTGTTGATAGCATCTCTATCTTCACAGAGACCGTGGGTAATTTACTCCGTTGTCTACTGTGGGACTTAACGTGAAATCTTCCTCAATGAGAGGATCTTTTTTCGCTGGATAAATCGTGTCATCTTTATCACAACCTGCAAGGTCGCAACCTTCACGTATTCCGTTGTGTGGTCCGTATTGCATTGTAAGCATTGTACTGGACGAGCTTTGGACACGATTTCTTACTATAGGAGATCCTCTTCTTCGCTATTCTATGCGGCTAAAGTGGAGGCTCTTCCGTCGTTGGTGTAGGGATCATTATGTTCATATTGTTGATCCCTCCATACTACTCATTGCAACTTTTTAGTATACTTGTTTGACAAGATCTACTGCAGCCTGTTATTATTAAGGTTATAGGTTTATGTTACCTCATACCTATGCACTCTAGGTTAGTTTACAATTGAGTCTTATGTCTCTTTATCTAAGTCAGTTAGTAACTTTTTGATAAATAGACTTAGAATCTTTAGATTAAATTCCTATATGGAATTTAACTTCGGTTCTTATTTAGCTAAGTAATCATTTGAGCCTCTGAAAACAGTAGTTTTCAAATTCTGACCTTTTAGACAGTAATTCTGTTGGTTTCTCTTTTACTGAAGAGTCAGTGAGTTTCATGCACTATCGATGGATGATTTTCACTTTCGTAGTTTCGGAATCACTACTTCCTTTACTATTTAGGTTGGATTTTTGCATGATAGTTAGGCTCCTAATATCCGGAACCTATTGTTATTAAGGTTCTTCCGTCTTCGTACGGGCATAGGCCTTTACTCTCTCCGGTTAGAGTTTATGTATTTATAAACAGATATCTGTTTATTACTACGGGCGTAAGCTTCTTCTGTCTTTGATGCCTAATAGAAGGACGTTACGCTCCATTCTATTGCTAATGGATTCTATTAACTATCGGTACTGCTTATGGTATATCATTGACTCAGCAGTTGTTCTTAAGATGTCGGCTCATGAAGTAAGAGTTCTTCTACATCTTGGGCTTACATTAATAGTGTCGCTATTATAGATTTTTGAAGGCTGCTCATTGCGCTCAGCCATCCACATTCATGAATTTTTATCTCAGAAATATCGAGTCCATTTCTGGAGGCCTCTATTGTTAGGTCTATTATCTACTGCTCAGAATGTCATTCACTTAACAGTTGCTACTATAGCTAGGTAGGCTGTCTGTTTCGGCAGTGACTCCGTTCTGCTGCCCTCTTCGCTCTGGGCTATTTGACCCAGGGCAAGAAAAAGGGGGGGGGGGGGGGGGGAGAGGGTGTTCCCTTGGGTCACCTGTTTTACTATGAAAACAAGGGGATACCTCCTCCGGAGTTAGTAATTCTGAGCTGTTATTGGGATGGTTGTTTAGTGAGAAGTTTATGTTCTAAAATTCATTCAAGTCTTAGTTTTTAAAGTATAGCTTTTGAATATTGCATGTGTCAACGGACATGATTATGCAATCCTCAGACACTTTTAAGGAGTATAAGAGTCTCTATTCTCTAGACTTAATTTATTTATTGGCTTACTTTAAAAATTATTAGTATAAGGATTATATTGGATATTAATAGAGTACATGGATGTATGATGCTCAATTTTGGAAGGTGTTGTATCTTTCTAATTTATCATAAATAAGAAAGATATATGTAAGGCCTATTACTTCTTTTTCCCAAGAGGGGATAACTCTGTTTTATATTATTGAGCGTATTCCATCTTGCTCTATGTCCTTGGCCCTCCAGCCTTTTTACTATTCAGCTATGTCTGGGTCATTGGTACAGTATAAAAATGTTAAAAAATTTATAGTAATTTCTATATTTTTTATACTTACCAATGACCCAGACGGGGATGGCCCTCCCAGGAGTTGGGAACTCTTGCCTCCCCGCTGAGTACATAGCGCTTACCAGGCACTGGTTATTAGAATGATTAATGGCGCCAATTTCGGAACGGCCTTGACACTGCGCATGCGCAGTAGAGGTGAAGTGTGGAGGGCCATTCAGGACATGTTTTCTTTGGTTTTAGATGCAAATTTTGGGGATTGGGGGGCAAAATTTGTGTTTGGCCCTATATTTTAAGAGTTAGCACCAGCTATGTCTGGGTCATTGGTAAGTATAAAAAATATAGAAATTACTATAAATTTTTTAACTTTTCGGGTGTACTTGTTTGACAAGATCAAACTGCAGCCTATAACCATTAAGGGTTATAGGTCTATGCTATTGGATACCTATGCTCATGATAGCTTACAGATTGGATCTAATGTCTCTTTATCTAAGTTAGTGAAAAACGTTTCGATAAATAGACCTAGAACCCTTAGGATAATTCCTAAGAGGAATTTAGCTTGGGTTCTTCTGAAGCTGAAAGAAGTACCAATTGAGCCTTTTGATACAGTGGACTTCAAATTCTTATCTTATAAGACAGTTTTTCTCTTAGCCTTCTCTTCTGCCCGAAGAGTCAGTGAGCTTCATATTCTATCGGTTGATGATTCTCACTATCGTAGTGTTGGTGATACTATTACTTTAACTACTAATGTTGGATTTTTGGCTAAGAATCAGGCTCCTAATAAGTATCCTGAACCTATTGTTATTAAGGCTCTTCCGTCTTCAGACAGTCATAGGCCTTTGCTTTGTCCAGTTAGAGCCATGCGTATTTACAAACGTAGATCTGAGTTTATCAGAAAGGGACATAAGTGTTTCTTTCTGTCTCTGCTGCCTAATAGAAAGGACATTACAGTCCATTCTATTGCAAGGTGGATTCAATTAACTATCCATACTGCTTATGAAAAATTATCTTCAACTCAGCAGTCTGTGCTTAAGATGTTGGCGCATGAAGTAAGAGCGCTGTCTACATCTTGGGCTTATGCTAATAGTGTCGCTATTACCAATTTGATGAAGGCTGCATATTGGTCTCAGCCTTCCACATTCACAAATTTTTATCTTAGAATATTGAGTCCATTTCTGGCAACCTTCGATGTTTAGGTCCGTTTTCTGTTGCTCAGAATGTCGTCCACTAAACAGTTGCAACTATAGTTATGCAGGCTTTCTTTTCCGGTAGTGACTTCGTCCTGCTGCCCGCTTCGTTCTGGGGTATTTGACCCAGAGCAAGGGGAAGGTGGGGAGATGGTGTTACCTTATATCACCTGCTTTATAGTGAAAAGCTAATGTCTATCTCATTTATGTAATATTTTTAAAGTGCAGCTCGGTGTGAAGCATTTGTATATGTCACGTGTCATACGAGCGCTGATATACAATCCTCAGACACTTTTATATGAGTATAAAGAGTCTCATTCTCTGGGCTTTCTTTATTTATTGGCTTTCCTTTAAAAAGATTAGTATAATGGGTTGTACTGGATGTTAATAGAGATCATTGATGTTATTGTGCTCAATTACGGAATGGTATTGTGTCTTTCTTTTTTGGTACAAACAAGAAAGATACATGTAAAACCTGTTCTCCTCTTCTCCTTGAGGGGATAATTCTGTTTACATGTAATTGAGCCTATTGGATTTTCCTTTATGTCCTAGACCCTAGGTGTAAACCTGATAATTTGATCCTGTGATATTAACCGTTTATCCTTCAAATTGAGAACTCCTCCAATCCATTTCTTCGGCATGCTATAACTCAAAAAATATTAATCCGATTATCAGGTTACTTTATATATGTATTCAGGTTACTGATGCGCTGTGCTGTATAGTTTTTTATGTAAATCTAATAATTTGATCCGGAGATATGAACCCTTTATCCATCAAATTAAGCACTCCTCCAATCCATTTCTATATGTACCCATACCATGTATGGTGTACATAATGTCGGCATCCGGGGTGGCCCTTCATCATACAGCTTTCTACTAGTTGTGCGTATGGGTACACATCTGACGATTTCATTGGCCTATTTTTAGCTCAACTTGACAAAGTCAAGCTGAGCTATTGCCATCACTTCTCGTCTGTCAGTGTACGTATGTGTACCTTAGTACATAGCCATTGTGCATAAGTATGTGACACCTTAAACGCCAATAAATAAATTAATATAGGTTCGGATCAATCATTGTCCAAGTTACTAAAGACTTTTTTCATTGATAGCCCAAAAACTTGAAGGCTAATTCCAAAGTGGAATTTAGCCTAGTGCTTGCTAAAACTCTTAAGAAGCTTCATTTGAACCTTCACATTTTGTGGAGTTTAAGTTTTTGACATTTTAAAGGGTATTCTTACTTGCTTTTGCTCTAGCTAGAAGATTTAGTGAACTTCATGCTTTGTGAATTGAGGATTCACATAATCAAAGTTTGGGTAATTCTATTACCCTTATTACTCAAGAATCAGACATCAAACTACCTTCTCCTATAATTATTCATGCTTTACAGCCTATGTCCAGTGATGGCTGTAAGAATTTTTGTGAAGCGGTCAAGTGTTCATAAGGAAAGTAAGAAATAGGTCCAGACAGAAAGGATATTTCAGTTCATTCTATTTCTAGATGGATTCAGTCCACTATCCATATAGCTTATACAGTGGAACCCTGTTAATTGAATGACCACTTTGCCAATGAAAATTATTCAATTAACAGGAATATTCAATTTACAGGGATTGTGTCACTTTCCTGTATTCTGGAGGTAAACTTAGCATTTATTCTATTATATCTTGTTTGACAGAGCTCCGTGTATTGGATGTACCGAGGCCAAATAGGTCTATAAACAAAGTAAAACTGGGGAGAGTCAGGGCAGTTTCTCAACAGGTTACAAGGTTTTTTATTCAATTAACAGGAGTTTACTCTATAACCTATATTCAATTAACAATAGGTATGGGAAATGGTTTTGTGTTGGGAAATTATATTCAATTAACAGAATTATTCAATTAAGAGGTATATAGTGCACTTGTCTACAACCAATGCTAACCCTGCTTGTGTGGAGTTAGTATGTTGGGGAGCTGACAGTTGCTTGGTGGTTCTCTCCGGGTACTCCGGCTTCCTCCACCTGTAAAACGTGTCATGGTCATGATTAGCCATTGTGCAGAAATATGTGACCATAAACACCAATAAATCAATAGTTAAGAGGTATCCAATTAAGCGGGCTCCACTGTAGTAATTTATCAGATAGGGATAGTAGTATGAATAGAATCTCTGCTCATGAGTTTAGAGCTTTATCATCCTCCTGGGCATTTGCTAATTCTATTGCTCTATCAGATGTTATGATGGCTGCTTACTGGATGCAACCTTCAACATTCACTTCTTTCTACCTAATAAATCTAGAATCTGTGGCAGGTAATTTAAGATGTCTAGGTCCCCTGTCTGGTGCTCAGAATATTATATAATTTAAATTTCAAGCTTTTGCATTAGGATGCTTGACATTTGCCTACCTCTTGTTTTGCAAAGTATTTCTTGCAAATCAAAGGGGAAGGCGAGGATATTCTCGCATACAGTTTGGCTTTTTAGTGAAAAGCCTGCGGCTCTCTCTTTTGGCTATGGTGAACCACAATTAACTCTTAGCACCCTGATAGTATTTGAAATTTTTCGGGCATTGACTCCATAATGCCCATGCAGCATGAAAAATTTAACAAATTATATCTTGTTTGACAGAGCTCAATGAGCTCTGTCAAACAGGCTATAATTTTTAGCTGCGACCAGCAGCTCTATAAGTGGCAATGTCGGTCTGTCAGTCTGTCTGTCGGTCTGTCTGTCGGTCGGTCGGTCTGTCTGTGACCAACGAGTTTGTCTGTGACCAACGAGTTTCAAAACTCAATAGCTTTTGAAATACTTGATGGAATGACTTTATATTCGGCATGTAAGTGTATCTTATTGATGTCTAGCCACTGTTCAATGCATGTGTTGTTCCAAATATTTTTCCTGGAGTTATGGCCCTTGATGAACTTAGAATTTTGTGAGATTGCACCACTCGTCGCAGCTACGGCGTCGATGTTGCGATTTTTTAAATCCTCAGTTGCATTGTGTGAAAACTTTGGTATTTTGACATCAGAGTGCACAGAGATAATGCTAATGTTTGGTATACTGTTTATTTCTATATAGTTTTAGAAGTCATGAGCTCATTCCATACAATTACTCATGATTCTTAATTTTGATATAAATTGTCTTAATTTTGCAGGGCTTAAAATCCATTTGATTTTGCGTGAATCACAGTTGATTCGCGCCATGTAGAGTCACGCGAATCATATGTTACTAGACTGTGACGATCATAGGAGCCAGATCTGGCCGCTCGTCGCAAAGCGACGAGCGTTTCAGGAGGGGGAGGGGGGGGGGCAGAATTTTTTTGAAATGTACTATTAAATGAAGCGTTCTGGTGGCTTCTGGGTGAAAATTCTCTTGGTGTTTTGAACAGAGAAAATTACGTTTTTTAAGCAGCATGTTTCAGAAATCCAAATTCGGACCCACTGACACCAACTGTGTTAAACGTTACTTGAATCAGGGGGCCGGAGACGAGAGTACATGTAATAAAACAGTACATAATTCACCTTACCTGACCATGCTCATTGCTGTGAGTTCAAATCTTCCGACTTCAACATTTCTGACATGTGACGGCCTGACTCGAATACTACAGTTCAATTCAGAATTGCCTGAGTTACTTTTTTACCGCTTGAAAATTTGAAGC
The DNA here is from genome assembly GCA_031216915.1 of Pictodentalium vernedei. Taxonomy (NCBI): domain Eukaryota; kingdom Metazoa; phylum Mollusca; class Scaphopoda; order Dentaliida; family Dentaliidae; genus Pictodentalium; species Pictodentalium vernedei. Next base: position 280,241,169 of record CM062296.1, on the reverse strand, counting down.
TGTTGACCTTCCAAGTTTGGTGAAGATTAAATGAAACAAATGTTGAGAAACGAAAGTAAGCAGTTAAAACACTATTGTGAAAACATTGTCTCAGTTGCTTTCTTTCATTTCACAACATTTATCCCGAAAACTCAGCTGGTTCAACGTGAGCACTGCAGTGCACGTGTAAACAACAGATCGAACTGACGACGTATACACAAAATTCTCCAAATAGGAAATGCCTTGAGTTGATTGAAACGTCATCAATTTTTGTCGTGGTTAGAAAACACCAAACTGTGTTGGTATTATCATGTGATGCCAGAAATAATGCGCTCAAGAAACATTTCTATTATATCCAATTACATTTGTTGTGAGATGACAATTAACCCGTCATCTCACAACAAATGGATTGAATTTGATTCATTGAAAACATAATCCACAGAGCATTAGCATTGATGATCCGTTTGGACAAATAACATGCACGTTTCCATGGCATGTTACTATCAGAGGCAGACCTACTAGTACTTATTTATTTATTCGTGTTTAAGATCACTTTTCTGCAGCTAATTGTGACCGCAACAAAAGGGAAAAGTCGAGTTTAGACAAACGTTCTGTTCACCCCAACGCTGCCTATTTTAAAAGACTTCCACCTCAGGCCGTTGGTTACCGGGTCCTGTCTTACCAGAAAACGGGAATCTGTTTACCACAGTAAACAAGCACTGATTCACTTCCCGGAGTGGGGTAGTGGCATAGCCACGAATCAATATTGGGGGTATGTATAGATATTTTAGTCATGTTAAATATCAAGTACATTTCCGAGGCAAAGTAACCAGTTGGTAGCTCAAGCTGGGGAGGAGGGGGGGGGGGGGGAGATGTGGAATTTGTGGCCGGGGGCCATGCCTCTAGCGACATCACTGGTTCCTATGCCTCAGAAATGTACCTGGTATTTAACCAAATTATTTCGTTTATCAAATGTTTTTTTCTGATGGAATTTGATATGTAGCTTCAGATACTGCCATGATGTGATCATGTCAGTATGCTTTCAGATGAGAACAAAAAAGTAACTTGTGCATAACTTGCACTAACACTATTGAATCGAAAATTGGAAATAATTGTGCGCGACAATCACCATTTACAGATACATTTTATGGCTTGTCCGAATACAATATTCGGACGAGCCTCAAAATGTATCTGCCAATGGTGGTCGTGTGTGCACAGTTGGATGCATGTATAAAAATCAGAAAAGTTCAAACACTTTCGTGGTCATCTGTGTCAGAAGCGCTGGAATCAGAGGATGACTTAGCACCCGTTTGAACCTTCAACGTTTTGGCCAACTTTTTAATGCGTCTTTTTTTAAGTCCCTTTGTTTTTGAGTTTTTGCCCGAAACAAAATCACGAGCTGTTTGGTCAATTATGACCAACTTGGACTCCGGTAACTGAAATGATCAAATCCATAAACATCGAGGGCACTGTTTGGCAATCACACACGTTGTCAAGGAAACATCCCACAGTTAGGCAGACCAAGAATTCGGATTATGCAATTAACACAGAACTCCGGTCTCAGTCTCTGAAAGAACTGGGGTTTTTTGAATGAATAATTAATGGTTTGTCACGCGAATCGTTGGACAGACTCACGCGAATCAACATGGATTCGCGCAAAGGCATTATGCGTGAATCGAATCGCAGATTCGCGTCGAATTTTAAGCCCTGTTTTGATTTAAATTGTCTCATGTTGCCTCTTGATGCATTTATATTTTGGTCCCCTTAACCAAAATTAAAGCATTTGTGATAGGCTATGGTCTTAGAAGAGGTAACAAGTCTTACTCCAGTTTTGATTCTTGTATCCTCATAGTTATTGCATCCATCAATGATATTTATCTATCACTCTTGGATGTGAATAAATCCTGTTTTATCCTAAAGCTGTTTAAGAATTCCTACTGTCTGATCAACGTTTCCATCAACACTATCACCATGAACTCCTGAATATTAATGAGCTGTTCAATGGTAACAAAGATAAGGGTAATACATCCCTATCACTTTTGGTACCAGTCAACACATACTGAATTTTTTTTTTTTTTTTTCATTTTCTTGATTATTTGTTTCCAACACACATTATTCCAGAAATTATAATGAATTCAAAAACAATATTTATATCTAGACCCTCTAAGATATGTGTTATCCATACATCACATCAGGTGTAGTTGTGAGGGGGGGGGGGGGGGGGTATATATGTGTACACACGGTGGAGAAAGAGAAGCCTGCATAACAATAATCCATTCTTACATTAATAGTGACTGCTTACATGAACATTAATAACTAACACAAACATACCACTGTGCATATCTATTAACACTAATAATACAATAGCTCGTAAAAAAAAAGCAAATATGGAGAGCAAAACACAGGGTACAAAGTGCCCACACTCCATAGCAGATGTATTAATTAATATTCATAAATAAATAAAACTGAAGACTGCAGTGACACAAATTGTGGGATATTTTTTTCGATGAAAGGTCATGGCAGTTAATTATTCTCCCTTGTGATGAGCCATCCATTATATCTTGTGATTTTAAATCAAAATAATAAAATAACACTATGCATGTTTACAAAAAATGCTTTATTAAAGATATTGGTTTCAGCTCAGTCAGTGAGTTCCCTATAGTTTATTCAATTGTTGATCACTAAAAATTATAAATATACATGTAACTGCATTGTAGATTTGTCAACAGTTTACAAAGTCATATGGCATCAATTGCACTTTCTTGCCTCCTTCTATCTGTGAAGATTGCCATTTTAGATGGCCGATTTTGGTGAGCCTTTAATTGAATTAGTGGTCTGCAGAAATCAGGGTTAGGCAGATGTTTACTTTCTGCACAATTTGGACTTCAGGCAGGTGACTGTGGCCCAGTGTGATTGCCCTCCTGAAAATGACAAGCCTGTAGCCCTCCATTCTGTTATCTATTCAGCATGTCTGGGCCAGTGGTAATGGTGGATAAATAATCAAAATTTCAAGTAATATCTGTATTATCAGTGTACCCACCACTGGCCAAGACAGGAAGTGCTTTCCTGTGAGCTATTAACTCACACCTCCCCACATTAGAACTATGACACTCAGCAGGCATCATAAACGAATGGTTATTGGCAGGAATTGAGGACACAGAATTGACTGCGCAGAAGTCATATGTGGAGGACTGTACATGACTGTAGTTTGTTTTTAGCTCAACTTGACAAAGTCAAGCTGAGCTATTGCCATCACTTCTCGTCCGTCGGTGTACGTACTTACGTCCGGGCATATGTACGTACGTACGTCCACAATTTCCTTCAGCACACCTCACAGGTCGCATTTATGATCAGATCGCTTTGAAACTTTGTATGCTTCTTTGGGGTGACATCTAGATGGAACCTAGCGATTTTCTTCAATTTTCATTAACCCTTAAGTCCTCAGATTAATTTTAAAGTATTTATGGCCTTTTTCTGCTTTCATAGTTATTGATGACTTGGCAGTGGTTCTACATCACTGCTGGCTGCCTATACAGGCAGCCAGCAGTGATGTAGAACCACTGCCAGGGAAAATTCAGTCTACACACAAGAGTAATAAAAAAGATTACACAAGGGAGCACCTGCTTCAATGCAATATAAAAGTGGCGGTTTGGGGCTATATGGGGGCTTAAGGGTTAAAAAGTGTTGCCGCGGCCTACTTTCTTAGAACTTAGTTTAGTCAGACCTCAATATTTCCCTTTGGCACACCCTACAGGGCACATTTATGATCGGATTGCTTTGAAACCTGGCATGCTTATTTGGGGTGACCTCTAGATGGGAGCTATCAATTTTCTTCTATTTCCGTCAAAAAATGTTGTCACGGCCAACGTTCTTAGAACTTAGTTTAGTCAGACCTCAATATTTCTCTTTGGCCCACAATACACAGGGCTTGCCTTGAGTCCCGACCGATCGGCCCCGAGAGGCCCCTTCTCTGGGCTTTTTTTCGGCTCTGACTTTTTTTTTCTGTCTTTGCTCCCGAAATCTCAGTGTTGGTAGGTTTGGGCAACAAAATTTTGCGAGATTAATTTTTTTATTCATGTCTCATTCGCACAAGTGTGATTACAATAGAAGCGGCAAATAACAGATAAAATAATAATACAAACTTTTTGTCTGATTCAAATTAACATCCACCTAAATCCGCATGAAAACTGAGAAAATCCCAAGATTAAACAAAAAAAAAACACCAAACACATTTACGAAACTTCAAAAGCACGCTTGTCAACTAATGGGGGAATTCCCTTCAATCCCACAATACTACGGCCGGGTACATCCGATCCTAACATGTGAATAAATGCAACACTGGACACAGAAACTGCCATCAAAATAAATGTACAAAATAAAATAAAATGTGTACCTGTGTCTACGTGGAGAGGTGGGGGCCGGGTGGGGGGGGGGGGGGGGGACATTCCATTTCTGAAATATCCGAAGCTGTGGGGAATTTTCATAGATTTAAATTACTTAAACGGTAAACTGAAATGTTTGGTTTTTCTCCAGTTTTTTTCTTTGAGACAACCCTTGCATCGGGAATACACACCCCACAATATGTATGAAACGTACTAAAATTTTATCAACAAAAAATCCAAAATGTCTCTGTACGAAATGTCCAGCACCCACATGATAGGTCCAAATCGTTTCGTCCCCGGGACGATTCGTCCCCTAACATAGTGGGACGTTTCGTCCTCGAGACACTGACAGAGTGGGATGTTTCGTGCCCACCCAGAGACGAAAAGCTCACTTGAATAGCAAATCATTAAGATGATATGGGATGTTGGATTTTTTTCATGATGTAACAAGACATGATCACATCCTTAGAAATGGTTTGCCAAACCAGTTTTAATGATAGTTACTATCATAAGAAACACATTCCACTGGAATGTGTTTTTTATCTACCTAGATTTTTTTTTTCTAAGCAAAAGCAATCAACTAAGGTCGCCATTGGAAAGAATGTAGCAACATAAAATTACCCGAAAAGCCCCGACCTCAATATCTGGGGGACTTTTTTCAGGCCCCCCGCAGGCCCCGACCTCAACATCTGAGGGACTTTTTTTAGGCCCCGACCATTTTACTCAAGGCAAGCCCTGACTACAGGGCACATTTATGATCAGATTTGCTTTGAAACCTGGCATGCTTGTTTGGGTTGACCTCTAGATGGGAGCTATCGATTTTCTTCCATTTACCTCAAAAAATGTTGCCGTTGGCAACGTTCTCAGAACTTAGTTTAGTCAGACCTCAATATTTCCTTTTGGCACACCCTACAGGGCACATTTATTTATTTTATGCTTTGAAATATGGCATGCTTGTTAGGAGTCACCTCTAGATGGGAGCAATTGATTTTCTTCCATTTCCATCAAAAAATGTTGCCGCTAGCAACGACCTTAGTTTAGTCAGGCATCAATATATTCCTTTGGCATGCTCTACAGTGCACATTTATGATCAGATCGGTTTGAAACTTTGTATTCTTGTTTGGGGTTACCTCCAGATGGGAGCTATCGATTTTCTTCGATTTCCGTCAAAAAATGTTGCCACTGGCAATGACCTTCGATGAACTTATGCAGTTATGCATCAATATTTTGCTTTTGGCACACCCAACAATGCACAGTTTTGACCAGATCACTTTGAAACTTGGTATGCTTGTTTGGGGTGAGCTCTAGATGGGAGCTATCGATTTCCTTCCATTTCCGTCAAAAATGTTGCCGCTGGCAACATTCTTAGAACTTAGTTTAGTCATATTTTAAAAATTATAACTATACATTTGAACATTGTGATTTGTCAATTGCACTTTGTTGCCTCCTTCTATCTGTGAAGATTGCCATTAGAGACGGCCAATTTTGGTGAGTCTTTGATTGAATTAATGGCCCACAGAAATGCTGTTAACATATTCCTTTGGCACGCCCCACAGGACACATTTATGATCAGGATGGTTTGAAACCTGGTATGTTTGTTTGGGGTTACCTCTAGGTGGGAGCTATCGATTTTCTTTCATTTCTGTCAAAAATAGTTGCCAATGGCAACAACCTCTGATGAACTTAGTAAAAACTTAGAGCAGTTAAGCATAAATATTTCCCTTTGACACACCTTGCAGCGCACATTTATGATTGGATGCCTTGCAAACTTGGTGTGCTTGTGTGGGGTGACATCTATATAGGAGCTGTCGATTTTCTTCCATTTCTGTCAAGAAATGTTGCCGCTGACCTTTGAACGTAGTTTAGTCAGACCTCAATATTTCCCTTTAACACGCCATTCAGGGCACATTTATGATCAGATCACTTTGAAACTTGGTATGTGTGTTTGGGGTGACCTCTAGATGTGAACTATTGCTTTTTTCATTTCCATAAAAAATTATTGTCATTATCACCAGCCTTAGAACTTACTGCATTTGTGCATCAACTTATCCCTTTTGCACTCTCTGCACGGTATATTTATGAATTTCCATAAAAAAAAACATTGTCACAAGTAATCACTTTCTACTTGGAGCATTTGTGCATTAACATCTTCGTTTGGCATGCCTCAGAGGGCACATTCATTATCAGATTGTTTTGAAACTTTGTACGCTTATGCAGGGTGACAAAGATAGGAGCTGTTGATTTTCTTTTCATTCCATCAAAAACTGTTGCTGTTAGCAACAATCCCCGTGGGAACCCCGGGAAGTGAATCAGTGCTTGTTTACTGTGGTAAACGAGCTCTGTTTTACTGGTAAAATAGGACCCAGTCACTAATGCTTGGGGTGTGAGTCCTCTAAAATAGGCAACATGGGGTATAAACGATTGACTGGCCTTGACTTTATCTCCATGTTGTGGTCATGATTAGCCATTGTGCAGAAGTATGTGACCTTAAACAACAAAAAATAATAATAATAATGTTAGCAACAATCTTTGAATTTATTGCATTTGTGCATCAACATTCTTCATTGACATGGCCTACAGGCCACATTTATCATAGGATTGTTTTTAAACTTGGTGTGCTCATTAGATAAGAGCTTTTGATTAGCATTCTTTTCTGTGAAAAAAGTTGCCATTTACAATAACCTCTGAACATACTGCATTTGTGTATCAACATTCTTCCTTTAGCCAGTCGTACAGTTTATATTTAAAAATGCATGGATTACTCTGACGTTGTGCACACACAATGCTGTTATGTTAAAATTTCATCAAATAACATTGGTATCAGTGATCTTCAATTTTGCCATTTCATTTATAACTTAGTTCAAGTTTGTCAGGTTGAGCTGCAGTGTCATTGACACTTTCATTTTAGAATGTTGCATATTACAGGGTGGTTGTGGGTCCTTGAAAGTCTTTGAATTCATAAAAAAGTCTTCAGTCTTGAATTCACATAGAAATAGCCCCTTAAACATTCTTAATCCTTGAAAGTGCTTGTAAATGATGCCTCAGATAGCCAGTCCTCTGTTAATTACTTAATTTTGGTGAATTTTTAGCTTGTAAGCACAATAACTTGAACAAATGTCCACTGATTTCATTGATCTTTGGTATATGTGTCTTTCACAGCAATATCTTGATTGAGTCCGAAAAAAAGTGTTGCCTGACTTTCATTAGCAGTGTTACAGGCCCTTAATTAGTTGATTTTTAGCTTAACGTGACAAAGTCAAGATAAGCTATTGCCATCATGTGTGCAGAAGTATGTGAGTCTGTTCACATTTTCCTTTAGCACAGGCTACACCCCGTAGTTCTTGTCCGATTGCCACGAAATTTCATATGCAGATTTGGGGTCATGTCTAGATGAGAACGTCCCCTTTTGGTCATGATCTGTCAACCTGTATGGCTGCCTGAGCCCAAAACCCGAAAACCATAGGCACAGTCTACAGGTCTTATTTATGAAGGGATTTCACTGTAACTTGGTAGGATACCTCTGCATAATGCCTAGATGAGAACGTCCCCTTTTGGTCATGATCAGTCAACCATGATGACCTTTAGCACAGTCTGCAGGTCATATTTAATATGGAGGGATTTCATTGTATGATGTCTAGATGAGAACTTCCCCATTTGGTCGCGATATGTCAACTGTGATGACTGCCCGAGCCCGAAGCCTGAAAACCTTTAGCACAATCTACAGGTCATATTTATGAAGGGATTTCATTGTACCTTGGTAGGTTGACTTCATATAATGTCTAGATGAGAACGTCCCCTTTTGGACATGATTGGGCAACTGTGATGGCTACAGGGGCCCTAAGCCCAAAAACCTTTAGCACAGTCTACAGGTCATATTTATGAAGGGATTTCATTGTAGCTTGGTAGGATGACTCCAAATAATGTCTAGATGAGAACGTCCCCTTTTAGTCATGATCTGTCAACCTATATGGCTGCCTGAGCCCAAAACCCGAAAACCATAGGCACAGTCTACAGGTCTTATTTATGAAGGGATTTCACTGTAACTTGGTAGGATACCTCTGTATAATGCCTAGATGAGAACATCCCCTTTTGGTCATGATCTGTCAACCATGATGACCTTTAGCACAGTCTGCAGGTCATATTTAATATGGAGGGATTTCATTGTAACTTGGTAGGATGACTCCGTATGATGTCTAGATGAGAACTTCCCCATTTGGTCATGATATGTCAACCGTGATGACTGCCCGAGCCCGAAGCCTGAAAACCTTTAGCACAATCTACAGGTCATATTTATGAAGGGATTTCATTGTACCTTGGTAGGTTGACTTCATATAATGTCTAGATGAGAACGTCCCCTTTTGGACATGATTGGGCAACTGTGATGGCTACAGGGGCCCTAAGCCCAAAAACCTTTAGCACAGTCTACAAGTCATATTTATGAAGGGATTTCATTGTAGCTTGGTAGGATGACTCCAAATAATGTCTAGATGAGAACGTCCCCTTTTGGTCGCGATCATTCAGCCTTGATGGCTGCCCGAGCCCAAAAACCTTTAGCATAGTCTGTAGGTCGTATTTATGGAAGGATTTTATTGTAACTTGTTAGGTTGACTCCATATAATGCCTAGATGATGACATCTCCTTTTGGTCAGGATTGGTCAACTGTGACGGCTACAGGTGCCCGAAGCCTTGAGCACAGTCTACAGGTCATATTTATGAAGGAACTTCATTGTAACTTTGTAAGATCACTCCAAATGATGCCCAGATGAGAATGTCCCCTTTTGGTTGCGTTCATTCAACCATGATGGCTGCCGAGCCCAAAGCCTGAAAACCTTTAGCACAGTCTTCAGGTCATATTTATGAAGGGATTTCATTGTAACTTGGTAGGTTGACTTCATATAATGTCTAGATGAGAACATCCCCTTTTGGACATGATTGGGCAACTGTGACGGCTACAGGGGCCCGAAGCCCGGAAACCTTTAGCACAGTCAACAGGTCATATTTATGAAGGGATTTCATTGTACCTTGGTAGGATAACTCCAAATAATGTTTAGAACATCCTCTTTTGGTCGCGATCATTCAGCCTTGATGGCTGCCCGAGCCCAAAAACCTTTAGCATAGTCTATTTGTCGTATTTATGGAAGGATTTCTTTGTAACTTGTTAGGTTGACTCCATATAATGCGTAGATGATGACATCCCCTTTTGGTCGTGATTGGTCAACTGTGACACCTACAGGGGCCTGAAGCCTGAAAACCTTGAGCACAGTCTACAAGTCATATTTATGAAGGGATTTCATTGTAACTTCGTAGGATCACTCCAGATGATACCCATTTGGTTGCGATCGTTCAACCATGATGGCTGCCCGAGCCCAAAGCCTGAAAACCTTTAGCACAGTCTACAGGTCATATTTATGAAGGGATTTCATTGTAACTTGGTAGGTTGACTTCATATAATGTCTAGATGAGAACGTCCCCTTTTGGACGCAATTTGGCAACTGTGACGGATACAGGGGCCCGAAGCCCGAAAACCTTTAGCACGGTCTACAGGTCATATTTCTGAAGGGATTTCATTGTAACTTGGTAGGATGACTCCAAATAATGCCTAGATGAGAACGTCCCCTTTTGTCGCGATCATTCAGCCTTGATGGCTGCCCAAGCCTAAAACCCCAAAACCTTTAGCATAGTCTATAGGTCATATTTATGGAAGGATTTCATTGTAACTTGTTAGGTTGACTCCATATAATGCCTAGATGATGACATCCCCTTTTGGTCATGATTGGTCAACTGTGATGGCTTCAGGGGCCCGAAGCCCGAAAACCTTGAGCACAGTCTACAGGTCATATATATGAAAGGATTTCATTGTAACTTCGTAGGATCACTCCAGATTATGCCCAGATGACAACGCCCCCTTTTGGTCGCAATCATTCAACCATGATGGCTTCCCGAGCCCAAAATCCAAAAAACTTTAGTACAGACTACAGGTCGTATTTGTGAAGGGATTTCATTGTAACTTAGTAGAATGACTCAGTATAATTTCGAGATGAGGACATCCCCTTTTAGTTGCAATCGGTCTACCGTCATGGCTACAGAGGCCTGAAGCCCAAAAACCTTTAGCACAGTCTACAGGCCATATTTATGAAGGGATTTCAATGTAACTTGATAGGATGTCTCATTTTGGAATAATTTCACTGTAACTTGGTAACTTTCGTTGACATACGTTAACTGTGAGGGCCACATACATTAGCTGTGAGGTCATATTAACCCACCCCTCAGCTCTTTAGTACAGTATACACTTCATATTAGTTTTATTAAAAACATAGCATACAGGGAACCGAAATTAGCATATTCCCAATTATCACAATTCTTTGCTTATTTCATAATCCTTTCATAAACATTGAACATTATCCTTTTCATCAAACACAACACACAGGCAAGTTAAGCTACAGTGTCATTGACTCTTTCATTGATAATTTCAAGTTTGTTACTATGGTAACTGAAATGTCAGCCAATTTTATTGATATTTGATATTCTTCCTCCAAAAATACCTCGAGTTTGAAAACCACTGTGGTCTGACCTTTCTTGGTGGAGTTATGTTTCTTAATTAATTTTCACCAATGTTGAGCTGATTAATACAATCAGTAATAGATGTACAGTAGAACCTGTCTTGAGAGACCACCCCTTTTGCCAAGCAAAAGTGGTCTCTCAAGACAGGTGGTCTCTCATTAGAGGTTTGAGGTTTTCACTAGTCAGTGAATGATCAACCAGAGATTAGTTATTGCAGAAATGGTGAAGAATTGATTTTTCAACTTTTTTTTTTAGCTCACCTGACTGCAAGTCAGTGTGAGGTATTGCCATCACTTGGCGTCCACTGTCCGTTAACTTTAGCAAACCTGGCGGCTTCTCCACAGCCATTCAGCTGAATTCTAACATATATTGCACAAACCATCCCTGGGGTATACCCTGCCTTCTTTGGGCTCTGGGCAATGATGCCAAAGCCTAGAAATCTTTAAAAATCTTCTTCTCATGAACCACCAGAGAGATTACTTAGATATATGGTACAGTTAAAACTAGAAGTCCTGTCACGAATAGTGCGCTTATCTAGGCTTAATTGTGCATTGGAATTTATGCGCAATTGCCATATCGAATGGCATCCAAAGCACGGCAGGTTCTCTTGGTTACTCATAGCAAAGACATGCAATGTTTCTGCCAATGGACCTCCGGGAGAATTTGATAGCTTTACTTGGGCCATAATGCGTACATTAACGCGCATATCAATGTGCTATTTGTGCGCATTTCACGACAGGACTTCTAGTTTTAACTGTATGTAACACCCTTTGGTGTTGAAGATTAAAGTTTGTTCAAGAGAAGTTGGTAGATCAATATTTGGGCTCTCTGTGGGCACATACCCATTTTGGGCTCTGCCCAGAATTTCTTTTCTCTTTCAAGAACCGATGGGCCGATTTGAACCAAATTTGGCATGTAGCAAAAGTGGGTTCAAAGTACTTGATTGATGCCCAAGCCTCGTGGGTACCCCAGGGGCTAAAAATAGAAAAAAATTCAAATGCCCATATTTTCCAAACTATGCAGAACAGAGAACTGTAATTTGGTATGAAGCATCCTTTTGACTGGTAGAATGGATTAAAAAGAAATGGCCATTGGTTGTATTAGGGTGTTCTGTAGGGGTGTTTGAAAAAATGCTGAGTCAGCATATTTGCAAAAATTAAAAAAAAATATTTTCTTCAGAACCATTTATCAGAATCTTTTGATATTTGGTATACAGCATCCATAGGATGGTCAAATACAAGTGTGTCCAAATCGCCCCCCTCGGTTCATATTTGGGCTCAACAGAGGAGCCCAAATAATTAACTTAGGGCGCTCTGGGGAATAAGCTTTAAAAATCTTCTTCTTCAGATCAAAAAGTCAGATTCTTTTGATACTTGGTATACATTATCTCTACAGGGTTCAGATTGAAGTTTGTTCAAATTGAGTCCCTGGGTTAATATTTGGGCTTCCTGTGGAAGCCTGAGTATTAACTTGGTGCAATATGGGGAATAATCTTTAAAAATCTTCTTTTTCAGATCCACCAGTCAGATTCTTTTGATATTTGGTATGCAGCATCTCTAGGGTGGGTAGATTCAAGTTTGTTCAAATGGGATTCCTGGATGAATATTTGGGCTCTTTATTGGAGCTCAAATTTTAACTTAGTGCAGTATGAGAAAATTTCTTAAAAAATCTTCTCTTTCAGACCTGCTATTGAGTATCCTTTCATATTTGGTATGTGACATCTCTAGAGGTGTAAGATTCGAATTTGTTCAAATCGAGTCCCTGGGTTAATATTTGGGCTTCCGGTGGGAGGCTGAAGATTAACTTTGTGAAATATGGGTAATAATCTTTTAAAATCTTCTTCTTCAGATCTACGAGTCAGATTCTTTTGATATTTGGTATGCAGCATCCCTAGAGGGGAGAAGTGGGGGGGGGGGGGGGGGGGGGGGGTGATTCAAATTTATTCAAATGGGATCCCTGGATGAATATTTGGTCTCTTTATTGGAGCCCAAATTTTAACAGAGTGCAATATGAGAAAATTTCTTTAAAAATCTTCTTTTTCAGACCTGCTATTGAGAATCCTTTCATATTTAGTATGTGATATATCTAGAGGTGTAAGGTTCAGATTTGTTCAAATCGAGTTCCTGGGTTAATATTTGGGTTCCCTAAGGGAGCCCATATATTTACTTAGTGCAATATGGGGAATTATCATTTAAAATCATCTCCTTCAGATCCAGCAGTCAGATTCTTTTGATATTTGGTGTACAAACCTCTTGTAGGGTTAGATTAAAGGTTGTTCAAATCAGGTCCCTGAGTTAATATTTGGGCTTTTTATTGAAGCCCAAAGTTTAATTTAGAGCAATATGTGAAAATTTCTTGAAAATTCTTCTTCTTCAGATCCACCAGTGAGAATCCTTTCATATTTGGTATGTAACATCTCTAGGGGTGTCGAATTCAAGTTTGTTCAAATCGATTCACTTGTTTTTTCATGTTTTATTTTTTTTTTGGGGGGGGGGGGGGGGGGGGGGGTGGTGAGGGGAGCGCTAGAGAGAACCTCAGTAGTCTAAAACAAAACAACAATTTTGTTCGGTTGTTGTTGTTTTTTAATACTTCACAGAACTGAGTTTGCTAGAATCTTTCCTAGGACCAGCAGAAATGAATGGCCAAAAAAGTTGCCTTTGGTTGTGTCATAGCAAATAAAAAAAATTGCTCTTGCTGCTGATCACATGCTGATACACTCATCTGTTTTGACTATATGAGCCAGGTGGGCGTTTTAGGCTCTCTTGAGCCTCTAGTTTATTATTGTTTTATTTTAATTCAGTTTTAATACAAGTACAGAGGCATTGTTTGAGAAATTACCCTCAAAAGGCCATAAATTGAAAAACTTTTTGAGATTATGATGTGAAGGGGCTGGTCCATCCAAAATAGTAATTTCTTACTTTATACACACAAAGTTTACTCCTCTTTCTATCAATATTTTCAAATGAGTTATTTTTATAATAATTTACAGTTCAACCTTGAAAAGTCTGTTTCTCGTGATTGTCAGGTTTTATATTAATAGAAAATAATTTCAGTCACACTTTAAGTAAAAATAAGCTTACCAGGGTGTTTTAGTTGGTTTAATTCTCTTTGATTTTGTCACACTTGAGCAAATAATGGATATAAACTAAGTATGTTTTTTTTTTTAAATAATCTTTATATTTTCAAAGGGATCTTGGTAAAAATTTCTCAGACTTGAAGTGTTATACAACTGAATAACAATGTAATTGAAAGCCAATGAATATAGTTTTCAGGCAATCTACAGTGAAAGATATTTGTCATACTTGTGGATGATTTCAGATATTAAGGCTTCAGGAGACAATTGTCCTGTCAATTTTACTGTTGGGCAGATGTCCTTGTTAAATTTTTGAACTATTGATTTATGTGCACATTGCATTGATCTTAATTGATTTTAATACTCTGAAATTGCAAAAATTGATTTTCCCCTCTCTCAAAATGGGTGAAAAACTGAGTTTTTGCCACAGTTTTGCGGTCTCTCAAGACAGGTGGTCTCTCATGACAGGTCCATTATAGAGTGAAACCAATTGGTGCATGGCAAAAGTGGTCTCTCAAGAAAGGTGATCTCTCAAGACAGTGATCTCTCAAGACAGCCTTTACTGTACCACAGTTTTTGTGGAGGTGGGTGGAAAAATTGAGCAGTTTTGTAGGTGACCTATGGAACTAGATTCTGCCAAAAAGATTCTGTAAGTGATATTCTCTATGTGGTAGTCCTAACAACTTTGTGAATCCACACTGGTGCAAGCACAACACATAAAGCACATGTAGACATGCTTGAAAAACCTTATGGGTCTGATGGGCTTATGTGAAAATGCACAATGTGTCACAAAAACGTAGGCACATATGATGAAAAATGGATCTGTAGGTAAAGGCAGATGATAGAAGAGATTCCACGGAATGTGTGACTGGTGTTTGGAGAACTGTGGTTGTGTTCCAGTACACAATGTGTTGCAATGTCTACACATCACATTCAGCCATGGTCATATGCTGGATGTGCTGATATGTGCTTATATGTAAGGGCACAATGTGTGCAAACACATGCAGCACATGGCCTTATATATTGAAAAATTGATTTTACAAACATAAACAGACTGTATAGGGAATTCCGTAGGTGGGATTTCTTTGTTTGTTTGTTTGTTGATTTATTGGAGTATAATGACAATCTCAACTGCCAGGGTCATATCATGTCGGACAGTTTTATTGGTTGAGGAAGTCAGAGTACCTGGAGAAACCACTAAGTAGTGGCAAGCAATTGTTAGATTCTTCAACTTATTAACTCTGGAAGAGCAGAGTTAATAGCAGTTAAAGGCAAGTGGACTATCAACATGCAGTAGCACATGGTACCCCTGTGCCCCATGTGAGCAGAAGGAATTTAGTGTCTTGTCTAAGGACACAACACAGTTAGTACTGGTCAAGATTGAACCATTGATCTTTTGGTTGATAGCAGCTAATTCTCTGGAATGGGATTCTGCAAGCAGTACTCTCCAGCCTCCGATATAGCTGATGGCTTCTAAATTCAGCCTTCTACCACTATCAATTCTGTAATTTCTCTAACTACCTATCATTACAATTACTACTGGTTACCATTCAATATCATTGTCATACACGTCTTCCACTTCTGCCAGCAGTCAAATACAGACTGCTTACTCTTTGATTCATCTCAGTAAAAGGGGTGCTGATGTCCAGTCGATTTTATCATAAGGATGCTGTAAGTGGGGTGCCGGGAAGCATGGCTGATGATTTCATCAAATGAATTGAAGAGCAACGAGAACATGTTTTGGCTTCTGCCTTTTAGCCCATCCATGGCCTTCATAGCACAGTACACTACTGCTGGCTTGTTCATAGTCATCCCCATCTATTCTGTAATCAACTTCCACTGTCTCTTCACCTGATACTCAACACTTCAACCACTATTAGCTACCACCATCTCTTCTGTGATAAAACACTCCACCAATGTGACCGACTTGTTACACCACTACAAGTTTGGTAGTTATTCCAATCCTATCTTCACCTCTAACGTTGGTCTAGTCTCAGAATGTCCATAAAACCACACATACTCTACGTCGATTCTAGAAACCAACCATACACCACACAGCCACATGACCCAGCTTTCTGATCTAGCTATGGGGTACAGTAACATTCACCGTAGACTGGTCATAATCCATGCATAGGCAGTGATGTCCATGCATATGCATGCATTTACCAGGTCACACTCCACCAATGTGGCCGACTTGTTACACCACTACAAGTTTGGTAGTTATTCCAATCTTATCTTCACCTCTATCGTTGGCCTAGTCTCAGAATGTCCATAAAACCACACATACTCTACATCGATTCTAGAAACCAACCATACACCACACAGCCACATGACCTAGCATTCTGATCTAGCTATGGGGTACAGTAACATTCACGCATGCATTTGCCAGGTAATAAAAATCATCAGTAGCAAAATTTTCATTAATGATGTCCTGGGTTGCTCCCAATGCATCATTAATTACATTTTTGATGATTTTTTCTATAATTAGTGTTTGGAATCTAATATTATTGCATCTTTGGAAATATTGCCCATCCTTAGAAAGTGACCAGTCCACGGTGGCTGTACTGTAGAACAAAGCATAGATGGATTAGTAGTACAATGGGCTAACAGTAGACCAAAAGGGTACATAAATGCATCCTAACCACCATATGAGACAACAAAACATGCCACACAATACTAGCTGACCAACGACATACATATAGTAAGTACTATAGCAGTACTACTGTACCAGACAATCAAGTATGTGCTACAATACTATATGACCTAAAATTACTTGTTACCCATTGCAACTGTAGAACAGCATAACACCTGAGGTGGATTAGTAGTACTAAGGGCTAACATTAGAACAACAGGGGGCAAACTGTAGAGCATATGCATTAAAAGCATTTGGTAGTTTTGTAATGATAAGTGTTAACAAGAGACCAAAGAGGATATACATTGCCCACACTATACCACCATATCAATCTAGAATGAGAGTCTGACACACCTTGACCCAAACAATGTAATATAGGATTGTATAGAACACTTCAGCAGAAGTCAACATCTCCATGACATTGCATGCACACTGTGACATCACCACCTCATTGTCAACGTTTCCCATTTTGGATGAATTCGAGAAAACTCACCTATCCATCAATCTACCATCACATACATGTACACACACTATATACCCAAAACCATGTTTATACATAACATAACATACCAAAGCACGCTTTAGTATACAGAACATCTACCACTACCACTTGCTAGATCCAGATAGATCAAGCAAGAAAAAAGTCTGGCAAGACTCTGTCAAAAAACAGGGTGATGAGGCTATACTACTAAAGGCTGATGTTTCTCACTTGCCATCGCCATTTGAGTGGCCACTTGAGAAATAATCCATGAGATTTCAACACAAGCTTCAACACGAACTATATTGGTTACTGTATAGTGTAAATTACCATATCACATTAAAATCAGAAATGATGTGCTTGCAATGCTTCCAGCATGGATGTTCAAAATAAAACCATTTTGGATGCCATGTTCATTATGCATGAACTAATGCAATTTTGGGGGGTTAGCAAATGGAATGTGGTGTCAGTTAAGTTCATTCAAATTAATGACTACAGAGGTTTCAAATGATAAAAATCACAAAACTATATTTCCTGTCACCATTTTGAATTTTCAGGGTGTCTGTAGGCTGGAGTTGTTTCTCAAATATACAACCAACAAGCTAGAATGCACGCCAGATAAACTGATGATTTAACCCTTCACCCAACACAAACAATATCAAAAATTATTATTTTAAATATTATTTCTCCAAATGTAAAAAACAATTTCTACAAAAGCATATCATGTGACCCCCTCATTGGAATGAGTAAAACGAGCTCATTCCAATGAGGGGACACATGATATAGTTTTGTTGAAATTTTCTTAAAAATAATATTTTTTCAACTGCTGAATTTGCCTATTACACAGGCGGATGCCACTGATTCATTAGGTGAAGTGTTAAAATGGCTATCGAAGCTGTTTGAAAGAACTTCACCCAGAGTTTTAATTTTACATTCTTTGATTAAGTGTCTGATAATTAAGACACCCACTTTCAGCATTAGTGTTGAAAAGACTCTGGGATTCTAGAGTTGATTAGACAGCACCCAAACATCGAGTCGTAGTTGACGAGTCGGCACCCCACTTTCTGCCGCCAAAATTTACATAGCAATAATACCTCTACACTTGAATATTTTTCTTTGTATGCGCACTTTACTGATGCCGGTTGATAAGCAGACCTTCATTTTAATGACGCGCGATCACTCTCACGCGCCATCGCTCACGCAATTACAATTTGCAGCGAACGATCAATTGCTCGCATGGAAAAAAAGCAGTTACTTTTTAGCTCACCTGAGCGAAGCTCAAGGGGAGCTTAACTAATCACTTTCTGTCCGTCGTCCGTCGTCCGTCGTCGTCCGTCCGGCGTTAACTTTACATTATCGACTTCTCCTCCTAAACCACTAGCCCAATTTTATTCAAATGTTGTCTAAATGTTTATTACCTAATGCCAATTCAGATTTGTTCAAATGAAGTTGCCCCTCCTCCTGGGTGGTGCCACACCCCCAAGGGGCACCAAAATCTTTGTAAATCTTCTTCTCATGAACCAGCAGTAGCAGAGACTTGATATTTGGTGTGCAGCTTCCTTTTGAGGTGTAGACTCAGATTTGTTCAAGAGAAGTTTGTGGGGCTATACTTGACGTTGTTATGAGAGGGGCAAAATTTTTTGCCCCGCCCAAAATTTCTATTTTCCAAACCGAGAGGCTGATTTGAACCAAATTTTATGTGAGGGCTTATTGGGTCATGAGTACTTGATTTATGCAAAAAAAAAATTTCCCGCAGCCCCGTGGGAACCACAGGAGCTAAAAATAGAAAAAATTTAAAACGCCCATATCTCCAAAACTGCACGGCACTGAGAATTTTTATTTGGTGTGCAGCTTCCTTAGGACCAACAGAAAGGATTGGTAAAAAAAAATTGCCATCGGTTTTATCATAGGGTACAGTTTCGGGACTTTGGAAAAGTGCTGAGTCAGCACTTTTTAACACTGTAGGCAATGGGAAAAACATTAAAAAATCTTCTTCTCCAGATCCAGCAGGCAGAATCTTTTGATATTTGGTATGCAACATTGTAGGGTGGATCTGATTCAAGTTTGTTCAAATCGGCCCCCTGGGTTCATATTTGGGCTCAGTATAGGAGCCCGATTTCGAACTTAGTGCATTTCAGGCAAATTTCTTAAAAAATCTTCTTCTCCAGATCCAGCAGGCAGAATCTTTTGATATTTGGTATGCAACATTGTGGGGTGGATCTGATTCAAGTTTGTTCAAATCGGCCCCCTGGGTTTATATTTGGGTTCAGTATAGGAGCCCAAATTTGAACTTACTGCATTTCAGGCAAATTTCTTTGAAAATCTTCTTCTCCAGATCCAGCAGGCAGAATCTTTTGATATTTGGTATGCAACATTGTAGGGTGGATCTGATTCAAGTTTATTCAAATCGGCTCCCTAGATTCATATTTGGGCTCACTATAGGAGCTCGAATTCGAATTTAGTGCATTTCAGGCAAATTTCTTCAAAAATCTTCTTCTCCAGATCCAGCAGGCAGAATCTTTTGATATTTGGTATGCAATGTTGCGGGGTAGATCTGATTCAAGTTTGTTCAAATCGGCCCCCTGGATACATATTTGGGCTTACTATAGAAGCCCGAATTCGAACTTAGTGCATTTCAGGCAAATTTCTTAAAAACTCTTCTTCTCCAGATCCAGCAGGCAGAATCTTTTCATATTTGGTAAGCAACATTGTGGGGTGGATCTGATTCAAGATTGTTCAAATCGGCCCCCTGGGTTAATATTTGGGCTCAGTATAGGAGCCCGATTTCGAACTTAGTGCATTTCAGGCAAATTTCTTAAAAAATCTTCTTCTCCAGATCCAGCAGGCAGAATCTTTTGATATTTGGTATGCAACATTGTAGGGTGGATCTGATTCAAGTTTGTTCAAATCGGCCCCCTGGGTTCATATTTGGGCTCAGTATAGGAGCCCGATTTCGAACTTAGTGCATTTAGGCAAATTTCTTAAAAAATCTTCTTCTCCAGATCCAGAAGGCAGAATCTTTTGATATTTGGTATGCAACATTGTGGGGTGGATCTGATTCAAGTTTGTTCAAATCTGCTTCCTAGATTCATATTTGGGCTCACTATAGAAGCTCGAATTTGAACTTAGTGCATTTCATGCAAATTTCTTAAAAAATCGTCTTCTCCAGATCCAGCAGGCAGAATCTTTTCATATTTGGTAAGCAACATTGTGGGGTGGATCTGATTCAAGTTTGTTCAAATCGGCCCCCTGGGTTTATATTTGGGCTCAGTATAGGAGCCCAAATTTGAACTTAGTGCATTTCAAGCAAATTTATTAAAAAATCTTCTTCTCCAGATCCAGCAGGCAGAATCTTTTGATATTTGGTATGCAACATTGTGGGGTAGATCTGATTCAAGTTTGTTCAAATCAGCTTCCTAGATTCATATTTGGGCTCACTATAGAAGCTCGAATTCGAACTTAGTGCATTTCAGGCAAATTTCTTAAAAAATCATCTTCTCCAGATCCAGCAGGCAGAATCTTTTGATATTTGGTATGCAACATTGCGGGGTGGATCTGATTCAAGTTTGTTCAAATCAGCCACCTGGATTCATATTTGGGCTCACTATAGAAGCTCGAATTCAAACTTAGTGCATTTCGGGCAAATTTCTTCAAAAATCTTCTTCTCCAGATCCAGCAGGCAGAATCTTTTGATATTTGGTATGCAAATTGCGGGGTGGATCTGATTCAAGTTTGTTCAAATCGGCCCCCTGGATTCATATTTGGGCTTAATATAGAAGCCCGAATTCGCACTTAGTGCATTTCAGGCAAATTTCTTCAAAAATCTTCTTCTCCAGATCCAGCAGGCAGAATCTTTTGATATTTGGTATGCAACATTGCGGGGTGGATCTGATTCAAGTTTGTTCAAATCGGCCCCCTGGATTCATATTTGGGCTTAATATAGAAGCCCGAATTCACACTTAGTGCATTTCGGGCAAATTTATTAAAAAATCTTCTTCTCCAGATCCAGCAGGCAGAATCTTTTGATATTTGGTATGCAACATTGTGGGGTGGATCTGATTCAAGTTTGTTCAAATCGGCTTCCTAGTTTCATATTTGGGCTCACTATAGAAGCTTGAATTCGAACTTAGTGCATTTCAGGCAAATTTCTTAAAAAATCTTCTTCTCCAGATCCAGCTTCAGAATCTTTTCATATTTGGTAAGCAACATTGTGGGGTGGATCTGATTCAAGTTTGTTCAAATCGGCCCCCTGGGTTTATATTTGGGCTCCGTATAGGAGCCCAAATTTTAACTTAGTGCGTTTCAGGCATATTTCTTAAAAAATCTTCTTCTCCAGATCCAGCAGGCAGAATCTTTTGATATTTGGTATGCAACATTGTAGGGTGGATCTGATTGTGATTCATGAACGTATTTATTTGTAAAGTTGATAGAATCTTAGACAAAATTTGCAGAAAAGATCTACTATAGAAGGGGTGGTATCCAGGGTGAACCGTTTACCCAAATCTAGCAGTACTAATGCATTATTCACACAAATCTTCGTTCAAATTTTATGACCCCTCATTGGAACACACGCATTCAGCTCATTCCAACAAAGGTCATATGCCATGTTTTCGAGACAAAGGAATAAAAATTTTAGTTATTCATGAAATTTTTAGGCAACTGTTGTCTGTTATTCACATTGCTTCATGAAATTTCAGTACTTTTAGAAGTTACCTCAGTAATCAAGGGTTAATTCCCCTTAATTAAATGTCGCCTCTAAAAAACAACCACTTTGCATATCTTACCTTTTTACCAGCATAACTGCCAAAACTTGTCAGCATTCTTCGCAAAAATCGCTATTCAAATTTTAATTTTTGTCTCTTAAACATACATGTACTTATCGCTTGTAAATACCCCATTGGAATGAGCTTTTTGAGCTCATTCCAATGAGAGGTCGCACACCATGCTTTTTGAGTCAAAAAAGCAATTTTTTTAGTTATTCCAGAATTTCGTACGTAAAACACAGCTTTATGACTTCACATTAAAATGAGCTCTCTAAGCTTGTTCCAATCAACATTCACGCACTATGTCTTTCACACAAAAAATAAAATTTTCCATTTATTCAGGAATTTTGTTTGCAAGAACACTCTTACCCCCCCCCCCCCCCACAAACACACACACACAAACACATACACACACACACACACACAAACACAGACACAGACACACACATCTAAAAGTTTGTCAGCAAAAAAACAGTTACTTCAATTTTTAAATGCATTATAGGAACAACTTGCCTAATCAAATTTAAATACTTTTGCATCATTCTGTATCTAGAACAAACCATTTACCATATCTTTACGCAAAATTCTCCAGCATCATTCACAAAAAAACACCATTATTTATATATTCACATTTCTGTCTCAAAAATATACCTGATCTTCCCATACCCCTATTGGAATAAGCTGTTTGAGCTTGTTCCAATGATGATAAAAAAAAATAAAATTTGTGAAAATTTTTGTTTTCTTGCATGCAAATATATACATGTAGCACATGGAAGATATCCACAGTTGGGGAGAGATGTCCAAGGCTATCTCTTCACATTCCTTGTTTGTGCTTCATGCTAAACCAGTTTGTCTGCAGAGATAAATTTGCTTTATTAAAAATCATTGGAGATTGGCCACACACCAATGATTTTAAATAAAACTAATTTTAGGTAACAAATGTTGAACTTCAAACAAAATCTATCACTCAACCAGTTAATGTTGATGAGGCATGACATGGTGAAGGTGACCTAAAATACTTCTTAGAGTCACTTTGTCAGGTGAGCGATTAAGGCCACGTGGGGCCTCTTGTTTAGTTTACGTCAACAATGTCAAGAGTTTCAGAAACTGTGTCTATAAACACTTAACTGTCTCGCCTATTTGATTAATCGAATAACCGTCGTAAGGTGCTATAGTCTACTATTATTTTTCTTAGTCGACTATTTTTTTTAGCCGTATACATCATGCCACTGAATGATAATATTGATCTGCGAGGGACACATTACATTTCTCGGTACCTATTATCCTTCGTATTCATTGTTTATATCATGAAAATAGGCAGTAATTTTTACTTTACTCTCGCATATTATTTCATGAAATACCTAAACTCAGCTCTGGATCAAGCTATTGTGAGCAAATTGTTGATAATCCAAGTTAATTTTTGCCATTTGAATTTTTAAATCCGATAAATTTAATGTCGATGTGGAATTTATTGACACTAAATTTCTGAAAGAATGTACACTCTTTGAAGTGTTAGCATCACATGACACTGACTGTCACAAAGTTGATTATGTCAATGAAGAATTCCTGGTTAACCCAAATTTTTAGATGACCCGATTGGCTGGAATAAACACTGTGCTATATTCCTGGCAATTTTCATCAAGCAACAGTTTCTAGATCCCCAAAATGACCCAAATCAGACAGTGCTTTGATTTTCACTTGTGTTGTCAGGATTTTGAACTGCATTTACATGTACCTCGCTAAATATTCTACTGTATATTATGCTTAAAAGTTAGATATTTAGTGGTAAGAAATTGTAATGTTTGTATCATTAAATATAAACCAATTTGCACTTTTTTCCGTGCTGTATATTATTATTTTGTAAATTACATAATTGCATCTCATTTTTAGCTCAACTTTGACGAAGTCAAATTTGAGCTATTGTCATGGCCCGTCGTCCGTCGTCCGTCTGGCCATCTGTCCGTCTGTCCGTACGTCAACAATTGGCTATGGCTTGGGCTAGAGGTCGTATTTATGAACCAATCTTTACAAAACTTCTTATGTACCTTTGTTATGACCCAGGGACGGGAACGAGTGTTTTTAGGTGTGGTCCGAAATTCAAGATGGCTGCCAGTGGCCATTTTGTACCGATGATGCAAAAATCAGTTTTTTGTACAGAACTTCTGTATGAAAGTTCTGATTTGAATAAAGTTTTGTATAAATGTTTAGTACCATGGGATACATCACATATAATACGGGTTTTTTTCTCGTGCGTAAATTATGCAAATTAGACTGACTTTGATTTATTTAGTGTTACTTTCAGAGCTGTAAGTGCCAAGCTGCTATGGCTCGGGCTAGAGGCCGTATTTATGAACCGATCTTTACGAAACTTCTTGGGTACCTTTGTTATGACCGTGGGACGAGAACGAGTGTTTTTGGGTGCGGTCCGAAATTCAAGATGGCTGCCAGCTGCCATTTTGTACCGACTATGCAGAAATCTGTTTTTTGTACAGAACTTCCATATGAAAGCTCTGATTTGAATAATTTTTTGTATGAATGTATAGTACCATGGGATACATCACATATAATACGGGTTTTTTTCTCGTACGTAAATTGTGCAAATTAGACTAATTTTGATGTTTTTTGGGGTTACCTTCAGCACTGTAAGTGCAAATGCCAATACGGCTCGGGCTAGAGGCCGTATTTATGAACCGATCTTTACGAAACTTCTTGGGTACCTTTGGTATCACCGTGGGACGAGAACGAGTGTTTTGGGGTCCGGTCCGAAATTCAAGATGGCCGATGGCAGCCATTTTGTACAAAATTAGGTGCAATCAGATTTTTGCACAGAACTTCCATATGAAAGCCCTGATTTGAATAATTTTTTTGTGTGAATGTTTAGTACCATGGGATGCATCACATATAATACGGGTTTTTTTCTCGTGCAGAAATTATACAAATTAGATGAACTTTGATTTTTTCAGTGCGACTTACACACAGTAAGTACACATGTCAATACAGCTCAGACTAGAGTCTGTATTTATGAACTGATCTTCACGAAATGTCTTGGGTACCTTTGTTATCACCTTGGGACGAGAACGAGTGTTTCTGGGTGCGGTCTAAAATTCAAGATGGCTGCTAGTGGCCATTTTGTACCGAAATTAGGTCTAATCAGTTTTTTGTACACAACTTCTATACAGCTCAGACTAGAGGCCATATTTATGAACCAATCTTTACGAAACTTCTTGGGTACCTTTGTTATCACCGTGGGATGAGAGCGAGTGTTTTTGGGTGTGGTCCGAAATTCAAGATGGCCACCAGCAGCCATTTTGTACCAAAATTAGTGCAATCAGTCTTTTGTATAGAACTTCTGTATGAAAGTTCTGATTTTAATAAATTTTTGTATGAATGTTTAGTAACATGGAATACATCACATATTGTAAGGGGGTTTTTTTCGTGCAGAAATTATGCAAATTAGATGAACTTTGATTTATTCAGTGCTACTTACACAATGTAAGCACACATGTCAATACGGCTCAGGGTAGAGGCTGTATTTATGAACCGATCTTCACAAAACTTCTTGGGTACCTTTGTTATCTTCTTGGGATGAGAATGAGTGTTTCTGGGTACGGTCCAAAATTCAAGATGGCTGCCAGTGGCCATTTTGTACCGAAATTAGGTCCAATCAGTTTTTTGTCACAAGTTCTATACAGCTCGTATTTATGAACTGATCTTCACAAAACTTCTTGAGTACTTTTGTTTTCACCTTGGGACAGGAACGAGTGTGTTTTGGGGTGCCTTTGTTATCATTGTGCTATGAGAACAAATATTTTGGGGTTCAGTCAGACCCACTCTGGGACTCAAAGATTTTTTCTAGTTCAGCATCTGACTGTCACCCACCTTTACAATACTTTACCTATACATTTGTTACAGGCAACGGTCAGTATTTATGTACAGACCGTTACAGTACTTTATATGTACCTTTGTTATCAGGTCATTACCTAGATGTTTGTCATTGCTGTGTCACATACTATACATGTACATGTCTTTGTCTTGACAAGTTGAGCTACAGTGTCATTGACACTTTCATTCATTGTTGTGTCCCAAGAAGCATTTTCCCGAATCGGCGTGCCACCAAAGAAACCGTGCACCTGACCTTCATCTTGGGTGCGCGATGCACAGCGTGGATTTTTTTTAAATGAAGGTCTGGATAAGTAATAAATTAAATGGCATGGGAATCTCTTTATGATAGAAATATGATTGTATGGAGACAAGGCCAAATAAGTACACTGTTAACATGTTAACATTATTAAAGACCGTGCAGTGCGACCATTGTCAGCAAAATCAAAGGTGCCGATACAACACAGTAACTTAACTTTCACATCTTCTCAAAGTCTGTGTCAGTTATCTCATTATTAGTGTTGATGATTTCACTTTCTGAACAGATCAACTGACAAATCATTTTAACTCTTCCTCAGTGGACCTTACATCGGAATTTTGTTATGTTGTAATTTATTAGCTCACTTGGCTGAAAGTCAGGCGAGCTATAGTGATCACTCACCATCCATCGTCCGTGAACATGGTGTTTGGGTCTTCTCCAAAAAAAAATGCTAAATCACTTTAATTGAAATTTGAGTTAATAGTTTGTTATGACATCGCATTTTGATTGTGTTCAAATCAAGTTGCCTCGCCCCTCGGAAGGACCACGCCTAAAAAGTGTGCTTAAATCTTAAAAAATCTTCTTCTCATGAACCAGCAGTAGCAGAGACTTGATATTTGGTGTGCAGCTTCCTTTTGAGGTGTAGACTTGGATTTGTTCAAGAGAAATTCGAAGAGCTATATTTGCCTTCGTTATGGGAGGGGCAAGAATTTTCGTCCCACCCAAAATTTCTATTTTCCAAACCGAAAGCCTGATTTGAACCAAATTTGATATGAGGGTTTACTGGGTCATAAGTACATAATTTATGCCCCAAAATATTTTCCTGTCGCCCCATGGGAACTGCAGGAGCTAAAAATAGAAAACAATTTAAAATGCCCATATCTCCAAAACTACACGACACTGAGAATTCTTATTTGGTGTGAAGCTTCCTTAGGACCAACAGAATGGAAAGGTCAAAAAGAATTGCTACCAGTTTTATCATGGGGTACTTTTTGGGGACTTTGAAAAAGTGCGGAGTCAGCATTTTTTAACACTGTGGTAATCGGAAAAACATTTAAGACTACTTTTCTCCCAAACCACTGCTCCAAAAGCTTTCAAATTTCACATATAACATCTTTAGAAGATTGTTTCACATGTTTATTGACGTCAAATCCCTTGGTCCATATTTGGGCTCTCTATGGGAGCCCAAATGTTTAAATTAGTGCAGTATGAGGAATATTCTTTAAAAATCTTCTTCTTCAGATCTACCAATCAGAATCTTTTGATATTTGGTATGCAGCATCCTTAGGGGGGGGAGGGGGGGGGAGATTCAAGATTGTTCAAGCCAGGTCCCTAGGTTTATATTTGGGCTCACTCTGGGAGCCCAAATTATAACTTAGTTCAAAATGAGGAATTTTGTTTAAAAATCTTCTTCTTCAGATCCAGCAGTCGGGATGTTTTGATATTTGGTATGCAGCATCCCTAGCAGAGTGTGATTCAAGTTTGTTCAAGCCAAGTCCCTAGGTTCATATTTGGGCACACTGTGGGAGCTCGAATTGTAACTTAGTTCAAAATGAGGAATTTTCTTTAAAAATCTTCTTCAGATCCAGCAGTCAGAATGTTTTGATATTTGGTATACAGCATCCTTACGGGGGTGAGATTCAAGTTTGTTTAAGCCAAGTCCCTGGGTTGATATTTGGGCTCTCTGTGGGAGCCCAAATTATAACTTAGTTCAATGTGAGGAATATTCTTCAAAAATCTTCTTCACATCCACCAGTCAGAATCTTTTGCTATTTGGTATGTAGCATCCTTAGGGGGTGAGATTCAAGTATCACTTAGTTCAATATGAGGAACATTCTTTAAAATTCATTTTTTTTAGATCCACTTGTCATAATCTTTGGATATTAGGTATAAGCTTTTCTTAGGAGCGGCAGATGCAACTTGTTGAAATCAATTCCCTGGGTTGATATTTAGGCTGCCATGTTAGGTGAGCACCCTCAGATCCCCTGGGGCCTCTTGTTTTACAGAAATACTTAATGTTCCAACTAGTTCACTCGGAAATCCAGTCGATGTTGGGCAATATCAGCATCGACAATGACTAGTCGACTAATCGTTTCAACACTATTTAACAGCCATGGCTATGTCACAATCACAATAAACATTGCTAACTGATTGTTTACTTTGTATTGTAATTGATCAGTTAAATTTGACCTCGTTTTTTCTGAACCGGTAATTTGATTCGATGAGCGCTGGTTTGCTCTGTGCTCTAATGTCAGGTAAATTCACTCTTACTGTTCTCTAATTGCTGCAAACATGTCAATTAAAACATGTCTGTAGCCATGTTATGCTCGATCTCCCTTTTCTCTTGTGAACTCTTACGTCACCCGACTCACGAATCGAACACATTCTGCAAACCAATCTCGAAAATTACATTATTGCTTTTCTTCAAATAAAATAGGTTTGGAGAATTTTTTCACTTCTAACGATGACAGGAATTACAATGGAGATAAACATCTCTTGTTTTGTTAGACATTTGGGAATTTGACTATGGAAAACCATTTGTTAACTCGCCCCTTCAGGGCTTGTTAACAAATGGCTTTCATAGTCAAATTCCCGAATGTCTAACTCAACAAGAGACGTTTGTCTCCTAATTATGTGGTGATTTTGTAAACACTTTACCTAAAGCTTGTGATATCAAACTTTGTTGTTTTAATTATTATTTTGAAAAGCATTTTCACAAAATTTTAACAAAACCATATGTGACCCCTCATTAGAATGAGCTCATTGAGTCCTGATATGACAGGCATGAGGATTTCATGGTAACGATCATTCCGCTACCGTGTCGTTACCGACGCTGTCATTTGCCGGTAACGATTTGTCGTTAGCGATGTTCAACTTTTCTGAACAACCGGCCACCTTAAAACAGGTGTTCAGAAATGAAAACATGATAAATTAAAAAAAAAGAATGATTACAACCTAGATATTTGAGATGTAATTATTAATATGATCAGGACTATGCTTTATAAATATAGTTCAACAAAACATGTTTGTTTATCACTCATAATATCTGGCATCATCAGAAGTTGAAAGTTTTTTGTAAAATCAATTTTCTGAATGTTTACAAGGGAGGCAACTCTGGTTTTATCAAGTCCCAATTGTACACCGATAATTTCGTTTTTATGTTCTGACAACTTCTGTACAATATTTGCATTCAGTTTTGGCATAAATACGGAAGAAGATTGTTTTCATTTATTATTTTATGCCCCCCCACAGCAACACACCAGATATTTTTAAACAGGGTATATTGGGAGTGTGTTTCAAGGGATGGATTGAGGTTTTGACCATCATACGTCAGTTTCCCCTTCCGGTTTGAGAGTACCTGTACAAAATGTAAACAACAACACATGGTTTTCCAATTTTTTATTTATTAAAATGATGATCAAAAACGTGAAATGTGAATGTGAAACGTAGGTATAAGATACTGATGTGAATTTTTAAAGCAAATTCTATAATTTGGAGGGGGGTTTTCACAGTGATGTAACATACCCAGTGGATACTTATTTGAATGTCTCCTGTTCAGACGCATCCCAAAATGACCTGCAGGTGGAAGCACCATTACTCATCTTTAAGCCCACCCCAACTTTTTAATTTCTCCACTGCAAGCACCCCCTTGGCTTAAACACGGGTCAGTACGGTATAAATGGTTAGTTGAACATAATCATTCCTTGGTACTGATAGGATAAAATCGTTACCGATAAATAAAAAATAGGAACGAAAAATCGTTACCAATCGTTACCGAGGCTCCAAAATCACGGTAACAACAAATCGTTTCCCATGATTTTTGAAATCCTCATGCCTGAATATGACAATTGGAAGCACCCCCTAAACTACAATTATTTCCAACCAGTCGGAAACATGATGAAAGAAAATAGATACAGTACAGCCATCATGGACTGGTCATTTTCCACGTGTGGGCAATATTTCAACGGATGCAATAATATTAGATCCCAAACACTAATTATAGGAATAATCATGAAAGATTTAAGTAATGAAGCACCGGGTACAACCCGGTGCTTCATTAATTACAATTTTGCTGAGGATGTTTAGTGCCTGGTAATCGCATGTGTGGACATCACTGCCTACGCGTGGATTACGACCAATTCACGTGGGGACTATAGTATACATGTTCAGTCAAAGCATGATAAGTTATGTGCCAGAATCATCTAGTTCTTGATAGAGGTTGCATGCTGACTCCTCTGTTTTATTTATTGCTGAAAGTATTTTTTAAATATTTTTTTCGGCCGATAATATTTGTGAGAAGTTGTCCTATTCTACATCACAAAATGGTAATCAATTTTAGATATTAGTTTGTAAGCAGGTGGTTCTGAGTCTGGTACACTGAAACCCTGTTAATTGAATAGCCATTGAAAATTATTCAATTAATAGGAGTATTCAGTGAACAGCGATTTGTCATTTCGTTATATTCTCGACATAAACTGAGTATATACTCTATTATATCTTGTTTGACAGAGCTCATGGAGCTCATGTCAACCAAGATATAATAGATTATATGCATCTATTAGATGTACTGAGGTCAAATAGGTCTATAAACAGGGGATTTCTGTGATTGTAAAGGTAATTTCTCAACATGTTACCAGAATTTTTATTCTGTTAACAGGAGTTTGTTCTATAACCTATATGTAACACGTCAAATTTGTACTGAAAGTATGGTAAATGGTTGGCTGTTAGGAAGTCAATTAACAGGATTATTAAATTAAGAGATATCCAATTAAGTGGGATCCACTGTATTGCAATATAGATTTGCCCAAATTGAACCCTATGGTATAAGATCAGTGAGCTTATTCCAACGAGTGGTTTTCAGCTTTCTTTAGGAAAACAAAATAAAATGCAATGGAAAATTATTGATTATTAAAATGTTGTTTAATGCTAGAACAAAACACAAATGTATATGGTCAGGAGAATTTCACTGGTTCAGAAAGAGATCGAAAAATAGTTCTCCATGTGTCTTGGCTTTTTTATCGAAACATGTTTACTTGGTTCAGCTTATCTTAATGATTTTTCTCTCTTAATTTTTCAGATGATGGTACTGCTGTCGGCAGTGGTTGCATTTAGTGTTAATTTATCTATATTCTGGATTATTGGAAATACATCACCAGTAACGTATCCTTTCAATACAAGAGTATTTTAGAAGTGCAGATGTTTAATTTAACTTTTTGCATGCTGCTGGTGGAACCTTTTCCCATTAGAACAAGTATAATGTGGGTATTTTTAACCAGATTTTGCCCTGCAGATTGCATTAACATGTTGACCAATGATTTGGGGAATTGAATTTTCATGTATTTTGCATCAAATCTAGTCATGGCTGCTTTATAGCAGCCATGGCTAGATTGGATGAAAAATGTTTTTTTAAAAATACTCGGCAGGAGAGAAGTTATGCTTGCCCTAAACAGTCCAGTCTGCCTTCTACAGTGGCAGGCATTGAAATGTATGCCTGTCCACCCTTGGTCAGCAGTGAGAAATTGGATGGCAACAGGTCAAAATAAAGTATACCTGTCGCATGAGACAGTCAGTTACAGGTAACATAGACTGTGAATCATTTGATTCTGAAAACAAAGTATCAAGCTCGTGGAAATGTTTTTAACTTTATCCCATGAAATTTCTGTTAATTTGAAATTCTGCTGTACACTTCAATGAAACATTTTTGGTGATAAAAATAACATTTTGCGTTTGGACTGGCGTTGGGGGGCGCGGTGGCTCAGTTGGTAGAGGTGCAGGCTGCAAGCCGATAGGTCCTCGGATAGAATCACACCTGCGGCAACCACGTTGTGTCCTTTGGCAAGACACATCACCCCCATTGCCCACGTGGGGACACAGTGACGCTGTGTACTAAGGCGTACTGCACGTCGATGGTGCACCTGTCTTCAACCAATACTAATTCTGCTTGTGTGGAGTTGGTATGTTGGGGAGCTGACAGTTGCTCGCCGTTGCTCGGTGGTTCTCTCTGGTTACTCTGGCTTCCTCCTCCCGTAAAACTGTCATGGTCATGGTTAGCCATTGTGCAGAAATATGTGACCTTAAACACCAATAAATAAATAAATAAACTGGACTGAGGTTCCAAAAATTATTTCATATGTATGCCAACAGCATTTGTTCATTATTAAATGGTATAACCCAACATAGTATAGATGTTACATTATTATACACAATATATTCACAAATTTGTCATGTTATTCTCATGAGTTTCAAGTGTTGAGGTGTGTAAATTTGGAGGCAACCAGTAAGAAAAAAATCTAACTGACATGGGTAGAAATTTTGACACATTTCGGGGCCTATACATTTGTCCTATTAAATTGAATATTTCTTTACCCCAGTCTGCACACTGGTGTCAAAATACCAAAATTTCAAACAGCAAGTTCTTCCTGTAAAGCAACTAGAAATTTAACCATTTCCTTCTTGAGTGACAGAGCTCAATGAGCTCTGTCAAACAAAACTGAATTTGTTAAATTCTTAGTTGTCCCCCACCAAAATGAAGAATATAGAAATGGGTTCTGTCCATTCATCCATCTGTCTGTTCGTCCATCCATTCGTCTGTCCATAACAACTTTGGACCTTCATATCTCAGTCAGTGTGTGTTGGATTTAAATGATCTTTGGTATGATGATAGACCACCATGGGGGAAAGGATATTCACAAGTAACAGCTTTTGTCCATTTTTTTTCCTAGAGTTATGGGCCATTTTCTGCCTTTTTCAGCTAAGAAACCCTTGGCAGGGGATACCGGTGGCATTGCACCTTGTTGCAATGTTGACAAAGTCAAGATAAGCTATTGCCATCACGCCTGCGGAAGTCTGTTAGTCTGTGAGTCTGTGCACATTTTCCTTTAGCACGGGCTACACCCTGCAGTTCTTGTCTGACCGTCACGAAATTTCATATGCAGGTTTGGGGTCATGTCTACATGAGAACGTCCCCTTTTGGTCGCGATCGGTCAACTGGTATGGCTGCCCGAGCCCAAAACCCCAAAACCATTAGCACAGTCTACAAGTTGTATTTATGAAGGGATTTCATTGTAACTTGGTAGGATGCCTCTGTATAATGCCTAGATGAGAACCTCCCCTTTTGGGCATGATCTGGCAACCGTGATGGCTGCCCAAGCCCGAAACCCAAAAACTTTTAGCACAGTCTGCAGGTCATGTTTAATATGGAGGGATTTCATTGTAACTTGGTAGGATGACTCCTTATGATCTCTAGATGAGACTTTCCCCATTTGGGCGTGATCTGCCAACCGTGACGACTGCCCGAGCACAAAACCCGAGAACCTTTAGCACAGTCTACAGGTCATATTTATTGAGGAATTCCATTGCAACTTGGTAGGTTGACTTCATATAATGTCTAGATGAGAAAGTCCCTTTTTGGACGTGATTGGGCAGCTGTGATGGCTACAGGGGCCCGAAGCCCGAAAACCTTTAGCACAGTCTACAGGTCATATTTATGAAGGGATTTCATTGTAACTTCATAGGATCACTCCATATGATGCCCAGGTGAGATTGTCCCCTTTGGTTGCGATCATTCAACCATGATGGCTGCCCGAGCCCGAAGGGATTTCATTGTAACTTGGTAGGCTGACTCCAAATAATGTCTAGATGAGAACGTCCCATTTTGATCGTGATCATTCAACCTTGATGGGTGCCCGACCTGAAAACCTTTAGCATAGGCAAAAGGTCATATTTATGGAAGGATTTCATTGTAACCAATTAGGTTGACTCCATATAATGCCTAGATGATGACATTCCCTTTTGGTCGTGATTGGTCAACTTTGATGGCTACAGGTGCCCAAAGCCCCAAAACCTTGAGCATAGTCTACAGGTCATATTTATGAAGGGATTTCATTGTAACTTCATAGGATCACTCCAGATGATGCCCAGATGAGATTGTCCCCTTTGGTTGTGATCATTCAACAATGATGGCTGCCCGAGTCTCAAATACTCGATATTTATTCATATCGCAGTATTTAAAAAAATACTTTACTTGGTATTACAAATGGAATACTGTGAAGCCCTAGCTTTAAACAGTATGAGTAATATTCTTAAAAAATCTTTTTCAGATGTGCCAGTCAGAATCTTTTTCATTTTTAGCTCAACTTGACAAAGTCAAGATAAGCTATTGCCATCACACGTGCAGAAGTCTGTGAGTCTGTTCACATTTTCCTTTAGGTTGGGCTACACCCCGTAGTTCTTGTCTGATCGTCACGAAATTTCGTATGCAGGTTTGGGGTCATATCTAGATGAGAACATCCCCTTTTGGTCGCGATCAGTCAACCGGTATGGCTGCCTGAGCCCAAAACACGAAAACCATTAGCACAGTCTACAGGTCATATTTATGAAGGGATTTCATTGTAACTTCATAGGATGCCTCTGTATAATGCCTAGATGAGAACGTCCCCTTTTGGGCATAATTTGTCAACCGTGATGGCTGCCCAAGCCTGAAACCCAAAAACTTTTAGCACAGTCTGCAGGTCATGTTTAATATGGAGAGATTTCATTGTAACTTGGTAGGATGACTCCTTATGATGTCTAGATGAGAATTTCCCCATTTGGGCATGATCTGCCAACTGTGACGACTGCCCAAGCCCAAAACCCAAAAACCTTTAGCACAGTCTACAGGTCATATTTATGAAGGGATTTCATTGTAACTTGGTAGGTTGACTTCATATAACGTCTAGATGAGAACATCCCCTTTTGTACACGATTGGGCAACTGTGACAGCTACAGGGGCCCGAAGCCCAAAAACCTTTAGAACAGTCTACAGGTCATAATTATGAAGGGATTTCATTGTAGCTTGGTAAGATGACTCCAAATAATGTCTAGATGAGAACGTCCCCTTTTGCTCGCGATCATTCAGCCTTGATGGCTGCCCGAGCCCAAAAACCTTTAGCATAGTCTATGGGTCGTATTTATGGAAGGATTTCATTGTAACTTGTTAGGTTGACTCCATATAATGCCTAGATGATGACATCCCCTTTTGGTCGTGATTGGTCAACTGTGATGGCTACAGGTGCCCAAAGCCTGAATATCTTGAGCACAGTCTACAGGACATATTTATGAAGGGATTTCATTGTAACTCGGAGGATCACTCCAGATGATGCCCAGATGAGAATGTCCCCTTTTGGTTGTGATCATTCAACCATTATGGCTGCCCGAGCCCAAAGCCTGAATACCTTTAGCACAGTCTTCAGGTCATATTTATGAAGGGATTTCATTGTAACTTGGTAGGTTGGACTTCGTATAATGTCCAGATGAGAACGTCCCCTTTTGGACACGATTGGGCAACTGTGACAGCTACAGGCGCCCGAAGCCCAAAAACCTTTAGAACAGTCTACAGGTCATAATTTTGTTGATTTACGTTAACTGTGAGGGCCACATACATTAACTGTGAGGTCATATTAACCCACCCCTCAGCTCTATAGTACAGTGTACACCTCATATTATTTTTCTCGAAAAACATAGCATAGGGAACAGAAATGAACATATTCCCAATTATCACAATTCTTGTCTTATTTCATAATCCTTTCATAAACATTGAACATTATCCTTTTCATCAATAACAACACACAAGTTAAGCTACAGTGTCATTGACACTTTCATTTGACATCAGTGTGCAGTGGGTTAAAAAATCCTGGTTTTGCACACAAATTTCAAAAACCATACCTTCAGTACAAAATTAAACGGTCATTTACATACAAGTATAGAGTAGAGGACTGACAAGCCCCTATACTCACATATCTAGCACAGTGTCTTTCTCTCTATTCATGGGACATTTGTCACCTCTAGGATGGTCTATGCTGGGACAACATCAGTTCCATAATATGATTTTGTCAGACAGTGCTTGAACACTTTGAGAACATTTTTGACTGAGGATCAATCCAGATACCTCAGGCACGTGAGACCAGTGCATTTACCCACTCATCCACTCTCATTCATCGATGAATAAAGTTTGGTATTTTCCATTGACAAAATTAATTTCAGATTCAACCAGAAGAGGTGAAAAAGATTTACTTCAAAAAGAGATGGTGCTCTTGTATTCATCAAAATTTGAGGTTGTTTAGGCTTGGGATGATATCCCGGTACTCCGATACGTACCGATATGGCAACCCACGATACAGGTACAGGTGCGGACGTCCAAATTTCATTGTATCGCGATACCACTATATTGGCTGGTCACCAATCTTGAAATTCAACTCTTTCAATCTCAATACATTCAGCACATCACATTTTAGGCTTGTGTGATTTGGCCAACTCAAATACCCCGCAATTCAGAATATAACACCGGGGTACACCGGAATACCGATTATTAAATCAGGGGATTTTTTGTTTGGGTTCGCATCGCTGTTTGCGAAGCAAGATCTCCCAGGTGCGATCTAATCACCGAAATTTCGCTCACATGGTGCGATTCAATATTTTATGCGCTCATCCAACATTCCATTCAAAAATGGTAAAACTACAGATAAACAGCGCAGCAATACACTAATTATACCCCCGCTTCGAAGAAGTGGGGGCTATATAGGAATCGCCCTGTACGTCCGTCCGTCCATCTGTCCGTCCATCCGTACGTCCATCCGTACGTCTTTCCGGACATGAAATTCTTGTGTGCGCAACTCCTCCTACATTTATCAATCAATTTGGACAAAACTTTTCAGACATCATCACTACTAAGTGAACATGCGCATATTCCAAGATTTTTGATCTGCGACAATTTTAACCAGGTTTTCTCCCTTTGACTTAGATTTATTGTGTCTTTCCATCCGAACAAATTCTTGTGTGTGCAACTCCTCCTACATTAATGAACCGATTTTGATGAAACCTTTCAAACATCATCTCTACTAAGTGAACATGTGCATATTCCAAACTTTTTAATCTGCGACAATTTTAACCAGGTTATCTCTCTTGAACTTTGATTTAATATGGGTTTCTACATGAAATTCTTGTGTGCGCAACTCCTCCTACATTTATCAATCAATTTGGACAAAACTTTTCAGACATCATCACTACTAAGTGAACATGCGCATATTCCAAGATTTTTGATCTGCGACAATTTTAACCAGGTTATCTCCTTTTGACTTAGATTTATTATGTCTTTCCGTTCGAACAAATTCTTGTGTGCGCAACTCCTCCTACATTAATGAACCGATTTTGATGAAACCTTTCAAACATCATCTCTACTAAGTGAACATGTGCATATTCCAAACTTTTTGATCTGCGACAATTTTAACCAGGTTATCTCTCTTGAACTTTGATTTAATATGGGTTTCTGCATGAAATTCTTGTGTGCGCAACTCCTCCTACATTTATCAATCAATTTGGACAAAAGTTTACAGACATCATCACTACTGAGTGAACATGCGCATATTCCAAAATTTTTGAGCTGTGGCAATTTTAACTAGGTTATCTCCCTTTAACTTACATTTATTATGGGTTTCTACATGAAATTCTTGTGCGTGCAACTCCTCCTACATTTATCAATCAATTTGGACAAAACTTTTCAGACATCATCACTACTAAGTGAACATGCGCATATTCCAAGATTTTTGATCTGCGACAATTTTAACCAGGTTATCTCCCTTTGACTTAGATTTATTATGTCTTTCCGTTCGAACAAATTCTTGTGTGCGCAACTCCTCCTACATTAATGAACCGATTTTGATGAAACCTTTCAAACATCATCTCTACTAAGTGAACATGTGCATATTCCAAACTTTTTGATCTGCGACAATTTTAACCAGGTTATCTCTCTTGAACTTTGATTTAATATGGGTTTCTGCATGAAATTCTTGTGTGCGCAACTCCTCCTACATTTATCAATCAATTTGGACAAAAGTTTACAGACATCATCACTACTAAGTAAACATGCGCATATTCCAAAATTTTTGAGCTGTGGCAATTTTAACTAGGTTATCTCCCTTTAACTTACATTTATTATGGGTTTCTACATGAAATTCTTGTGCGTGCAACTCCTCCTACATTTATCAATCAATTTTGACGAAACCTTTCAAACATTATCACAACTAAGTGAACATACGCATATTCCCAAATTTTTGATCTGCGACAATTTTAACCAGGTTATCTCCCTTTAGCTTGGATTTATTATGGGTTTTCAAATGGGATTCTTGTGTGTGCAACTCCTCCTACATTAATGAACCGATTTTGAATACATGTTGCACATTGTAAATGTGTTTTTCCAAATGTAAACCATATATGTGTGGGCTCTTTAAGTATTCAGTGCTGTTCTGTGGAAGGCCACATGCAAATACAAATTTCAACAACAAAAAATGATCTTTATGTATACATTTCCTTATAGCCTTCGCCTACATGATCAGAAGTGCATTCCTCTAAAAACCCAAAGCGGGGGTATTAATCACCTTCAGTGATAGTTCTAGTTTATTATGGACATCCGTTGGTTATGCGAAATGATAACTTTTTAGCCACCATTTTATGAGTGTTCTCAATGTAGTTTACAAAATTTCACTCATGTTTTCTACGATGTCGGTGCCTATTAATTAGCCCCCTTGATGTTCACCAGTTATTTTTCGTAATCATCTTCCACAACTTTTTTCGTTCTGGTGAATCGATTTGAAAATTGTAAAGTGGAAGTCGAACCATGAACTGCAAGAGCATATGTCAGTCACTGATGTATTTTCATTTCCAACCTATGGGACCAGGGTACTCCAGCATTTTTATGTATTAGGTAAGGTTAGTTGTCATGATCATCAGATGGCTACTCACCTATTTTTGTCGTAATTACCTGCACCTGTGACTAAAATCATCTTCATTCTAAAACTGAAAAGTAGAAGTCTGTGCTAAGACTCCGAGGGGCCACTTGGTAACTCACATTTGTAAAGTTAGGGATTTGCTTATGCCAGAGTATGAGCTCAGACCCGTGTGACCAGTCAGTACAGTATGTGATAGAATATGGGAAATGGGGGGGGGAGGCGGGGCTGAAGTTGATCCCCCCCCTCCTCCCTAATGTATCTGTGCTCCCTAACTATGAATTGCTGGCTCCATCATTGTTCCTGTGGTCTTAACTGTAGCTTCAATACCAGGATGAATATCAAGATACGTATCTAGATACATATTGTATAGTGACTCGTGTACCAAGATACATATCGTACCGTGAATTTGGTGTATCGTCTCACGGTCCAACCCTATTGTTGTTACACAGGAATTACAGAAAGATAGATGCT
The DNA here is from genome assembly GCA_031216915.1 of Pictodentalium vernedei. NCBI lineage: Eukaryota > Metazoa > Mollusca > Scaphopoda > Dentaliida > Dentaliidae > Pictodentalium > Pictodentalium vernedei. The sequence continues at coordinate 280,201,931 of CM062296.1, read as the reverse complement.
ATGTCATAATTTGGTTTCCTTTTTTTTATTAGTGAAATCTTGCTTCAGAAATTTTCATTATAGTTGAGATGTACTATATGATTTCCAGGAATCATTCACCACTGACACTTGCCCCTAGTACTTTTTTTGCTCACCTTGACGAAGTCAAGTTGATCTTATCTAATCGCTCTCTGTCCGTCAACACCATGTTTTGGTCTTCTCCAAAACCACTGGGCCAATTCAAGTGAAAGTTTGTGTGAGTGATGGTCCCGAAGGGGCATTGCATTTTTGTTCAACTCAACATGCCTAGCCTCATAGAGAGGGGGTGGGGGAAAATGCTCCAAAATATTTTAAAAATCTTCTTCTCATGAACCAATGGGTGCAGTGACTTGATATTTGGTATGAAGCTTCCTTTTGAGGTGTAGAATCAAATTTGCTCAAATGAAGTTAGTGAAGCAATATTTGCCTTTGTAATGCCCCGCCCAAAATTTATGTATTTTTATACTGTACCAATGACCCAGACTTAGCTGCTGGTGCTAACTCTAACAAAACCAGGGCCAAACACAAATTTTGCCCCCCAATCCCCAAAATTTGCATCCAAAACAAAAAGAAATCATGTCCTAAAGGACCTCCATACTACGCCTCTACTGCGCATGCGCAGTGACGCAGTCGTCCCGAAATTGGCGCCAATTATCATTTTCTCTGTTTGGCCCTTCATCAGTCAACATCTCACTGATCTTTGTGCTTGTAAATCTCAGTTTAAAGGATGCCAGACATGTAATTTTTGGAGAAAATGTGATTCTAAGGAGGATAGAAGGAGGAGAGGAAAAAGAAGTGGCAAAAAATAATCAGGGCTGTACTTAAAATTTTTTGATGAAATTATGTTAAGTTGCCTATTTTCGAGGCATGGGCCTCTTGTTGTCATTCTTGCTAATTGTTGCACTGCTTATTCAGTGTTTCCTCTCCCCTAGCCTTCTAAAGTTCCCCCTGGCAATTCTCCCATGCTTTTGGCATATTTTTGAGAAATTTCATTTCTAAAATTTCCTGGGAGAGTTGCTTGGTTACAGAATGTTTTCTGTTATTTTCCCCATAGTTACGTTTTCACCCATGGGTGTATAACGTTTGTGTTCTGCATCTTCCATCTGATGTTCTACAGATTCTCCCCTGGGAGTCTCTGTTTTGCATCAGATAGAGTGTAATTGATGACTGATTCCGGGCCAGTTTTTTCAGTGCCTCCATGGAGTCATGTTTTCTAGTGTGTTTACACTGTTTGTTTTCATTGGCAACAGCCTTTTTTGAGGGGGGCTGTTTGCCTTTGTGGTAGTTTATCTCATTATAAGATACATTTATATTATCCGAAAGTGTCTCATTAATTATTTTATATAAATTTAAAATTTTTGACCACACTTTGCCATCGGATCCATCGGGGCTCAATGTTACTTTTCAGCAACTTGGGCTTCTCTGAAAAAATATTTTTTCAAAATTATTTTGTTTTGCAATTGTTTTTTCATTTATTAATGGATCATGTTATTATGTATCTTTGTGTCAGGGGTTTTTGCGAGTAACTAGGACTTATTGTTGTTCTTTCACAATGAAGGGACGTTGTTCAAATTGTAATAGGAAGAAATCTTCCTCTGACTTTCATGATCATTGTATTAATTGTAGTCAGTGTTCTCGCATTAATCCCTGTCCTATATGTGAACATTGGGATGAGAAACATTGGAAACGTGTGTCACGATATGTTGTTTCTGGAGAAAGAGTGATGCCGGCTCTTTCTCCGCAAGGTCACTCTACTCTCTCAGTTTCTATTTCAGAGGAACCAGAACAGGGTGATGTTTCCATGTTATCTTCTTCAAGTGTGCGTCCGTCGTCACAAATGAATTCAGAGCTAGCGGCAAAAGTGCTCATGGAGATTAGACAAATGTCGTCCGCTAGCTCGCCCGGTGTAGCGTCCATTCACCGAATGGTTCAACAGCCGGGTTCGTCCGATGCGGTCCAAGAGGATATTTTGGGTGATGCGAGCACTATAAACATAATAGATGCACACCCAGTGACGGCGGATAGTAAGCGAGAACGGAGGAAGCCTTTTAGTCCGGTTCCTAGCTCGTCCAGGTCCAGCCAGGCCGCGAGCGAGAGAGGTCCCTCTCTCGTACAACAACATCTGGGACCAGATGTTGTGGTACAAAATGTGTCTTTAGCGGAGCATACGTCCGTCGCTCGGGACGCTCCGTTGTATAAGCAGTCCGCAGAGACTGTTAAGGCTTCCTCTTCTCGTCAGCGCACACGACCGCACCTTGGCTGCGTGACCGCCGATATATTACCAGCTTCGCCGATGAAGGATTCTTCGGCGACCAGGTCACACCATCCGGCAGCCAGGGATTCGAGACCGATGGACTCCGGACGTTCACATAGGAAAAGTATGCGGGAGCCATCTGATGCGGAGCTGCCCTCGGCGAAGCAGCGAAAGACTGCGCTTCCGCAGGTCTCGACGCCGGACATTCTTGTGCAGATAGCACAGCTTATCGCAGCATCCCAGCAGCCGACAGAAACGGTGTCGGATCGAGAATTATCCGACGGCGCTGGGTCGGTACGCTCCGCCGAAGCATCGGGGGCGGACGACCGGGAACATCGTGAGGTCCGACCGGATGGTGAAAGGGATACGGATGACTTGGAGCTATCCCTTTCGGAACAACATAAAGCTGCCATGGACTTCATCCGGCACTTTCTCCCTCAAGTTGTTCCGTCGGGCCAGACTGCTGCGCTTCCGGACAAGAGAATTATAGCGTCATTGGACTCTGAATTTTTTGAGCGGTTCAGGGACATCGCTCCCGAGTTTCCGTCGCAGTCCAATAATGTTGCTAGAACATTTGAATTATTGAACGACGCTATATTTAAACTTGCTTCCAGGACGGGGAAAGCAGGTTTCTTGTCCGCTAATACTCTCAACCTGCCTTTCATTAATGCAAGGAATAAATTCGATACGGCAGGACAGGGTATACCGAGAGTTCCTCTGCGTATGGACGACGAGGCGGAAGACTTAGAGCTATCATTACCGTCGTCAGCTTCTATTCCAACCGCGGTGTTGGAAACAGCTATTGCGTCTAACAGAGCCAATTTAGATGCCTTATCTTATGCAGATCACCTTACTAAGGCATTATCACTGCGCCTTCAAGGGGAAGAGTTTCAGGATATACAATCCTCTTTAAGACTTCTTTCAAGGGCAGTAGCTTTTTCCACGTGTAACTCCGCCCTTTCAGTGGCAAATCTGGAGTTGGTTAGACGTGACGCAGCCCTAGCTACATCCACACTAGTGGATTCTAAGGTGAAGAACTCTCTTAGAGTCGCTTCGGTCTCAGGAGAACTTCTCTTTGACGGCAAGCTTTCCGCTATTTATGATAAAATTAAAAAGAAAGCTAATGATTCTCTGTTGTTCAGATCGGCTCCTAAGAAGTCGGATACAGCAGACACGATTAAGACAGGCACTTCTGGGTCTAATGCGCCCAAGAGAGGTTCCTATAGAGGTTCCGGTGCGTCCTCTTGGTCTTATTCGAGAGACCGTCAGGATAGCGACTCTCGTTCGGGACGTCCTTCTGGCCGGGACAATCGGTCGGACGCCCCAAGGTCGACGAGGCAAGGTGCGGGTCGTGGGAGACGTGGTTTCTCCTACCGCAGGCCTCGCAGGTCCAGGAGGTGATGGCTTAAACCTCTATCACGTTCCGGTTGGCGGAAGGTTGTCAAGTTTTTCACAAGAGTGGGCGTCGATTACGGACGACCCTTGGGTGAGAGGAGTGACTTCGGAAGGTCTAAAGATATCCTTCAAACGAAAGCCTCCATTAACTCGAAGTCCAAAGTGGACTCATCTTCCGTCAAATCCACAGAAAAGAGACGCTCTGTTATCAGAGGTGCAGTCTCTTTTAATGAAGAACGCGGTAGAGGTCGTAGAAAACCAGGAATCTCTGGGATTCTACAGCCATCTGTTTCTGGTTCCGAAACCAGACGGCTTGTTCCGTCCAGTCATAGATTTGAGCTGGATAAACAAGCCGATCGTCGCTCCGAAGTTTTATATGGAGACGATTCGATCGGTCAGAGCGAGTATTCGGGTGAACGATTATGCAACGAGCATAGATCTCAAAGATGCGTACTTTCACGTCATGGTACATCCGACATTCCGAAAGTATCTACGCTTTGCAGTCCTGGGAGTGGTGTATCAATTCCGGGCGATGTGCTTCGGATTGAATCTAGCACCCTGGGCTTTCACTCGGGTAATGAACTCGGTAATGATCTACTTCCGAGCTCATTCGTCTGCGGTGACGTCGGCCTACCTGGACGACATTCTTCAGAGGTACGGCAACGAGTTAACGCTTCAGAACGATGTTCAGAATCTTCTTCTATTGCTCCGACGTCTCGGTTTTATAGTAAACGAGGAGAAGTCGGATCTGGTGCCGTCCAAGTCATTCACTCATCTGGGAATGAGCTTCGAGACGCACAACAATCTCGTTCGTCTGCCGTTAACCAGAGCGAAATTAGTCAGTTGTTACGCTCACTATTGTCTGCACGCAGACAAAGTCACGGCGAGAGAATTTATGAGACTGATAGGTCTGTGCGGAGCCGCTGCGGATCTCATTCCGATGGGGCGGCTACGCACACGTCCTCTTCAAATTTTCCTGACTCAGAATTGGAGTGTGAAAATTCATTCGCTCGATGTAGACGTTCTCTTGTCAGATCAAGTGAAACAAGAGATTCAGACTTGGGCAAACATTCAGTGGTTAACTCTAGGAGTTCCGCTGCAGTTGCCGGATCCGAGTTTTACCGTTATGACGGATGCCAGTCAAACAGGTTGGGGTGCATCATTAATCCCAACGGATTCGAGATGCCAGGGTCTTTGGGATCCGCAATTCCTGTGCAAGCACATAAACATCAAGGAAATGATGTCAATTTGGCTTGCGTTACGTCACTGGATGGACATTATTCACGATGCTCATGTCCAAATCCTATCCGACAATACGACAGTAGTGGCGTATATACGGAATCAGGGAGGCACTCATTCAGTTCCGTTGTTCAATCTAACGGAAAGAATCCTTCTGTTTGCGTTAGAACATCACGTTCTTCTTTCGGTCCGTCACATACCGGGTCGTCTGAATGTGCTAGCAGACTCCCTTTCACGGAAGGGTCGCTTGTTGCCGTCGGAGTGGACTCTCAACAAACAAGTATTCAATCAGATTTGCTACCAATGGGAACGGCCAATGATTTGCGACACATCTCAACAATCAGTTGCAGACGTATGTGTCTCCGTGTCCGGATCCAAGAGCATTTGCAGTAGACGCTCTGTCGATCCCTTGGGACGGAATGATAGGATATGCGTATCCTCCAGCGCCGTTAATTCAACAAGTATTGCTAAAGATAAAACAATCTCAATGCAAGATTCTGTTGGTAGCATCTCTGTCGCCACAGAGACCGTGGATAAATCTACTCAGGTGTCTGTTGTGGGACCTACCGTGGAAGCTTCCTCCACGAGAGGATCTTCTTTCGCAGGGGAAATCGCGCCAACTCCATCACAACCCGCAAGGTCTCAACCTTCACGTTTTTCCGTTGTGCGGTCCTTCTTGCATGGCATGCACTTTACAGGACGAGCAGTGGACGCGATTTCTAACTGTAGGAGGACCTCCTCTTCGCTAAACTATGCGGCTAAGTGGAAGGTTTTTCGTCGTTGGTGTAGGGATCATTCTGTAGATATATTTGATCCCTCTATACCAGACATTGCAAACTTTCTAGTATACTTGTTTGACGAAATCAAACTGCAGCCTGTTACTATAAAGGGTTATAGATCTATGTTATCTGATACCTATGCACATCATGATAGTTTACAAATTGGATCTAATGTCTCTTTATCGAAGTTGGTTAGAAACTTTTCGATAAATAGACCCAGAACTCTTAGATTAATTCCTAAGTGGAATTTAGCTTGGGTTCTCCTTAAATTGAAGGAAAAGCCATTTGAACCTCTTGGGACAGTAGATTTCAAATTCTTATCTTATAAGACAGCTTTTCTCTTAGCTTTCTCTTCTGCCAGAAGAGTCAGTGAGCTTCATGCACTATCGGTGGATGATTCTCATTATCGTAGTGTTGGGAACACTATCACCTTCACTACTAATGTGGGTTTTTTAGCTAAGAATCAGGCTCCTAATAAATATCCGGAACCTATTGTTATTAAGGCTCTTCCGTCTTCAGACGGGCGTAGGCCTTTACTCTGTCCTGTTAGAGCACTACGTATCTATAAACAGAGATCTCAGTTTATCAGAAAGGGACGGAAACGTTTCTTTCTGTCTTTGATGCCTAATAGAAAGGACATTTCAGTCCATTCTATTGCTAGATGGATTCAGTTAACTATCCGTACTGCTTATGAAGATTTATCTTCTTCTCAGCAGTCTGTGCTTAAGATTTCTGCTCATGAAGTAAGAGCTCTTTCTACTTCCTGGGCTTATGCTAATAGTGTTGCTATTACAGATTTAATGAAGGCTGCTTATTGGTCTCAGCCATCCACATTTACGAATTTTTATCTCAGAAATATTGAGTCCATTTCTGGAGACCTGCATTGTTTAGGTCCGTTATCTGTTGCTCAGAATGTCGTCCACTAAACAGTTGCAACTATAGTTATGCAGGCTTTCTGTTCCGGCAGTGACTCCGTCCGGTTGCCCTCTTCGCTCTGGGCTATTTGACCCAGGGCAAGGGGAAGGGGGGGGGGGGGGGGGGCGGGTGTTCCCTTAGGTCACCTGCTTTATAGTGAAAAGCAAGGGAATGCCTCCTCCAAGTCAGTATTTCTGAGTCGCTTCTGGGATGGTTTTAAAGTGTAATATTAATGTTTAAATTCATTCATGTCTTATTTTTAAAGTGTAGCTCGGTGTGAAGCATTTGTATATGTCAAGTGTCAAACGGGCTTTAATATACAATACTCGGACACTTTTAAATGATTATAAAGAGTCTCAATTCTCTGGACTACTTTATTTATTGGCTTGCTTTAAAAATAATTAGTATAAGGGTTATACTGGATGTTAATAGAGAACATGAATGTTATTGTGCTCAATTATTAAGGGTAGTGTATCTTTCTAATTTAATATTAAATAAGAAAGATACATGTAAAGCCTAATACTCCTTTTCTCCTTAAGGGGTTACCTCTTTACTATATAGTTGAGCTTATTGGATTTTCCTCTATGTCCTAGGCCCTCCAGCCTGTTTACTATTCAGCTAAGTCTGGGTCATTGGTACAGTATAAAAATGTTAAAAAATTTATAGTAATTTATATATTTTTTATACTTACCAATGACCCAGACGGGGATGGCCCTCCCTGGAGTTGGGAACTCTTGCCTCCCCGCTGAGTACATAGCGCTGACCAGGCACTGCCAGTAAGAATGATAATTGGCGCCAATTTCGGGACGACTGCGTCACTGCGCATGCGCAGTAGAGGCGTAGTATGGAGGTCCTTTAGGACATGATTTCTTTTTGTTTTGGATGCAAATTTTGGGGATTGGGGGGCAAAATTTGTGTTTGGCCCTGGTTTTGTTAGAGTTAGCACCAGCAGCTAAGTCTGGGTCATTGGTAAGTATAAAAAATATATAAATTACTATAAATTTTTTAACTTTCTGAATTGACGGTCTGATTTGAACCCAATTTTGTATGTGGTATTATTGGGTCATAAGTACATGATTAATGCAAAAAATATTTCCTGTTTCCCCTTGGAACCCAAGGAGCTAAAAATAGAAATATTTTCAAATGCTCATATTTCCCAAACCACATGGAACAGAGAACTGTTATTTTGGTATACAATATCCTCATGACCAGTAGAGTTGAATGGTAAAAAAAATTGCTATCAGTTATGTTAGGGGGTTCTGTACGGGGTGGACATTGGAAAAATTACGGAGTCAGCATATTTGCAGAAATTTTAAAAAACATTTTCTTCAGAACCAATGGTCAGAATCTTTTAATATTTGGTATACAGTATCCATACGGGGTTCAGATGCATGTTTGTTAAAATGAAGCCCCTTGCTTCATATTTGGACTCAATACAGGAGCCCAAAATTATTTTTAACTTGGGGCAATATGGGGAATCATCTTTAAAAATCTTCTTCTTCAGAACCACCAGTCAGAATCTTTTAATCTTTGGTATACCATTGTTACGAGGGTCAGATTCAAGATTGTTCAAACCAAGTCTCTAGGTTAATATTTGGGCTTCATATGGAAGCCCAAATTTTAACTTAGTGCAATATGGGGGATAATATTTAAAAATCTTTTTTCTTCAGATCCACTGTTCAGAATGCTTTCATATTTGGCATACGTACAACATCTTGAGGGGGGTCAAATTCAAGTTTGTTTAAATTGCATCCCTAGGTTAATATTTGGGCTCGCTATGGTATATAATCATCCCCACCCACCCTCATCAGTTAGGCAATTTTTTTTTCTTTACTCCAAAATGCATTTTGAAGGATTTAGCACTTGGTGATGCAGACTGTTTGTTGGATGAAAACAGTTATTATGGGCAATTCAAAAAAACCTAACGGGAGTATGGTGTATCACCAGTCGTAGCTCTTGTTGGAGGATGTATAGCTTTGAGATGCTCACTTACATGAGGTGTAGCCATTAACTCCCAAAAAACGAATTGAGTCATGATCAAGGATTGTATAGAAGCACAATGAGCACAATGAGCACATAACACTTTTATGAAAGCTTCAGTCGACATGACCCCCTAACCATGACTTCTCAAAAATATTCATTGACAAACAAAAGCCAACACTCAACCCATCAAAATAATGGGACTCCATTTTCAATTCTCTCAACCCAATGGCACGTGAGAAAATTCCTTCAAGATGAATGAAACTGTACATGGTGATAAAAAATAAATAATCAAATTCCGCCCAAGTTTGCTTTTTCCGTCAGACAGTGATATTTTTAAATCAGTTCATGAGGTCACCCAAGGGATAGGTGAGTGTTTTATGAAAAGAACTTGGGAATTATATTTTAAATCTCTTTTAATACATGGCGGCATTTCATTCATAATTTTTAGAAGCGTGCAATCCACAATGATATTGACTTTATTTTTTTGCATGGTGTATTGTTTATATATTTGATCATTTCCCTGCACCATGGAATGTATGTTGAGGGAAACTAAATGTGACATTCATTCCCACACTATCAGATTTTGAATGGAATGACTTGTGATTACCAATTCCACTTAAATTGTTCATCACGTGCACTTGCATTCATTTTTCAAGATATCATGTGACAAGTAATGTTACTGCAATAATGATACAAGATCTTTTGTCGCTGACGTTTTATTGCTGTTGATATTGCATTTTGCGATTACATTTTTGGTAAATGGTAGATAACTGTAGGTTGTTAGCACCTTGTGGGTTTCTGAGATGGTGTACTGAAGTTGAGACCACATCAGGTCTCAACTTCAATACCTCATCTCGGAAACCCACATGGTGGTTTTAACCAGGGACCAGCCTAGAGGGTAATTTGAGGGAGAAGTCACTTCTCCCTCCACTGACTTTAGGGAGAAGTCAGATGAAACAGGGAGAAGTGAGAAGAAAATGTAGAGCGATGATTCTGCATTCGCATGATCTACCGGTATATTATATTTTCATCTCTCACAAAAATAAATCACTACAATTGGGCAATAACACATCTCTAAAAAAAAATTCTCTGTGTGTAAATGTATTTGTACAAAGAATTGTTTACGAGAAAAAAACATGCCTCTCTGTATTAATTTATTTATAAAAAGAAAAGTTTACAATTCAAATTCAAATGGGCATTTACTTTTTAGAAGAAACAGATCAGCCTTGAATTAAACAATTCAAGTGTGTCCACTTCTTGGTCCAGAGTGAGTAAAAAGTAGGTCAATATACTGTTTTGGTTTTCAAAACGTCTTGTCCAGAGCGAGTAAAAAGTAGGTCAATATCCTGTTTTGGTTTTCAAAACGTCTTGCACAAAAATAAAATTCAGATTGGAATTAAAACTTAAGCTTTTACAAAAAAGTGTTGTTTTATGACAAACTGGTCCCCAGAAAAGTGAAAAATACCTATTTTAAAGATAACTTAAATAGAAAGTCTTGTCTTTAACTTGACGACTTATCACTTAATTTCAATGCAGCCAAGACGGTTCGCGATTACATTATTAATCGGGCATCGTTTTTAGATGCTGATTTTATTTTTAGTTACTATGAAAATTAATCACAATAACAATTAACCCTAGCAATAATACTCTTTTGAGATGGAAATTACTTTGTAAATTATATGTGAATTCACCTAATTTCAAGGAAGGTCAATTGGGAATTTACAAATTACAGGACGACATGATTTCGCTTTTTAATGAAGTCAGAGCGAAGTTATGCAATCCAAGGCGACTTTTTCGCCCCAGTCGCCTGGTCGGCTGGTCTCTGGTTTTAACCAATTTGTCTTACAATATTCCTCCCTTTCTTGACTTGCTTGCATAATGAAGTGATTGGGTCTAGTTTTTAACAGTATCTGTTTTGATAATCCGTTTAGCATCTTTGAATTAATTTTTTTATAAATGAAGATCATGACATCATGTACTGCATTCTTCTGCTGTGCATGACATAATCCCCATTCATTGCTCTACTTGTGCTATAGCCACTGAAGTTTATAGTGTTTCAACTGTGTGTTTCTTTGTTTCATTTTCCATGTTGAATGCATGGTAGGCAGAGATGAAATTTTTTGGAATTTGATGGAATTCTGGAATTTTCAGGTCCATTTTTTGTGTTCCAAATTTTCCTTTTTTATGCAACCAAAACACTGCTTTTTTCCAGTAATCAACTTTTCCGTTCCACTAGTAGTTCCATTTTTCATATTTTTGCAATTGCTGGATGTCAAAACAAGTTTGCTTGTGAACTAAATGCTGATTGGACAGTCATATTCAAGTATGAGAGTTCAACCAGTGGAATTTCTTGTTTTTTGAGTGTATTTGGTGTTTAGTGAAGACCGAACTTTTTATTGCCCTGGAAAAGTGAAGTAAGTGTATTTGGTGTGCAATTTACAGTGCAAATGAAATCAACTATGGAAATGATGGCAAAAAAGCATTAAAACAACGTGCAGAAACTGAAGTACATGTCAGAAAACGTTTTAACTTAAATTCCAATCAATCACTGCTATCAACATATTTTAGTTCCAGGTAAATAAATGTGTAAATCAATCTCGGAGCATCTACATCCACCCCTAGAGCGGCCCCTGGACTCTGGCCTGTGTTAGTTGTGCTTGCATCACTTCACTTGGCAATTTACACCTTCTGAGATTTTTGACATCTACCACTTTCATCTCTGATGGTAGGCCTATAAAAAAATATCATCATGGCAAAAAATGATCTAGTCAAATTTATTTCATTGAGCTGGTGATTTATTATTTAATTACTGTTTTCAAAAACTGTGACCTAAACATGTGTAATAACTCAATGCCATATTTTATACTACAACTAATGGTCCAGACTTATCTGGTGCAAACTCCATAAAATCCATTGACCCCCCCCCCCCCCCCCTCCCCAATCCCCCAAATTTGCGTACAAACCAAAAAATTGAAGTCCTATCTGATCCTCCATACTTTTGTTAACTGCACATGTAACCAGTAAGCAGTAACCAGGAAGGTACCAGAATTCTTTGTTTGACCCTAAGTCAGTAAACAATGAGCTGACATCTGTGCTTTTAAATCTCCTTTTTTGAGGATGCCAGACACAAATCAATGAAAGAATTGGGGATTGAAGGCTATAAATGGATGATGGAAGTGAAAAGCGGTGGTTTGAGACGTTCAGGGTTGTAACTTTACAATAATTATAAAAATTATTTTATGTTTCCCATTTTTTATTTAATCTTATTTGTTTTACAAGGATTGGCGAACAAGTTATGCAACTTATATTAACGCCTCTCCTTGGCCCAATGGCGCAGGTGTGTGGGATGACCTTCATAGCGGCAACTTTGTGGCCTAGCTCTTCTCAAATACTACGAAGGGATCTTTAGCCTGCACGGAGTGTGTCTCTCTCCACACAGAGGACAGCCATTTTACGTCCCCCACCCGATAGGACGATACGCTGTGACAGCATCAACCCCACAATTGATGCTGACAGAGAGTGTTCGGACACCTCGAGAACTTTCCCAGACCGGGGATCGATCCCAGGACCTCTGGCATAAGAGACCAGTGCACTTACCCATTTTCGGGACATGCGCCTGACGTCATCATTCTTGCTTATGATTTACCTACTGGTTGTTAAGTGTTCCTTCCCTATCCTTCCATGAACCCTCCTGTTAAACTCCTAAGCTGTTTTTATTGAAATTTTTTATTAAATTTCTTGGGAGTTTAACGTGTGTTACAGAATGTTTATTCTGTTTATCCCCATGGTTTACGTGTTGGTCTTGCATCTTCTATCCAATGTATCATTTCTTATCAACCTACCTCAATTGTTTACTACAGGCTTGCACTACAGTGGAAGAACCTAACTTGGATAAAATACTCTCTATTTTAATCTTTCCCAAGATTTGGGAAAGAAAAGTGGTGTAAAAACACCACGAAAAAATAAGCCAAAACTGGCTCGAGCGCCATCGGCGCACACCCAGTATGGGACGCTCTTTCATAGTACAAATCCACGACTACCGTAAAACAGTGCGCAATGCGTCAATCGTCATTCTTTTGATTATCCGCACACGTGGTGGATGTGTGCCATCTTTGCTCAGTAACAGTGATATTTTAACTCGTCGATAATGGTTTTCCTGTGACTGGAATTATGGATCTGAAGATCGTATAATAACAGGACTGTGTTTTATGTATTCTCGTTCATATTTTCAACCACATTCTCATTGTATATTATTTACTATTCTGTTTTCGCGAATGTTTTGTTTTCGACATCACAAGATTCGACATTGAATTTTTCGGTTGATGAATTAATTGTTTTTGGAGTTAGGTGTCAATCTGGGACTGTCTGGACAGGATTTCTTCACTCTGTTGAGGGCTGAATTTCTGTTTTTTCGGTCCCTGTCGACCGTCTGGGTTCTGTCATGTACCCACCGGTTTTTTTTCTGCCACCTTCTCTCGTAGTTGAGGGTGTTCTTCTACTTTCTGTTTCTGTTGAGTTCACCTTTTTCTTCTACTGCTCTCACCTCTGTTATTTCCAGTTCGGTTCCTTTAGGGCAATTCCTTTTGCCTTTGCCTTGGTGCGTTCTCGTGACCATTTCTTCCACACCCGCGGGTGGTGTGGAACGCTGTCGTTTCGGGAGCCTCCCGACTCGACCACGTCTGGTGTGAGTTTACCCCCTCCGTGGGGGATGTGCAGCTCCTCCCGGGGGAGGGGGGGCACTGTCATTTTGTGAGTTTGACCCCCTTCGTGGGGGGTGGGGAATGCTATCGTTTCGGGGTCGACCGATTCGACCACGTCTGGTGAGAATTGCTCCCCTCCGTGTGGGATGTGCAGCTCCTCCCGCACCAGCGGGGGGTGGGGAATGTTGTCGTCTCGGGGCTTCCCGACTCGACCATGTCTGGTGAGAGTTATTCCCCTTCCGTGGGGAATGTGCAGTTTTTTACCGTGGTGGATACTGCGGAGCTGTTGAATTTCTGGTGAAGAAATGCCTGGTTCCGGGACTATGCACCCTCTCCAGTCGACATCTGAGGCTGTCACTAGGGTTGTGACTCCTCCTTTGGAGGCCAAGCTTGGTGGTTCTCTCCTCTTTTCCGCCAGTTCCAACAGCTCCCGTCGTATCTGCTGCTACTGCTGTTCCATCTACAACGTCATTGGGTACCGTTTTTAGCCGGCCTTGGCTTATCCCTGCAAGGGTCTGCATGGATGTCTGTAGTGTGGTTGTTGGGTATTTGCCTCAGCCTTCCCCGACTTCCACTCGGCGAAGTCGGATGGGGCTGCCGACTGAACCCCCTACTGTGTCCTTTCAGCCGTTGGCCACAGTAGTTTTATACCTGCAGTGGTCTGCTGCGGTGTCTGGTTGTGTAGGCGTGGGGGTATCGGCCTCAGCCTTCCCTGACTTCAACTCGGCAAAGTTGGAAGTGGCTGCCGGCTGGACCCTCTACTGTGGTCTCTGCACCGTCGAGCACCACAGTTGTCATTGAATTTGGATGTTCTTAGTGGGACACTATGAACTCCGTGGCGTTTCCGTCCACTCATTCTGGCCACACGACCAGTTTTTGGGGACCAACGTCTTTTATGCAGCCTGGACCTTCTGACCTGCAGAGGTCCGCGGTGACTCATGAGTTCCCGCTATGTTGATCCTCGGGGTGTGTCACACCCCTATACACGTCTGCCTTCAGACGCTTCGGCTGCCGCCCGTCGTCCCACGTCGGGTGTTTTGGAGAATCGTGACCCTTCACTGGTTAAGAGGCTCAGAGGTGAAGCCACTTTGCCGGTTCGTTCCCCTGTCGAACCGGCCAGTACGGGCAATGAGCTTAGGGAGGCCCTCTCCTTACTCACTCAGGTTCTGTCAAAGAGCCTTCCTGTTGCTTCCAGCGAGGCAGCGAGTGGTTTCCAGGTGCCCCCCTATGGTGCCGCCTCCCGGGATTGGAAACAGGCCGCTTTCTGATCCCCCTGGTGTTCCGACACCATAGGAGGCGTCGGCTGGTTTGCCGACGATGGGCTATGTGTCTTCCGACTCAGGGGAAGAGTCAGACATGCTTGATGTCGAGAGCCAGCAGTCTTCGGACTTGGGGGCAGCTCTTGATTTCGTGTTTGGGTTCCTTCCGGATCTCAAACCATTTAACCAGTTGACAGTGTCAGCCAGGCTGCGATCATCGGTCGCACGCCAACAGCCTATGGAGCAACCCGCTTCTGGGCGTCTTCGACCGTGCCAGTCGGTACAGTTGGTTGAAGCATTTTCAGCCTTGGACTCTAAGCTAAGTTCAAAGGCTATGAAGGCTCCGTTCTTCACCAGGGTTGACACCTTTTTGCCTCTGGCGCGTTATCGTTCCTACGATTCTGCCAATCCGTCGGTCTACCAGATCAGGACTCCAATTCCCTCGGGCTTTCCAAGTCCTAGTCTGCCGTCATTCCGATGACGACTCTGGAGTCCACATTGGGCTTATCGAGAGAGATGCTTGGTATGCTTTCTCTCTCCGATCTCGTCGTCTCAGCTTTAGCTGCTTATCTGCCTCCAGATAAGTTTGACGAGGTACAGGCTCCTTTGCGCGTGCTTCCAAGGCGCTCATGCATCTTACTCACACGCATGCCTGTAAGACAGCTAATCTGGAATTAGTTCGAAGGGACTCTGTGCTGGACACAGGCCGATCCCTTCCTGAGGAGCAGTGCGCTACTCTTCGATCTGCTTCTTTTGGCAGGTCCGCAACTTTTCCATGGTTCTGTGTTGACTGTCCGGGATGACGTCCTATGTCATTCCAAAGATCAGCTGCTGTTTCTTCAGCTTGATCAGCCTTCTAGGGTAGGCATGGCCGTTCCAAGTCTAATAAGTACCCTCTGCTTCCTCTACGAAGCAAAGGGGCTGATCCTTCTGCCACCGCTTCTACTTCTTACTCAAGGGGTAAAGGTAAGCGTCGGCAGTCTTGAGGGAAGTCCCAGGATTCTTCATTCAGTAGAGGAGGTGTTTTCTCCTCTCGCGAGCCTCGTCGGGGTTCGAAATGAAGGTACTCACCTCGTCTCGTCCCAGGTTGGTGGAAGGATAGCAGAGTTCGCAGACCGTTGGGACACCATCACATCCGATCCTTGGGTGTTAGATGTTGTTCAGTCCGGGCTACGAATATCCTTCCGAAGGCACCCCACTCTGTCCAAGGTGCCTCTTCCAACCACAGTTCCTTCAGACATTTTACGTCGGGAACTTTTGTCCAGGGAGATAGACAATCTCGTGACAAAGGGGGCGATTGAGGTCATCAAGAACATTAGGTCAGTGGGTTTCTATTCCCGCCTGTTCTTGGTGCCGAAGAAGGACGGCCGACTTCGACCGGTTATCGATCTGAGTTTCCAGAACCAGTCTATCATTGCTCCCAAGTTCAGCATGGAGACTTTCAGGTCGGTCCTCCGTTCAGTTCAATTCACCAGGGAGATTTCGCTTCCAGCTTCGACCTGCGAGACCCTTACTTTCACGTTCCGATTCATTGGGCGTTACGGAAGTATCTCAGGTTCGTTTTTCTGGGGCGAGTTTACCAGTTCAAGGCCATGCCTTTCGGCCTCAACCTGGCTCCTTGGGCCTTCACCAGACTGATGTGGCATGTGATAGCTTTCCATTTCACACAGTCCAGGGTGACTACTTCAGCATATCTGGACGATATCCTCCAGGGGCATTCCAATGCTGCCTTACTGGAGTCGGATGTCGCCACTCTGTTGAGCCTGCTCACATCGTTAGGTTTCAGAGTCAACGAGGAGAAGTCGGACCTGGTCCCTTCTCAGTCGTCATCCGCTTTCTGCGCACAATTCAATTTGGTGGCGGTTCCCCAGGCCAAGGCTGTGATTCTCTCATCTTTTTCTCTGACTCTGTCCCAGTCCACATCCGCAACGGCTCGGAGTATTCTCCGGCTAATCGGTCTCTGCTGTTCGGTTCATTCCTCTAGGCCGGCTGCGTGTCAGACCTCTCCAACACTTTCTGCTCAGTCGTTGGAGGCCGAATGTAGATTTTCTGGATCTGGTGCTTCAGTTATCAGAATCTCTTATCCTCACCTTCTCCTCTGGGCGGATGTCCAGTGGCTTTCGCAGGGTGTTCCGTTGGACTTACCCACGTCCGTTCACGTTCTGACGGCAGATGCCAGTGATCTCGGATGGGGTGCGACGTTGGATCCTCTAGGTCTTTCCATTCACGGGATGTGGGACCAGGATCATGCAGCTCTACACATCAACCAAAAGGAGCTTCCTGCTCTTCTTCTGAGTTTCAGGCAGTGGATCCCTCACCTGTCGAATCGCCAGGTCCTTCTGTTGTCCAACCATTCGACGGTGGTTGCTTACATTCGGAAACAGGGCGGCACGCACTCTGTTCCAATGTACGAATTGGCTCGGGATCTTCTACTGCTCGCTCAGGATGTCCACGCCAGGGTGGCTGCTCGTCACATTCCCGGTCGTCTGAACGTCCTAGCCGACTCCCTGTCCCGTCGGGGCAGGGTCATTTCCACCAGGTGGATGCTCCACATGGCGGGATCCATCGATCTCTTGCGACGTGTTGGAACCATCCGGTGGACACTTTCGTGTCCCCGTGTCCAGATGCTCTGGCTTTCGCCATGGATGCTCTGGCCCTCCTTTGGGATGGTCTTGTCGGCTACGCCTTCCTACCGGTTTCCGATTCCATCTCAGGTTCTCGCCCAGATATGAACCTTCAGTCGTCGAATCCTTTCGATCACACCCGTCGCCTCGGTGGGTGTGGATCAATCTGCTCCGCTCTCTGTTAGCGGCGGTTCCGGCATGTCTCCCTCTACCTCACGACTTTCTTTGCCAAAGTCGCCCGAGGAGGTTTCACGTTGACCCGACTTCATTGTGCCTTCGCACATTTCTTGTATCGGGTCCTGTCTCCTCCGTATTGGTTTTTCGAGAATCGCAGTGGCGTTGCTTTTCTTCTTCAAGGAGGCACTCACTCCACTGGTTTAGCCTCTGTGGCTAAGTGGAAGGTTCTTCTGTCGATGGTGTGCGATCACTCTGTTGCTTCTGTCACTCCTTCGATCACACCGCTTGCAGAGTTTCTGGTATATGTTTGTTTCTGGGGGAATCCAGCAATGGGTACATGTCCATGCTTCAGAGACATTTTTTTCATATGTGATACCGCATTGTTTCGACACTCATCCTTGCCTCTCCAAGCTTGTTCAGCTCTTTTCCTTGAAAAGGCCCAGGACTTTGCAGTTTACTCCAAGATGGTCACTTTCTTTTTTTTCTGCTCTGCTTGGGGGTGGGGGGCGTTCGCGCCTTTATCCTGGTGAATATGCATTTTCTCACATGCCAGATCTCTCCTGCATCCATTTCTTGATGGATTTGTCTTGCTATTCGTGCAACTTCCGCTCGTCTAGCTACTGGTGATTGTATTACCAATTGTTTTTTCTGCCACGAGGTGCGTGCATTGTCTTCCTCTTTTAATAACTCTGTCATGTTGTCGGATGACGGATGTTATACTGGCAGCATTCTGGAGAAATGCTACATTCTCCTTTTATCTGCGACAGTTGCCGGAGCTGACAGAGAACCTTGGGGCCCTCTTTCTTCGGCTCAGGCTGTTGTCTATCCCAGCCTTTCAGCTTTTTTCATGGTCAGTTCCAGCTTTGTGCTGTTACTGCCCTTTCTGTCTGTGCGTCGCACTTCACCATACGCCTCATCTTTCATTGTCTTTTCTAATATTTGTGATGCTATGGTTTGATAGGCCTATGGATCTCTTCCTCTGTCCACGGTCCCAGTGCTATTGGGTTATGTGTGGGTTGGTTATGTGATTCCCTCCATCCTTTTGTCTATTCAGCCTGTAGTAAACAATTGAGGTAGGTTGATAAGAAGTATAAATTTTATAGTAAATTTCCTTTCTTATTATACCTACCGAAATTATTTACATGGAGGCCCTCCCGTCTTCTTATTCGGGTAAGAATCCTTCCTCCTCGCTGATCACATAACTCCTGTGTTGTTCGGAATCAAAAGAATGACGAATTGACGCATTACGCACTGTTTTACGGTAGTCGTGGATTTGTACTATGGAAGAGCGCCCCATACTGGGTGTGCGCCGATGGCACTCGACCCAGTTTTGGCTTATTTTTTCGTGGTGTTTTTACATCACTTTTCTTTCCCAAATCTTGGGAAAGGTTAAAATAGAGAGTATTTTATCTGAGTTAGGTTCTTCCACTGTAGTGCAAGCCTGTAGTAAACAATTTCAGAAGGTATAATAAGAAAGGAAATTTACTATAAAATTTATACTTTTTCTTCGTATAAAGATCTAGCTTTGCATCTGGTAGTATTTAAATCGGTTACTGACTTTGGGCCTTTTTGTGTGCCTGTTGTCTTTTTTCCTTTTTTTTTCTGTTGACGTTGTTTACATTTGGCAATGCCCTTAACATGTAGTATTTAGTATTATAATACTTTAGAATTATTGTAGGATGCATTGATTATGATTCCGGTAGTGTAGCTCAAAAAAAATTGGCGTTTGTCCGCACTTAGGCTCTATCAGGATGCCCTTGGGTTGAGTTGATGATGTTCCCTTTACTTAGGCATTTTCCCCCCAAAAATTTCGAAACATTTTTTATAATTGTTTCGAAATTAATTTGATCCATATTCTCATGTATCCTTTTCATGTATTTTTGATGTTGAACTTGTAGGAGTGCTATTGACTCTGTTTTTTTATTGTAATTAATTTTGAAAGCTTACTGCTCTAAATGCAAGGCGAGGAAGTCTTCCTCGGATTTACATGCTTGTTGTCTTGCTTGTAGTCGATGCACTCCTAAAGATTCTTGTTCTACTTGTGTACATTGAGATGCCAGACGTTGGAGACGGGTGTTGCGGTATGTCGTCGGCGGTGAAGTTCCGATGCCAGAGCTGTCACCACCGGATAATTCGAGTTTTTCAGTTTCTTTTTTGGTGGAACAAGAACATGGTGATGGTATTGCGACACCCTCCCAAAGTGTGCTGCCGTCGTTGTGCTCTGATGAGCAAACAGAACTGGCTGCTAAGGTGCTCCTGAATATTAAACAGGGAATAAGGCCTCTTATTCCAGTAGCCAGTTTGACCTGTGAAGCGGCCAACCCGACATTGGGAGCCGTAACTGTGGGTAAGTCTGTTGTGGTCTAGGGAAGTGTAGAATCAGGTAGAGCGAGCACCTCAAAAACTAAAGCTCACCCACCTACGACGGCAAAAGGGAAGACGCCTGCAAGTTTCTTTTCGGGAAGCTCGGCGAGGCCTGATAGACCGGGAGCAGGAGAGCCTTCTCTAACCCAGCAACATTTGGGGCCAAATGTTGTTTTGAGTCGGAGCTAATGTCCACACTTGTCGCTCGGGACACTCTGTCTAAACTGCAGCTGGGGTCGGCTACAGTTACAGCTTCTTCCTCAGGTTCAGATAAGCACGCACGACTGCACACTAGCTACCCGACTTCGGATATCCAGGCAGCTGTGCGAAGACGTTTCCAGTCTTCGCCCGTAAAGTCGACCCATCCGGTAGCTAGTGATCCGAGGCTTCATTCAATGGGACATTCGGAGAAGAGATCTACAACCGGATCTCCATCCCAGGAGCAGCAAGCTCTGAAAAAACCAGAAGACCGCTGCTCCTCAAGTCTCTGTAACAGACTTGCTGTCACAAATAGCACAGCTCATCACAGCTTCCTAGCAAGTGCAAGCGCAGCCTTCTGCAGACTCCGGTGGTGAGCTGTCAGATGGTGCTGCGTCGTTCTGGTCATTTGTACATTCAGATGCTGTTGACCGAAATTCTCAGCTGAATCAGTCAGGTGGTGAAAGGGAGAAGGAGGAGGATTACCCTTCCCTTTCAGAACAACATATGGTAGCGATGATTTTTATTCATCAATACTATCCTGACCTTGTTCCACCTGATCAGCAAGCTGCGTCTGCTAGGCAGAAACTGCTGTCGTCTCTAGACAGAGATGTCGTGCGAAGGAAAGATGATGTTCTTTCCTTCCTGGGACTATCTTGGCAGGTGTCGGAGGCCTTCAGCCACATTAACAAGGCCATATTCAGCCTAGCAAGTTAAAAAAAAGGTGGTTTCTAATCTGCATCTTCAATGAGTATACCGTTAATTGGATGACATTATTTTAAAATGGTTGGAGAAGATGTTCAGAGAGCTCCTCTGCGTCTGGATGAGCAGGCTGCGGATTTGGATATATCCTTGCCTACATCATTCAATTTACGCTTGGATGTGATGGAATCTTCTATTTCATCTAATTACGCGATTCTGGACGCTATGTCCTATGCAGATCATATCACCAGGGCTCTGGCGCAGTGTCTAAATAGGAAAGAATTTGAGGATGTTAGTTCCTCACTAAAAGTTCTTTCCAGGGCAGTCAGGTATGCCACGTACCACTCCACCCTTTCAGTGGCAAATTTGGAGTTGGTTAGACGTGATGCAGCTCTTGTGTCGTCACCAATTATCGATGACAGTGTGGAAAGCTCTTTCCAAGTTGCTCTGGTCTCTGGACACACTGTTTGATGGCAAGCTTTCCTTAGTGTGAACAAGCTACCAAAAAGCTTCCAGCACACTACTATAGAGATCAACGTCTCAACAACATGCATCAGCTGGCTGGAGTAGGCGAGGTTGTTCCAGTTCCCAATCATCGAAAGGGAGCTCCTCGCGAGGGTCTAAGAAACCCTCTTACACTTACTCTGGAGGTTGTCAATATAGCGACTCGGGAAAGGGGTGCAATTCTGATCAAGACTAAGTCAGATGCCCCAGGCCGACGGGACGAGGTTCTTCATGGGGAGGACGTAGTTTCTCCTCCTGCAAGCCTTGCAATTCATACAGGGGATGGTCTAGACCTCTGTTGCTTTCCAGTTGGCGGAAGGTTATCAAACTTCGTGAAAAACTGGATGGAAATTATGAAAGATCATTGGGCGAGAAATGTAGTCTCAGCAAAGCCCCCGCTTACAAGAAGTCTGTGTTGGATAAATCTTCCGGCGAATTCTTCCAAAAGAGGGTCTCTCCTTGCAGAGGTACAGGCTCTCCTATCAACAAAAGCAATAGAGCTTGTCGAGAATCAAAATTCTCCAGGTTTTTACAGTCACCTGTTTCTCGAACCCAGATGGCTCGTTCCGACTGGTAATAGACTTGAGCTGGATAAACAAATTGATCATAACTCAAAAATTCTATATGGAAACTATTCGGTCAGTAAGAGTGAACATTGGAGTGGATGACTATGTGGCAAGCATAGATCTAAAGGACGCACACTTTCATGTCCTGGTACATCCGGCATTCAGAAAGTACCTGTGTTTTGCCGTGCAAGGAGAGGTTTATCAGTTCAGAGCAATGTTCTTCGGTCTGAACCTGGCTCCTTGGGCTTTCACTCAAATAATGAACTCGGTAATGTCATACTTCCGAGCCCATTTGGCAGTGGTAACGTTGGCTTACTTGGACGACATTCTTCAGAGATATGGCGACAGAATTATTATTCAGAACGATGTTCAGAGTCTGCTTCAGTTGTTCCGACGTCTTGGTTTCATAGTAAACGAGATAAAGTCTGATCTAGCTCCGTCCAAGTCCTTCATTCATTTGGGAATGAGCTTTGAGACTCACAACAATCTGGTTCGTCTGCCACCCAGAGCGAAATTAGTCAGTTGTTATGCTCGCTTTTGTGTAAGCTCTCCCGTAGTGACTGCAAGGCAGTTTATGCAACTGATGGGACTGTGCAGAGCGGCTGCGGATCTTATTTCAATGGGCCGCCTGCGCACGTGTCCCCTCAAGATTTTCTGTACTCAGAACTGGAGTGTGAAGACGTATTCGCTCGAAACCCAGAATGTTTTAACAAACCTAGTAAAACAAAAGGTTCAGATTTGGGTGGATCTCCAGAGTTTGACTCAGGGAGTCCCGCTTCAGCTACCGGATCCGGTCTTCACGATTATGCTGGATGCGAGTCAGACGGGCTGGGGTGCATATCCCTAAGTCCCGCAGACTTGAAGTGTTAGGGTCTTTGATACCCTCTGTTCCCAGAGAAGCACATAAACATCAAGGAGATGGTGTCTATCTGGCTAGCACTACAATATTGGATTGCTCAAATAGCAAACGTTCATGTTCAGATTCTGTCGGACAACTCAACGGTAGTGGCTTATCTCAGGAACCAGGGAGGCACTCATTCAATTCCGTTATGCGAATTAATGGAGAAGATTCTCCCATTCACTCTGAGTCACCATGTTCATCTCTCAGTCCGTCATATACTGGGTTCGTCTGAACGTACTAGCAGACTCGTTTCTCGAAAAGGTCACCTTTTACCATTGGAGTGGGCTCTCAACAAGCAAGTATTCGGTCAGATCTGCTACCAGTGGTATCGTCCCATGATAGATCTTTTTGCGGCACACCTGAACAATGGGGGCGCAGTGGCTCAGTTGGTAGAGGTGCAGGCTGCAAGCCTAGAGGTCCTCGGTTCGAATCCCACCTGCGGCAACCACTTTGTGTCCTTGGGCAAGACACTTCACCCCGATTGCCTACATGGGGGCACGATGACGCTGTGTACTGAGGCGTACTGCACGTCGATGGTGCGCATGTCTTCAACCAATCTAACCCTGCCTGTCCTGCGGTGCAGAGTTCAGAGTTACGATGTTACAGAGCTGACAGCTGCTCATCGTTGCTCGGTGGTTCTCTCCGGGTACTCCGGCTTCCTCCACCCGTAAAACTGTCACGATTAGCCATTGTGCATAAGTATGTGACCTTCAACACCAATAAATAAATAAATAAATACACCTGAACAATCAATTACCGACGTTCGTGTCGCCATGCCCAGATCATCGAGCATACGCAGTAGACGCTCTATCGATCTCATGGGACGGAATGATAGGATATGCATATCTTCCTACTCCATTGATTCAGCAGATTCAGTTAAAAATCAAACAGTCTCACTGCAAAATCCTTCTAGTAGCACCTCTGTTGTCACAGAAACCCTGGATCAATCTTCTCAGGTGTCTGTTATGGGACAGTCCCTGGAAGCTTCCTCCTCGAAAGGGCCTTCTATATCAGGGGAAGTCCACCGCACAACCCAGAAGGTCTCAACCTTCACGTATTTCCATTGTGCGGTCCTTCTTGCACGGAAAACATTTTACAGGACGAGCAGTGGATGCAATTTCTAACTGTACAAGGACCTCCTCTTTGTTGAATTATGCAGCGAAGTGGAGGGTTTCTTCCGTTGGTGTATGGACCAGTCTGTAGACATTTACGATCCGTCCATTCCTCAGATTGCCAATTTTCTGGTCTACTTGTTTGACGTATTAAACTTGCAGCCCATCACAATTAAGGGCTATTGGTCTGTGTTATCAGACACTTATGCTCATCATGATAACTTGGCGATTGGGTCAGATTCTTCTTGATCCAAGCTAGTTAGAAATTTCTCTGTTAATAGACCTAGAACCCTCAGATTAATTCCTGAATGGAATTTGGCTTGGGTTCTGTTGAAGCTTCAAGAAGCTCCATTTGAGCCATTAGACGATGTAGAGTTCAAATTCTTGACCTATAAAACAGCCTTTCTCTTAGCCTTTGCATCTGCCAGAAGAGTGAGTGAACTTCTTGCATTATCTATTGATGATTCTCATTACCGTAGTGTGGGTAATTCTGTTACCCTCACTACGGAAGTGGGATTCTTGGCTAAGAATCAGATTCCGGATAAGCAGCTGGTGCCTATTATCATTAAGGATTTACTGTCCTCAGACAACGGTAGACCTTCGCTGTGTTCAGTTGGAGCAATGCGCATTTATAAACATCGATCAAGTTTTATTAGAAAGGGAAGAAAAATGATTCTTTCTTTCCTTGATTCCTAACAGAAAGGATATATCTGTTCATTCTATCGCTAGATGGATCTTTCTGGCAATACGTATTGCCCATGAAAGTCTATCTTCGGATCAACGTTCTGTCAACAAAATTTCAGCGCATGAGGTTAGAGAACTGTCTGCTTCTTGGGCTTATTCTAACAGTATAGCCATTACTGATCTTATGAAGGCTGCTTACTGGCCAAGCCCTCTTCGTTTACCAAGTTTTACCTTAAAAATTTAGAGTCTATCTTCGGTGACCTTAGATCTTTATGTCCTCTTTCTGTTGCTCAGAATGTCGTCCATTAATCTTACATCTAGAAGATGTCTTAGGCAGTCTGCTCGAGCACTGATGCCGTTCTGCTGCCTTCGTTCTGAGGAATTTTCCTTCAGAACAAGGCGAGGGGGGGGGGGGGAGACGGTTTTTCCCTTATGTTATCTACCTTTATAGTGAAAAGCAAGGGAATACCTCCTCCAGAGACAGTAGTCCTGTGTCGGTGCTGGGTGGTTTTAATGTGTAGCTCATGTGAAGCAATAACTATGTCTCATTTATGTACTGTTTTTGAAGTGTAGCTCACTGTGAAGCATATGTATATGCCATGTGTCAAATGAGCGTTTCTATACAATCCACAGCCATTTTTAATTGAGTATAAAGCTTCTCATTCTCTGGACTAGCTTTATAATTGGTTTTCTTCACTGAATTAGTATGAGGGGTTATGCTGGCATTAAATGGAGAAATTATATAATTCTCAGTTGCATTGTTGGTGTTATGTCATTCTCTTTGTTTTATAAGAGAAGGATATATGTATGTAATTCCTCTGTCTTCTCCTATTCTCCTGTAGGAGCTATTCTTTTTCAAAGTAATTGAGAGATTGAATTTTCCTCTACATCCTAGGCCCTCCAGTCTTTTTACTATTCAGCTAAGTCTGGGCCATTGGTTGTAGTATAAAAATATGATAAATTTAAAGTAAGAAAGAGAACATTTTTTATTTTTTATACTTACCAATGGCCCAGATGGGGATAGCCCTTCCATGAGTGGGCACTCATACCTCCCCGCTCATTATAACATTTAGCAGGCACTATAGAAAGAATGATGCTTGGTGCCAATCCTGGTACCTTCCTGGTTACCGCGCATGTGCAGTAAACAAAAGTATGGAGGACCAGATAGGACTTCAATTTTTCGGTTTTGTATGCAAATTTGTGGAGTTCAAAATATGTGTTTGGCCCTGGATTTTATCGAGTTTGCACCAGCTAAGTTTGGGCCACTGGTAAGTATAAAAAATATACAAATTACTTCAAATTTATCATTTTAGAGCAGGTAAAAAATGTTCTCTTTCTGAATTTAATTATTGAGGCACTACCCTTAATAAAGATTTGTACTTTGTTAAGACGTTTTTACTTTTATTAGGGGAGTATTTGTATTTTACTTGTGAGATAATAACCAGTAGCATGAAGAAAGCATTCTGGTTACCTAGTTCAGCACCTGCATATGAGCAACACTAGGCTTTTCAGCCAGTTTGTATTAAGTATTTCTTCATCTTAATCTGCAGAATAACACGGGCAGTGGTGTATTTTATCCATTTTCTTAATTTATCAGATTTAAACCAGTTAACTTCTTTTTTTTTAACGTTTCCAGAGGTAATAAAAAAAATACATGTAACAGCAAAAATGACAATATGGGAGGGCTTGAGAAATCTGTTTGCATAAATCAATGGTTATTTTTGTGTTTGTTTAGTGTTTGATCCTTGACATAAGATACAGATATAATATGGTGGGTCACTTGAAGTTCTGTTGTACAATACTTGGAGGTTATTTGTTATTCCATGAAACTCTCCAGCCAGTACAGGTCATTGGCATTCTCGCTACATTATCAGGTAAGCTAATTGTTACTGTTATAACCCCCGCATAGCCTACCCTCAAAATGAATTCTAGCTGGAAAACAAAATTATTGATCATCTTTCTTGCACCGTGGGATCCCAGGGAAGTAAAGCAGTGCTTGTTTACTGTAGTAAATAAGCTCTGTTTTACTTGTAAAATGCAGGGTATTTGATGACTGGATTCGCATCGCAAAATGCTAGTCAAAAATGTCCAAATGCTAACCATTTTTTTTTCATATTGGCCTTTTATTCACTATTTATCAACACTTTTTGAAACCAAGATGGAAACTGCTAATCAAATTTTTTTTAAAAACAAAAAATACCCTGAAATGAGACCCGATGACCAATGCCTGAGGTTGAAGTCCTCTGAAATAGGCAACATGGATACAAATGCTTAGCTGAACTTGCCTTTATATCCATGTTGCAGTCATGTTCAGCCATTGTGCAGAAATGTGACCTTAAACACCAATAAATAAATAAATCGTTTTTCTTACTCCATTGGTAACATCAGACCAGGATATTCTTTTATGTGGAGGTACCTTGAAAAAATTGCCTGAAATGATATTAGAATCTGATATTTTTACTGTTGGAAAAATGGGCTTCAGATAAAGTCACGAAATTGCAGGTATTTTTGTCACATTGCAGTGTTCTAAAATGCATTGTAAAAAATTGTGAATTTCAGTTTTTCAAATGTGTTTTTCCTCTGCACACTGATGGCAAAATATCAAACCTTCAAACCCCAAGTCTGTCCCATGATGCAACTAGGAATTAGCTGTCAAATAAAACTGAATTGGTGAAATTCCAAGATGCAGGAAGTGAAAAGAATTTTGAAATCAGTGTGCAATTGGTTAATTTTCTTTATCGAATAATCTGACCCTCTTTCAGACAGTTAAACTCGCACTTTAAAAGTGGTAATGAATGGCCATTCAATAACATTCTGGAAGTAGCCCCAGGTTTGCACAGTTGTATTCTTGCATGAAACTTTAACCAGCGATTCGCGCCGTCCCTTCCCCGACCCTGTCTTTTGCAATTTTTTGTTATTCATTGGAAAAACCACAATTTACATTATGCAAAAATGCGTGTATGTTTCATACCCTTTGCATGAATCTGCTCATTGTAACTATATGACAATCCAGTAGTCGAGTGGATAAAAAAATTCTGTATATTATTATTATTTTGTTTTAAAGACTGACTTTAACAAAAGTAATTCTTTAAAATAATTATAATAAACAGACATTGCAGACCTGACTCGTTGATTATTGTTTTAAAAAGAAGTATATTGAGTTATGTTTAAACAATATCATCGACCTGGGAGCTCTGTTGGAAAATTAACTCCCACCCCACCATGTTGGAAAATGTTTACATCCTAGCTGGTTGTCATGGCTCAGACAACCTGCAGATGCTGGAGATTCTGCAGATCAACCACAGCAGGCCTCGGGAGTGTCTGTGGGTTTCTTCCTGTTTAGCAAGTCAGGACTGTCTTCATCGAAGTTAAGTGACTTGCTTTGCCTCTGGATAAGTTGGAAAAAGACCTAGACTTAACCCCCTTCTTGTCTTTACCCTCTGATTTTCTTCAATCTCTGTCAGAGTGCAAGTATCGTCAATCTAAGCAATCATTGATTTTATTTTTCCTTAAATATTCACCCCGCAATTTTTCTATCTCTGTTCTTTTTCCTTTTTAATTTCTTCCTGCTCTCTTGGATTTTTCAAGCTGAGAGTGAAGCCCTTTGACTTCCTCCTTGAGAAATATGATCTGTGAATGCACTTCTACATTATCTCTTTTTTCATCTCATGCATGTAATTGAATTGTTATATTTTTAGCTCACCTGACTGAAAGTCAGGGTGAGCTTATCTGATCACTTTTCGTCCGTCGTCCGGCGTGAAGGTGGTGTTTGGGCCTTTTTCTCCCAAACCACTGGCCGCATATTAATGAAATTTCATGTGAGTAGGGGTTATATAAGGGCATTTTGATTTTTATCCAAATTAGGTTTCAGCTCATATTGAGCAGAGGTGTGGGGAAAAATGGCCAAATTTTTTGAAAATCTTCTAATGAACCACCAGTAGCAGAGACTTGATATGTGGTATACAGAGTCCTTTTGAGGTTTAGAATCAAGTTTGTTCAAGAGAAGTTTGTCGGGCATTATTTGCCTTCGTTATGGGAGGGGCAAAAATTTTGGCCACGCCTAAAATTTCTATTTTCTGAACCGTGAGGTCGATTTGAACCAAATTTGATATGAGATGATAATGGGTCCTAAGTAGTTGATTGATGCAAAAAAAAAATTTCTCATTGCCCCGTGGGAACCTCGGGAGCTAAAAATAGGAAAAACCTTAAAACTGTCATATCTCCAAAACTACACAGCACAGAGAATTCTTATTTTGTATAAAGCTTACTTTTATCCAGTAGAATAGAATGGTTAAAAAAAATCCCTATCGGTTTGATCACAAGGTACTTTTTTCAGGACTTTGAAAAAGTGCTGAGTCAGCACTTTTTAACACTGTAGGCAATGGGAAAAACATTAAAAAATCTTCTTCTCCAGATCCAGCAGGCAGAATCTTTTGATATTTGGTATGCAACATTGTAGGGTGGATCTGATTCAAGTTTGTTCAAATCGGCCCCCTGGGTTCATATTTGGGCTCAGTATAGAAGCTCGAATTCGAACTTAGTGCATTTCAGGCAAATTTCTTCAAAAATCTTCTTCTCCAGATCCAGCAGGCAGAATCTTTTGATATTTGGTATGCCACATTGTGGGGTGGATCTGATTCAGGTTTGTTCAAATCGGCCCCCGGGTTTATATTTGGGCACAGTATAGAAGCTCGAATTCGAACTTAGTGCATTTCAGGCAAATTTCTTCAAAAATCATCTTCTCCCGATCCAGGAGGCAGAATCTTTTGATATTTGATATGCAACATTGTGGGGTGGATCTGATTCAAGTTTGTTCAAATCGGCCCCCTGGATTCATATTTGGGCTCACTATAGAAGCTCGAATTCGAACTTAGTGCATTTCAGGCAAATTTCTTCAAAAATCTTCTCCAGATCCAGCAGGCAGAATCCTTTGATATTTGGTATGCAACATTGTGGGGTGGATCTGATTCAAGTTTGTTCAAATCAGCTCCCTAGATTCATATTTGGGCTCACTATAGAAGCCCGAATTCGAACTTAGTGCATTTCAGGCAAATTTCTTCAAAAATCTTCTTCTCCAGATCCAGCAGGCAGAATCCTTTGGTATTTGGTATGCAACATTGTGGGGTAGATCTGATTCAAGTTTGTTCAAATTGTTCCTCTGGATTCATATTTGGGCTCACTATAGAAGCCCGAATTCGAACTTAGTGCATTTCAGGCAAATTTCTTCAAAAATCATCTTCTCCAGATCCAGCAGGCAGAATCTTTTGATATTTGGTATGCCACATTGTGGGGTGGATCTGATTCAGGTTTGTTCAAATCGGCCCCCTGGGTTTATATTTGGGCTCCGTATAGAAGCTCGAATTCGAACTTAGTGCATTTCAGGCAAATTTCTTAAAAACCTTCTTCTCCAGATCCTGCAGGCAGAATCTTTTGATATTTGGTATGCAACATTGTGGGGTAGATCTGATTCAAGTTTGTTCAAATCGGCTCCCTAGATTCATATTTGAGCTCACTATAGAAGCTCGAATTCGAACTTAGTGCATTTCAGGCAAATGTCTTTGAAAATCTTCTTCTCAAGATCCAGCAGGCAGAATCTTTTGATATTGGGTATGCACCACGCTTAGGGGGGTGAGATTCAAGTTTGTTCAAGCCAAGTCCCTGGGTTCATATTTGGGCTCACTGTAGTAGCCCGAATTATAACTTAGTTCAAAATGAGGAATTTTCTTTAAAAATCTTGTTCAGATCCAGCAGTCGGAATGTTTGGATATTTGGTATGCAGCATCCTTAGGGGGGTGAGATTCAAGTTTGTTCAAGCCATGTCCCTAGGTCCATATTTGGACTCACTGTGGGAGCCCGAATGATAACTTAGTTCCAAATGAGGAATTTTCTTTTAAAATCTTCTTCAGATCCAGCAGTCAGAATGTTTTAATATTTGGTATGCAGCATCCTTAGGGGGGTGAGATTCAAGTTTGTTCAAGCCATGTCCCTAGGTCCATATTTGGACTCACTGTGGGAGCTTGAATTGTAACTTAGTTCAAAATGAGGAATTTTCTTTAAAAATCTTCTTCAGATCCAGCAGTCAGAATGTTTTGATATTTGATGTGCAGCATCCTTAGAAGGGCGAGATTCAAGTTTGTTAAAGCCAAGTCCCTGGGTTCATATATGGGCTCCCTGTGTGAGCCCGAATTATAACTTAGTTCAATATGAGGAATATTCTTTAAAAATCTTCTTTTTTTTTTAAATCCACTGGTCAGAATCTTTGGATATTTGGTATAAGCTTTTCTTAGGAGGAGCAGATGCAACTTGTTGAAATCAATTCTCTGGGTTGATATTTAGGCTACCATGTCAGGTGAGCTCCCTCAGGCCTCTTGTTGGTTTTGATACTTTTATATTCTGTATTGTGCACATATTACACGATATTCAAATAAATATTCTTTAAGCTAAATCACATTATTAAATCCCTTGAAGAGATGAAATAAATCAACTATCATTATTAAACCGTCTAATAAAGCTTAATTACTGACGGAGACAGCAAACTCACCTGACCTACTTCAGAAGCCGTTTTGTCTCTGAATAGAAACATCAAAAATCACTTTCATTGTTATCCAGTTAATACCAATTGTTTTGAATATGGCTATTCATCCAACAGGCCTAATTAAGTTTTCTCCCCGTGCCATTGGAGTTCAATTAGACAGTCAGAAAAAAATTAAAAGAATAGAGTACCGATTACAAGGCTTCCAAAAGTGTCTTCATGAACAATCATGCAATTGGGTCTTTGGAAGAATCGGCATTTTTTGAGTATTTGTACTTTAAATGCAAAGTTAGCATTTGTTCAATTTCCCTTGTATATGTGTGGGAACAATGTGGAACAAAAAATAAAAATTAACCAAGTATACATTTCAATTGCTGTTTCAGTTTTATTTCGAGGGTGTCATCACAAGAAGATGAATCTCAACAAAACAAATGGGTTACATATCCCAACAAGACAAAACTCAACAAGACGAAATCTTTTTTTATCCATTAATTACAGGTGAAATTAATACTAAAAAAAGGAAAAAAATGTGTATATTTTCAAAAAGTGAAAACAAAATTTCTCCAGAACTACCAATCAGAATCATTTGATATTTGGTATGCAACATCCTTGGAGGATCTGATTCAAGTTTGTGCAAATCAAGTGCTATTGTTATACCCCCACAAAACAAAGTTTAGGGGGGTATATAGGAGTCAACTTGTCGGTCTGTCGTCAGTCCGTTGCACATGTAAAGTTGTGGAGTGAACTACTTCCACAGTTGTAGCCGTATTTTCATGAAACTTCACAAAAAAGATCAACATGATGAGGGGAAGTGCGTGTTACTGCTCGGTTTCAAGATGGCCGACTGGTGGCCATATTGGATTTTTTGTTTACTTAGAAAAATTGAATGCCCCTTTTCAGTCACTCACAGTAAGCGGGATGCCACAGTGGGGGTATACTGGGCGACAGACCATCTCTAGTTTTTATTTGGGCTCTGTGGGAGCCCAGATTTTAACTTGCAATAAAAACCAGCTTTTGTCACATCCACCTGTCAGAATCTTTTGATATTTGATACATAGCATCCTGTAGTGCAGAAATAGTTAGTACATTTTGTAAATGGTAGCTGTTTGCTATTATTGAAATAATTACCAATTAACCACTACATTAACATAAAGTTAATTTGAAGAATGGGGTCAGCTGTTTTTCCACTAACAAGTGACTATACTGTATATAGCAGATTCAGAATTTCATATTATGATACCATTTCCCTTATTCATTCTAACACCTGTTCTTTCTGGCATTATTTGGCATATTAACCCTTTATGCAACGCAGACAATATCAAAATTTGTTATTTTAAATATCATTTTTCTAAAATTTTCAAAAATTTTAACAAAACCATATCATGTGACCCCTCATTGAAACGAGCTCGACAATGAGGGGTCACATGTATATGGTTTTGTTGAAATTTGTTCAAAAATAATATTTTTTCAACTGCTGAATTTGCATATTATGCTGGTGGATGCGGCCGATTCATTAGGTAAAAGGTTAAGTGATTCTTATTCAACCCTTATGATAAGTTAACTAGATAATGCAACAGGTATAAATGTAAATTAATACAAATTTGGCGAAGTCCTAGTTGAATATTTTCGACCTATAAAAAGGTTGTATAAAATACCAAACAACTGTACCGGTGTCCTCAGTGCTTATTTTTTACCTTATTCAGTCAGATATTCATGTGATTTTACAGAATTAAATAAATTTACAAATATATAAAATGTGTTGGTTTTTATTCGATCACATCGGTAAGTATCAAAACAGTACAGATACAGATGTGAAAAAGCAGGTATTTAAAGAATTTTCCTCATTTAAAACAGTTCAAAATTTACCTTGATATATCTAGCTTAATATGTACATTTGGGAATTTCCCCATGTCATAAATTGACAGCAATCCAATCCGACAATGGGTATTTAAATTATTCAACGTGTGACTGAAACACATGGTTTGATTAGCTGAATTCCTTTACTACAACCAGTTACATCACCATAGTAGATAATTAAATCTTTTACTATTGCATTGGGTAATGTAGGCTTCAGGAAACATTTATACTTACACTGCCTTATATTACTTGCGCAGCTCCCTGACAGAACCTGAATATTTATAGTGTAACAGGCTTTTCTTGAAACACCATTTGCAGTGAAACTGCCCAAAACTAGCCACTGTGTTTCGACGATGTTGGCATTCACACATGTGACTGGAGAAACAAAACAATGCAGCTTATGAATATGTAATCAGGATGCTCTGGTTGAATAACTGTATTCCCTTAATCAAAACAAAACATCAATGGCTGCAGTCATACATGCATAACTCTGTTTGCTGAATACTGATAAAACATACAATAACATGGCTTCATTTGTTAATTATTTTATGGGATTCATAAAAAATGCACAACACAAACAACATTAGGTATTTTTCAAAGACTTTTATTTGAATACTTTTCTTTCTTACTTTACCACTCAGGCAATCACCACGGTTTTCAAAGTTCGAAACGTTTTGAATATATTTCATTCAAACTTACCACGTTTCTTGGGGATGGGCCCACATGTAAATGCAGGTGCAACTGCAACTCCATAAAATCGTACCTAGAAAAGTTGGGGACTGGGCTTACTGGTGGGACAGTAAGGTAATAAAAACATTAACCCTTAAGGAGTCTTTTAAAAGCAACCAACACAACAACTCACGGCATTTTCAGACTCCAGTTAACAGTTAACCGGTATAAAAAGTTGTAACCAGTAACAGCACTAACCAAATCGTAACCAATTAAATGATTAATCATTTCAGCACTTTTAACCTTAAGTGAGTCAACATCAATTTGGTTCAAATTTAGTCGTGAGGTTCATATTTTGGTTTCTTATGGGAACTTGAATTTTAACTTGGTGCTATATGAGGAAAATTCTTCAGAAATCTTCTTCAGTTCCACCAGTTAGAGTCTCTCATATCTTGTTTACAGATTCCTTATGGGGATGGTGGGAGGGTGCAGATTTAATATTGGTTCAAATCAGGTCTATAGGTTCATATATGGGGATCCATATAGGAGTCTACATTTTAACTTAGTTCCCGTATGAGGAATGTTCTTAAAAAAAAAAATTTCTGTTGATCTTCCATTAAAAATCTTTTGATATTTGATACCCACCATTCTCATGGTTGTCATATTCAATTTTTTTCAAATAAAGTGCTTGGGTTTTATTTGGAATATGAATTTTAACTTCATGCAATATGAGGAATTTCTTTTAAAAAACTTCTTGAGATCCACCAGCCAGAATCTCCTCATATTTGATATTTTGCATCCTAATGTGCCTCAGATTTATATTTGTTCATATCAGGTCTATTTGTTGGTATTTGGGTTGCCTATTGAAGCCCAAATATTAGCTTTAAACAGGGTTTCACGGTATTTCGATATTTCACCAAAACTCGGTATATTTTTCAATATCGATATCGTACAGAGCCAATTTCAACTCACTCGATATACCGACGTTCATGGTATCATCGATTAGCAATGTCAGTATTCTCAAACTAATGATAAACTTAACTTTTTTTTACTTTAACTTCATCTTAATTCATCACATGCACACTCAGAACAAAAATAGGAAATATGAAGCCTGTAAAGCTTGGCAATCATTTTCCACCAGCTGCCTGTCATAAATGATTGACTGATTTTTAGCTCACCGAAGGGAGCTCAACTTGTCACTTGCCGTCCGCTGTCGTGAACATTTTTCAAACGACTTCTCCTCTGAAAACACTGGTCCGATTTTCACAAAACTTCGTGTGGATGTTCATTACTCTATGGCAATTCATGTTTGTTCAAATGAAATGGCCACGTCCCTTGGGGGCTCTGTGTGGGGCATAAATCTGATAGCACCGTATGAATTATAGAAAAATTATTAAAAAATCTTCTTCTCCAGAACCAGTGGGCAGAATCTTTTGATACTTGGTATGCAGCATCTTGGTATGGGTTTGATTCAAGTTTGTTCAAATCGGCACCTTGGATTCATATTTGGGCTCACTATAGAAGCCCAAATTCGAACTTGGTGCATTTCAGGCAAATTTCTTAAAAAATCTTCTTCTCAAGATCCAGCAGGCAGAATCTTTTGACATTTGGTATGCAACAATGTGGGGTGGATCTGATTCAAGTTTGTTCAAATCGGCCCCCTGGAATCACATTTGGGCTCACTATAAAAGCTCGAATTCGAACTTAGTGTATTTCAGGCAAATTTCTTTAAAAATCTTCTTCTCAAGATCCAGCAAGCAGAATCTTTTGATATTTGGTATGCAACATTGTGGGGTGGATCTGATTCAAGTTTGTTCAAGCCAAGTCCCTGGGTTAATATTTGGGCTCACTGTGGTAGCCCGAATTATAACTTAGTTCAAAATGAGGAATTTTTTTTTAAAATCTTCTTCTTCAGATCCAGCAGTCGGAATGTTTTGATATTTGGTATGCAGCATCCTTAGGGGTGTGAGATTCAAGTTTGTTCAAGCCAAGTCCCTGGGTTCATATTTGGGCACAATGTGGTAGCCCGAATTATAACTTAGTTCAAAATGAGGAATTTTCTTTAAAAATCTTCTTCTTCAGATCCAGCAGTCGGAATGTTTTGATATTTGGTATGCAGCATCCTTAGGGGAGTGAGATTCAAGTTTGTTCAAGCATGTCCCTAGGTCCATATTTGGGCTCACTGTGGGAGCTTGAATTGTAACTTTGTTCGAAATGAGGAATTTTCTTAAAAAATCTTCTTCAGATCTAGCAGTTGGAATGTTTTGATATGTGGTGTGTAGCATCCTTAGGGGGAGTGAGATTCAAGTTTGTTCAAACCAAGTCCCTGGGTTCATATTTGGGCTCACTGTGGGAGCCCAAATGATAACTTAGTTCAAAATGAGGAATTTTCTTTAAAAATCGTCTCCTTCAGATCCAGCAGATGAATGCTTTTGATATTTGGTATACAGCATCCTTAGGGGGTTAAGATTCAAGTTTGTTCAAGTCATGTTCCTAGTTTCATAAAATTTGTCTCTCATGCCTTCATTCCTTTGTAGTATTGATGAACCATGTCTAACTGAACTTCTTTGAACCACTTTGTTTGAATCACTTTGCCCGGTGATCGATTAAGGCCCCTTGGGGCCTCTTGTTCTAATACTGACTGAATGAAATGAAATGAAATAAGCCATACGAATGTTTGGTAATTGATTCGAGAGTGACTATTATATACAAACAATGGGAAGAATTGTTAAGGTTAATGAGCATAATTCAAATAAAAAAAAATTGGCTTATTAGCTCACCTGAATTTCAGTCAGTAGAGCTATTCTGATCACTCACTGTCCGTCGTCCATGACCATGGTGTTTGAGTCTTCTCCTCCCAAACCGCTGAACCAATTTAATTGATATTGGAGATAATAGTTTGTTATGACAACGCAATTTGATTTTGCCCAAAAATGTGCTTAAATCTTAAAAAATCATCTTCTCATGAACCAGCAGTAGCAGAGACTTGATATTTGGTGTGCAGCTTCCTTTTGAAGTGTAGACTCAGATTTGTTCATGAGAAGTTCCAGAAGCTATATTTGCCTTCGTTAGGGGAGGGGCAAGAATTTTCACTCCTCCCTAAATTTCTATATTTTTATGCTGTACCAATGACCCAGACTTAGCTGGTGCTAACTCTAAAATATTTAGGGCCAAATGCAAATTTTACCCCCCAATCCCCAAAATTTGCATCTAAAACCGAAAAATACATGTCTTATATGGTCCTCCATACTTTTACTCCACTGTGCATGCGCAGTATCAAGGAGGTCTCGAAACTGCCACCAAAAGTCATTCTTTGTTTGGCCCTCAATACAGTTACACTTCACTGTTATTTGTGCTTGTAAATCTCAGTTTTAAAGATGCCAGACACATATTTATGAGAGAAATGGTGGATATATGGTGGAAATAGAAGGTGGAGAGGAGAAAACAGTGGAAACAAATGTTCAGGGCTGTAACTTATAATTATTTTACGAAATTGTTACATGTTTCCTATTTTCGTGGCATGACCTTATTGTGGTCATTCTTGCTATGAATGTTCCATTGTTTAATCAGTGTTTCCTCTCTCCCTTTCCTTTATTCCCCCTTAGCTATTCTCCCATGCTTTTGGCTTATTTTTTGTAATGTTTATTACTAAAATTTCTTGGGAGTTTTGGCTTGGAAACAGAATTATTTTCTGTTTTTTTCCCCATGTTTACGTCCTCACCCTAGGGGTGTTTAGGCATTTTGGTCTGCATCTACCATCTGATGTTCTACAGTTTCTTCTCTGGAAACCTCTGTTTTGCATCAGATAGTGTTTAAATTGGTAACTGATTTCGGGCCATGTTTGTTTCAGTGTCTGGAGTCATGTTTCCGGTTTGTTGACACATTTACTTATGTTGACAACTGTTACTTCTGACAATGATTACTTGTTTTCTGCTTAATTTAGTTCACAACAAGATACATTAATATTGTCCGTAAGTGTTACATTAATTTTTCAAAATGATTAAAATTTTTGTCCACACTTAGGCTTTTTGGGGATCCTTTGGGCTCAGGGTTCCCATTGGGAACTTGGGCTCTTCTGAAAATTTTTTCAAAAAATTTTTTTTTTGAAAATTATTTTCTTTTAAAATGTTATAATGAATTATAATATATTATGTATATTTATTTCAAGAGTTAGTGCGAGTAATATGATGGTGTATATTTTTTCTGGTTGAAAAAATATTCTTCAATCGTAATGCGAGGATATCTTCCTCTAATTCACAAGTTCATTGTGTTTCTTATAGTCAATGTAGTCACATTAATTCTTGCTCTGTGTGTGTTGATTGATATGACAACGTTGGAGACGTGTGTCACGGTATTTTGTTAGCGGTGAGGGGTCCATTATGGTCCTCTCTCCGTAGGGTCACTCTATATTATCAGTTTCTTTTTCAGAATTCAGAGTGATGTTTCCGTGATGTCTTCAATAAGTGTGTCTCCGTCGTTGCTATATTAGGGCTAGCGGGAAGTGCTCAAGGTATTACGACAATTGCCAGGAGTTAGCTAGTTCTATCAAAGGCATTGTGGCCCGCTAGTCCGCCCGGTGTCGCGACCATTCACCAGGAAAGAATGGCTCAGCACCCGGGTTAGTCCGTTGCGGTCCAGGGAAGCAGATTGGGTGATGCGAGCACTATAAAACTTCAGATGTGCACACCCAGCAACGACGGATCCGAGGATTGTACGGAGGAAGCCTGT
Organism: Pictodentalium vernedei; assembly: GCA_031216915.1. Taxonomy (NCBI): domain Eukaryota; kingdom Metazoa; phylum Mollusca; class Scaphopoda; order Dentaliida; family Dentaliidae; genus Pictodentalium; species Pictodentalium vernedei. The sequence continues at coordinate 280,163,771 of CM062296.1, read as the reverse complement.
CAGTCCGATAGCTAGCTCGTCCAGGTCCCCCGGACGGCGAGCGAGAGAGACCCCCTCCTCTCTCTTGCATCAACATCTGCGCCGCTATGTTGTTGTATGTTGTTCGCTTAGAGCTTACGTCCACTCCTCCTGCTTGGGACGCTCCGTCGCATGATAGTCCTACGTGGCTGTTATATTGGCTTCCTTATCTTCGTCAACACACACGACCGCACCTTGGCTATGTGACCACAGATTTCCAGGGGACGTTCTCATATTATATAAATGCAGGATTGAACGTGCCTTGTACTCCTGCTTCGCCGACCAAGGAATACACGTCGACCAGGTCACTCCATCAGCTAGCCAAGGATACGAGACCTTTCCAGTTGGGACGTTCGCATATTATATAAATGCAGGAATGAACGTCCCGGGAGCTTCCAGCGGATATTCACGTAGGACCGCGGCTCCACTGGTCTCATATGGTAACATGAACTAGGTATTGTTACCGTGATGTCTTCGTAAGTGTGCTTCCATTGTCACAGTCAAATGAAGAGTTAGCGGCAAAGTGCTCATGTAGATACGTCAATTGCCTGGAGTTCCCCAGTAGGATCGATGGCGTTGGCATCCGCTAGCTCACCCGGTGTCGCGACCATTCATCGAATGGCTCAGCACCCGGGTTCGTCCGTTGCGGTCCAGGAAGGAGATTTGGGTGATGCGAGCACTACAAAATACAATGTGCACACCCAGTGACGACGGATACGAAGATGGTACGGAGGAAGCCTATTAGTCCGGTTCCTAGCTTGTCCAGGTCCATCCAGGCTGCGAGTGAGAGAGGTCCCTCTCTCTCGTATTACAACATCTGGGCCCAGATGTTGTGGTACTAAATGTTCCTCAGTCGGAGCATACGTCCACCGCTCGGGACGCTCTGTTATATAGACAGTCCAGAGAGACTGCTCTTTCGGCTTCCTCATCCTCACGGCAGCACACGTGACCACACCTTGGCTACGTGACCTGTGATATACAATCAATTTTGCCGACCAGGGATTCTACAGCGACCTTCATTCTCCGGACGTTCGCATATTAGAGGTTTGCAGGAGTCAACGTCCATGGAGCTTCCAGCGGCTAAATCCTAGAAGACTGTAGCTCCACAGGCCTCTGTTACGGACATGTTATCGCAGATAGCACAAATTTTCACAGCATCCGACAGTAACTCTGTCGGATCAGGAATTATCCGAGGAAGCTGGGTTGGTACGTTCCGCTGCACGTTCAGCACGGATGACCAAGAATTTCAAGTGGTCCGACAGGATGGTGAAAGGGATACGGATGAGTTGTATTTTCCCTTTTTGGAACAACATAATTGCCGTAGAGGGCATCCAGCATTATCATCGGACGTTGTTCCTCCGGACCAAAATGCTGCGTTACCGGATAAGAGACGGATAGCGCCACTGGACACAGAATTCTTAATCGGTTTAGGGACATCATCCCTCAGTTTCAGACATAGTCCAGATATGTTTCACGGACATTTGATCTGTTGAATGATGCTATTTTTATATAACTTGCTACCTAAATGGGCAGGTCAGGTTTCTTATCGGCAATATACTCTACATCTGCATTTTGAGAGTTCTCTGCGTCTAGACGACCGGGTCAGGAACTAGTATTGTTTATCTGTTGTCTATGTCAATTCCAACCATGATGTTTTCATTACGTCTCAATGCAAAAAGAATTCTAGGATGTACAACCTCCTTAAGAGTTCTTTCAAGGGCCTCACATAAACTCTGTCCTTTAGTGGCATTATGGAGTTGTTTGGACGTGACGTGGCCCTGGCTACATCCACGAGTGTAGATAGTAAGGTGAAAAACTCTCTCAGAGTTGCTCCGGTCTCCGGAGAGTTTTCTTCGACGGCAAGCTTTCCACAGTTTATGATCAATTAACTAAGAAAGCTTTAGACTCTCTGCTATTCAAATTCGCTACCATATAGTCGGATTCAGCAGAGAAGAGTAGGACAGGCACTTCTGGAACGAATACGTCCAAGGGAAGTTCCTATTGAGGTTCCCATGCGTCCTCTAGGTCTTATTCTAGAGACTGTCAGAGTAGTGACTCAGATAGGGGTCGTAATTCCAGTCAGATGCCCTGACGAGGCGAGGTGCGGGCTGTAGAGGACATGGCTTCTCCTTCCGCAAGCCTCGCAGGACCAGGAGGTAATGGTTTTATCCTCTATCGTATATTAGTGAGCGGAAGACTATCGAGTTTCTCAATTATTTGAGATTAGATTACGGACGTACCTTGGATTCAAGGAGTGTTTTCGGAAGGACTATATTGTTCCTCAAACGAAATCCTCTGTTAACTTGGAGGCCAAGATGGACTCAGCTTCCGTCAGTCAGTAGAATAGAGGCTCGCTTCCATCAAAAGTCCAGTCTCTTTTGGAATGATCGCGATAGAGATCGTAGAAATCCAGGATTTTAAAGGTTTCTACAACCATCCTTTTCTGGTTCCAAAACCAGACGGCTCGTTCCATCCACTCATAATCTGAGCTGGATAACAAGCTGATTGTGGGTCCAAGTTTCTATATGGAGTTCATCCGATCGGTCAGAGCGAGTATTCGGGTGTACGACTATGCTACATGCATAGATTTCTAGTTACATACTTTCACGTCATGGTACATCAGGCGTTCAGAAAGTATCTTTGCTTCTTTATCATAGGAATTGTGTTTCAGCACCGACCAATGTGTTCCGGTCTGAATCTAGTTCCTGGGCTTTCACTCGAATAACGAACTCGGTAATGACTCATTTCCTAGCTCATTCACCTGCGGTACCATCAGCCTTCCTGGACGACATTCTTCAGAGGTATGGCAATGAGGTAACGCTTCAGAACGATGTGCAGATTCTGCTTCTTTTGATCTGACGTCTCAGTTTCATAAGTAAACGAGGAGAAGTCGGATCTGGTTTCGTCCAAGTCATTTACCCACCGGGGGATGAGCTTCGAGACGCATAACATTCTCGTTCGTCTGCCGTTAACCAGAGCAAAATTAATCAGTTGTTATGCTTGCTATTGTCTTCGCTCGGACAGGGTCTCAGCGAGAGATCTCATGTGACTGATACGTTGTGCGGATCTGCCGTGATTTTATTCCAATGGGGCGGTCACGCATTTGTCCTCTCCAAATTTCTTTTAATTCAGAATTGGAGGGTGAAGTTTCTTTCGCTCGATATGGACATCTTCTTGTCAAATCAAGTGAATAAGAGATTCAGACTTGGGCAAGTTTTCAGTGCTTAACTCAAGTAGTTCCACTGCAATTGCCGGATCCGAGTTTTCAGTTTTGACAGATGCCAGTCAAACAGATTGGGTAGTTTCATTGAACCCAACGGATTAAAGTGCCAGGGTCTTTTGTTTCTGTAGTTCCTTATCAAGCACACAAACATCAAGAATGATATCATTTTGGCTTGCGCTATGTTATTGGAGGAACGTTATTCAGAATGTTCATATGCTAATTCTGTCCGACAACTCAACAGTATTAGCGTATTTTCTGAATTATGGAGACACTCATTCCATCCTGTTATTTATGTTAACGGATTGAATCTTTCGGTTGGTACTAGAAGATCAAGTTCTCCTACTGGTCCGTCATATTCCGGGTCGTCTGAATGTATTGGCGGACTCCCTTCACGGAGAGGCTGTTTTGTTGCCACCAGAATGGACTTCCAACAAACGAGTTTTCAATCAGATTGCTACCAAGGAGAACAGCCAATGATCGACTTATTTGCGACGCATCTCAACAATCAGTTGCAGACGTATGTGTCATAATGTTTCAATTTCCGAACGTTTGCAGTAAACGCTCTATCATTCTTGTGAGATGGAATAATAAGATATACGTATCTTCCAGCGCCGTTGATTCAACAGATATTGCTCAAATGTAATTATTTCAATGCAAATTCTGTTGGTAGCTTCTCTAGCTCCACAAAGACTGTGGATTAATTTACTCAAGCGTCTGTTGTGGGACATGCAGTGGAAGCTTCCTCCACATTTCGGTCCATTCTATGGTCAGATGGATTCAATCTACTATCAGTTCTGCTTATGATTATATCTTCATTCAGCAGTCTGTGCTTTAGTTTTAAGCTCATGAAGTAAGAGTTCTTCTACATTATGGGCTTAGACTAATAATGTTGCTATTACAGATCTATTGAGGGCTGCATATTGGTCTTAGCCCTCCATTTTCACGATTTTGTATCTGAGAATATTGAGTCCTTTCTGCAGATCTTCATTGTTTAGGTCCGTTATTTTTTACTCAGAATGTTGTCTATTAACAGTGGCAACTATGTGTATAGGCCTTCGGTTCCAGCAGTGACTCTGTCCTGCTGCCCTCTTTGCTCTGGAGTATTTGATCCAGGGCAAGGGGGGGGGGGGGGAGGTTCCCTTAGGTCACCTGCTGTATAGTGTAAAGCAAGGGAATACCTCCCTTAGAGTCAGTAATTCCGAGTCGGTTCCGAGATGATTTTAAGGGTAAAGCCAATGTTTACTCATCTGTGTAATATTTTTTAAAGTGTTGATTGGTGTGAAGTATCTGTATATATTATGTGATTAATTGGGAGTTAATATACAATCCTCGAACACTTTTAAATGAGTATATAGAGTCTCATTTCTCTAGACTCCCGTTTTTATTAGCTCAACTTGACAAAGTTGTACGTTAGTATATTAGTACGTTAGTACGTACGTCCACAATTTCCTTTGGCACACCTCACAGGTCACATTTATGATCAGATTACTTTGAAACTTCTTATGCTTGTTTGGGGTGACCTCTAGATGGGAGCTATCGATTTTCTTCAATTTCCGTCAAAAAATCTTGCCGCGGCCAACGTTCTTAGAACTTAGTTTAGTCAAACCACAATATTTCCCTTTGGCACACCCTACAGGGCACAGTTATGATTTGATTGCTTTGAAACCTGATACGCTTATTTAGGGTGACCTCTAGATGGGAGCTATCGATTTTCTTCAATTTCCGGCAAAAAATGTTGCCACGGCCAACGTTCGTAGAACTTAGTTTAGTCAGACCTCAATATTTCCCTTTGGCACACCCTACATGGTACATTTATGATCAGATTGCTTTAAAACCTGGTATGCTTGTTTGGGGAGACCTCTAGATGGGAGCTATCGATTTTCTACAATTTCTGTCAAAAAATGTTGCCGTGGCCAACGTTCTTAGAACTTAGTTTAGTCAGAAGACTCCATATTTCCCTTTGGCACACCCTACAGGGTACATTTATGATAGGATTGCTTTGAAACCTGGCATGCTTGTTTGGGGTGACCTCTAGATGGGAGCTATCGATTTTCTTCAATTTCTGTCAAAAAATGTTGCCGCGGCCAACGTTCTTAGAACTTAGTTTAGTCAAACCAAAATATTTCCCTTTGGCACACCCTACAGGGCACATTTATGATTTGATTGCTTTGAAACCTGGTATGCTTATTTAGGGTGACCTCTAGATGGGAGCTATCGATTTTCTTCAATTTCCGGCAAAAATTGTTGCCACGGCCAACGTTCGTAGAACTTAGTTCAGTCAGACCTCAATATTTCCCTTTGGCACACCCTACAGGGCCCATTTATGATCAGATTGCTTTGAAACCTGGTATGCTTGTTTGGGGAGACCCCTAGATGGGAGCTATCGATTTTCTTCAATTTCTGCTAAAAAATGTTGCCGCGGCCAACGTTCTTAGAACTTAGTTTAGTCAGAAGACTCAATATTTCCCTTTGGCACACCCTACAGGGTACATTTATGATCGGATTTCTTTGAAACCTGGCATGCTTGTTTGGGGTGACATCTAGATGGGAGCTATCGATTTTCTTCAATTTCCGTCAAAAAATGTTGCCGCGGCCAACGTTTTTAGAACTCAGTTTAGTCAGACCACAATATTTCCCTTTGGCACACCCTACAGGGCACATTTATGATTTGATTGCTTTGAAACCTGGTATGCTTGTTTGGGGCGACCTCTAGATGGAAGCTATCGATTTTCTTCAATTTCCATCAAAAAATGTTGCCGCAGCCAACGTTCTTAGAACTTGGTTTAGTCAGAAGACTCGATATTTCCCTTTGGCACACCCTACAGGGCACATTTATGATCGGTTTGCTTTGAAACCTTTCATGCTTGTTTGGGGTGACCTCTAGATGGGAGCTATCGATTTTCTTCAATTTCCATCAAAAAATGTTGCCACAGCCAACATACTTAGAACTTAGTTTAGTCAGACCGCAATATTTCCCTTTGGCTCACCCTACAGGGCTCATTTATGATTAGATTGCTTTGAAACCTGGTATGCTTATTTACGGTGACCTCTAGATGGGAGCTATCGATTTTCTTCCATTTCCATCAAAAAATGTTGCCATGGCCAACATTCTTAGAATTTAGTCTAGTCAGACCACAATATTTCCCTTTTGTACACCCTACAGGGCACATTTATGATCGGATTGCTTTGAAACCTTGCATGCTTGTTTGGGGAGGCCTCTAGATGGGAGCTATCGATTTTCTGCGGTTTCTGTCAAAAAATGTTGCCACTGGCAAAAAAACTGACGTTGGTCCCAATGATCTTCAATTTTGCCATCTCATTTATAACTTACCAAGTTCAAGTTTGTCAAGTTGAGCTACAGTGTCATTGACACTTTCATTGGCTTTCCTTTTAAAAATATTAGTATAAAGGGTTATACTATAGGTTTATAGAGATCATTGATATTATTGTGCTCAATTACAGAATGGTGTTGTGTCTTTCTTTTTTGATTCAAATTAGAAAGAAACATGTAGCCTATCTCTCCTTTTCTCATTGAGGGGATAGGTCTGTTATAGGTAATTGAGTCTATCAGATTTTCCTTATGTCCTAGGCCCTCCAACCTTTTTACTATTCAGCTAAGTCTGGGTCATTGGTACAGTATAAAAATGTTAAAAAATTTATAGTAATTTATATATTTTTTGTACTTACCAATGACCCAGACGGGGATGGCCCTCCCAGGAGTTGGGAACTCTTGCCTCCCCGCTGCGTACGTAACGCTTACCAGGCACTGGTTGTAAGAATGATAATTGCACCAATTTCGAGACCTCCTTAACACTGCATATGCACAGTGGAGTAAAAGTATGGAGGACCATATAGGACATGTATTTTTTGGTTTTAGATGCAAATTTTGGGGATTGGGGGGTAAAATTTGCGTTTGGCCCTAAATATTTTAGAGTTAGCACCAGCTAAGTCTGGGTCATTGGTAAGTATAAAAAATATATAAATTACTATAATTTTTTTAACTTTACAAACCGAGAGGCAGATTTGAACCAAAATTGATATGAGGGCTTATTGGGTCATAAGTACTTAATTTATGCCCAAATTGTTTTTCCGTCGCCCCATGGGAACCGCAGGAGCTAAAAATAGAAAAAAATTAAAATGCCCATATCCAAAACTACACTGCACTGAGAATTCTTATTTGGTGTGAAGCTTCCTTAGGACCAACAGAATGGAATGGTCCAAACAAATTGCTATCGGTTTTATCATGGGGTACTTTTTGGGGACTTTGAAAAGTGCTGAGTCAGCATTTTTTTAACACTGTGGGTAATGGGAAAAACATTTAAGACTACTTTTCCCCCAAACCACTGCTCCAAAAGCTTTCAAATTTCACATATAACATCTTTGGAAGATTGTTTCACATGTTTATTGAAATCAAGTCCGTAGATACATATTTGGGCTCTCTATGGGAGCCCAAATGTTTAAATTAGTGCAGTATGAGGAATATTCTTTAAAAATCTTCTTCTTCAGATCTACAAATCAGAATCTTTTGATATTTGGTATGCAGCATGTTTAGGGGGTGTGATTCAAGTTTGTTCAAGCCAAGTCCCTGGGTTTATATTTTGGCTCACTGTGGGAGCCCGAATTATAACTTAGTTCAAAATGAGGAATTTTCTTTAAAAATCTTCTTCTTCAGGTCCAGAGGTCGGAATGCTTTGATATTTTCTATGCAGTATCCTTAGGTGGGTGAGATTCAAGTTTGTTCAAGCCATGTCCTTAGGTCCATATTTGGGCTCACTGTGGGAGCTCGAATTGTAACTTAGTTCAAAATGAGGAATTTTCTTTAAAAATCTTCTTCAGATCCAGCAGTCAAAATGTTTTGATATTTGGTATGCAGCATCCTTAGGGGGGTGAGATTCAAGTTTCTTGAAGCCAAGTCCCTGGGTTCATATTTGGGCTCTCTGTGGGAGCTGAATTATAACTTAGTTCAATATGAGGAATTTTTTTTTAAAATCTTCTTCTTCAGATTCAGCAGTCGAAATGTTTTGTTATTTGGCATGCAGCATCCTTAGGGGGGTGAGATACAAGTTTGTTCAAGCTAGGTCCGTGGGTTCATATTTGGGTTCACTGTGGGAGCCTGAATGATAACTTAGTTCAAAATGAGGAATTTTCTTTAAAAATCTTCTTCTTCAGATCCAGCAGTCAGAATGCTTTGATATTTGGTATAAAGCATCCTTGGGGGATAATATTCAAGTTTGTTCAAGCCAAGTCCCTGGGTTGATATTTGGGCTCCCTGTGGGAGCCCGAATTATAACTTAGTTCAATATGTATAATATTCTTCAAAAATTTTCTTCTTCACATCCACCAGTCAGAATCTTTTAATATTTGGTATACAGGATCCCACTGGAGGTGAGATTCAAGTTTGTTCAAGCCAAGTTCCTGGGTTCATATTTGGGCTCCCTGTGGGAGCCCGAATTATTACTTAGTTCAATATGAGGAATATTCTTTAAAAATCTTTTTTTTAGATCCACTGGTCAGAATCTTTTGGATATTTGGTATAAGTTTTTCTTAGGAGGGCAGATGCAACTTGTTGAAATCAATTCCCTGGCTTGATATTTAGGCTACCATGTCACGTGAGCACCTACAGGCCCCCTGGAGCCTCTTGTGATTGTTTTGTGATTTATTTACTGAAGAATGTTAGCTTGATTGTGTAACCCTGGATATATATATATATATATGTCTCTCCACATCTTGTTTAAGTCATGTTGCAACTTTCCTTTGTTTTATTTTTATGCCCCCGACTTAGGTTGGGTGGCATGTAGTTATTGAAGTGTGCGTGTGTCTGTCTGTCTGTGTGTGTGTGTGTGTGTGTGTGTGTGTGTGTGTGTGTGTGTGTGTGTGTGTGTGTGTGTGTGTGTGTGTGTGTGTGTGTGTGTGTGTGTGTGTGTGTGTGTGTGTGTGTGTGTGTGTGTATGTCCGAGCCAATAACTCGAAAACGGTTAGAGCCACAGTCTTCAAACTTCACACAATTATAAAGGACCATGGGAGGATGTGTCACACACCATAGCCGGGTTCATACCTTCAAGGTGAAGGTCACATTTCAAGGTCACACTAAAAATTTGTCAATATTCGTGTCTCGGCCATAACTCAGAAACGAATCATAGTACAATTGTTAAACTTTTTACAAATGTTAAGCACGGTCATCAAGGTGTGTCGCGTATAATAGTTTCCGCCGCATCTGCAAGGTGGAGGTCACAATTGACCTTCATATATTCAGGGTCACAAATCGTGACTCAAGCATAACTCTAAAACTATTGGGGCTACAATCATCTAACATCGCTCAATTATAAAGGACATAGCCGGGATCGTACCTTCAAGGTCAAGGTCACATTTCAGGGTCACAAATCGTGTCTCAAGCATAACTCCAAAACTATTAAGGCTACAATCATCGCTCAATTATAAAGGACAATGGGTGGATGTGTCACGCACTTCAGTCAGGTCCGTAAGGTCAAGGTCACACTTCAGCCACAGTCATCAAACTTCACACAATTATAAAGGATCATGGGAGGATGTGCCACACACCATAGCCGGGTTTGTACCTTCAAGGTCAAGGTCACATTTCAAGGTCACACTAAAAATCTGTCAATATTCGTGTCTCAGTCATAACTCAGAAACGAATCATAGTACAATTGTTAAACTTTTTACAAATGTTAAGGACAGTCAGATGGTGTGTCGCATATAATAGTTTCCGCCGCATCTGCAAGGTGAAGGTCATAAAGGGGGAGGAGGGGAACATGTGTTACCTTAGTAACATTTTTCTTGTTGTTACAATTTTTTGCCGGTTGAAAATTGTCCCGTGGGCAATTTAGTAATAATACAGTCTACACTTTCCATATGTCAAATGACAATTGCAAGAAAATTTGTATCCTGTTCGTTCTTCATTTATATTACCAAGCCCTAATGTCATTTCTGGAGAAGCCAAATATGGTTAATATTCTCTTTTTTTGGCTGCTAATTTAAAATAGTTCGTTGATCACTAACTAGAATACAACCAGTAGTATTTATCTCAAATTATGTGCAGAGTGTATTATTACTAAAACACTCGTGGAAAGATTTTCCACCAGACAAAAAAAATGATTTCAATTTTTTATGGATTTTATTGTTACAATTATTTGTTGGTGGAAAATCTGCCCACGCATTTTTTAGTAATAATAGTCTCCACTTCCAATATGCCTATGGCAACATCAAGAAAATTTGTACATCCCATTCGTCCTTCGTAATTTCTAGGGATGCCAGATAAAGTTAACATGCGCCCTTTTTAGCCACAGGCCCCCGAAGTTTGATCAGTATTCTTAAATACAGATACAACCAAAATATTATCAATACACTGAAAAATTACGTTCTTATCAACCTACTTTACAATTGTTTACTACAAGCTTGCACAACTGTGGAAGTCCCTAACTCGGAAAATATACTCTCTATTTTGATCTTTCCCAAGGGATTTGGGAAAGAAAAATGGTGCAAAAGCACCAAGAAAAAATAAGCCCAAACTGGGTCGAGTGCTACTGGTAGTCAGTAACTATTGAATCATTCTTTTTTCATCCGCCGACGTTGCGAGAGGTCCATTTACATTAAGAAAACAGTGATAATTCAACTCGTTGATAATGGTTACCTGTGACTGGAATTATGGATCTGAGGATCGTATAATAACAGGACTTTGTTTTATATATTCTCGTCTGGGTTCAGTTGTGTTCCCGCCGGTCCTTTATTTTCTGCCACCTTTCTCTCGTAGTTGGGGGTGTTCCACTTTCTACAGCTGTTGAGTTCACCTTTTCTTCTACTGCTCTCACCTCTGTTATGCCCAGGACTGTTCCTTGAGGGAAATGCCTTTTGCCCAAGCATGTGTTGCGTTCTGGTGGCCATTCCTCCCATACCTGCGGGGAAGGGGAACGCTGTCATTCGGGGCCTCCCGACACAACCACATCTCGTGAGAGTTATACCCCCTCCATGGGGGATGTGCAGTCTTTACTTGAGGTGGATACTGCGGGAGCTGTTGAGTTGTCTGATGAAGAGATGCCTTGTTCCGGGACTGTGGTCCCTCTCCAGTCGACATCTGAGGCTGTCACTAGGGTTGTGACTCCTCCTTTGGAGCCGAGCTCGGTTGCTCTCTCCACTTTTCCACCAGTTTCAACAGCTCCTTTCGTATCTGCTGCTACTGCTGTTCTGTCTGCAACGTCATTGGTCACCGTTTCAGCCGGCTTCTGCTTACCCCTGCAGGGATCTGCAGAGATGTCTGGTAGTGTACATGTGGGATATCGGCCTCAGCTTCCCTGACATCAACTCAGCAAAGGCAGAAGGGGCTGCCGGCCGAACCCTCTGCTGTGGTATCTCAGCTGTCGAGCCCAGCAGCCTTCTGTTTGGATTCGGATGTTCCTGGTGAGATCACCATGGTATTTGTTCCGTTTCCGTCCACGCACTCTGGTCCGATGGCCAGTTTTGTGGGACCGACACTTTTTGTGCAGCCTGGACCTTCTGTCCCTCAGAAGTCCGCACTGTTGATCCTTGAGGTCTGGTATACCCCTATCAGCATCTGCCTGCAGATGTTTCGGCTGCAACCCATCGCTCCGCGTCGGGTTTTCTCGAGGATCATGACCCTTCACTGGTTAAAAGGGTCCGGAGTGAAGCCATTTTGCTGATTCGTTCCCATGTTGAACCGGCTGCCACAGGCCGTGAGCATAGGGAGGCCCTCTCCTTGCTCACTCAGGTTCTTTCCAAGGGCCTTCCCGTTGTCTCCAGCGAGGTTACTAGTGGTTTCCAGGTGCCTCCCACGGCGGCGCCACCTCCCAGGATTGGAAGCAGGCCGCTTTCTGATCCCCCTGGTGTGCCTACATCATGGGAGGCATCGGCTGGTTTGCCTGTAATGGGCTATGTGTCTTCCGACTCAGAGGATTGGTCAGATATACCTGACGTTGAGGGCCAACAGTCTTCTGACTTAGGGGCAGCTCTTGACTTTGTGTTTGAGTTCCTTCTGGATCTCAGGCCGTCAGACCAGCCGACGGTGTCGGCCAGACCACGATCTTTGGCCGCATGCCTCCAGCCTGTGGAGCAACCCGTTCTGGGCGCATTCGACTGTGTCAGTCAGTACAGGTGGTTGAAGCGTTTGCAGCTTTGGACTATAATCTGAGTTCCAAGACTATGAAACTTCGTTCTTCGCCAGGGCTGACACCTTTTTGCCTCCAGTGCATTATCGTTTCTACGATTCCGCCAATCCATTAGTCTGCCAGACTTTGACGGTCTTGGATCAGGACTCCTTCTCCCTCGAGCTTTCCAAGCCCAAGTCGGCCGTTGTTCCTATGGCGACTCTGGAGTCCTTGTTGGGCTTATTGAGAGAGATGCTGGGCTTATCGAGGGAGATGCTGGGCATGCTTTCTCTCTCAGATCACGTCGTCTCTGCTTTTGCAGCTTATCTGCCTCCAGATAGGTTTGACGATGTACAGGCTCCTTTGCATGTGAATTCCAAGGCGCTCATGCATCTTACTCACATGCCTGCCTGTAAAATGGCTAACTTGGGATGAGTTTGCTGGGATGCTGTGTTGGAACAAGTCATTCCCTTCCTGAGGGGCAGCGCGCTGCTCTTCGATCTGCTTCTTTGGTGGATCAGTGACTTTTCCATGGTTCCATGGCGACGGTCCGGGATGACGTCCTGCGTCATTCCAAAGATCAGCTGCTGCTTCGCCAGCTTGATCAACCTTCTGTTGGAGGCAGGGGCCGTTCGAAGCCTAACAATTGCCCTTCTGCTTCCTCTGTGAAGCCAAGGGCTGATCCTCCTGCCGCCGCTTCTACTTCTTACTCACCTGGTAAGGGTAAGCATCGGCAGACCAAAGGGGGACTCAGGATCTTTCATCTACTAGAGGAGGTGTTTTTTCCTCTCGCGGGGCTCGAGATGAAGATCCTCACCTCGATTCGTCCCAGGTTGGATGAAGGATATCAAGATTTGCAGACCATTGGGCCACTGTCACATCCAATCCTTGGGTGTTAGACGTTGTTCAGTCTGTGCTGCGAATATCCTTCCGGATGCACCCCACTCTGCCAAGAGTGGCTCTACCAACACAAGTTCCTTCAGACGTTTCACGTCAGGAGCTTTTGATCACGGAGATAGACAATCTCCTCTCAAAGGGGACGATCAAAGTCGTCAAGAACATTCATTCAGTGGGATTTTATTCCCGCCTATTCTTGGTGCCAAAGAAGGATGGCCGACTCCGACCGGTTATCGATCTGAGTATCCTGAACCAGTCTATCATTGCTCCCAAGTTCAGCATGGAGACTTTCAGGTCGGTTCGCTGCTCCATTCACCAGATTTTGCTTCCAGCATCAACCTGCGAGACGCTTACTTTCACGTTCCGATTCATCGGACATCGTGAATGTATCTCAGGTTCACTTTTCTGGGGCGAGTTTACCAGTTCAAGGCCATGCCTTTTGGCCTCAGCCTGGCTCCTTGGGCCTTCACCCGACTGATGTCGCTTGTGACAGCCTTCCATCGCACGCATTCCAGGGTTACTACTTCGGCATATCTGGACGATATCCTCCAGAGGCACTCCAATGCTGCACTTTTGGAGTCAGATGTCGGTACATTGTTAAGCTTGCTCACGTCACTAGGGTTCAGAATCAAGTTGTCTTCTGCTCAGGCTGTTGTCTACCCTAGCCATTAGGCTTCGATGTCAGTTCCAGCCCTCTGCTGTTTTACTGTCCTTTCTGTCTGTGCATCACACAGTGCCATACGCCTCATCTCTCATTGCCTTTTACTAATGTTTGTGATGCTATGGTTTGATAGGCCTTGGGAACTCTTCTTCTGTCCACGGTTCCAGTGCAGTTGGGTTATGTGGGGGTTGGTTATATGATTTTCTCCTCCTATTGTCTATTCAGCCTGTAGTTAACAATTGTAAGGTAGGTTGATAAGAAATTTAAATTTTATAGTAAATTTCCTTTCTTATTATACCTACCACAACTGTTCAAATACAGAATGAAGAGCGAGAATTACTACTGAATCGCAGCGCCATATATTCTCCTCTCGAAAAGTATTTATAATGTTCATAACGCCGCAAGAAATATCAAACAAGGATTGTCAGGTCTCAAATACTCGATATTTATTCATATCGCAGTATTTAAAAAAATACTTTACTTGGTATTACAAATGGAATACTGTGAAGCCCTAGCTTTAAACAGTATGAGTAATATTCTTAAAAAATCTTTTTCAGATGTGCCAGTCAGAATCTTTTTCATTTTTAGCTCAACTTGACAAAGTCAAGATAAGCTATTGCCATCACACGTGCAGAAGTCTGTGAGTCTGTTCACATTTTCCTTTAGGTCGGGCTACACCCCGTAGTTCTTGTCTGATCGTCACAAAATTTCGTATGCAGGTTTGGGGTCATATCTAGATGAGAACGTCCCCTTTTGGTCGCGATCAGTCAACCGGTATGGCTGCCTGAGCCCAAAACACGAAAACCATTAGCACAGTCTACAGGTCGTATTTATGAAGGGATTTCATTGTAACTTCATAGGATGCCTCTGTATAATGCCTAGATGAGAACATCCCCTTTTGGGCATAATTTGTCAACCGTGATGGCCGCCCAAGCCTGAAACCCAAAAACTTTTAGCACAGTCTGCAGGTCATGTTTAATATGGAGAGATTTCATTGTAACTTGGTAGGATGACTCCGTATGATGTCTAGATGAGAATTTCCCCATTTGGGCATGATCTGCCAACCGTGACGACTGCCCAAGCCCAAAACCCCAAAACCTTTAGCACAGTCTACAGGTCATATTTATTGAGGAATTTCATTGTAACTTGGTGGGTTGACTTCATATAATGTCTGGATGAGGAAGTCCCCTTTTGGACGTGATTGGGCAACTGTGACGGCTACAGGGGCCCGAAGCCCAAAAACCTTTAGCATAGTCTACAGGTCATATTTATGAAGAGATTTAATAGTAACTTGGTAGGATGACTCCAAATAATGTCTAGATGAGAACGTCCCATTTGATTGCGATCATTCATCCTTGATGGGTGCCCGAACCCAAAAACCTTTAGCATAGGCAAAAGGTCATATTTATGGAAGGATTTCATTGTAACCTGTTAGGTTGACACCATATAATGCCTAGATGATGAAATCCCTTTTTGTTTGTGATTGGTCATCTGTGATGGCTACAGGTGCCCGAAGCCCAAAAACCTTGAGCTCAGTTTACAGGTCAGGTCATATTTATGAAGGGATTTCATTGTAACTTCATAGGATCACTCCAGATGATGCCCAGATGAGATTGTCCCCTTTGGTTGCGATCATTCAACTATGATGGCTGCCCGAGCCTGAAGCCCAAAAACCTTTAGCACAGTCTACAGGTCATATTTATGAAGGGATTTTATTGT
Source organism: Pictodentalium vernedei (assembly GCA_031216915.1). Lineage (NCBI taxonomy): Eukaryota > Metazoa > Mollusca > Scaphopoda > Dentaliida > Dentaliidae > Pictodentalium > Pictodentalium vernedei. The sequence goes on along the minus strand of CM062296.1, from coordinate 280,148,137 downwards.
AATTTGGTAGGTTGACTTCATATAATGTCTAGATGAGAACATCCCCCCTTTTGGACACGATTGGGCAACTGTGACGGCTACTGGGGCCTGAAGCCCGAAAACCTTTAGAACATTCTTCAAGTCATAATTATGAAGGGTTTTGATTGTAGCTTGGTAGGATGACTCCAAATAATGTCTAGATGAGAACATCCCCTTTTGGTCGCGATCATTCAGCCTTTATGGCTGCCCGAGCACAAAGACCTTTAGCATAGTCTATAGGTCATATTTATGGAAGGATTTCATTGCAACTTGTTAGGTTGAATCCATATAATGCCTAGATGTTGACATCCCCTTTTGGTCGTGATTGGTCAACTGTGATGGCTACAGGTGCCCGAAGCCCGAAATTCTTGAGCACAGTCTACAGGTCATATTTATGAAGGGATTTCATTGTAACTTCGTAGGATCGCTCCAGATGATGCCCAGATGAGAATGTCCCCTTTTGGTTGCGATCATTCAACCATTATGGCTGCCGAAGCCCGAATACCTTTTGCACAGTCTACAGGTCATATTTATGAAGGGATTTCATTGTAACTTGGTAGGATGACTCCAAATAATGTCTAGATGAGAAAGTCCCCTTTTGGTCACGATCATTCAGCCTTGATGGCTGCCCGAGCCCAAAACATTTAGCATAGTCTATAGGTCATATTTATGGAAGGATTTCATTGTAACTTGTTAGTTTGACTCCATATAATGCCCAGATGATGACATCTCCTTTTGGTCATGATGGTCAACTGTGACGGCTTCAGGGGCCTGAAGCCTGAAAACCTTGAGCACAGTCTACAGGTCATATTTATGAGGAATTTCATTGTAACTTCGTAGGATCACTCCAGATGAGAATGTCCCCTTTTGGTTGCGATCATTCAACCATGATGGCTGCCCGAGCCCAAAGCCCAAAAACCTTTAGCACAGTCTACAGGTCATATTTATAAAGGGATTTCATTGTAACTTGGTAGGTTGACTTCATATAATGTCTAGATGAGAACGTCCCCTTTGGGAAACTGACGGCTACAGGGACCCGAAGCCCGAAAACCTTTAGCACAGTCTACAGGCCATATTTATGAAGGGATTTCAATGTAACTTGATAGGATGGCTCGTTTTGGAATAATTTCACTGTAACTTGGTAACTTTTAGTACAGTGTACACCTCTTTATTTTTATCATAAACATAGCATACAGGGAACAGAAATGAACATATTCCCAATTTTCACAATTCTTTTCTTATTTCATAATCTTTTCATAAACATTGAACATTATCCTTTTCATCAAACACAACATACAAGTTAAGCTACAGTGTCATTGACACTTTCATTGGTGTATAGTATCCTTAAGGCAGTAGGGGGTGGGGTGGGGGTGGGGGCTTAGATTCAATTTTGTTCAGATAAAGAAGGTTCATAGGGTTCATATATAGGCTCCTTATGGGAATCCAAATTTTAACTTAGGGCCATATGAGGTGTATTCTTCTTATATTCAAGCTAAATCTCCGGGTTAATACTTTTGGGGTCATAATGATGAAAATGCTTCTTCAGATCCATCTGGCAGAAACTTTTAATATTTGGTATACACTATCCTTCTGAGTGCAGATTCTGGAAAGTTCAAATCAAGTCCCTGGATTCATGTTGCAGCTCCCTGTGGAGCCTAAATTTTAACTTTGGTACAGTATGAAGAATATTCCACAATGATCTTCTTCAGATCTTTTGATATTTGTTGGCAAGAAACATTTTATTTCAATCAAATGTTCAGTTAAGTTTTCGTTAATGATTACATTTGTTTGTGAGTGTAAGGACACACAACATGAAAGTCCTAATTTGTTAAAAATACCTGTCTCAATCTTATCCTTGTTGACTGCCATTTCTCCCCATTTCTTCCCTGAACTGATGACTTCTTGGAATGCCAAATATTTCACTGAATTTCAACCCAAAATTTTAACATGCCTGGGTGGGTTTTTTTTGTTTTTTTCAAAGGGAAGCCCTTTTATCATTTGTGGTGGGGAGTGGGGGTTGAAAACAGACATAATTATACCCCCACAAAATGAAGTTTTAGGGGTATATAGGAGGCAATTTGTCGGTCGTTGTCATCAGTCCGTTGCACATGTAAACTTGTGGAGCGAACTACTTCTGCAGTTTTAGCCGCACTTTCATGAAACTTCACAAAAATGATCAACATGATGAGGGGAAGTGCGTGACATAATTTTTTTCCTGCTCAGTTTCAAGATGGCCAACTGGTGGCCATTTTGGATTTTTTTTAATGTAAACTTGTGGAGCGAACTACTTCCACAGTTTTAGCCGCATTCATTTTCATGAAACTTCACAAAAATGATCAACATGATGAGGGGAAGTGAGGGATATAATTTTTTTCCTGCGCGGTTTCAAGATGGCCAACTGGTGGCCATATTGGATTTTTTTTTTACTTAGAAAAATTGAATGTCCCTTTTCAGTCACCCACACTAGGCAGTATGCCATGGTGGGGGTATAGCGGGCGACAGACCATCTCTAGTTTTTCAGAGTATTTTTGGTGACCGTCATAACATGCACACTTTACAGAGTGACACTTCCTTTTTGCCTTTTGTCCTTTCTGACCCCTCAACACAAATACTCTTATTCCTGGTAGACAATTTGATCCAGGTGAGGGTTTTAGGCTCACCTTGGCCTCTGGTATTCAATTAATATAGTTCTTTAATTAACTGGTTGAGAGCTAGAAGCCACTATCAGGGCTTTAAACAAAAATGAGAGTACCAGAGCAAAAGCCTTGATCATGTTTCATATTCAGTCAAACACAAATATTTTGTTTATATAAATTTGTTTGATCACAAATTGTTGGAGAGTGTCTGTGGGCACTTTCCAATAATTTGTAATAAAAATTTGGATGAACAAATTCAGACCACCAAAAATAATATCGCCCTCAACCAGTTAAGAGATATCCAATTAAATGGGATACAGTGTAACAAAAAGAAGGATCTTCAACAAGACAGGATAAGTGTATTGTTTCTCTCTCAACCATATCCATTCTTTTATTACAGGCCTCATAGCATACACACATATCAAACTATATGAACAAAAGAAATCGCTTCCACGCTGAATTTGAGTGAGTATCAAAATGAATATTATTACATGCCTGTTCTATGAAATCTCCGACTACAGCAACACTAAACCATGCGGAAGATGAAAATCTGTTCTGCACACGTGCAGAACAGAAATAGTTGACTGACTAGGTCTGAATTTGTTAATGAAAATTTGTTTTATTACAAATTATTGAAGAGTGCCCACAGGCACTCTTCAATAATTTGTGTTAAAACAAGATTATATAAATAAAATATGTTTTGCGTTTAATTGAATATGAAACATGAGCAAGGAAAATGTTAGCTTTTGCTCTGGTACCCTCATTTTTTTAAAAGCCCTGATAGTGGCTTCCAGCACTCAACCAGTTAATAAAGAAGCGAAATTTCACTGGAATTTGCCACAAATCGTGCCCCACAATTACAGTTTGAATCGCTAGCGATAGCTAAAAATCGTCCCCTGAGTTCCAATGTGTTCTATGTGCCAGTAGGCACATAGAACACATTGGGACTTGGGATGAAATAGCAACACATGTTCCCCTCGCAAATTTGGTTGGCGATAAAATGTGTTCTTTTTGTTGATAGTTGTCAAATGAATTGCTGAGTGTCCTTCTAATAATGGTTTTTATAGATGTGAAGGCATGTAATAAACACAGAACGACACGCGTGCAGCCTCTTGTTCTATCCTTTTGCGCAGGCACTCATGCCATATTGATTAACCCATTCACACACGCGTGTTGTTCTGTGTATTTTTTTATCCATATAGGAATGCCTTTTCATCCATCTAGATGTACATAGCCACTTTTATACACCTCTCTACTCATCCTCACTTGTCATCATGCTGTATTGAGAATCATTCAATGAATCATTTTCAAATTTCATTTATCTATATACTGTCAGCAGGGGGGTGGGGGGCAGGGCAGGGGGGGGGGTGAGGATGTGTGCGGCAACCCCTCTGCCACCCATAATTTTCCCAGTCGGCATATTTTCATCATGCTTGTAACCATGCTCTTTCTCACAAGACCAGATTTGATACTTGGACTTATGAAGGTCTGTAGTTCCTGATTTGGGCTGTTTGGACCAGCATCACTAATTTGAAGTACCTGAATATATAGTATGTGTTAACCCTTAACACCTTGCTTGCTGTTGGCAGATATTTCTGACAGGACAGGATTTCTCTTGCCACTGAAATAAGTAAAATTTGGGTATATTTAATCAAATTTGTCCCTGTAAATTACATGGATTTTTTTAACCAAAGATTTCTTGAGTTAAATTTTGATGAATTTTTCATCAAATCTAGTTATTGGCTGCTTCAACGTAGCCATGACTTGATATGATGAAAAATGTCTTGAAAAATACTTCGCAGGTTAAGAGTTAAGGGCCTGAAGATTTTTATGTACTTTTGCTACACTTTGACAGTCCACATCCTGTGACATTGCGGTTGTTTCTGGGCAAGTCTTGGCTGCCTATATAGGGGGCCCAAGACTTGTCAAGAAGAAACTGCCAAGGCACTTGGAATGTAACTTTCATGTTTACCCAAAGACTGCATATTAGGGCACCTGTTTTGTTGAAGAAAAATGTTATTAAATTTGGAATTAGGCCCTCAAGGGTTAATTAAATAAGATTTTGCATCCTGGCCACTAAATGTATAGAAGATATCTAATGTTTTTTAGTGGATACCAAAAATTATGAGTGACCGAGACAAATGTTTATTTTTCGCGAGCACTTGCACAATCAAAATTAACCATTTATCTTGCTCACAAGTGAGATAATTTTTGGTATCCACTCAAAAACACTAGTTTTTCTTTTTATTATACGCTTTTTATAGGAATTTGAACATTCCTATCGATAATTCCTCTCGTTTGAAGTCGTTTCAACTATGTATTGATGCATGAAAGTAAACAGCTGATTGCCGATCCGATTTAGCTGATTTCATGCATTAATTCAAGGTGAATACGTGTTGAATTATTGCTGGAAATGATTGGTATCCACTCAAAAACACCAGATTTTTTTTTTCATTATACGTTTTAGGACAAATTGATCATTTCCATTGATAATTTGACTTTTACTCACCTTGAAGTGATGCTTTGAAAGCCGGCATTTTGATTGATACCGTAAAGGTGAAAATTTCTATATCTTCACAGTGGGGAATACGATTTCTATCTTTCCGCAATATTTTTGATAATCTATCGTTTAGGCCTAAAAAAGTTAAAAATCTGTTTTTCAGACCCTCCTGCATCGTCCTTTTGGCTGCCGCATGTTCTCTTTTTATAACCAATGCAAACATAATATGATATTGATATTTTACCCAAGTTTATAATATTGATCAATTTATCACTTGAGTTGCTTTAGCATTGCAAAGCCTTGTTGCACTCAAGGGACAAAATACACCACCACCCATGCTATTCTGTATATTATCATATTATTATGAGGCCTAAAACGTAAATCAAGGAATATGAACTTTGATGGCAAAGAAATAATTACAAAAATAAAAAATAAAATGAAAAAAACACCTGCCCATATGAAATTTTACAAAAAATGGCATGAGAAATGGAAGATCTACTTTGTGGGGCCTTAGCGTATAATAAATAATTTTATCCACAAATAAATAAAATCCCTACTGACTAGTATTCTAACTACATCATCAAGGCATGCCTTCAACAAAGGTATGCATTGATGATGTAGTTGTAATATTATCATATCAGTCAGGACTTGAGCTATCACTGAGGACAAATAAGGTAATCCTGCTTCTTAGTGTTGAAACGATTAATGCCGTTTGGATTTCGACTGATTGCCAGGTAGTAGTCGACGATTAATCGACTAGTCGGTTATGTGATGTCAAGTGCTAAACTAAGCAATGAAGTCTACAAAACTGTGGTTTTAACAAAAATTCATTGGCTGGAATGGCTTCCAGATTACGATACAATTAACAGGTCTAACTGCGCAACATTATGGAAGTTGATGTCTCCATGTCCTCACGACCAAACATCTGGTGCTGCAAAAAATAAATGAGTCTAATAATAAATCTTTGGTGTTCCTATTTCTTCAGGGGAATTGAGAAAGGGCCCAGAGTATTCAGTTCCAGCAAATATTTTTTTCACGGGTAACGATTTGTGAAAAAAAGTAGGTGGCTTTGACAGTTCTCGTTGTTGTTATTGGTCATTGGTGCCTGTGTTCGTGGTCATTAGCAACAACTGGAGCTGTTCAGTTGTGGTATTTTGGTGTCAGTTTTGTTAAGCGTCAAATCTTGGGTTTATTATTTAAGTTTCAAGTTCAGATGAACAGGAAAAAGTTAAAAAAAAACCCGTCCATTGAACAAAATCTTGAAACTAAAACAAAATCCCAATCCCAGCATATTATGTGTAACTAACATAATTATCTAAACACAATAACTTGAATAGCGGCATAGCTCATTAGCTGTGAACATTTCCTACAATACTCCTGTTTTTAGCTCACCTGACTTTCAGTCAGGAGAGCTATAGTGATCACTCACTGTCCATCGTCCGTCGTCGTCTGTGAACATGGTGTTTGTGTCTTCTCCTCCCAAACCGCTGAACCAATTTAATTGATATTTGAGATAATAGTTTGTGATGACTTCGAAATTTGATTTTGTTCAAATCAAGTTGCCTCGTCCCTTGGTAGGGCCATGCCCAAAAAGTGTGCCTAAATCTTAAAAAATCTTCTTCTCATGAACCAGCAGTAGCATAGACTTGATATTAGGTGTGCAGCTTCCTTTTGAGGGGTAGACTCAGATTTGTTCAAGAGAAGTTTGTGGGGCTATATTTGCCATCGTTATGGGAGGGGCAAGAATTTTTGCCCCACCCAAAATTTCTATTTTCCAACCCGAGAGGCAGATTTGAACCAAATTTGATATGAGGGCTTATTGGGTCATAAGTACTTAATTTATGCCCAAATTTTTTTTCCTGTCGCCCCATGGGAACCATCCTCCGGAGCTAAAAATAGGAAAAAATGAAAATACCCATATCTCCAAAACTACCCAGCACTGAGAATTCTTATTTGGTGTGAAGCTTCCTTAGGACCAACAGAATGGAATGGTAAAAAAAAATTGCTATCGGTTTTATCAAGGGGTACTTTTTGGGGACTTTGAAAAAGTGCTGAGTCAGCATTTTTAGCTCAACTTTGGCGAAGCCAAATTTGAGGTATTGCCATGGCCCGTCGTCCGTCTGTCTGTCTGTCCATCCATCTCGCCGTACACACGGCTCAGGCTAGAGGCCGTATTTATGAACCGATCTTTACGAAACTTCTTGGGTACCTTTGTTATCACCGTGAGACGAGGACCAGAATGGGTGTTTTGGGGTCCGGTCCAAAATTTAAGACGGCTGCTGGCAGCCATTTTGTACCAAAATTAGGTGCAATCAGATTTTTGCACAGAACTTCCATATGAAAGCTCCGATTTGAATAATTTTTTGTATGAATGCTTAGTACCATGGGATACATCACATATAATACGGGTTTTTTCTTATGCGTAAATTATGCAAATTAGACTAACTTTGATTTATTTGGTGTTACTTTCAGCTCTGTAAGTGCAAATGCCAATACGGCTCGGGCTAGAGGCCGTATTTATGAACCGATCTTTACGAAACTTCTTGGGTACCTTTGTTATCACCGTGGGACAAGAACGAGTGAGTGTTTTGGGGTCCAGTTTGAAATTCAAGATGGCCGCAGGTGGCCATTTTGTACAAAATTAGGTGCAATCAGATTTTTGCGCAGAACTTCCATATGAAAGCTCCGATTTGAATAATTTTTTGTATGAATGTTTAGTTCCATGGGATGCATCACATATAATACGGGTTTTCTCTTGTGCATAAATTATGCCAATTGGACTAACTTTGATCAATTTAATGTTATTTTCAGCACTGTAACTGTAAATGCCAATACGGCTCGGGCTAGAGGCCGTATTTATGAACCGATCTTTACGAAACTTCTTGGGCACCTTTGTTGTAACCTTGGGACGAGAACGAGTGTATTGGGGTGCAGTCCGAAATTCAAGATGGCTGCCGGCGGCCACTTTGTACCAAAATTGATGCAATCAGTTTTTTGTACAGAACTTTTGTATGAAAGTTCTGATTTGAATAAATTTCTGTATGAATGTTTAGTAACATGGAATACATCACATATAATACAGGTTTTGTTCTCGTGCAAAAATTATGCAAATTAGATGAACTTTGATTTATTCAGTACTTCTTTTACACAGTAAGTGCACATGTCAAAACAGCTCGGGCTAGAGTCTGTATTTATGAACCGATCTTCACAAAACTTCTTGGCTACCTTTGTTATCACCTTGGGATGAGAACGAGTGATTCTGGGTGCGGTCCAAAATTCAAGATGGCTGCCAGTGGCCAATTTGTACCGAAATTAGGTCCAATCAGTTTTTTGTACACAATTTCTATACGGCTCAGGCTAGAGGCCGTATTTATTAACCGATCTTTACGAAACTTCTTGGGTACCTTTGTTATCACCGTGGGACGAGAATGAGTGTTTTGGGGTGCGGTCCAAAATTCAAGATGGCCACCAGCAACATTTTCGTACCAAAATTAGTGCAATCAGTTTTTTGTACAGAAATTCTTTGATTTGAATAAATTTTTGTAGGAATGTTTAGTAACATGGAATACATCACATATAATACAGGTTTTTTATTCCCCCGAAAAAAATTCGGGGGAACTAGCCGTGACATCGTCCATCTGTTTGTCTGTCCGTCTGTCCGTCCGGGCGTAGACGGAATTCGTGTCCACTCCATAACTTCTTACAGCCTTCAAGGATATTAATGATACTTGGTATTATTATTGCCCACAACCAGAGGGTGTGTCGCGAATAAGGTTGGAATGGCTATCAAGGCTTTTTTCGGGGGAATCGGCCACCCTTTGGTGGCCATCCTCTAGTTTCTCATGCAGAAATTATGCAAATTAGATGAACTTTGATTTGTTCAGTGCTACTTATACACAGTGAGTGCACATGTCAATACGGCTCGGGCTAGAGTCTGTATTTATGAACTGATCTTCATAAAACTTCTTGAGGTACCTTTGTTATCACCTTGTGACAGGAACGAGTGTTTTTGGGTGCCTTTGTTATCACTGTGCTATGAGAACAAATATTTTTGGGTTCAGTCAGATCCACTCTGGGACTCAAAGATTTCTTTTCTAGTTTAGCATCCAACTGTCGCCCACCTTTACCTACACATTTGTTACAGGCTACGGTCAGCATTTATATACAGACCGTTACAATACTTTACATGTACCTTTGTTATCAGGTCATTACCTACATGTTTGTCATTGCTGTGTCACATACTATACATGTGCATGTCTTAAACAAGTTGAGCTACAGTATCATTGACACTTTCATTTAACACTGCGGGTAATGGGAAAAACATTTAAGACTACTTTTCTCCCAAACCACTGCTCCGAAAGCTTTCAAATTTCAGATATAACATCTTTGGAAGATTGTTTCACATGTTTATTGAAAACAATTCCCTGGGTCCATATTTGGGTTCTCTATGGGAGCCCACATGTTTAAATTAGTGCAGTATGAGGAATATCTTTAAAAAATCTTCTTCAGATCTACCAATAAGAATCTTTTGATATTTGGTCCCTGGGTTCATATTTAGGCTGAAAATTTGAGGTCCTGGTCTGGACTCAGAAATTTTGGACTAAAATCCGGAAATTATTTTTTTTGGTTTTTTATGCATTTTTGTCAATTTTAAGACAAATTTTTTTTTTTTTTTTTTTACACTGAAAATTTTGGGTCCGGGTGTGACTTAGAAATTTTGGACCCAAATCCAGAAATGAGTTTTTTGTTTTTATGCATTTTGGTCAATTTTAAGACAAAAAAAATAAAAAAAATTTTACCCTGAAAATTTGGGTTCCGGGTGGGACTTCAAAAATTTGGGCCAAAATCCGGAAATTAGTTTTTTGGTTTTTTATGCGTTTTGGTCAATTTTAAGAAGAAGAAAAAAAAATATTAGTCTGAAAATATTTTGTTTGGGACTTTGAAAATTTCCGAACAAAAATAAAAAAAAATATGTTTTTTTTATGCGTTTATCTCAATTTTGGGACGTAAAAGTGCAGGAACTGAAAATGGAAGGAAAATTCTGTGCATTGTGTGGGCACAATTGCTTCATCTAGTTGGTATATGCTTTTCTTAGGATGGGCGTATGCAGCTTATTCAAGTCAAGTCCCTGGTTTGATATTTAGACTACCATGTCAGGTGAGCGCCCTCAGGCCCCCTGGGGCCTCTTGTTTTGTATCCTCCCCCAATTAGTCATCTAAACAAGTTGTGGCACAGCTCAAATGGCAACCGTATATATCTGTCAATCTTATAGTGTATCCATCCCATTCATATACTAAAAGTTTGCTAAGCACCAAATATTTGACACATCATTGTGAAATTTGCTTGTGACATATTTGCGATATTTTTGGTGGATATAATTGAGGAATGTATTGAAATGGTCCCCAGTGTTTTCATTAGTTCTCTTGTCAGGCAGACTTTTCATGATAGTCATGGAAAGCATGTACCCCTTTATTTTCATGATGTTTTCATGTACTGCCTACATGTACATGACATGTGTAGGGTATTCAATCTTCATTTCAGCACAATGATTGAATATTGCAAATGTAAGAAGACATTTGTCTGAAGCAGAAATGTGGTGGGCTGTAGGGATGATGGTGCAAGGGGCTGCCCATCGTCAGGTTGGTGAAGCCCTTGGTGTGCACCATACAGTGATCACCAGAGCCTGGGCAAGATTTCAGCAGTATGTCACACCAGTAAGACGGCATGGTGGTGGCAGAGACAGGGAAACATCTGCAACTAAAGACCGGTTTTTGATCATTCAAGCCCATAGGACCCGCTTTGCCACAGCAACCCAGCTTCGCAGTGACCTTCAGAATGCATCTGGGGTAAATGTTTCGATGCAGACTATCCGGGCAAGGTTGCACGAATGTGGTCTCCGATCAAGAAAACCATGTATTCATATTCCCCTGTCCCAGAACCACCACAAGGCATGATATGAATGCATGGACCACATTGGATGGACCAGAGAAGATTGGCGACCTGTCCTTTTTACAGATGAGTCAAGGTACTGCCTAGACCACACAGATAGGCGTTCTGGGGTATGGAGAAGACCAGGAGAGCGATTCCATGCAGCCAACATTGCTGAGCATGACCGCTATGGTGGAGGGTCAATCATGGTCTGGGGTGGCATCAGCAGGGATGGACTACAGAGCTCTGTGTCCTTGAACGTGGTACATTGATTGCACAGCGGTATATTGATGAGATCCTGGATGTCCACTTCAGATTGTATGCAGGTGCAGTGGGTGATAGATTCATTCTGGAACAACATCCCACAAAGGACCACCAGGAACCTGATTGGGAGCATGAGAAGGCATTGTCAAGCTGTAATTAACAGAAATGGGTCTCATACTCGATATTGAACCCATACCAGTTTGCTCCGTCAACTTTTTGGCAAATTGAAAAATTTCCTCTTTTACCAATAATATCCATTTTCCATGGTTATCATATTCAGAAGCTAAAAAATAATGTCAAACACAACTAAAATCTTAATTTCTGTACTTAAATCATTAAAGATATAATTAAATAAAAAATATATACACTTTTCATTACAATATTTCAACTAAAACGTAAAACAGGTAGTTGGATATACTTGGCACTTAGCAAACTTTGAGTAGTATATGATGTCAGAGTTCAAACGGAACTTGTTTTGCTTCTGTAATAATTGGGATAAAGGTTATGTTATGTATGCTTTCCTATTTCTCTTGTCTCTCACTCAACGCATTTTGCATATTGCAGTGCAATATCTTTGATCTTGCCAGGCATGCAACAGCATTTAGACAATGTAGCAAAACTTCATTAAGACAGAGGGGTATTGATTTCTTATCAATTTACACATTTTTGTGTGGCGAAAAAAATTTTTTCGGGGGTATATTGTGTTTGTCATTTCTGTCCATCTGGAAGATTTACGTGTCCGCGCCATAACTCTGAGATGCTTCATTGGATTTTCTTGAAATTTGACATACGAGTTGCTTATGGGGAGATGATGTGTCGCACACAAAATATTTTTTTGTTCCATGGAGGTCAAGGTCACAGATCAAGGTCATTGTCGTGTCATGGGCATAGTCACTTCCAAGACTAAGTGACAATCTCTTGTTTTCTGCTCAAATTTTGCCACCATTGTCTAGGTCCAGACAATTTTGGCATGATTCTATCTATCAACTCCTATAGCAGATCAAGTGCCCCTGCTTTAATTTCACAGTTATTTTTCCTCGTTTCACTAGTGAGATTATTAAAAACATGTCTGTCCAATATGTTTTGTGCACTAGCTGTGTCACCATTTGTTGAAATAAAATGAATTGTTGAACTATGCTACCTTAGCATAAAAAACAGGATGGATGCCTTTCACTTGGTTAATTTCTTCTCTCTTTCTTACATTGATGTCCTTGAAAAAATTGTTTTTTGCTTCAGGTTTATTGTTTTATGTCCAGAGTAATAATTTTTAGCTCACCTCACTAAAAGACTAATGCCACTACTTGTAATATGTCATCCTTAGGGCTCTGCAAAGCTTCAAGGTTCAGGATGATTTTTAATCTTAAATTGCTGTTCGGTTCGGTTTAAATTGGCTGCACGATTCATTTCCCATTCAAATCTTTTCACTGGAATATAGCTTGGCATCAGTCATATTCATTGTCTCACAATACGTATAGTTCTGGTGGAAATTGTACATAAATAATATTTAAAATAAAGACTGACTGTAGTTTCTGCTGTCTGAACAGAGACATGCTAATTCCAGTCTCAATAGATACTACCACTGTTGAAAAAAGCAATATCATCGATGAGCTATTGCTAGTGTCTCGCCCTGTTCAGTGCCTAGTACCGGTGATTCTCACACCTATTTCTGTTTTTGAGCTGTAATCCTTACTGGGTTATATTCCAACTACATCACTGAGGCAAGCCTTCAATGAAGGCATGCCTTGGTGATGTATTTAGAATCTTTCATCAGTCAGTACTTGAGCCATCACTGTTGGAACAACTCAGGTTTACAGCACCCCCTTCCCCAGTCGGTCATCTTCAAGACACCCCTGATTCGATTCAAGATTTGATTTGAATTCAAATAATATACCCAATTTGATTCAAGACTCGATTCGAAGCAAAAATGGGTGATTCACAGGGCCATAATCATCCTTTTTTCTCCAAACCCGAAAGCAGTGCAGAAAATGCCTCTGTTGGAACCTGGCTCATCTCTGTTCTGGTACCTGCAATACGCTTCTGTTCAAACACAATGAAAACAGACTGTGCATTAGAATGTGTCAACTTGTGTCCCTATATCGCTGTCGTGAATGGTGGCATGATGAAATCAAGCACCAAACTTTCCAGGCTCATAGTGGCATGATAAAATTAAGCACCAGACTTTCCAGGCTCATAGTGGGGAAGAATATTAATTTCCTAAATCCACTCCCTGCCTTGACTGTTGGTGAAAGCAATTACAGCCGGATCCGATTTTATTATCATCAGAACTTGGGCATTATCAAATGGATGGTCGGTCATTGGTACATAGTGTCAATCAAAAATCTGTACTGTAGTCTTGGTAACCAGTTTGATAAATCAGGTATTAAAAGGTCAAAGTGACATTGACAAGTGTTAATTAATGTTTTCGGTGCTTTTTATGCTGATAAACAGGATTTTTTCGTGCTTATGATCTGTAAGCACAGGTTAACTCAGGTGACAGAAGTGTGACTCCAAGCTTTTTTACATTGGACCCCACATTCATCAGAAAACAAATCTTGTACTGTCACAACAGATACTAATTTGAGTTTGAGCTTTGGTTTGAAACTTAATGTGACAAAAAACATTCCAATGTTCGACTGCCACTGTTTGCTTGAGCTTCAGTTATCAATATGCTGCTTGGGGCCCAAACAGAAAACTATCTGATTGCCATAAAAGTTGCAAAGCACAAAATATTCTTGAAAAATTGTCTAATTATAAACCATCAGGCTCAATGTTCTGAGTTTTGATATGCAACTTCCTTCAGTCACTAAGATATAAGTGCGTTTGTCAAAGTCTCTTATTATAATATTCTCATGCCGAGAGGGACTAAATTTTTGGCTCACACAAAGTTTTCATTTTCAGATTTAATTCAGCCAGTGTGAACCAAATTTGGCATGCTTTATTTATTTGATGACTTGTACATGATTTATCCCCATCCTCACCTCCCCCCCCCCCCCCCCCCCCCAAAAAAAAAAAAAAATAAATAAATTCACATCTATTTGGACTTTGGAAACCCCAGAAGCTAAACATAGAAAAAAAATTCCAACACCCATATGTCGAGTACTGCACAAGAAAAACTTTAGTCATTTGGTAGGAAGTTTCTTTTGGAATAGGAGAATAAGTTGGACTGAAAAACCTGCTACATGTTTCTTTGGGGTACCGTAGTGGAATCCTTATTCAACACTGTAGGTAACGGGATACATACTGAACAATCTGCTTTATTGAACTACAGACTACAGTGATTTGATATATGGTATGCACCTACTTCAGTGGTGTATATTCAAGAAAGTTCAAAGAAAGTTTCACAGGGCAGTATTTGGGCTCATCTGGAAAAGGGAAGAGTTGAAACCCACATCCAAAGTTTAAATTTTAAAAAGCTGTTGGCCAGTCTGAACATAAAACTCCAAAAAATCCCACCACAAAAAGAGCTGTTGCAACATCAAAGCAGGCCTCGGTGGGTTGAGAATAAATGAAGGTCACATTTACACCTCACACATGGTATGACATATCTGATATCAACTTTGGACTAACACCATGTAAGTCAAAACTCAGAGGCTCAAAATATAGGTCAAGGTAAATGAAGTCATCCCTCTATGCACACTCCCATAAATTGTTACAAGGCAAAGACAAGTGAGCAAATTTTGATGACAAAATAATTCAGCACTCTACCAGTTAATCTCATTTTATTTTAATTTTAATCCCAACAAAGTGGGCAGAAGAAAAGATACTGAAAGAAGGTCATGTTTACACCTCAAGCTTGGTATGATATATCGCCTTGTGCATTGTGCCTTACACCAAATAAGTTAAAACTCATTGAGGTTCAAAATAAGTGTTAAGGTCAATGGGGGTAATTCCAGGTTCATTGGGTGCATTTTTTTAAATTCTCGAATTAGCATTTGCAAAAGGTTGATCACTGTGACATTTTGTTTTAACCCATCCAGTCATAAGAAAGAAGTGTCAATCGGTAAAATTACATTTGCATTGAAAATTTCTGGAGTATGAACATATCAGGAGGAAAGTACAAATTCCAGAACAACAGGGCATTGAAAGAAGATTATGATTTGAGGCAAGATGTGTGATGTCAGATACGTGTACTCAATGGAAATATTGGTCATCTCCAATAGGTGAGCATACCATTCATTCCACAAAAAATCTGAGAAACACAAAAGGCAGCCTGTGACAGAAAAACTGTATTGTCATCAAAATTGATGTCAGTGACTGCAAGGACAATAACTTCCAAATAACCACTTCTCCCATACTTGCAGGGTTCCCATGGTTCCTTGAAAACTCTTGTATTTTATGATCCCTTATCCTTGAAAATCTTGGAATTTCTTTCAAATGCTCCTGGAAACTCCTTGAATTTTATTCCAAAGTAGAAAATATATGCTGGAACCCTACCTCTGATATATTCCTTAGGCTCATTTTTAGCTCTGACAAGCTGCTCTTCAATGTATATGTGGCTATGTCAGTCAGTGGATTTATCGGTCATTAGTCTGTGACCAACAAGTTTTTAAACTCAATACCTTTTAAAATATTTATTGGAATGACATCATATTTGGTATGCAAGTGTATCTTATTGATGTCTAGTCCAATGTTCAATGCAAGTGTTATTAGTTTAACTTGACATAGTCAAGATAATCTATTGCCATCACGCGTGCGGAAGTCTGTTAGTCTGTGAGTCTGTTCACATTTTCCTTTAGCATGGGCTACACCCCGCAGTTCTTGTCTGATCGTCATGAGATTTCATATGCAGGTTTGGGGTCATGTCTAGATGAGAACGTCCCCTTTTGGTCGCGATCGGGCAATGTATGGCTGCCCGAGCCCAAAACACCAAAACAATTAGCACAGTCTACAGGTCATATTTATGAAGGGATTTCATATTGTAACTTGGTAGGATGCCTCTGTATAATGCCTAGATGAGAACGTCCCCTTCTGGGCATGATCTATCAACCATGATGGCTGCCCAAGCCCAAAATCCAAAAACTTTTAGCACAGTCTGCAGGTCATGTTTAATATGGAGGGATTTCATTGTAACTTGATAGGATGACTCCTTATGATCTATAGATGAGAATTTCCCCATTTTGGCGTGATCTGCCAACCGTGATGACTGCCCAAGCCCAAAACCCTAAAACCTTTAGCACAGTCTACAGGTCATATTTATTGAGGAATTTCATTGTAAATGGGTGGGTAGACTTCATACAATGTCTAGATGAGAAAGTCACCTTTTGGTCCTGATTGAGAAACTGTGACGGCTACAGGGGCCTGAAGCCAGGAAACCTTTAGCACAGTCTATAGGTCATATTTATGAAGGAATTTTATCGTAACTTGGTAGGATGACTCCAAATAATGTCTAGATGAGAACATGCCATTTTGTTTGCGATCATTCAGCCTTGATGGGTGCCCGAGCCCAAAAACCTTTAGCACAGGCAAAAGGTCATATTTATGGAAGGATTTCATTGTAACCTATTAGGTTGACTCCATATAATGCCTAGATGATGACATCCCCTTTTGGTCGTGATTGGTCAACTGTGATGGCTACAGGTGCCCGAAGCCTGAAAACCTTGAGCACAGTCTACAGATCATATTTATAAAGGGATTTCAGTGTAACTTAGTAGGATCACTCCAGATGATTCCCAGATGAGATTGTCCTCTTTGGTTGCGATCATTCAACCATGATGGCTGCCCAAGCCCAAAGCCCAAAAACCTTTAGCACAGTCTACAGGTCATATTTATGGAGGGATTTCATTGTAGCTTGGTAGGTTGACTTCATATAATGTCTAGATGAGAATGGCTCTTTTTGGACACGATTGGGCAACTGTGACGGCTACAGGGGCCCAAAGCCCGAAAACCTTTAGAACAGTCTACAGGTCATATAATTATGAAGGGATTTGATTGTAGCTTGGTAGGAGGACTGCAAATAATGTCTAGACGAGAACATCCCCTTTTGGTTGCGATCATTCAGCCTTTATGGCTGCCCGAGCCCAAAGACCTTTAGCATGTTCTACATGTCGTATTTATGGAAGGATTTCATTGTAACTTGTTAGCTTGACTCCATATAATGCCTAGATGATGACATCCCCTTTTGGTCATGATTGGTCAACTCTGATGGCTACAGGTGCCCGAAGCCCGAAAATCTTGAGCACAGTCTACAGGTCATATTTATGAAGGGATTTCATTGTAACTTCGAAGGATCACTCCAGATGATGCCCAGATGAGAATGTCCCCTTTTGGTTGCGATCATTCAACCCTGATGGCTGCCCGAAAACCTTTAGCACAGTCTACAGGTCATATTTATGAGGGGGTTTCATTGTAACTTGGTAGGTTTGACTTTATATAATGTCCAGATGAGAACATCCCCTTTTGGACGCGATTGGGCAACTGTGACAGCTACAGGGGCCCGAAAACCTTTAGAACAGTCTACATGTCATAATTATGAAGGGATTTCATTATAGCTTGGTAGGATGACTCCAAATAATGTCTAGATGAGAACGTCCCTGTTTGGTCTCGATCATTCAACCTTGATGGTTGCCCGAGCCCCAAAACCTTTAGCATAGTCTATAGGTTGTATTTATGGAAGGATTTCATTGTAACTTGTTAGGTTGACTCCATATAATGCCTAGTTTGGTCGTGATTAGTCAACTGTGATGGCTACAGATGCCCGAAGCCCGAAAATCTTTAGCATAGTCTACAGGTCATATTTATGAATGGATTTCATTGTAACTTCATAGGATCACTTCAGGTGATGCCCAGTTGGGAAAGTCCCCTTTTGGTTGCAATCATTCAACCATGATGGCTGCCCAAGACCAAAGCCCAAAAACCTTTAGCACAGTCTACAGGTCATATTTATGAAGGGATTTCATTGTAACTTGATAGGATGACTGTGAGGGCCACATACATTAACTGTGAGGTCATATTTACCCACCCCTCAGCTCTTTAGTACAGTGTACACCTCATATTATTTTTTATCAAAAACATAGCATGCAGGGAATGGAAATGAACGCATTCCCAATTATCACAATTCTTGTCTTATTTCAAAATCCTTTCATAAACATTGAACATTATCCTTTTCATCAAACACAACACACAAGTTAAGCTACAGTGTCATTGACACTTTCATTTTGAAATTTTGTTATCAAGATATATTGTCCTTCATGTACTTGGAATTGGTTTCATTTCTAGCTTCAAACACAGTAATTTTTAAAATACTTGATGGAATGACATAATATTTGTTATGCAGGTATGTTTTGTTTATTTCTAGTCCCATGTTCAATGAATGTGTTATTTAGGTTATTTTGTCAAGAGTTATTGTCCTTTTCAATTGGGATTTACACCAAATCATTTAAACCTGTAGGAGATGCAGTTGATCACAAAGATCCTGAAGTGTCTTTGAGTGCATGTTTCAAACAATGTTGGAAATTACAGTTGGAAACCCACTGATATTCATGAACCTCATTGATGAATTTAGTGTTAAAAAGTAGGTGGAGCCAAAAAAGGGAACATTCTTCTTTTTAAAGGTGTGCTAAATACCAAAATTAGATCACTACAGCCCTTTCTTATGTCTCATCTTGGGGCGTGGTGGCTCAGTAGGTAGAGGTGCAGGCTGCATGCCGAGAGGTCCTCGGTTTGAATCCCACCTGCGGCAACCGCGTTGTGTCCTTGGGCAAGACACTTCACATCCATTGCCCATGTGGGGGCACGTTGACGCTGTGCACTAAGGCGTACTGCACGTTGATAGTGCACCTGTCTTCAACCAATGCTAACCCTGCTTGTGTGGAGTTAGTATGTTGAGGAGCTGACAGTTGCTCGCCATTGCTCGGTGGTTCTCTCCGTGTACTCCGGCTTCGTCCACCCGTAAAACTGTCAGGGTCATGATTAGCCATTGTTCAGAAATATGTGACCTTAAACACCAATAAATAAATAAACATGTCTCATCTTATTTAATGCAAGAATCTTTTCCAGAACATCTTTCCATCACAAAGAGAGTATAAGAGTATTGTGTATCCCTTAGTAACTAATGCATGTAATTTTAACCATTTACCGAAAGTAATGTCCATATCTAGCCAATGTTATTCACTGAAATTGTCTTTCACATTTCAATATTTTTTTCAATTTCTACCTCCAAAACATAGCTTACTTATGTTTGAGGCAAAAATAAAATGCGTTTCTTATTCTTGAAAATATTTGTGCAAGTGTTGTATTTGGTGTTATCTATCCCTGTGAGAACCTCAGGAAGTCGAGCAGTGATTCTTCATAATGGCAAATAAGTTTTGTTTTACTAGTAAGATAGGACTCAGTTGTCATAGCCTGGTGGAAGTCCTCTAAAGTGGGAAACACAGGTATAAAGATTGACTACACCTGACATCATAATTGCATTGTGGTCATAATATAGTCGCATGGTACTTAATCTTGCTTGCCCACTGTGCTCCCTGCTGTGTACTAAGGCATACTGCACATCAGTGGTGCACTTGTCTTCTACCAGTGCCAACCCTGCATGTGTGGAGTTAGTGCGTTGGAGAGTCTGACAGTTGCCGCCATTGCTCAGTAGTTCTCTTCAGTACTCTGGCTTCCTCCACCTGTAAAACTGCCTGACACGGGGTGACGCTGGCTGTCAAAAGTGCCATTAAACCCCCAAAAGTAACATAATATAGTGAAAGATGCTGAAATTGGCCTTAAATGCCAGTAAATAAATCTAGTTGTATTAGGAAAAGGATTAGTATATCAGCTTGAAAATCTATGTCTCCTCAATTTTATTTTCAGATTTCAAAGGATATTAACATTCCAAGATAAGTGAAGACTGGTGTTCATTTCATCACAGAAATTATATGTGCGGAAAACAGAGCTGCTCAACTTGTAGTGCTGAAACCCAGTATTTGGCTTTATGAAATTTCACAGGTTTTGACATCTACAGTACAAGTCAAAATAAGTTGTAGGATAACCACTTTAAACTATGTATCTTTCTCTTCATACACTGATCAGACCAGAAAATGATATCAGATTCTGATTTTATTTTATCAGTGCAAAAGCAACAGTATACTTCATTTATTGTGGTTATGCTGCAACTTATTTTGACTTGTACTGTACTCTGTTGGAAGAGGTGTAATATTTCCCCTGGCAAGAATAAAATTTTATTAATGATATGTTGCTCAGTTACATTTGGTTGGATAGTGCCTACTGGCCATCTCCAATCAAATGGAACAGAGCAGAATATGATCAAAAGAAATTTAGGAAATAAAATACTGCAAAATCAAAACTGCACAAGAAAATAGCATCTCAGATTCAGTGTTCCTGCATTTCTCTTTCTACAGATAAAAACCTATAGTTTTGTGGTAATGTAAAAACTTGCCATTCAAATGATATAATTTTTTTCAATTTTGTTTCTGAATTTGTATCTAACTGTCTCGTTTCAGTGAGGGCAAAAAGATTTTGTTTTGAGGCAAAAATTCAAATTTGTAATTATGTGGAATTTTTTTTTCTCCATATCATCTGTAAGTTATGTTAATTAAAGAGTTAACAGTCATGGGCAAAATCATCTTTTTTCTATGATCCCTGAAGATTTTTGAGGGAGCATATAGTATCCATGTTGTCCACCCATACATCCATCTGTCTTACATATTTCCAAACAGTAACTCCTGTTTGTATCTTTGTTTGCACATTGCTCATACGTCCGACACAATTTACCCATATTGGTGTGGTTATTGGGATTGCACTTGAAGTCAAAGGTCAAGATCACTGTTAATGTTACTATAAATAGATTTTTTGTTTCTGTGCAATAACTTTAGTTTCCTTTTGCATACAAAACTATAACTCCATCAGACATGTTAACCTTTCTGGAATGCGAAACTCCCGGGAATTCAATGTTGTTCCTGGTGTCCCGGAAAAAAATCTACTTGGGCTGAAAATCACGGAAAATATCAATCAAAACATTTGACAATTTTGAAATGATTTGATAGTGATAAAAATATTTGTCTGTGAATCACCTCTTTCTTTCATGTAAATCTTTGAATCAAATGAGCCAGTGTTTGGGAAGTTGAACTGATGACAACTCTGGTTTAATTCTAAGTTAAAGGCCTTGGAAGTGTTTTTATTTTATTTATTATTATTTCTTGCAAATGATATTAAAATAGATAGGATCTACAGAGAAATTCAATTTGTGTCTCTTTTACATTTTTCAAGAGGTCCTCATTTGAGTAAGCTTTTTATATCCCCCGCAATGATTTGTGGGGCTGGGGGGGGGGGGGGGGGGGGGAGGTATACTGGAATCACCTTGTCCAACTGTAGACATAATTTTGTCCGGAGATTTCAGACGTTTATGGACCATTGTCATCAAAATTTGGTGTGAATGTTCACCACCATGGGAACCTGTGTACCAGTGATTATAGTTCCGGTCGGACTATTTTTTGCCAGAGTTATGCCCCTTCTTCACATGTCTTAGAATGCCAAAATTTTGTCCGGAGATTTTCTCAGATGTTTATGGGTCGATTCCTTTGAAACTTGGTATGGGTATTCAATACCATGGGAACCTGTGCACCAGCGATTATAGTTTTGATCAGGGTTTTTTTTTTTGCTAGAGTTATCCCTTTTCATCTTAGAATAATTTTGTCCGCAGATTTTCCAGGATGTTTATTGTTTGATTCGTTTGAAACTTGGTATGGATGTTCACTACCATGGGAACCTGCGCACCAGCGATTGTAGATTTGATCGAAAGTTTTTTGACAGAGTTATGCCCTATTTCGTCTTAGAATTCCTGAATTTTGTCTGGAGATTTTATCGGACGTTTATTGTTCGATTCTGTTGAAACTTGGTATGGATGTTCACTGCCATGGGAACCTGTGCACCAGTGATTATAGTTTTGATTGGTGTTTTTTTTGCCAGAGTTTTGCCCCTTTTTGACTTAGAATAATTAATTTTGTCCGGAGATTTTCTCAGTTGCTTATGTGTCAATTCCTTTGAAAATTGGTATGGATGCCCTGTCATAGGAACCTGTGCACCCGTGATTATAATATTGATCAGACTTTATTTGCCAAGGTTATGCTGCTTTTCGTTTAAGAATACCTGAATTTTTTCCGGAGATTTTTTCAGATGTTTATGGGCCGATTCTTTTGAAACTTGGTATGGATGTTCACTGTGCACCTGCGATTATAGTTTTGATCAGCTTTTTTATACCAGAGTTGTGCCCCTGTTTGTCTTCAAATAATCACAGCAGTGGGGGTGGCGGGGGTATCGACAGGCCCATTTTTCTTGAATTTTTATTTCTTTCAACTCATGTCTTCTTCAGCAGTCATGAAGTGATTGTAGGAGAAATTTTTTGAGGTTGAACAATTGAAATTTCTGAACATTTGTGGGAGTTAATTATGCCTCATTTTTTTTTTAAATTATTTTCTTCAGATTACTGCTACAGTCAGGAATTGTAGGAGAAGTGCAAGAGAACAATTTTATTTTTTGAAGTTTGACATCTACATGTATTGTCCTTGAAACTGAAAAAGAAAAATTATGGTCTTTTTCTGTAATTTTAGGTTCTATTTTGTTATGTGTGTGGTGGGGCGGGGTGGGGGGTATTGGGATGTCGGGAGAAACTTGATTACTGTTGTGATTCCAATGTTTGTGAATAGTATACAGTTTGAATAAGCCATTAGGAGGATACAGCGTAGATGAGCAGTAGTATAACTCCAAAATGAAAATTTATATTTATATATTTTAACCATACTTTTATTTGGTAATACAACCAATGTGAACTACATTATTAGTTTTGTGGTACCTCCTACGGAAAGAAGTCCTCTCATTGAGAGTGATTTTGTGGTAGTCGACTTTTTACATACAGCATGTTCCGTAACACAAACTTTTCACTGAAATCCATGCCACTTCCCTGAAAATCAACCTCAATTTCCCTGAAAATTGTTTTTGGAGGTTATCATGTCTGAACTCCAAATACAAATTGCCTGTAAGGTGTGGTTATTGGCATTCTTTGTGAGATTAAGTCAAGCTCATTGTTACTATCGATACATTTTTGGTTTCAATGTTCTAACTTTAGTTTCTTTTTTTGATTTTGTGTTAAAACTGGACAACAAATGTGATAAGATTGATCTGTTCCAACAGCAATGAATATAACACTTTGCAAGACCTAAATATACTTTGGTTCAAGTAACATGTTTCGTATGGGTCCTTGAATGTGCTTGAAAGTGCTTGAATTAAAAAATCGAAATTCCAGGGTCTGGAAAGTGCTTGAAAATCGTATCTCCATAGTAAAGCCATGGAAGTGCTTGAAAAATATGTAGTATCAATAATCTAGCGTGTTTATGAAAAGATTGACAGTGCATAAAGTCGGTGTTTTTTCTTTAAAAAAAACAGAGTGTGCCTCCTTAATTGTGCATCAGGTATTCCCGGTATTATTCGGCCTATTATGTGACTGTTTGCACGATATAAACAGCTTTTCCTGCATAACACACATTCTGTCCAATCAGAGCTCTCATGCAAGAAGGTCCTGGAAGATGCTTGGAAAAAGTCCTTAAAAGTCCTGGATTTTTTTTTTCTCAAGGTTGTACGAACCCTGAGTAAGCCTGTTGTTTTGTTTTATAAACACACTTAAAATGTATGGTATGATACAAATTGAACTGCCCATGAGCGAGATGTGCAGTGCCCAACTTTGCTCTTGTTGATCTGGGAACGATATTGTATGCAGTGATCATAAACACAGTGTTTACTACAGGCAGTCAGACAACCATACACAAGCCACTTGCATCGGTTCTCTGCTGGCATTTGACCTCCCGTATACATGTGGTATCATTTCTGTCACGGTTGAGTCAAATTCTTTTCGCTTGTGACGTTGTCCAGTGTTGTACATGATGTTGTTCTCTATTCCAGCTGCACTTCCAAGAATCACCCAGTTCTGCTCTCAGCTCTGTCCGTTGTGATATCTGGTCCTCCAGTGCTCCCTGCTGCACTTCCAGTTGCACATCCAGGTATTCCTCTTAGTCTGCTTTCAACTCTTCAAGCTCTGCCCATTCAGGCTTGGAAATAAGATGCAAACAACTGTTACATTACATTGGGATTACCTCAGTTGTAAAATGTGAACAAACTACAGGTTGCAACAAAATAATAAACGTAAATTAAATTCCTAATCCCGCTTGTTTTGCCAGTAGGACTTGACAATCTTCCACGAATAACTTGACTCAAAGGTTGCACATTGCATCCACATATGAAATGAGAGTGGCATGGTGTTTACTTCTTAGTAGAATTTCCGCCAAAATAAATGGCCATAACTGATGCCTAATCTAGCCAAAGCAAGTTTGTGGGTTAGTTTTTGCTATTTATTTAGCGGAAATTGCCCTGGCTGGTGTAGTGAAAACACAGAAGGTGGAAAGCATCACACTTTTTTCTTTTATATTACCATCATGTTATATAGTGGAACCTACTAATGGGTTATGATGTAAGCTTTTTATTTTGAGGCCTGCCATTTCCCTCCTGGCTCCTCTGTTTGTTTTCAGTTCTTAACTGGTAGAGTGCTACATTTTTCTTGATCACAGATTCCATTTCATCATACATTGCTTGGTTACATTTGATTGGATAGTGCCAATAGGCACTATCCAATCAAATGTGACTGAGCAATGTGTCATTAACAATATCTACGTCTTACCAGGGTCAATATGAACAGAGTGTAGGTATTACAGTCACAACCTGTCATATTTCGTAAAGCCCAAATATGGGCTTCCTGCACTCTGCCAGTTAAAATTGTGTGACCTTTTCCCATGTTCAGTACAGCTATGTGTTAGAATGCATCTAGCGAAAGAACAGTTTTGCTTTTAGAATGGCTATGCATTAGAATGTATCTAGCAAAAGAACTATGTTGCTTAGCATGGTGTACACTTTGACACATGACCAAGGTTCAGTTGTTTAGATTGGTGTGCCAATGGTGGGTACCTTTTTTAATGGATTTGAATTGGGGAATCAGGATTTGGTGCTTTGGCATAGTCAACTGTTTTGGCGATGGATACACCTGGTATGATCCAGCATCTGCTATTGGTTTGGTCAATCCCTAAAGCTCAGTTGTCAATGGGGTGCCGAGGCTGGGGATGACATGGAGACATGGCAGGGAGGGGATATGGTTTTGTCATCGGGGATGGGAGGCACTGTAGGCCTCTAAAAAAGTCCATTATCAATTTATGTCCTCTCACAAACCGCCCCCCCCCCCCTCCCCCCCTCCTCCATCCTGCGTTGGGAAATGCGCTGAATGTAACTTATTCAAATCTTGGTTAAAATACTTTGCCTTGTTCATCAAGCCTAAGTGTTTGTATTAGTTACTTCCTTTTACACCTGAGAATATTTTTATACTATAAACCAATGACCCAGACTAGCTGGTGCAAACTCAAAGTTATCAAGGGCCAAACACAAATTTTGAACCCTCCCAATTCCCCAAATGTGCATGCAAAACAGAAAATTAAAAGTCCTATCTGGTCCTCCATACTTTTACTCTACGTCCATGCTCAGCCGTCAAGAAGAGACCGGAATTGGCGACAACATCAATCTTTGTTTGGCCCTAAAGTCAGCAACAATGAACTGACATCTGTACTTTAAAATCTCCTTTTTTGAGGATGCCAGACACAAATCAATGCAAGAATTGGTGGATCCAAGGCTGTTATTGGATGTTGGAAGTGTTCAACGTTGGTTTTTGAAGTTCAGGGCTGTAACTTTATAATAATTCTAAAATTATTTTATGTTTCCCAATTTCGGGACATACGCCTGACGTCATCATTTTTTATAATGCTTATTCCACTGTTTGTTAAGTATTCCTTCCCTATCCTTCCATGAACCCTTCCTGTTAAACTCTTAAGCATTTTGGCTATTTTTTATTGAAATTTTTTATTAAATTTCTTGGGAGTTTAACATGTATTACAGAATATTTATTCTGTCTTTCCCCATGGTTACGTCCTCACCCTAGGGGTGTTAGGTTGTTCAGTCTTGCATCTTGTATCTGATGTATCATTTTTTCTTCGTATGAAGATCTAGCTTTGCATCTGGTAGCATTTAAATTGGTTTCTGACTTTGGGCCTTTTTTTTGTGCCTGATGTCTTGTTTCTGGTTTTTTCACTGACAGTGTTTACTTTGACAACATCCTCATATATAGGTAGTATTTTACATTCTAATTACTGTAGAATTCCTGTAAGATACATGGGTTATTATTCTGGTAGCGTAGCTTAATAAATTTGGATTTTGTCCACACTTAGGCTCTATCGGGATGCCCTTGGGCTCTTAATGTTCCCTTTAATTTTGATTGCTATTATTCATGTATCTTAATTATATATTTTGTTGTGGAGTTTGGAGGACTGATATCGACTTTAGTCGAGGCACTCCTGCAGACTCTTGTGTTCACTGGGATGACTAATGTTGGAGATGGGTGTCGCAGTATGTTGTTGGTGGTGAGGTTCTGAGGCCAGGCCTCTCACCGCGTTATAATTCATTTTTTCAGTTTCTATTTCAGAGGAACATGAACATGGTGATGATATTGTGACACCCATCCAAGTGTGCTACCATCGTCGCGCTCCGTTGAGCAAATAGAGCTAGCTGCAGTGCTCATGATATGCGAGGGATAAGGCCTCTAGTTAGTGTTCTTAATCTCTTGCAAGCAGCTAGCTCGACCGGTGAAGCAGTTACTCCGTCTATGGGAGCCGTGACACTGGGTAAGTCCATTGCTGTCGAAGGAAGTGTAGATGTGTGTAGAGCAGGCACTTAAATATAAATAAGCTCACCCAGCAACGACGGAAATAGGGAGGAAGTCAGCAAGTTTCTTGTACTCGGCGAGGTCTAATAGACCGTGAGCGGGAGAGGCCCCTCTCTAACCTAACAACATTTTGGGCCAAATGTTGTTATGAGAAACTTGAACGAGTCGGAGCATACATCTGCCCACCTCTCAGGACACTCTGTCTAGTCTGCATCCGGGATCGTCTTCAGTCATGGTTTCCTCCGCTACGTTTCACAAGCCTAAATAAAGTTTTCTGGTTGGAAACTTGGACGAGATGGAGCATACGCCTGCCCACCGCTCGGGACGTTCCGTCTAGTCTGCAGCCAGGGTCGGCTTCATTCACGGCTTCCTCCGCTACATTATTAAAGCACACATGACCGCAGGCTAGCTACCCAACTTCAGATAACCAGTCAGCTGCACGAAGATGGAGCCTTTCTTCGCCCTTGAAGTCGGACATTCTGATAGCTAGCGATCCGAGGCTTCGATCAACGGGACGCTCGGAGAAGAGATCTATCTCCGGATCTTGATCCCAGGAGCAGCAAGTTGTGGGAAAAACAGAAGACCGCTGCTCCTCAAGCCTCGGAAATGGACTTGCAGTCGCAGTTGCGCAGCTATTAGCAGCATCCCAGCTAATGCAAGAGCAGCCTCCCTCAGACTCCAGTGTGAGCTGTCAGATGGTGCTGGGTTTGGTCCGGTCAATTGTGTATGTAGTAGAAGCCAGAAATTTCTCTACGGGACGCACTGCTAGATCTGGGGTCAGATCACTGATTGGAGAACCCTCTCCATCCCGTTAACAGTCGGGGCCAACTGTGTCCGTTGTGAGAAACCTCATTGAGTCGGAACATTCAACAAAACGTTTCTTCCACACCGCAGCCGGGGGCGGCGGCAGTTATGGCTTCTTCTACTTACATGGAAGTGCACGAAAGAGGTTTAAGCCCAGAAGTTTCTAAGTGGGATACTCTACGAGATCTGGGGACAGATCGAGAGTGCAGAGCGTTTTTCGTCCCGTTAACAGTTTGGGACAACTGTTTTGTGTTGTAAGAAACTTCATTGAGGAGAACCATCCATTCTATGTGACGAGTCGGGTTGCTTCTTCTGCACTTCAGCCGGGGTCGGCTGTGGTTACGGCTTCCTCTTCTTCCATGGATATGCACAATAAGGGATAGATGCCTAAAACGGAACGCTTGGCGAGGTCTGGAGCAGACTGCGAGCTGGAGAACCTTCTCCTTTCCGTCAGAAGTCAGGGTCGACTGTTTTTGGTGCGAGAAACTTTAGTGAGTTGGGATGCCCGTTAACGCTTGCAGTTCGGGGCGCTTCTTCCACACTGCAGCCGGACTCGGTGGCAGCTATGGCATCTTCCCTTGCTTCATTAATGAAGCATGTTGACCACAGACTAGCTATCTGACTTCGCAAGTTCGGGTTGATAGCTAGTCGTTTGAGACTAGTCTACCGTTTAACAGACTCCGACAGTGAGCTGTCAGTCGGTGCTGCGTTTGTCCAGTCATCCGTTTAGTCGGATGGAGTTGACCATATTTGTGGATGTAACATTTGGATGGTGAGAGGGATACGGAGTGTGAGTCTCCATCTCTCACAGAGGGCACTTTAAGACTATGAAAAGTCTTAAGCTCTTAAGAATATTGTTCCATCTGAATAAGTCTGCATTTAGATGAGCAGGCCGGGGATGAAAATATGTCCCTACCTGCATCATTTAATATATGCTCGGAAATAATGGAATGTGAAATTTCATTGAAAAGAGCAAAGCTGGGCGCAGTGTCCTAAGCAGATCACCTTACCAGAGCTATGGCGCAACGTCTCAATGGAAAGAAATATGAAGACGTGGTTCCTCGCTAAGAGTTCTTAACAGGGCAAGGGATCAATTGAGGTCGTCGGGAATAGATTTCGGTTGCTTGCCACTTGGCGGTAGGTTACAAACCTCGCAAAAGTGGATAAATTGCGAGCAAGCTCCACTTACAAGAATACTTAGATAAATCTTCCAAGAGAGGCTTTCCTTCTGGAGGTATAAGTTTCCTATTAAAGAAAAGCATTAGACATCGTCGAAATCATTCTCCAGTTTTTTATTCTCATCTGTTTCTCGTCCTGAAACCGGATGGATAGTGCATAGAGAGGCTGAGATATGTCATGGCGTCAAGACAATTATGTCATTGAGTACACCATAGACTAGCTAAAATCTTGAGTGGGATTTTTTCAGTATTATGCAGTGGCATAGCTGAATTTATTATCTCTTGGGACTGCGGTCTCTTTGGGAATTAGGGCTGTTTATATAGCGGCTCTTCATTCCCTACCTTGCATGACGATAACTGTAAGTCTCCATTAATTGAGCCTTCAGGGTCACAACTTACACTGATATATCTGTCTTGACATAGATGAAGACTTATAAGCTATGGCTAGCGTTTTAAGTCTCCCTGGTGAGCTTCTAGGGCCTCAGTTAACAGCTTTTAATGGTCTTCACGTACACAAAGACCTTTTGCTGCTTTATCTAGGCTGAGTTAGTTGTCCCATCGGACATGATACTGTTTATTAGAGGAGGTTATTCTCTTCAAACCGGTATGGTTTGGTGTGAGTTATTATGTAAATATGGTGTAATTGTTCATCACGTCCTTCACCCTTAGTTAGTGGCATTATGGAGTCGGTCAGACATGAGGGAGCCTTACGGTTCCTATACTATTTGATGACTAACACACTAACACAAGAACGATTCAAGTAAGGTGGGTGAGGGGGGTTCGATATGAATTTGAATCCCCCCCCCCCCCCTCCCTCCCAATGTGTTTAGAGGCGATTACCGGGCAAAACATAGTTTTCTTCCCATAAGCCTCGTATGCATTTAATTTAAGTGTATACATGCATTTCATGACTTCTCGATTGGCAGCTGGGTCGTGTTCTATGACGACCTCATGGGCACTTCCATTTTTAGCTCAACTTTGACGAAGTCAAATTTGAGCTATCCCGTCCGTCCGTCCGTCAACAATTGGCTATGGCTCGGGCTAGAGGTCGTATTTATGAACCGATCTTTACGAAACTTCTTGTGTACCTTTGTTATGACCCTGGGACGGGAACAAGTGTTTTTAGGTGTGGTTCGAAATTCAAGATGGCTGCCAGCGGCCATTTTGTACCGATGATGCAAAAATCAGTTTTTTGTACAGAACTTCTGTATGAAAGTTCTGATTTGAATAAAGTTTTGTATAAATGTTTAGTACCATGGGATACATCACATATAATACGGGTTTTTTTCTCGTGCGTAAATTATGCAAATTAGACTGACTTTGATTTATTTAGTGTTACTTTCAGAGCTGTAAGTGCCAAGCTGCTATGGCTCGGGCTAGAGGCCGTATTTATGAACCGATCTTTACGAAACTTCTTGGGTACCTTTGTTATGACCGTGGGACGAGAACGAGTGTTTTTGGGTGCGGTCCGAAATTCAAGATGGCTGCCAGCGGCCATTTTGTACCGATGATGCAGAAATCTGTTTTTTGTACAGAACTTCCATATGAAAGCTCTGATTTGAATAATTTTTTGTATGAATGTTTAGTACCATGGGATTCATCACATATAATACGGGTTTTTTTCTCGTGCGTAAATTGTGCAAATTAGACTAATTTTGATGTTTTTGGTGTTACTTTCAGCACTGTAAGTGCAAATGCCAATACGACTCGGGCTAGAGGCCGTATTTATGAACCGATCTTTACGAAACTTTTTGGGTACCTTTGGTATCTCCGTGGGACGAGAACGAGTGTTTTGGGGTCCGGTCCGAAATTCAAGATGGCCGATGGCAGCCATTTTGTACAAAATTAGGTGCAATCAGATTTTTGCACAGAACTTCCATATGAAAGTGCTGATTTGAATAATTTTTTGTGTGAATGTTTAGTACCATGGGATACATCACATATAATACAGGTTTTTTTCTCGTGCAGAAATTATGCAAATTAGATGAACTTTGATTTTTTCAGTGCAACTTACACACAGTAAGTACACATGTCAATATGGCTCAGACTAGAGTCTGTATTTATGAACTCATCTTCACGAAATGTCTTGGATACCTTTGTTATCACCTTGGGACGAGAACGAGTGTTTCTGGTTACGGTCTAAAATTCAAGATGGCTGCCAGTGGCCATTTTGTACCGAAATTAGGTCTAATCAGTTTTTACACAACTTCTATACAGCTCAGACTAGAGACCATATTTATGAACCAATCTTTACGAAACTTCTTGGGTACCTTTGTTATCACCGTGGGATGAGAG
Organism: Pictodentalium vernedei; assembly: GCA_031216915.1. Lineage (NCBI taxonomy): Eukaryota > Metazoa > Mollusca > Scaphopoda > Dentaliida > Dentaliidae > Pictodentalium > Pictodentalium vernedei. Next base: position 280,116,766 of record CM062296.1, on the reverse strand, counting down.
CGAGTGTTTTTGGGTGTGGTCCGAAATTCAAGATGGTCACCAGCAGCCATTTTGTACCAAAATTAGTGCAATCAGTCTTTTGTACAGAACTTCTGTATGAAAGTTCTGATTTGAATAAATTTTTGTATGAATGTTTAGTAACATGGAATACATCACATATTGTAAGGGTTTTTTTTTTCATGCAGAAATTATGCAAATTAGATGAACTTTGATTTATTCAGTGCTACTTACACAATGTGAGCACACATGTCAATACGGCTCAGGGTAGAGGCTGTATTTATGAACCGATCTTCACAAAACGTCTTGGGTACCTTTGTTATCACCTTGGGACGAGAATGAGTGTTTCTGGGTACTGTCCAAAATTCAAGATGGCTACCAGTGGCCATTTTGTACCAACATTAGGTCCAATCAGTTTTTTGTCACAAGTTCTATACAGCTCGTATTTATGAATTGACCTTCACAAAACTTCTTGGGTACCTTTGTTTTCACCTTGGGACAGGAACAAGTGTGTTTTGGGATGCCTTTGTTATCACTGTGCTATGAGAACAAATATTTTGGGGTTCAGTCAGACCCACTCTGGGACTCAAAGTTTTCTTTTCTAGTTTAGCATCTGACTGTTACCCACCTTTACAATACTTTACCTTTTCCATTTGTTACAGACAACGGTCAGTATTTATGTACAGATCGTTACAATACTTTATATGTACCTTTGTTATCAGGTCATTACCTAGATGTTTGTCATTGCTGTGTCACATACTACACGTGCATGTCTTTGTCTTGACAAGTTGAGCTACAGTGTCATTGACACTTTCATTTAGTTGGTTGGTTTCCTGTGGTTGTTCGTCTATATGCATATACAAGCATATGATTCATCATCAATAAATTGCTAGCCTTTGGGTACCTGTAAGGCTGTCTAGTCAGTTAACTGGTATTCTGATGATTACATGTGGGATTTCAATGGTCACGCGCATAATAAATGCATTATTAGGCAGATGCATTATTATAAGTTATGGGGCTTTCAGTGGGCAGATATGGTGTGATATAAGGGGAAGTGAGATCAATATTAGGCGAGGCCAAAGGCCGAGCCTAATATTGATCTTGCTGAGCCTTATATCACATCATATCCGCCCACTGAAAGCCACATAAGTATTTATTATGCCAGTCCTTTGAAAGAGACACAACTATAAGTGTAATTTATGTTCGATATCGATCAACCTTCAAGTTCAATCATTCAAATCAAAACAAAACAGACGATAAAATTTACAATCCAGGGGGAGTAACTCGAAAATATTTGCAGGAACTGAGAAGGGCAGATTATTCGGGTAAGGATTCTCGCTTGAGTTCGTCTCAGACAGTGCCAGTTGACTTTTATACATGTCGTTTTAGTGGTTTATTTATTGTATTTATTTACATTGATTTATTAAAATTTCTCAAAGACTGGAAGAAACGTATTACAGTTGTACGTTGCTCAACAGACACACACGCGAAATTATTTGTTGTTCATTGAACACACGAAATTAGGAAAAACATCGAAGCGAGCGCTGGATGTCAAAAACAAAATGTCGGAACTGACAGTATATAAGCTCTATAGACGGTCAGTTCGATGATACACAGTCTCATATACGGTCACTAGATATTGAAGCTGATTGGTAAATAACAATTACTGGCATAATAATATATGTTATGGACCTTAGAAACAAAGAATTATTTTGGGGGCGGTTCATGATGAGTCTGTTAATCATAGCTCGTTCCATTTCTAAATCCAGGTTTCTATTAATTTTGGTACCCAATCGAATATAACTTGTCTTTACACTCTCGTATATTCGTACGTTTCTGGGAGCATAGATATCGGATAGAACACGTCTGGGAGTGTTATTTATTGGAAGTTATTGTACACCTGAATCGGGTTGCCTGTGGTTTACCTCGAAAGTGTATTTACTCTCCAGAGATTGTCCATTGTGATTCTGTTGGACACGTATGTGTATGTTATATATTATATCACCGGTTTTCAACCTATCTACATATGCCGGCTCCGGTATACGTTACAAGCGTGCGATATTAATTACCGGGGTCGCCACTATAGCCTTAGCTTCTGAAGTGGCATTAAGCACCAATTTACTAATAATAATTAATACCTGGGTGCCTGTTCGACGAATATAAATATTGTTGTTTGGTACCGCTTTTACTGATTCCAGAGCGTTCCCCTCTTTGTTTTTGAAGAAGATTCCTTCAAAAGGGGGGGGGGGGGGGGGGGATTTTTTTTATCTCTCCTCCGACTTGATAAGTGTGTAACTATGAGTGAAGCTGTTTTGTCTGTAGATTATATCCTGGATACAGCTTGTGTTTTATTGTATATGGCATATGTTTGTGGGGGATAACCTCTCATTCTCAAATATGCCATCCTAATTTTTGGGGCTTAGTCCAGACTAGCCTTAAAAATTGGGAATTTGTTACATCCAGTTAGCATAGTCTTCATGCTAAGAATACAGAATTAGTCTTATTTATGATATGTTTTCTCTATTCCTGTATGGAGAGACATACAATTTCCTTTCACCTAGGATTACAGGCTTGGAACTATGTTGGTTTACTAATTCTGAAGTCCCTCTGCCTTTTTACGATTCAGCTAGTCTGGGCCATTGGTTTATAGTATAAAAATATGATAAATTTAAAGTAATTTGTATATTTTTTGTACTTATCATGGCCCAGACGGGTATGGCCCTCCCATGAGTGGGCACTCATACCTCCCCGCTGAGTTATTATGTAGTACTCTTTTCTACAAAGAATGATATTGGCGCCAATTCCGGTCACTTCCTGACGGCAGCACACGCGCGGAGAGTAAAACTATGGAGGACCCGATAGGACTTTTAATTTTCGGTTTTGCAAGCAAATTTTGGGGATTGGGGGGGTTCAAAATTTGTGTTTGGCCCTTGATAACTTTGAGTTTGCACCAGCTAGTCTGGGCCATTGGTAAGTATAGAAAATATACAAATTACTTTAAATTTATCATATTTCCATCAAGAGCCTATGTACATTATTGCACCCCAACATCCAAGTTAAAATCCTAGATGCTTTGACATATCAATGTGCAGAAGGTTAACATGTTGTGGAATAGATAGAAATTCACAGTAGTTTATTGAAAATTGAGAGACTTATTGACTTTTCATTTATTCTGTTTTACTTTAATTCTTTATTTTTATGTACAAACTTAAAAAGTAATCATTAGAGCTGAAATGGTTAAGGGGTTTTCTTGATCGATTAATCACATGGATTAACCTTGATTAACCGATTAATCACTTGTCCAAATAGATATCTGAATAATTGCCATACCGTTGATGATTCACAGCATGAACCCTTTACCCAGCGTAACAAATAAAACCGACCAGGCCTGTATACAAAAATCTCCATTCAAATTTATTATGTTTTCAAGTTTTGTCTCAAAAATATAGCTTTTGACCCCTCATTGGAATGAGCTTGTTCCAATGAGGGGTCATAAGCTATGTTTTTGAGACAAAAATTGAAAATGTTTTGTAATTCATGAATTTATTTTGCAAGTATTGTCCGCTACCTGCAATGTCCATTTCCAGCCACTGATACAGTATGATGATCATGCAAGTAACTTGCATGCTTTACTCTGTCTCATATAATTGATGTGTGTCAGTGTGACAATGTTTGCCTGTTTTGGAGCAAGTTTGTTCCTTTGTTAATCCATATAATACAGAAGTTCAAAAGTAACGGTTAATCGATCAATTACTTTTTGGATCGATCAAGCTGTTGATCATTGATTAATCGATTCGATTAATCGGTTAACTATTTCAGCTCTAGTAATCATCAGATTTCAATAACTTTTGTCATGCTACTTTATATTAACATTGTCTTTATCGAACTTGGAAACCATGTTAATCTATTGAAAACAAGGCAACCCAACAAAATCACAGAAATGTACTAGAATGGATCAAAGCTCAACAGAATGTACAGCTACCTTATTAACTCTGTACCACAGAAGTCAGTAAATCAAATTATCAAGTTTACCCTGTGCAATACACAAAACTTTCAATTTTTTTTTTTTTTTATCTTTTCTCCATTTTTGCTTCTCAAGCATTGCCTATGCCCCTTTATTGGAAGAAGCTCATCAAGCTTGTTCAAATCAGCAGGCATGGCATTCTTAAAATTCATTCATGGCCTAGAAGAGTGATTAGCTCTCCTTAAGCTTACAAAAACTAAAAGTGGCAAAATAAAGTTTTACTGTTAATGAATGCAGACTAGTGGGCTTTGTACATTTTATTTGGTGTTGCTAACAAGGTAGTCTATGTGAGACAGCTACGCTGCCCCTCCCACACCTCCGGGCCTCGGCAAGGCCCGGAGGTGTGGGAGGGGCAGTGTGGCCATCTTACAGAAAGCACTATCATAGAGATCTGAAAAGATGAGGGTTTTAGGAATAGTCTGTTATGGTAATTATTATTTTTTAAGGCCAGGAGGGTTAGTTTTCGCCCTCCTTAATTTTTTTAAGGCAAGCAGTAAGCGAGCGAATAAATCGCTCTCCTGAAAATGCCAGGCCTGAATCAGGAACAATAGTTAAGTTTTGGAACCAAAAATGAAAATTTGGTTTTATAGAAAATACAATTTTCTCATTATTATTGTGGTAAGAATATAGAATATACCCATAGAAGCTTGGTGTACCAAATGTTCACCACGAGTGGTGAAGTAGTGTTAACTGCTAGCCTTTGGCACGCGGTTAATGCCACTTCACCACAAGTGGTGAACATTTGGTACACTAAGCCACTTTGGGTATATTTTGTTTATACCATGATTGTCAGAGTATTAAGAGTCGCTATTATTTTGTCTTGATTTTACTGAGCAACAGCTGTACATACGTGAGAATTTGTTTTTGTTTACATGAGCATCAGACTGTGGTATGTCTGCTGTCAATTTTATCACCGAAACAAAATAGAAAAACAAACGGGGCCTTTTTCATTTTAATAACATATTATTTCATGTTATGGATGCTTTATTAACAGGAGACAATGCATGTTTGTTAATTTTTGGTGTTTTATGGGGTAAACTCATTTAAAAACGTAATCAATAACTGCCACTTCCATTTCACTCTTCGCGAAGTAACGTGCGATAAATTTAGACAAGTTCGCATTCAGGTCGATGTCACCAAAGGTCACCTGTAGTTCCACTGTAGGTGTAAATTTGAACTATTGAAATCCCATTGCTGGCATGTTCACCACAGTTGGTGTATATAGCTAAAATTTATGTCATGGGCTTTTCATTTATAGTAGAATAGGTAATCATGGTATAAAAAAGTTTTAACTTCTAACTTGTTGCTGGCAGATATTCCTACCATGGGCAGCAAATCATTTGCCAATAAGTAAAATTTAATCAAATTTTCACCTACAAATTCTACAGTCTTTTTGACCAGCGATTTCTTGAGTCCAGCTTTTATGAATTCTTCATCAAATCTAGTCATGGCTGCGTCACTTCATTTTTAAAAGTACTCAACTGGTCAAGAGTTAACCCTTTCTGAAATAAAACTCCAAGTAAAACATATGTTTACATCATTCAATACATGCATCCAATGCTTTTTTTTTTTTTATTTTTTTTTTTATTTAATCTTATTTGTTTTACAAGGAATCACGAACAAGTTATGCAACTTATATTAACGCCTCTCCTTGGCTCAATGGCGTAGGTGTGTGGGATGACCTTCATAGCGGCAACTTCGTGGCCTAGCTCTTCTCGAATACTATGAATGGGATCTTTAGCCCGCACGGAGTGTGTCTCTCTCCGCACAGAGGACAGCCATCTTTCGTCCCCACCCGATAGGACGGTACGCTGTGACAGCGTCAACCCCACAATTGATGCTGACAGAGAGTGTTCGGACACCTCGAGAACTTTCCAATGCTTCTCAAGCATGGCTTATGAAATAATCTCGATCTCGAGGAGCTCATGTCCATCAGTAGTCATATGCGACCATCAGTAGTTATCTGCGATGGTTTGGTTGCAAAAAGTATATTTGAAATAATTAACAAAAGGTGCAGTTGAAAAAAGACAATATTTTTCAAAACATTTAAACAAAACTGTATCGTGTGATCCCTTATTGGAATAAATTGGTCAAGCTCATTCCAATGAGGGGTCACATAGTGCGGTTTTGTTGAAATTTTGTGACAAACTTTTTTTAAAAAAACCTTAATATAATAAATTTTAATATCCTGTGATTTGGGTACAGGGTTAAATACATGCTTGTTTGAAGAAAATTTGGTTTTTATTTCTTGTACAAGAAAACCTGATTTATTTGCTATTGAGATACTGGTAGTATATTCTTGTCCTGAAAAAAATGTATTATTGTATGTTCGTTTATTTTCAACTTTCTTATGATCTGTGAGTGATAAGGCTTTTAACCCTTTACCTAACACAGCTTATGATTATACTTGTACAGGCATTTTCTTCATTTTCAACTTTTGCCTACAAAAGACCACTTATTATGCCTGAAAGTTGGGTTTGTCCAATCAGAATGCTGGAATACCATCTAAGGGTTCTGCCATATTAGGTAACTCACCTGATATTTGATATCAGGTGAGTAGCAGTCATTACTATTTTGATCAAACTGATGCAATTCCACTCTCTTCAAATTTTCAAAATTTGAATTATAACAAAGTAAGAGAATTAAAGTACCAAAACTATTTTCATACTTCCGTATTTATCGATTTAAAATATTCAATATTTACAAAATGTACAGAAAATATTGTTTGTAATCCCAAAAGTTCTCCTTATGACTCTATACCGGATATAGCCTATCGATTTTTTTATGCTGAAGCGAACATTTTCTTTACAGTTTACTCAACAGATCAGTACTAATTTTTTGAACATGTAGCTGGCGGAAGCCGCACCTGATATGAACTCTCATCGCCTTGTTTAGAAATATATTAGCCAGCTACAGGCCATGTAACTTATGTTATGATCCCTAATTTAAACAAGCTCAGTGGTTCATAAGTTGTATTTTTGAGGCAATGATTGAAAAAATATTTAAAATCCAAATGGCCTTTTTTTGTAAAGAGTGCATCCTTCATATATGGTCATGACATTAGTTAATGGGTTAACATTAAGTTTTTCAGTCTGTGCATGAACTGGGATCATGAACTGTCATTGAGATCATCCATAGGTGCCATGCTGTGTGGATGTATAACCTTTATCACACAATTTTTTGTAAATGGAAAGTTGGACCTCCTAGAGCACGAAATATTGCGATGTTTCTCCTGGCTTTGTTTTCAGTGAGAATGAGATTCTGGGCTACTCAATGGCCACCATAGCCCTGACAAAGCTTTCTGTTTTGACCTTATTGTAACTCCACACTTACAGCAAAGTTTAGACACAATGGCACCCTTTTCATCTTGGAACAATGTTGCTTGCAGTGGTCATAAACACTGCATTTACTGTTGGTAATCTTATGGCCATACATTAGGCATTTTCACAGGTCGTCTGCTGGCATTCTACCATGTGTGTATCGGTGGTATAATTTCTGACCTGGTTTAATTTAATTGGGTTGACTTGCTGTCTGTCATGCCTCCAGCTCTTCCCATTTCTTTTCATGCTCTTCCCATAGTGCATCTAGCTCATTCAGTGCTGTTCGTTGCATTTTCATCTATTCCAGTAGAGCGTCCAGTAGGGCCCGTCAAACATTCCAGATTTGATTCGGTTTCAAATCTGTTCACTGATTCGATTCAATTCAAAACAATCTCAATTATTCAAAACAATTCGAATCCCAAAGAGGTTTGGATTTCAAACATCTCTCTGTTGTTGACTTTCTGAAGATCACACATCATCCAAAAGGGTTTTCTGTGTAACTGGACTGTCCATATCCAATCTAACTGGGTGCGATAACAGAGATTGCACTACATCTTGTTTTTTTTATCAATATAATGCCCCTTGGGTGGGACAAGGCACCATCTGCAATTCTGTAGCATTGCAGATGGGGCCTTATGTCACACAAGGGGTGATATATTGCTTTTCCTTCGACCACCTTGGTGATATTTGGTCAATTTGAATTTGAATCTAGTCTTGTTGCTAAGATAAATGCAGAATAAGTTGTCACCACCAGAATACTGAGAACAGAAAATGTCAAAACTCATTGTGGTAGTTATCCATTCATAGCAAAAGCTTCTAGTTTAAATTTCACCGAGTGAGAACCCTCTTCTATATGGTTGTAATATTAATGAAAGTACATGGAACATCATGCTCATGCATTGGCCCATGCATACATTTCTACACAGAATACCATTTGCTGGCATATGAATAAATTGCTCCTTTTAGAAATAAGTAACAGGTCCATGTACACGTACCTGTGGTTCGATGGTGCGAAATAGCACAATATGCATATTGACACTAAGCTCACATTGACAATAGAAAGCACTAGTATGACGGCTGTAGTATCGTTACAATTGGGAAATGGATTCGATTTGAGATTTGAATCAATTTCAACCCTTTTGCCTGATTTGATTCGAGATTCGATTCAAGGGAAAAATTGTGATTTGCCAGACCCTGTCTTCCATGTGTTCCTTATGCTGTGCTTACAGCTGTGACTGCAGTGCTTCCAGTTTTGCCATTTGTATGTCTAACTCAAGTGCTCCCTGTTGAATTTTCATATCTTCCTGTTGTACTTACAGGTATTCCCCCTGCTCTGCTTTCCGCTCTACCTGCTGTGCTTCCAGCTCTTTCCAGTCTGCTTTCAGCTCTGCCCATTGTGCTTCAAACTCATCCCTGACTGCTTGGACTGCATTGTAAAATGCATCTCTCGAAAGAACTGTTATGCTGGGCATGGTGTACAGTATGTTATATGACCAGTGTTCCACTGGCCAGATTGGTGTGCACAGTGTGATACATTTTTAGCCCAACTGTTTACAGTGAGGGCTAAAGTGATGACTTTTGTCCATCCGTCCATCCGTCTGTTAACATTTAGAGTTTTGGTTAAAGTTTGTGGTTAAAGTTTTTTACTGAAGGTTCAAGTGGGTTTTTTTTTTTTTTTCCTGCGCAGCTGACATTTGGAGTTTTGGTTAAAGTTTGTGGTTAAAGTTTTTTTTTTATTCAACCTTCAAGTACAGGCTACACCCAGTAGTTCTTGTCTCATTGTCACGAAATTTCACATGCAGGTTTTAGGTCATGTCTACATGAGAACGTCCCCTTTTGGTCGTGATCAGTCAACCGGTATGGCTGCCCGAGCCCAAAACCCGAAAACCATTAGCACAGTCCACAGGTCGTATTTATGAAGGGATTTCATTGTAACTTGGTAGGATGCCTCTGTATAATGCCTAGATGAGAACGTCCCCTTTTGGGCATGATCTGTCATCCGTGATGGCTGCCCAAGCCCAAAAACTTTTAGCACAGTCTGCAGGTCATGTTTAATATGGAGGGATTTCATTGTAACTTGGTAGGATGACTCCTTATGATCTCGAGATGAGAATTTCCCCATTTGGGCGTGATCTGCCAACCGTGACGACTGCCTGAGCCCAAAACCCGAACACCTTTAACACAGTCTACAAGTCATATTTATGGAGGGATTTCATTGTAACTTGATAGGTTGACTTCATATAATGTCTAGATGAGAAAGTCCCCTTTTGGACGTGATTGGGCAACTGTGACGGCTACAGGGGCCCAAAGCCCGAAAACCTTTAGCACAGTTTACAGGTCATATTTATGAAGGGATTTCATTGTAACTTGGTAGGATGACTCTAAATAACGTCTGGATGAGAACGTCCCATTTTGATTGCGGTCATTCGGCCTTGATGGCTGCCCGAACCTAAAAACATTTAGCATAGTCTACAGGTCATATTTATGGAAGGATTTCATTGTAACTTGTTAGGTTGACTCCATATAATGCCTAGATGATGACATCCTCTTTTAGTCATGATTGGTCAACTGTGACAGCTACAGGTGCCCGAAGCCCGAAAACCTTGAGTACAGTCTACAGGTCATATTTATGAAGGGGTTTCATGGTAACTTCGTAGGATCACTCCTCATGATGCCCAGATGAGAATGTCCTCTTTTGGTTGCGATCATTCAACCATGATGGCTGCCCAAGCCCGAAGCCCTTTAGCACAGTCTACAGGTTATATTTATGGAGGGATTTCATTGTAACTTGATAGGTTGACTTTATATAATGTCTAAATGAGAATGTCCCCTTTTGGGCAACTGTGATGGCAACAGGGGCCCGAAACCTTTAGAACAGACTACAGGCCACAATTATGAAGGGATTTCATTGTAGCTTGAATGACTCCAAATAATGTATAAATGAGAACGTCCCTTTTTGGTTGCGATCATTCACCCATGATGGTGCCCAAGCCCGAAAACATTTAGCACAGTCTTCAGGCCATATTTATGAAGGAATTTCATTGTAACTTGGTAGGTTGACTTCATATAATGTCTAGATGAGAACAGCCCCTTTTGGACATGATTGGGCAAGTGTGACAGCTACAGGGGCCCGAAGCCCAAAAACCTTTAGCACGGTCTACAAGCCTTATTTATGAAGGGATATCATTGTACCTTGGTAGGATGACTCCAAATAATGTCAAGATGAGAACGTCCCCTTTTAGTCGCGATCATTCAGCCTTGATGGCTGCCCGAGCCCAAAAACCTTTAGCATACTCTATAAGTCATATTTATTATGGAAGGATTTCATTGTAACTTGTTAGGTTGACTCCATATAATGCCTAGATGACGACATCCCCTTTTGGTCATGATTGGTCAACTATGACTGCTACAGGTGCCCAAAGCCTGAAAACCTTGAGCACAGTCTACAGGTCATATTTATGAATGGATTTCATTGAAACTTCGTAGGATTACTCCAGATGATGCCCAGATGAGAATGTCCCCTTTTGGTTGTGCTCATTCAACCATGATGGCTGCCTGAGCCCAAAGCCCAAAAACCTATAGCACAGTCTACAGGTCATATTTATGAAGGGATTTTATTGTAACTTGGCAGGTTGACTTCATATAATGTCTAGATGAAAATAACTCCTTTTGGATGTAATTGGGCAACTGTGATGGCTAAAGGGTCCCGAAGCCTGAAAACCTTAATCACAGTCTAGAGGTCATATTTATGAAGGGATTTCAACGTAACTTGGTAGGATGACTCCAAATAATGTCTAGATGAGAACATCCCCTTTCGGTCGCGATCATTTAGGCTTGATGGCTGCCCGGGCCCAAAACCTTTAGCATAGTCTATAGGTCATATTTATGGAAGGATTTCATTGTAACTTGTTAGGTTGACTCCATATAATGCCTAGATGATTACATCCCCTTTCGGTCATGTTTGGTCAACTGTGATTTCTTCAGGGGCTCGAAGCCCCAAAACCTTGAGCACCATCTACAGGTCATATATATGAAGGGGTTTCATTGTAACTTCGTAGGGTCACTCCAGATTATGCCCAGATGACAATGCCTACTTTTGGTCGCGATCGTTGAACCTTGATGGCTTCCCCAGCCCAAAACCCAAAAAACTTTAGTACAAACTACAGGTCGCATTTGTGAAGGGATTTCATTGTAACTTAGTAGAATGACTCAGTATAATGTCGAGATGAGGACGTTCCCTTTTATTTGCAATCGGTCTACCATCATGGCTACACAGGCCTGAAGCCCGAAACCTTTAGCACAGTCTACAGGCCATATTTATGAAGGGATTTCAGTGTAACTTGATAGGATGACTCATTTTGAAATAATTTCACGGTAACTTGGTAACTTTCATTGACATACGTTAACTGTGAGGGCCACATACATTAACTGTGAGGTCATATTAACCTACCCCTCAGCTCTTTAGTACCGTGTACACCTCATATTATTTTTATTGAAAAAATAGCATACAGGGAACAGAAAGTAACATATTCCCAATTATCACAATTCTTGTCTTATTTCATAATCCTTTCATAAACATTGAACATTATCCTTTTCATCAAACACAGCACATACACAAGTTAAGCTACAGTGTCATTGACACTTTCATTATCCCCACCCACAAGAGAGGGATATAACACAGAGCTCGCTCCGTCTATCTGTCAGTCCATCCGTCCATTCATCAGTCCATCTGTCTGTCCGAACTTTCTTTATGCCATAACTTAAACAAAAGTTAACAGATATCAATTCTTTTCAGTACATGCCTCTAGGTCAAGTTTGATGATCACAATCATCCAATGAAAATTGTTGAAGTTATTGCCCTGCCCAGCCCCCACCCATTAGGCATTTTTTTTTCTTTCTTTCCTCCAATATGCATTTTTAACTATTTACTACCACTTCATGCAGAACTTTTTTTTAAACTCACGTCACCTCCCCTGCATGCGTGACATCAATCGTGTTCATTGTTGTGTTTGGATTTTGGTGTCTATAGCCTGGTCAGTGGTTCGGGAGACTACACGGTGGATATTTTTTAGATCCTTGACGAGCGAGGGATATCAACCATCCCTAAGCCTAAGGATCTAGTGTCATCAGAAAGGAGGTATGACTGGGCTGCAGTGGGATGGGACACACAATGGAGTGGAAAAGGGCTATGGTTTTTATTAGCTCACCGAAGGGAGCTCAACTTATCACTTGTCGTCCGTTGTTGTGAACATTTTTCAAACGACTTCTCCTCTGAAACCACTGGTCCATTTTCACGAAACTTCATGTGGATGTTCATTACTATATGGCAATTCATGTTTGTTCAAATGAAATGGCCACGTCCCTTGGGGGCTCTGTATGGGGCATAACTCTGATAGCACCGTATGAATTATAGAAAAATTATTAAAAAATCTTCTTCAGAACCAGTGGGCAGAATCTTTTGATACTTGGTATGCAGCATCTTGGTATGGGTCTGATTCAAGTGTGTTCAAATCGAGTCCCTCAACCAATATTGGGGCTCACTATGGGGGCGTGAATTTTTACTTAGTGCAATTTAAGAAAAATTCTTTAAAAATCTTCTTCTCCAGACCCAATGGGCAGAATCTTTTGATATTTGGTATGCAGCATCTTGGTATGGGTCTGATTCAAGTTTGTTCAAATCGAGTCCCTTGATCAATATTGGGGCTCCCTATAGAGGCATGAATTTTTCCTTAGTGCAATGGAAAAATCTTCTCCAGAACCAGTGGGCAGCATCTTTTTATATTTGGTATACAGCATCTTGGTATGGGTCTGATTCAAGTTTGTTCAAATGGAGTCAGTTTGATCAATTTTGGGGCTCACTATGGGGACCTGAATTTTTACTTCGTGCAATTTTAAGAAAATTTCTTTAAAAATCTTCTTTTCTGGAACCGATGAGCAGAATCTTTTGATATTTGGTATCAGCATCTTGGTATGGGTCTGATTCAAGTTTGTTCAAATTGAATCCCCCGTTCAATATTGGGGATCACTATGGGGGTGTGAATTTTTACTTAGTGCAATTTAAGAAAATATTTCTTTAAAAATCTTCTTTTCCGGAACCGATGGGCAGAATCTTTTGATATTTGGTATGCAGCATCTTGGTATGGGGCTGATTCACGTTTGTTCAAATCGAGTCCCTTGATCAATATTGGGGCTCCCTATAGGCCATGAATTTTCACTTAGTGCAATTTAAGAAAAAATTCTTTAAAAATCTTCTTCTCCCGAACCAGAGGGCAAAATCTTTTGATATTTGGTATGTAGCATCTCAGTAAGGTTCTGATTCAAGTTTGTTCAAATTGAGTCCCTCGATCAATATTGGGCCTCACTATGGGGGCATGAATGTTTACTTTGTGCAATTCAAGGAAAATTCTTTAAAAATCTTCATCAGAACCATCATGCAGAATCTTTTGATATTTGATCAGCAGCATTGTCCCATTCAGTCCTGTTGATGTTTTAGCTCCACAGAGAGTATAGATTTACTCTGTAGAACCTTAAGAATAGCTTTTGATAAAATTTGTGTTTTAACAGTATGGAACATTCGGTGAGCGCCCAAGGCCCCAAAAGTCCACTCAGAGCCCCAATCCTCACTGTAACTGCTGCTATGGGAAATATGCAGAATGTAACTTGATATACAAATCTTTCTAATACTTGCTCTGATCATCAGTCCTGAGTATTTTGTGCAAGGTTCGCATTAGTTACATTCAGAGTGGTTTTCCATTGTCTAAATTCATGGTAAGAAGATAGATCCATCAAGGCCTTATTGCATTTCAACTTCTTAGCATAAGCACAGTTTCAATTCTCACATAATTGGTGGTTAACTGGTAGAGTATTAAATTATTTTTCAAAGGTGATTTGTGACATGAGTGATTTTTTTTCAAAGATACAATGCTACCAGCAAGGGAAACCTTAATTTGGAAAGATTTTGTTCATAAATGATTTTTGTTACTATTCATTGGAGAGTGCCTGTTGGCACTCTCCAATAAATGCTAACAAAACTATTTTATATGAACATTTTCCCTACTACTGCATAAATATCAAGATTATGCATACAGTGTAAAGCCACTATAGTGGCTTTCAGCACTTTTCAGTAGAGCTTTGATACATGTAGTGGCTTCTAGCACTCAACCAGTTAATCGGTAACAGAATAGTTATAACTAAATGGTTAACCGGGTACATGACTCCCTAACTCTTTCAGCATTGAACCAATAATATTTTTGTAATTACTGAGGTTTTTTCATCATTCATGTGTTGATATTTGTATTGCCATCTGAAATTTGTTCTTGACAGATTTTTATTGATAAAAGTTTTGTTAAAATAAAGTAGTCACTTGGTTTTTTTTTTCCTCACAATTAATTACTGATTGAGAGAAGCTAGTTATTTTGTGCGCCTCCTTGAAAACAAGTGTTGTTGAAAAATTAAACTGATAAACTTTCCCAGAATTCATAGTTTTGAAACCCTTAACACATGGAAGCCTGAATGTGAGTTGATTCACTTTTGATGTTGTACTGCAAGAACACTTGCACTGACATTTTGGATAATAAAAGAAAAGTTATATGATCTGAGCAGTTGTATTTTGCCAAGTATCATCAGCCTGATAACTCTTGGAACAGAAAAAAATTGCTACATCAATTATATTCAAAATCTTATTTTCATCAAATTACCTCTTTATTTTCCAGACTTGTGCAAATTAAATAGTCATGATATTTTCCAAATTATTTTTGAGTTCCTGAAATTTGGTTGAATTGACAAGTTATCCTAACAAGACAACCGAACAAAAACATTGAAATGTACTGCAATTTTTCTATGAAAAGGATGGTTCATGGCACAACAGAATGTGCAGAGACCCAGTTAACCTTTTTCTTAACAAATTGTCCACATCCATCCAAGTAATATACAAATTGAGCAGCTGAAATAAAATTATTTAGAAACTTTTTTTTAACAAAATCATATTATGTGACCCCCCCCCCCCCCCCCCCCCCCCCCCCCCCCCCCCCATTGGAAAAAGCTCAATGAGGGGTCCTTGATGTGTGTTGTTGAAAATTTTGAAAAAAAAATTTAAAAATATTTAAAATAATACATTTTTATAGCATCTGTTGGATAAAGATTAACTCAGAGGTCATTTAAATTTACCTAGTGCCATACACAAAACGTGTTGAAAGTTTTATCTGCGACAAGCAGCTCTGTATCTGGCAGTGTTGGTCTTTTAAACCCAAAAACTTTAAAAATTATAAAATCGCACCATGTATTTTAACCCTTTACCCAATGCAGAGAATATCAAAATTTATTATTTTAATAACTATTTTTTAATTTTTTTTTTAATTTCTACAAAACCATATCATGTGACACCTCATTGGAACCATCTCATCGAGCTCATTCCTATGAGGGGTCACATGATATGGTTTTGTTGAGATATTTTAAAAAAAAAATTTCAACTGCTTAATTTGCAAATTACGTGGGTGGATGCAGGCAATTCGTTAGGTAAAAGGATAAAAGAACTTTTTGCTGTTTCTGCTTCCAAAGTGTTGCTTGCATACACTTCTTCATTGGAACAAGCTCATCAAACCTGCTCAAATTAGGTGGCATTAGTTAAATTTTGAAAGCTAAAAATGAAAAATTTTCATTTGTGAAAAAATGTCATTTTCACATTTTAACACATTGGTCAGGTTACCCTCATGTATCAATGCACATTGGTTCAGCACTTAACATAATGGAAAAAGAATTAGTCAAAAATGAAAGCCGCTTAGAAGGAAGTAATCTTCCGAGCATGACGGCAAATTGATGAAATTATATAAAATATTTGATGAAGTACATATATGTATACATATATATTTTTTATTTTTCTGCGTGTGTGGTGGTGTGTGTTTTCTATGGACTACTGAGTCTGAAATAAAGAGTTATTATTATTATTATTTATCAAGAAAAGGGTTAAACCTTTTCTAAAATAAAATTCCAAATGAAACCAAGCTATGGCATACATGCATCCAGTGCTTCCCAAACATGGCTTATGGCCACACACTGAAATAATCTCAGCGAGCTCATTTCCATCAGTCGTCACATGCCAAGTTTTGGCATTATTTTGATGGAATTTATGCACTAGTGTTAAATTGAGCATTCCACTCTTTGTGACAGAAATAGTTGTGAATAGTATTTTAAAAAAATGGCCTCTCAATGTGATCCAGACCCAAAAGATAAAAATATATTTTTTTCAAATGTACTACAGTTTGTAGAAAATTTGATAGAATGATTTGTGTGTCCAAATTTTATTACCACTTTGTTTATTTTTTTATATTATTTATTTGCTATTTATATACCTGTAAGAAATAAATGAATTCTGGTATGTTTGTTTATTTTTAAATTTTTTTCATGAACTCCTTTACCTAATACAACTAGTGATGACACGTGTCCTCTGTGGGAATTCTGGGAAGTGGAGCAATGCTTGTTTACTGTGGTAATCAGGTTCTGCTTCACTGGTAAAATAGGATCCCATAACCAACACCTGGGGTGAAAATCCTCAAAAGAGGGTAGCATAAGTATAAACATTTGGCTAAACTTGATTTCATACCTTTTTGGGTCTATGTATAGCCATAGAAGCTGACTGTGACCTTAAATGCCAATAAATAAATATTAAGATGACATTTGGACAAACATTTTCTTGTGTAAATGTTTTCATTTTTACTTTAAAAATATAGCTTATGCCCCCCCCCCCCCCCCGCCCCTCATTGCAAGGAGCTCAAGATTGTTTGAATGAGGGTTTATAAGGTATGTTTTTAGCTCAACTTGACAAAGTCAAGCTGAGTTATTGCCATCACTTCTCGTCCGTCGGCACAATTTCCTTTGGCACACCTCACAGGCCGCATTTATGATCAGATTACTTTGAAACCTGGCATGCTTGTTTGGGGTGACCTCTAGATGGGAGCTATCGATTTTCTTCAATTTCCATCAAAAAATGTTGCCACGGCCAACGTTTTTAGAACTCAGTTTAGTCAGACCACAATATTTCCCTTTGGCACACCCTACAGGGCACATTTATGATTTGATTGTTTTGAAACCTGATATGCCTGTTTGGGGAGTCCTCTAGATGGGAGCTATCGATTTTCTTCAATTTCCGTCAAAAAATGTTGCCGCGGCCAACGTTCTTAGAACTTAGTTTAGTCAGAAGACTCAATATTTCCCTTTGGCACACCCTACAGGGTACATTTATGATCGGATTGCTTTGAAACCTGGCATGCTTGTTTGGGGTGACCTCCAGATGGGAGCTATCGATTTTCTTCAATTTGCATCAAAAAATGTTGCCGCAGCCAACATTCTTAGAACTTAGTTTAGTCAAACCACAATATTTCCCTTTGGCTCACCCTACAGGGCACATTTATATGACTAGATTGCTTTGAAAGCTGGTATGCTTATTTACGGTGACCTCTAGATGGGAGCTATCGACTTTCTTCCATTTCCGTCAAAAAATGTTGCCACGGCCAACGTTCTTAGAATTTAGTCTAGTCAGACCACAATATTTCCCTTTTGTAAACCCTACAGGGCTTTGAAACCTGGCATGCTTGTTTGGGGAGGCCTCTAGATGGGAGCTATCAATTTTCTTCGGTTTCTGTCAAAAAATGTTGCCACTGGCAAAAAAAAATGACATTGGTACCAATGATCTTCAAATTTGCCATTTCATTTATAACTTACCAAGTTCAAGTTTGTCAAGTTGAGCTACAGTGTCATTGACACTTTCATTTTACTACTGGCACTGCATAGACATGGGGGGGGGAGGAGTGGCAGTGAGTGTTTTCTTCGGTACCAACAGTCTGGAGAAACTGTACTAAACCTTGCACACCACTCTTGGAGCCTAAGGAGACTCCCTTGGCATGGCTTCTAACTCCCTGTGTGCAGTTGCAATAAAATCTGTGTTCTTTCTTGATTCTACATCACTGGGGAAATGAAGAGATTTCCTCGCTGATTTCTAGTTAGGTGCAGTATGTAGAATTAACTTGTGCATTCTTCTGGAATTAATAATAACCAGGTTTTTTCTGGCAAAAATTGAAAAAAATTGATTGCCAATTTTCGTAACTAGTTCCATCTGTATATTTATTTATTGATGCAAAGTGCCACAACAGTGCCTAAGGCTTTATCATGGTGATGGTAATAAGGTATTTATTACTATAAAAGAGGTAATTCATTTATTCTCCTTCCCACACAGGGAAGAGATCTAGCGAAGAGCTCTGTCTGTCTGTCCAGAAGTTAGTTTATGTGTTACCGTGAACAACAGTCAATTGATTTGAATTAACTTTGGTGGGCTGCTTTGTATCCAAATTAACCTTGATTCATCGGAAAATTAAGAGAGTTATTGCCATTTGTTTTGTTTTTTTGACTCACCAGACTGAAAGTCAGTGGGAGCTATTGCCATCACTTGGCATCCATAGTCCATGAATTTTTTAAACTTTTCTTCTTCAAAACCACTGGGCTAAATTCAAACATACATGGCACGTACCATCTTTGGAGGATACCCTTTCTACTTTGTTCAAATGAAGCAGCTGCCTTCTTCGGACTGTGGTTAATGCCCCCAAAGCCCAAAAATCTTTAAAAATCTTCTCATGAACCACCAGAGAGAATGCCTTGATATTTGGTGTGTAACTTCCATTTGGTGGTGAAGATTAAAGTTTGTTCAAGGGAAGTTTGTAGGTCAAAATTTTGACTCTCTGTGGGAGTTGCCCATTCTGTGCTCCACCCAAAACTTGTATTTCAAGAACTGAAGGGCTGATCTGAACCAAATTTGGCATGTAGTATAATTGCGTCATAAGTGCTTGAAAAAATATTTTTCACAGCCCGTGGGAACCCCAAGAGCTTAAAATTGAAATGCCCATATTTCAAAACCTGCACAGAGCAGAATATTGTTTTTAGCTCATCTGACTGAAAGTCAGGGTGAGCAAAAGTGATCACTCGCCATCTGTTGTCCATGAATATAGTGCTTGCACCTGCCCCTCCTAAACCACTGAACCAATTTTAGTTAAATTTGAGATGAGTGCTTATTCTGACATCGCATTTTGTTTTTTTAGCTCACTTGAGCAAAGCTCAAGAGGAGCTTCACTAATCACTTTCTGTCCGTCGTCTGTCCAGCATAAACTTTACATTATCGACTTCTCACAAACTCCTGGACCAAATTGAACCAAATCTGGTGTGCATCTTCCTTATCATATGTCAATTCAAGTTTGTTCAAATAAAGTTGCCACGCCCACATGAAGGCACCACAAGGGGCATAACTCTGATAGCACCCATAAAATACCAAAACAATCTTCTTCAGATCCAGTTGTCAGAATCTTTTCATATTTGGTATACAACATCTCTAGGAGGGGGGGTCAGATTAAAGTTTGTTCAAATCGAGTCCCTGGGATAATATTTGGGCTCCCTATTGGAGCCCGAATTTTAACTTAGTGCTATATGAGGAAATTTCTTTAAAAATCTTCTTCAGATCCACCAGTCAGAATCTTTTCATATTTGTAGACAATATCTCGGAGGGAGGCGGGGCAGATTCAAGTTTGTTCAAATCGAGTCGCTGGGTTAATATTTGGGCTCCCTATTGGAGCCCAAATTTAACTGTGAAATACGTGGAATATTCTTTAAAAATCATCTTCTTCTGATTCACCAGTCAGAATCCTCTCATATTTGGCATTCAACATCTCTAGATTCAAATTTGTTCAAATCGAGTTCCTCGGTTAATATTTGGGCTTCCAATGGGAGCCTGAATTTTAAATTAGTGCAATATGAGGAAATTTCTTTAAAAATCTTCTTCAGATCCACCAGCCAGAACCAGAATCCTCTCATATTTGGTATACATCATCTCTAGGGAGGGGGGGGGGAGGGGCAGAGTCACTGGGTTAATACTTGGGCTCCCTATTGGAGCCCAAATTTTAACTTTGTGAAATACGTGGAATATTCTTTAAAAATCATCTTCTGATTCACCAGTCAGAATCCTCTCATATTTGGTATACAACATCTCTAGATTCAAATTTGTTCAAATCGAGTTGCTCGATTAATATTTGGGCTTCCTATGGGAGCCTGAATTTTAAATTAGTGCAATATGACGAAATTTCTTTAAAAATCTTCTTCTTCTTCAGATCCACCAGCCAGAACCAGAATCCTCCCATATTTGGTATACCTCATCTCTAGGGGGGAGAGGGGCAGAGTTGCTGGGTTAATACTTGGGCTCCCTATTGGAGCCCAAATTTTAACTTTGGGAAATACATGGAATATTCTTTAAAAATCATCTTCTTCTGATTCACCAGTCAGAATCCTCTCATATTTGGTATACAACATCTCTAGATTCAAATTTGTTCAAATAGAGTCCCTAGGATAATATTTGGGCTCCCTATTGGAGCCCGAATTTTAACTTAGTGCTATATGAGGAAATTTCTTCAAAACTCTTCTTCAGATCCACCAGTCAGAATCTTTTCATATTTGGTAGGGGGGGGGGGGGGGGGGGGCAGATTCAAGTTTGTTCATATCGAGTCGCTGGGTTAATATTTGGGCTGGAGCCCAAATTTTAACTTTGTGAAATACGTGAAATATTCCTTAAAAATCATCTCTTCTGATTCACCAGTCAGAATCCTCTTATATTTGGTATACAACATCTCTGGATTTGAAATTTGTCCGAGTTCCTCGGTTAATATTTGGGCTTTCTATGGGAGCCCAAATTTTAACTTACTGGAATATGAGGAAATTTCTTTAAAAATCTTCTTCAGATCCACCAGTCAGAATCATTTAACATTTGGTATACATCATCTGTACGGGAGTCATATTCAACTTTGTTCAAATCGAGTGTCTGGGTTGAAAATTTTGGGCCTGGTTTGGACTTTTATCAATTTTTTATGCGTTTTGTTCAATTTTGAGACAAAAAGAAAAAAAAAATTTTAGCCGGGCAATTTTGGGTCTGGTTCGGACTCCGAAATTTTGAACGAAAAGTCGGAATTTATTTTTGGGTTTTTTTATGCATTTTGTTAAATTTTGAAACAAAAATCTTTTTTTTATAGCCTGAAAATTTTGGTCCGGTTCCGACTTGGAAATTTTGGACCAAATTCGGAAAAATTTTTTTCGATTTTTTTCAAAATCAAGTTCCTAGATGAATTAGAGTGGTTTTATGTGGAAATGTTTTTACCCTATGTCCTCCTTTTCCTTCCTTCCTTGTCGGGGGGGGGGGGGGGGGGGGGGGGGAGGGGGGGGGAGCAGTTAGATGTAACAAAAAGTTTGGCTGCAAAATATATTTTTAAACATTTAGAGTGATTTTATGCAACTCCCAAAAAATAATACCCCTACTCCCCACCCCAGGTGTCAATTAGGCGGAGGAAAAAAATGCAATATGAAGGAATTTCTTTAAAAATCTTCTACTCCAGAACCATCAGTTAGAATCTTTTGATATTTGGTATACAATATCTCTATGGGGTGAGGGGCGTCAGATTCAAGTTTGTTCGAATTGCATCCCTGGGTTAACATTTGGAGCTTGAATTTTAACTTAGTGCAATATGACGAAATTTCATTGAAAATCTAAAGATCCACCATCCGAATGCTTTCATATTTGGTATACAGCACCCTGCTTTTGTAGAGTTAGTACATTGGGGAGTCTGATAGTTGCTTGCCGCTGCTCAGGTCTCTCCCCAAGTACTCAGGCTTCCTCCACTCATAAAACTGGCCAACACGAGCTATATATTGCCAAAAAATAAGGCTGTTAATGCAAGCAAATTTGCATCCAGAGCAAGTGTAGCCTCCAGGAGCACCGTATAACCTCTGGCAAATGCCAAATAACAGACTATTTCACCCTATTAACCCTTTACCCAACGAATCGCCCACATCCGCCCACGCAATATGCAAATTCAGCAGTTGAAAAAAATATTATTTTTCAAACAATTTCAACAAAACCATATCATGTGACCCCTCTTTGGAACAAGCTCGTTCCAAAGAGGGGTCACATGATATGGTTTTGTTGAAATTTTTTGAAAAAATGATATTTAAAATAATAAATTTTGCTATCGTCTGCATTGGGTAAAGGGTTAACACATTTGTTTAAACCAGTGTTCCCCCTCATAGTACCAGGGACAGAGGAGGATTTCAGTCTTCCAACCCCCTCCCAAATCACCATTCAAACACAGGGCCAGAAAACCTACTCAGTGAAAGAGTATATTCCAACATAAATTTGGAGGTGGGGGGATACAATGGAAAACAACATTTTAAAGTTGCAAATGTGAATGAACGGCACTTGTGCACAGCTACCAATATAGTAGTCTAGTACTAGTGTGGTCAGGGTCCCATGTTACAGTACAAAACTACAGTAACAATTTTGAAATATTGTTCTCTCCATGAAACAAGTCCCTCATCCACACATGTTGAACCCTTCAGCTGATGAGAAACAACAGGAAAAACTACAGCATGTTGTTGACGGTGAGACTACTTACCGAGAACAACCAAGAACAAATTAAAATAATAAATAAAGGCAAAAATAAATATTAATTGTTAGCATATAGGTACTCTATTTATGTAAAAGCTAGAAAAAAACAACTTTATACCGACCAAGTCTATGGTGAAGGGGATTAGTCATTAGTCCTTTGCCTTCGGCGCCGAACCGAGAAGAGACTACTTGCCGAGAACAAAACCAATTAATGTATAAAGATCGAAATAAAAGTTTATTGTTAGCGTATAAAGCATGTAAGTACTCTATATTATGTTCAAATTAGTAACCAAACAATTTTAAACCAGCCAGGTCAATGGTGAATGGGATTGTTTATTAATTCCCACATTCGGAGCCGAACCGAGAAGAGGCTACTTGCCGAGAACAAAACAAAAATTTAAAAATGAAAATAGAAGTCTATTGTTTGCGTATAAGGCATGTATCTACTTTAGAGACTACTTGCCGAGAACAAAACAAAATAATATTTCAAAATGAAAATAAAAGTGTATTGTTGGCGTCTAAGACATGTATCTACTATATATTATGTACAAATTCATAACAAAACAATTTTAAACCAGCCAGGTCTACGATGAATGGGATTATTTATTATTTTCCACATTCGGCGCGGAACCGAGAAGAGGCTACTTGCCGAGAACAAAACAAAAATTTCAAAATGAAAACGAAAGTTTATTTTTAGCGTCTAAGGCATGTATCTACTAAATCTGAAATTCAAAGTGGAATTGACAGAACTTTTAATCTGGCCGCATGTTATGTAACTGCTATTGTCTTTAAAAATCCAAACTTAATATGGAAATCAACTTCAGATCCACCAATACTTCTATGACCAGTATTTTTGCATTGGTATGGCACGTTTCAATGCTACCATTGTTTTCTGTCTTATCTGTCCAGCAAATTAAATGACTTCCCAAAACTGCAGTCGTGGAAAAAAAACCTGGTCAGCGAAAGCGAGTGAAGAACTCAAAAACGAGTAGTGGCGTTAGCAGTAAACGCCAACGTCTGGTATAAGTGGGATCCCAAGTCACGGGACGTTGGTGATGCACGTCTGTTTCCGATGACGGGTAAGATTCCAATTATGGAACAACCTAAGACAGGGACAGCTGGCACCATAAAGTGAACACCATACAGTGTCCACTTTCAAAAATAAGTGAGTATGTTAGGTGACGCAGGTCTGTTTCCGATGATGGGTAAGTTTCCAAATATGGAACAACAAGCCAAGTCTACATGTATGATTAGCAGGTCCAAAGCCCTGGTAAATGGTGATGGGAATTGTATGTACCAGTATAGGCGACAAAAGAACAAACACTTTTAAAACCATCCAAGTCTACATGTATGACTTGCAGGTCCAAAGCCCTGGTAAATGGTGATGGGAATTGTATGTACTAGTATAGGCGACAAAAGAACAGACACTTTTAAAAACAAATTTAAAGTCTATGTGATGGGAATTAGTTATTAATTTTGTATTTACACCGAGAACAGACTACTTACCGAGAACAAATGAAATTGGACGCAGTCCATGTTAATTAACAGTCACAATCTTGTTCTCGGCGAGTAGTCTCTTCTCGGTGTCAATTAACAGTCACAATCTTGTTCTTGGCAAGTAGCCTCTTCTCGGTTTGGCGGCGAATCCGAAATTGATAAATAATCCCCATCACCACAGACTGAGTCAGTCTAAAAGCTTTAAATTTAAAAGAGTTCAACACAATTTTATTTTTGCCTTTATTTATTATTTTAATTTGTTCTCGGTTGTTCTCGGTAAGTAGTCCTACCCGTTTTTGAAACTGAAGTTAATAATAGCACACACTCTCAGTTTCTTATGATTTGCTATTGGACTGCAGCACTCATAATAACTCATTTCCACTGAATATTTTCCTGTTTGACAACCATGTCCTGACAGTAGATATGAATTGGGCATTCAAGCCCACGAAAAATTCATTTTGAGCCCACCTCAAAATTTAAGCTTGAAAGCAATGGGAATTTAGTTTCAAACATTTTCGAGCCCAGCTAAAATCGGACTTAGTCAATTTTCACCTGGGCTCATATTTCGGCTAAGGTTAATCCAATGGGGGAAAATAAAAAAGAAAATAAACTTGAAGTGGGCTCGAAGTAGACAATCTTTTTTCCATGCAAATTTCCATTGGAAATTGCAAAAGTGTAAAGATATTTGCAAAAATGGCCTTTTCTGCACATCACTCAGTGCAATTTTCTCATAGCGATTTGTAATGTGCTCCCTTCATTCTCAATCCCACAAGTGGGCTCCAACAGACGAAGCCGAATAAGGTCTCTTCCAGTGGAAATTTCCCATTGGAATTTGTAATGTGCGACTCTTTGGACACCACCAGGACTGACGAGTTCGCACATGATGTGGTTCTGCCCCATGCTATTCACAGTGGGGATTTTGTTATATTTACAATTGATGTTTCATCGCCAAGTCGAAATTTAAAGATAGGAACTTGACCATTACTGGTGGTTGATTTTTTTTTATCTTCCATATAGATAAAAAAACAACTTAAATATAATTTCTAAAAAAAAAAATAAAAGGAAAAAAAGGAAGAATGTTTAAAACAAGAGGCCCCAGGGGGCCTGAGGGCGCTCACCTGACATGGTAGTCTAAATATCAAACCAGGGACTTGACTTGAATAAGCTGCATACGCCCCTCCTAAGAAAAGCATATACCAACTAGATGAAGCGATTGTGCCCACACAATACACAGGATTTTCCTTCTATTTTCAGTTCCTGCAATTTTACGTCCCAAAATTGAGATAAATGCATAAAAAACAGATTTTTTTCCCAAACAAAATACTTTCAGCCTAAATTTTTTTCTTCTTCTTAAAACGCATAAAAAACGATAAAACTAATTTCAGGATTTTGGTGCAAAATTTTCTAAGTCCCACCCGGACCCCAAATTTTCGGTGTAAAAAAAAAAAAATTTTGTCTTAAAATTGAGAGAAACTATTCAGGGTAAAAATTTTTTTTTTTTTTTTTGTCTAAAACTGACCGAAATGCATAAAAAACAAAAAAAAAATTTCAGAATTTTGGTCCAAAATTTTCAGGGAAAAAAAAAAAAAAAAAATTTTTCTCTTAAAATTGACCAAAATGCCTAAAAAACAAAAAAAAATTTTTTTCCGATTTTGGTCCAAATTTTCTAAGTCCCACTCGGACCCCAAATTTTCAGGAGAAAAAAAATAAAAATTTTTTTTGTCTTAAAATTGAGAGAAACGCATAAAAAACAAAAAAAAATTTTTCAGGATTTTGGTCCAAAATTTTCTAAGTCCCACCCGAACCCCAAATTTTCAGGGTAAAACAAAATTTTGACAGAAAGGCATAAAAAACAAAAAAACAAAAATTTCCGGATTTTGGTCCAACCCGGACCCCAAATTTTCAGGGGAAAATTTTTTTTTTTTTTTTTTTTTTTGTCTTAAAATTGACCAAAACGCAGAAAAAAACAAAAAAAAATTTTTTCGGATTTTGGTCCAAAATTTTCTAAGTCCCACCCAGACCCCAAATTTTCAGGGGAAAAAAAAAATTTTTTTTGTCTTAAAATTGACAGAAACGCATAAAAAACAAAAAAAAAAATTTCCGCATTTTGGTCCAAAATTTCTAAGTCCGCAACGGGACCCCAAATTTTCAGCCTAAATATTAACCTGGGGACTGGGCTTCAACAAACTTGAATCTCACCCCCCCTAAGGATGCTGCATACCAAATATCAAAACATTCTTATTGGGAGATCTAAGAAGAAGATTTTTCAAAAATACTCCTCATACTGCACTAATTTAAACATTTGGGCTCCCATAGAGAGCCCAAATATCGACCCAGGCAATTGATTTCAATAAACATATGAAACAATCTTCCAAAGATGTTATATATGAAATTTTAAAGCTTTTGGAGCAGTGCTTTGGGAGAAAAGTAGTCTTATGTTTTTCCCATTACCCACAGTGTTAAAAAATGCTGACTCAGCACTTTTTCAAAGTCCAAGAAAAGTACCCCATGATAAAACCGATGGCAATTTTTTTTTACCATTCCATTCTGTTGGTCCTAAGGAAGCTTCATAACAAATAAGAATTCTCAGTGCCGTGTAGTTTTGGAGATATGGGCGTTTTAATTTTTTTCTATTTTTAGCACGGGGCTATGGGAAAAAAAATTTCTGCATAAATTAGGTACTTATGACCCAATAAGCACTCACGTAAAATTTGGTTCAAATCGGCCTCGCGGTTTGGAAAATAGAAATTTGGGGCGGGGCCAAAATTTTTGCCCCTCCTTTAACATCGTCAAATATAGCCCCTCCAACGTCTCTTGAACAAACTTGAGTCTACACCTCAAAAGGAAGCTGCATACCAAATATCAAGTCTCTGCTATTGCTGGTTCTTGAGAAGAAGATTTTTTAAGAATTGGAGCATTTTTGCCCCATCCCTCTACTCAATATGAGCCGAAACCTAATTTGACAAAAAATCAAAATGCCCTTATATAACCCCTAATCACATGAAATTTCATTAATATGCGGCCAGTGGTTTGGGAGAAAAAGGCCCAAACACCACCTTCACGACGGACGGCAGACGACGGACGAAAAGTGATCAGAAAAGCTCACCCTGACTTTCAGTCAGGTGAGCTAAAAAAAAAAAGAAGCATGTCATTTTTAAAGATCAAAGATCCTAAGTTGAGAGATGAGAAGGTTCGAATGTTTCGACGCAGACTATCCGGGCAAGGTTGCACGAAGATGGTCTCCGACCGAGAAGACCATGTATTCGCATTCCACTGTCCCAGAACATTCGCCAGGCACGATATGAATGGGCCATGGACCACGTTGGATGGAGCAGAGAAGATTGGCGACCTGTCCTTTTTACACTGGCAGATGAGTCAATGTACTCCCTAGATCACACAGATAGGCGTTCTAGGGTATGGAGAAGACCAGGAGAGCAATTCCATGCAGCCAATATTGCTTAGCATGATTGCTACGGTGGAGAGCCAAGCATGGTCTGGGGCGACATCCGCAGGGATGGACGTACATAGCTCCGTTTCCTTGAACGTGGTACATTGACTACACAGCGGTATATTGATGAGATCCTGGTTGTCCACATCAGATTGTATGCAGGTTCAGTGGGTGATAGATTCATTCTGATGGAGAATAATGCCAGTCCTCATGTTGCCCATGCTATCAGGGAGTACCGACAGAGGGAGGGGATTGAGCGTATGGACTGGCCAGCAAGATCCCCTGACCTCAATCCAATCGAACATGTCTGGAATGAGTTGCAGCTTGCAATTTCCCACTTTTTTCTGAGTTTGGGAGTTGAAAAATAACTTTAAAAAATATTTTTTTTAGTTCATTTTGTTGTGGTTTTTTTTTTGTATATTACGAGTTTTTCCAGAATATTTTTTTAAAGAATAAATATTAATTTTTAGCATATAGGTGCCCTATGTTGTATATAAAACAAGAAAAAGCAAATTTAAAGCTTTTAGACCGACTCAGTCTGTGGTGATGCAGATTATTTATCAATTTCGGATTCGCTGCCAAACCGAGAAGAGACTACTTGCCAAGAACAAAACCAATTAATATATAAAGATCGAAATAAAAGTTTATTGTTAGCGTATAAACCATGTAAGTATTCTATATTATGTGCAAATTAGTAACCAAACAATTTTAAACCAGGCAGGTCAATGGTGAATGGGATTATTTATTAATTCCCACATTCGGAGCTGAACCGAGAACAGGCTACTTGCCGAGAACAAAACAAAAATTTAAATTTAAAAATGAAAATAGAAGGCTACTCACACCTCATGCACTCGTCATCTTATGGAAAATTTGAGGCGCAATTTGAGAAAAACAAACTACGATGTGACAGTAAACAAAATTGTAAACAAGAGGCCCCACAGGGCCTGAAGCGCTCATCTTGTACAGAACACAATTTAAACAAAGTCCAAGAATGAGTCTACATTAAGCAAGCCATCTCCATAGGCTACACTGTCAATCCTTGAGTCCCTCAGGAGTGACAAAAATAATCTGGGCATCATGCCTTTTCTTCAGTTGATCCTAAGTAAAATGTAGAGCTCCCCTATGAAGCCCCTTGATACAACCTATGTGGATTAATGAATACAAAATTTTTAATTCATCAGCAAAATGGCCAATTCCAGCTCCCATAGAGAGCCCAAATATTAACCCAGGCTCTTGATTTGAACACAGTTAAATCTGACTTCCCTAGAGATGTTGTGTACCGAATATGAAAGCATTCTGACTGTTGGATCTGAAGAAGAGAAATTGTAAAGAAATTTCTTCGAATTGCACTAAGTTCAAATTTGGGCTACCATAGCGAGCCCAAATATTAACCTATGGATCTGATTTGAACAAACTTGAATTTGACCCCCTAGAGATGTTGTATACCAAATGTGAAAGCATTCTGACAAGTAAATCTGAAGAAGAAGATTTTTGAAGAAATTCCCTCATATTGTACTAAGTTAAATTTCATGTTCCCAAATATTAACCTAGGCACTCGAATTGAACAACCTGGAATCTGACCCCCCCCCCCCCCCCCCCCCGCCCCCCTAGAGATGTTGTATACCAAATATAAAAGCAATCCGACTGGTGGGTCTGAAGAAGAAGATTTTTAAAGAAATTTCCGCATATTGCACTAAGTAAAAATTGGGGCTACCATAGTGAGCCCAAATATATACCTAGGGATCTGATTTGAACAAACTTGAATCTGACCCCCATAGAGATGTTGCATACCAAATATCAAAGCATTCTGACTGATTAAATTACCCTCCATATTGAACAAAGATAAAATTTGGGCTTCCGTAGGAAGCCCAAATATTAACCTAGGGACTTGGTTTGAACAATCTAGAATCTGACCCTCATAACAATGATGTATACCAAATATTAAAAGATTCTGACTGGTGGTTCTGAAGAAGAAGATTTTTAAAGAACATTCCCCACATTACCCTATGTTAAAACTTCGGGCTCCTATAGAGGGCCCAAATATGAACTAATGAGCTTTATTTCAACAAACTTTTATTTGACCCCCCTATGAATGCTGTCTACCAAATATCAAAAGATTCTGGTGATTGGTTCTGGAGAAAAGATTTTTTAAAATTTTTGCAAATATGCTGACTCAGCATTTTTTCAATGCCCATTACAGAACACCCTAACATAACTGATGGCAATTTTTTTTAACCATTCAATTCTACTGGTCATAAGGATACTTCATACCATATAAAAGCTCTCTGTTCTGTGGGGTTTGGGAAATATGGGCGTTTGAAAATATTTCTATTTTTAGCTCTCAGGGTTCCCATGGGGATGCGGGGATTTTTTTTTGCATGGGTCAAGTACTTATGATCCAATACTACTACAAACCAAATTTGGTTCATACCGGACCATCGGTTCAGAAAGTAGAAATTTTGGGCGGGGCCAAAAATCTTACCCCTCATATTACAAAGCCAAATATTACTTCACGAACTTCGTTTGAACAAACTTGATTCTACACCTCATATGGAAGCTCCATAGCAAATATCAAGTCACTGTACACACTGGTTCTTGAGAAGAAGATTTTTAAAATATTTTGGAGCATTTTCCCCCACTCCCTCCCTATGGGGCTGGGCATGCTGAGTTGAACAAAAATGAAATGCCCCTTTGGGACCATCACTCACACAAACTTTCACTTGAATTGGCCCAGTGGCTTTGGAGGAGAAGACCAAAACATGGTGTTGACAGACGACAGACGGCGGACGGAGAGTGATGAGATTAGCTCAGCTTGACTTTGTCAAGATGAGCTAATAAGATTTTCGGGCCAAAGGGTGGCCTTCTGGCGACTGACGATGATGTATTGTAGCATATGATGAAATTGAAGTGGAAATCTTAAATTTTGAGAGCAAATATCTGACATCCTTCATGCCTCGATTACAGTCTAAGATCCTCTCATCAAGAAAAAACAGCAATAAAATACCCAAATTTTGGACAAACAACAACAGAAATGCGCACCGGTCGGTATGCATGACAAAAGAACAACAATTTTAAACCAGCCAAGTCTACATGTATGACTTGCAGGTCCAAAGCCCTGGTAAATGGTGATGGGAATTGTATGAACCAGTAAAGGCGACAAAATAACAGACAAATTTAAATTTGTATTTACACCGAGAACAGACTTACCGAGAACAAATGAAACTAGATGCAGTCAGTGTTAATTAACAGTCACAATCTTGTTCTCGGCGAGTAGTCTCTTCTCGGTGTCAATTAACAGTCACAATCTTGTTCTCGGCAAGTAGCCTCTTCTCGGTTTGGAGGCGAATCCGAAATTGATAAATAATCCCCATCTCCACAGACTGAGTCAGTCTAAAAGCTTTAAATTTTCTTTTTCTTATTTTATATACAACATAGGGCAACTATATGCTAACAATTAATATTTATTTTTGCCTTTATTTATTATTTTAATTTGTTCTCGGTAAGTAGACTTACCGATCCAAAGGTACCCAAGAAGTTAGAGGAAGCATCAGAGAAATATAAAGAGAATGATATAACTACATCTAGATTTTTGAGGTTGTGTGCCAGAATATATAAAGTGTAAATGTATTTTTTTTGTGTATATTTTATATTACGCGGTATTTATTTTTGTTGTTAGTTGTAATAAAGGAATTTAAACTCATATTAAACCGCGTCTCTCTTAGTCTCCCTTGTTGAAAACGGGGGCTGAATGTTCCCAGGCCGAATGTTCCCGGGGCCGAAAAGACCCGCTCCCGTCAGTTGATGCCAGGAAATTATCGGTGACACACGAAACCGCGATTGGTTTGACAGCTGACCAACGTTACAGACGACTGAGAAGTTTACTTAATTATGTTCAAGACAAGTCGACAACTCAGACTTCAACAGACGGATGCCTGACTATTCCCAAAACAGCAGCTATAGCCAAGAAGCCAGGCCAAAAAAAAACCAGGTGAAAACATCAAAAGCCCAAGCCACATGCTCCAACAAAATAAAGGTGATGTTACAGAGTGCAGCAGCCAAAGTGCACTGCCTGCAGTAGCGAAACGTGGCACTGCAGCGGTAGCAAAAAATATGCAACTCAAAGCAGATGTTTGAAATACACTGCTGACAGTAGCCAAAAGGCACTACTATGTCAAACAAGAGGCCCCAAGGGGCCTGAGGGCGCTCACCTGACATGGTAGCCTAAATATCAACCCAGAGAATTGATTTCAACAGGTACCATCTGCTCCTCCTAAGAAAAGCTTATACCAAATATCCAAAGATTCTGATCAGTGGATCTAAATAAAAAAAGATTTTTAAAGAATATTCCTCATATTGAACTAAGTTATAATTCAGGCTCCCACAGGGAGCCCATATATGAACTCAGGGACTTGGCTTTAACAAACTTGAATCTCACCCCCACTAAGGATGCTGCCCACCAAATATCAAAACATTCCGACTGCTGGATCTGAAGAAGAAGATTTTTAAAGAAAATTCCTCATTTTGAACTAAGTTACAATTCGAGCTCCCACAGTGAGTCCAAATATGGACCTAGGGACATGGCTTGAACAAACTTGAATCTCACCCCCTAAGGATGCTGCATACCAAATATCAAAACATTCCGACTGCTGGATCTGAAGAAGATTTTTAAAGAAAATTCCTAATTTTGAACCAAGTTATAATTCGGGCTACCACAGTGAGCCCACATATGAACCCAGGGACTTGGCTTGAACAAACTTGAATCTCACCTACCTAAGCATGGTGCATACCCAATATCAAAAGATTCTGCTTGCTAGATCTTAAGAAGAAGATTTTCAAAGAAATTTGCCTGAAATGCACTAAGTTCAAATTTGGGCTCCTATACTGAGCCCAAATATAAACCCAGGGGGCCGGTTTGAACAAACTTGAATCAGATCCACCCCACAATGTTGCATACCAAATATCAAAAGATTCTGCCTGCTGAATCTGGAGAAGAAGATTTTTTAAGAAATTTGCCTGAAATGCACTAAGTTCGAATTTGGGCTTCTATAGTGAGCCCAAATATGAATCCTGGGGGCCGATTTGAACAAACTTGAATCAGATCCACCCCACAATGTTGCATACCAAATATCAAAAGATTCTGCCTGCTGGATCTGGAGAAGAAGATTTTTGAAGAAATTTGTCGGAAATGCACTAAGTTCGAATTCGAGCTTCTATAGTGAACCCGAATATGAATCTAGGGAGCCGATTTGAACAAACTTGAATCAGATCCACCCCACAATGTTGCATACCAAATATCAAAAGATTCTGCCTGCTGGATCTGGAGAAGAAGATTTTTGAAGAAATATGCCTGAAATGCACTAAGTTCGAATTCGAGCTTCTATAGTGAGCCCAAATATGAATCTAGGGAGCCGATTTGAACAAATTTGAATCAGATCCACCCCACAATGTTGCATACCAAATATCAAAAGATTCTGCCTGCTGGATCTGGAGAAGAAGATTTTTGAAGAAATTTTCCTGAAATGCACTAAGTTCGAATTCGAGCTTCTATAGTGAGCCCAAATATGAATCTAGGGAGCCGATTTGATCAGATCCACCCCACAATGTTGCTTACCAAATATGAAAAGATTCTGCCTGCTAGATCTGGAGAAGAAGATTTTTGAAGAAATATGCCTGAAATGCACTAAGTTCAAATTCAAGCTTCTATAGTGAGCCCAAATATGAATCTAGAGAGCCGATTTGAACAAACTTGAATCAGATCCACCCCACAATGTTGCATACCAAATATCAAAAGATTCTGCCTGCTGGATCTGGAGAAGAAGATTTTTTAAGAAATTTGCCTGAAATGCACTAAGTTCTAATTCGGGCTTCTATAGTGAGCCCAAATATGAATCCAGGGGGCCGATTTGAACAAACTTGAATCAGATCCACCCCACAATGTTGCATACCAAATATCAAAAGATTCTGCCTGCTGGATCTGGAGAAGAAGATTTTTGAAGAAATTTGCCTGAAATGCACTAAGTTCGAATTCGAGCTTCTATAGTGAGCCCAAATATGAATCTAGGGAGCCGATTTGAACAAACTTGAATCAGATCCACCCCACAATGTTGCATACCAAATATGAAAAGATTATGCCTGCTGGATCTGGAGAAGAAGATTTTTGAAGAAATTTGTCTGAAATGCACTAAGTTCGAATTCGAGCTTCTATAGTGAGCCCAAATATGAATCTAGGGAGCCGATTTGAACAAATTTGAATCAGATCCACCCCACAATGTTGCATACCAAATATCAAAAGATTCTGCCTGCTGGATCTGGAGAAGAAGATTTTTGAAGAAATTTGCCTGAAATGCACTAAGTTCGAATTCGGGCTTCTATAGTGAGCCCAAATATGAATCCAGGGGGCCGATTTGAACAAACTTGAATCAGATCCACCCCACAATGTTGCATACCAAATATCAAAAGATTCTGCCTGCTGGATCTGGAGAAGAAGATTTTTGAAGAAAATTGCCTGAAATGCACTAAGTTCGAATTTGGGCTTCTATAGTGAGCCCAAATATGAATCCAGGGGGCCGATTTGAACAAACTTGAATCAGATCCACCCCACAATGTTGCATACCAAATATCAAAAGATTCTGCCTGCTGGATCTGGAGAAGAAGATTTTTTAAGAAATTTGTCTGAAATGCACTAAGTTCGAAATCGGGCTCCTATACTGAGCCCAAATATGAACCCAGGGGGCCGATTTGAACAAACTTGAATCAGATCCACCCTACAATGTTGCATACCAAATATCAAAAGATTCTGCCTGCTGGATCTGGAGAAGATTTTTTAATGTTTTTCCCATTGCCTACAGTGTTAAAAAGTGCTGACTCAGCACTTTTTCAAAGTCGCGAAACTGTACCCTATGATAAAACCGATGGCAATTTTTTTTTACCAATTCTTTCTGTTGGTCCTAAGGAAGCTTCACACCAAATAAAAATTCTCGGTGCCGTGCAGTTTTGGAGATATGGGCGTTTTAATTTTTTTCTATTTTTAGCTCCTGCGGTTCCCACGGGGCTGCGGGAAAATTTTTTTTGGCATAAATCAAGTACTTATGACCCAATAAGTCCTCACATTAAATTTGGTTCAAATCGGCCTCTCGGTTCAGAAAATAGAAATTTAGGGCGGGGCCAAAATTTTTGCCCCTCCCATAACAACGCCAAATATTATCCCTTGAACTTCTCTTGAACAAATCTGAGTCTACACCTCAAAAGGAAGCTGCATACCATATATCAAGTGTCTGCTACTGCTGGTTCTTGAGAAGAAGATTTTCAAAGATTTTGGTGCCCCTTGGGGGCGTGACCCCACCCAGGAGGAGGGGCAACTTCATTTGAACAAATCTGAATTGGCATTAGGTAATAAATATTTAGCCAACATTTGAATAAAATTGGGCTAGTGATTTAGGAGGAGAAGTCGATAATGTAAAGTTAACGCCGGATGGACGACGGACGATGGACGACGGACAGATCACGATCAGTAAAGCTCCCGCTGAGCTTCGCTCAGGTGAGCTAAAAAGACAAAGAAGCCGAAATCTGTACCGCAGCGGTAGCAAAAATATGCACCGCATAGCAGATGTTCGAAACACACTGCTGACAGTAGCCAAAAGGCACTGCTAATACTATGTCAAAAAAGGCAAAGAAGCCGAAATCTGTACAGTCATTCAGGCAGTAACGGGTCAGGCGATGTTGAGCCTTAAAAAAATCGAATTTTGAAGAGCATTTCAAACAAAAATTTTATTCCAGGTTTGTGAAGTAATATGTTGCCTGTTGTCTTTGAAACGGTCTATTCGTTTCGGCACCATAACCGGGTTATTGTTTTTACTGTTTGATATTTATACAAAAACATGGTCGATTTCAAAATCTCCGTTGACGCCTCATGAGTATTCAACTGACGATAATTAAAGAATAAAACATAGTCTGGATCAATAAACTCTGCCCAAATGTAAAGAAATATGTGTACTATTGATTGCAGCCAGTAATAAGGTCGAAAGCTTATATATTCCTAATTTCGAGTTTTGAGTTCCCATAAAAACTTGATGGGAACTTTTTCTATAGGATTGAATGGTAAGGATTTGAACGTAGAGCCTAGAGGGGTGGCTACTACATTCGGATCGCTTAACTACGGCAGCGGTAGCATAAATATACAACGCATAGCAAAAGAGAAGCAGAATAAAACTTCAAAAAAATGCTTGTACACCAACTGGTAAAGCAATGCATTGAAAAGAAATCAGAATAAATCTGCCAAAAAAGCAAATAGAAAAATAGTTCAGCGATCTGAACGTAGTGGCTACCCCTCTACGTTCAGATTCTTCCCATTCAATCCTCTAGAAAAAGTTCCCATCAAGTTTTTATAGGAACTCTATTAATGGAACAAACTTGATGAGCTTGTTCCAATAAGGAGTAATAAGCCATGGTTAGAAGTAAATAAAAAATGAAAAAATCTGAGTTTTCAGAAAAATAATTTGTACTGTTGGCTTCAACTTGTGTAAGGTAAAAGATTAAAGATGCAGTACATAAAGCAATGTTGGGCTATATGAGTCAATTGTCTTTTTTTGCATGTAATAACTCCCAATCCTTCAAAATGCATTTTGGGAATAATTCCCTAAGTGACAATTTGTGTGTGTGTGTGTGTGTGTGTGTGTGTGTGGGGGGGGGGGGGGGGGGGGGGGGGGGGGAGGGGGGCAGTTGTGGAACCTATCAACTTTGGTTGAAATCAAATAATCCAAACTGGAGTTATCAGTCGGAAACCAATTGTTTACAGACAGATGGATGGACCGACAGATGGACGGACGAAAGTCATGACTATAGCCCTGATTATAAACAGTCGAGAAAAAATATTGCATGAATGGCCCTGGGTGAGGAGGTGGGGTAGGGGATGAGGGGTGGGGGAGAGTGGGGGTGTGTTAGGGGAGTCCATTTTGTTTTCCACTTGTGGTCAGTCTAAATCCTCCAGAATGCATTTTGAGCAGAGAAAAAAAATAATACCTGACTGGCACCATGGGGGTGGGGGTGGGTGGTGGTGTTTGCCTAATTGGCCCCCGGGGGGGAGGGGGGAGGTGGGGTACGTAAGTTTGAAAAAGGTTCCGCATGTAGTGACTGTAAATAGTTCAAAATGCATATTGGAGAAAAGAAGAAAAAAAAAGCCTAATGGGGTGGGGGAGGGGGGGGGTTGGGGGGGGTAGGGAGGGGGGAGGTGGGGGAGGGGGGTGTTTGTCTGGGTTTTTAACCACAAACTTGGAGTCTTCCTACCAAGCTACAATGAAATCCCTTCATAATTATGGCCTGTGGAATATTCTAAATGTTTTCGGGCTTCGGGCCTCTGTTGCCGTCACAGTTGCCCAAAAGGGGACGTTCTCATCTAGACATGATATGAAGTCAACCTATCAAGTTACAATGAAATCCCTCCATAAATATGACGTGTAGACTGTGCTAAAGGTTTTCGGGCAGCCATCATGGTTGAATGATCGCAACCAAAAGGGAACATTCTCATCTGGGCATCATGTGGATTGATCCTACGAAGTTACAATGAAATCCCTTCATAAATATGACCTGTAGACTGTGCTGAAGGTTTTGAGGCTTCAGGCACCTGTAGCCGTGATAGTTGCCCAATCACGTCCAAAAGGGGACTTTCTCATGTGTAGAAATTATATGAAGTCAACCTATGAAGTTACAATGAAATCCCTCCATAAATATGACCTGTAGACTGTGCTAAACGTTTTCGGGTTTTGGGCTTGGGCAGTCGTGACGGTTGATAGATCATGCCCAAATGGGGAAATTCTCATGTAGACATCATACGGAGTCATCATATAAAGTTACAATGAAATCCGTCCATATTAAACATGACCTGCAGACTGTGCTAAAAGTTTTTGGGTTTCAGGCTTGGGCAGCCATCACGGTTGACAGATCATGCCCAAACGGGAATGTTCTCATCTAGGCATTATACAGAGGCATTCTATGAAGTTGCAATGATATCCCTTCATAATACGACCTGTAGACTGTGCTAATGGTTTTCGGGTTTTGGGCTCGGGCAGCCATACCGGTTGACCGATCATGACCAATAGGGGACATTCTCATGTAGACATTACCTAAAACCTGCATATGAAATTTTGTGATGATCAGACAAGAAATACTGGGTATAGTCTGTACTTGAAGGTTGAATAAAAAACTTTAACCACAAACTTTAACCAAAACTCCAAATGTCAACTAAACAGGAATAAGAGAAAAAAAACCAAAAAAAAACCACTTGAACCTTCAGTAAAAAACTTTAACCATAAACTTTAACCAAAACTCTAAATGTTAACAGAAAAAGACAGACGGACAGATGGACGGATGGATGGATGGACAAAAGTCATTACTTTAGCCCTTACTGTAAACAGTCGGGCTAAAAATGAATGAAAAAAAAAACCAACTCAAAATCCGCCTGACTTGATTCTGTTAAGTCTGCCAGTCCCAAGCCCAGGCAAAGGATGAGGGAAGTTTATGATTTATTTGCGATAAAAATCCAAAAAACACCATGCCCTAATCTACTAAATACCGAGCAGCGATTGTGTGTTAATTGGATTTCTGTGCTCAACCTACTAAATACCGAGCTGAAGTTTTCGTGGGGCGTGTTATGCTGCAATGTTTATAAATCATCCAATTTTACCCCAACTTGACCCAAATTGATATTTTACATTTAAATAACCCCTATATACCATATTATGCCCTTTATTTTGCCAAATATGCCTTATTTTTCTACTGCTCGGTTCTGTTCGTCGGTATTTAGTACGACCGTTGTTTCCTTTAGGATTATAGGTTAAAGTTGGGCAATTTAGAAAGTTAGTATAGAAGAGAAACACAATGTACTTTTCTACTGTAAACTCACCGAGGTGGAAAATCTGATTGGTTGATTTACTTCTATCTGATTGGTTACTTCAGAAACATAGATCCTATTAAATTTATTACTTAAGATCATGTATTTGGGGGGTTAGTTACAGACGTTGCTAAATGTAGTGAGGTCGTAATAATTAGTTTGGGGGCGAGTTAAGAATGTTACTTTAAATAAAGCGTAGGAATTTATAAAAAAAATACAGTACCACCCTAAAAAATTAGTTATTTATGGAAATTACTAAATACAGAAAGGCTGTAAAAATTAGTTGGGTGTCAGTAAAGGATGTTACTAAAAATAGATGACTGGCCATAGGAATTTATAAAAAAAAAATAAAAAAATATAGTTCCACTTTTAGGAAATAGGCAGAAACTACAGCACAGGTAGAAACCGAGGATTCCGGGGAATTCAATCTAGTGAAACAATTGTTGGCTTATTTGTGGTAATTCTATGAAGTATTTGGGGAACATCCGAACCAGCAAACTACTCTTATGAAATCGAGCATGCCTTATAGCACTATGTGCTACCATTATGAGAACAAAATGGGGCATTGGTGGTTTTTGGTGATTTGGAGGGGTTATCGGGTTGTTTGTGATAATAGATTTATTCTTGTACAAAGGAACACACCCCTAAACATACTCCCTGTCCTGTTGTAGGCCTTTGTGTCACATTGCAACCATGCGCTACCAAGATGGCTGTCTCCAGTATACAAAATGATCGCCAGAAATGCATGTCACCCCAACAACACGTGCTGTGCATGGGCACTAAGACCATATATCACTATGGTAATGACGTCACAACATAGCCACTCATGTGGGTTACCATGACAACACAACAACATGGTACCACTAGGTAACTTGACATGACGTCACTTCCAGGGTCATCCAAAATGGGGTGAAAACCACATTACATACTACTGGCACTCTCCAATAAATTTTAACAAGGCAGACACAAGAACAAATTTTGATGACCAAAAATAATTTAGCACTCTACCAGTTAAAACCACATCAGCATTCAAGACTCTATCATGGTGGCCACCTGTGTACCTCCTTACATTAGATAAAGGATTAATATTAAGCTGTTACACATTCAAACATGAATGAAGCAAAGCTATTAGGTTATAATTACAACTTTTCAACTCAAGTTTGCCAATTTGACACCATTTAATTGGAACCTTGTTGTTGAACAAAGATACTTTATTTTACAAATCAGTACAACTGTAGTTGAAAGCTGTTTTTAATGTTTTACAGTAATGCTGTTAAGTAGAGGCATCCTGGTCTCAAAACAAAATGAGAGTCTGTTATGAAGGACTATTTACAGATATGCAATGTGTACAGAACCACGATCAGTCTACACAGTTGCAATAAAATCGCATTGTATTACTTTCAAATACTGTCAACATTTGAAATTCATAAATAGTAAAATACAAAAATTTTGAACCAAATAATCACTGCTCATTTCGAGGTTTGCGGAGCTGTCTCTCTCAAGCATTCTCTTTCAGCACCACATCCTTTTATGAATGCAGGACAGTAATGTTAAGAATTTTGTTGATTTTGGAGTCCACAATGTTGTGGGAATGTTGCTATGAATAGAACTTTTTAGCTCACCTGACTGAAAGTTAGGGGGAGCTTCAGTGATCACTTTCTGTCCATTGTCCGTCCATCCTGCATGAACTTTACATTATCGACTTTTCCTCATAAACCACTTGGCCAATTTAAACCAAATTTGAAATGCACGTTCCTTATCATATGTCAATTCAAATTTATTCAAATAAAGTCGCCATGCCCTTAGGGGGCAGAACAAGGGGCATAACTTTGATAACACCCATAAATTGTTTTCCAAAATAAAAAAAAATCTCCAGAATCATCAATTAGAATCTTGATATTTGGTATACAACATCTCTAGAGGAGGGGGGGGGGGAGGGGGGGGGGGGGACCAGATTCAAGTTTATTCAAATCGAGTCCCTGGGTTAACTAAGTGCAATATAAGAGAAAATTTCTTTAAAAATCTTCTTTAGATCCACCAGTCAGAATGCTTTCATACTCAGTATACAACATCTTGGGAGGGGGAGTGGAGAAAGGGTGTCAGAATCCTTTCGTATTTGGTATGGGACATCTCTAGGGGTGTCAGATTCAAGTTTGTTCAAATCCTGTCCCTGGCTTACTACTTGGGCTCTCTATGGGAGCCCAAAGTTTAACTTGGTGTATTATGAGAAATATTCTTAAAAAATCTTCATCAGATCCTGCAGTGAAAATATTTTGATATTTGGTATGCAACATCTTGGAGGGGGGGTGAGGGGGGGAGGGGGGGGGGCCATATTCAAGTTTCTTCAACGAGGGTTCCCGAGTTAATATTTGGGCTTTATATTGGAACCCAAAGTTTAACTTGGTGCAGTATATGAGGAAATTTCTTTAAAAATCTTCTTTAGATCCACCAGTCAGAATCATTTCATATTTGGTATACAACATCTTTGGGGTGGGGGGAGGAGGTTAGATTCAAGTTTGTTCAAATGGAGTTCCTGGGTTAATATTTGGGAACCCTATTAACTTAGTGCAATATGAGGGAATTTCTTTAAAAATATTCTTCTTCAGATCCACCAGTCAGAATCCTTTCATATTTGACCGGTGTGTCAGATTTGAGTTTGTTCAAATCGGGTCCCTGGGTTAATATTTGGGCTCTCTATTGGAGCCCAAAGTTTAACTTAGTGCAATGTGAGGAAATTTCTTTAAAAAT
This sequence comes from Pictodentalium vernedei, assembly GCA_031216915.1. Classification (NCBI taxonomy): domain Eukaryota; kingdom Metazoa; phylum Mollusca; class Scaphopoda; order Dentaliida; family Dentaliidae; genus Pictodentalium; species Pictodentalium vernedei. Next base: position 280,075,384 of record CM062296.1, on the reverse strand, counting down.
CTTCTTCAGATCCACCAGTCTGAATCCTTTTTTATTTGTTTTATGACATATCTTGTGGTGTCAGATTCAAGTTTGTTGAAATTGAGTCCTTGGCATAATATTTGAGCCCAAAGATTAACTTAGTGTATTATGAGGAATATGCTTTAAAAATCTTCATCGGATCCACCAGTGAAAATATCTTGATATTTGGTACTGGGCATACAACATCTCTAGGGGGCAGATTCAAGTTTGTTCAAATTTGGTCCCTGAGTTAATATTTGGCATTTCTATTGGAGCCCAAAGTTTAACTTAATGCAATACGAGGAAATTTCTTAAAAATCAGTTAGGTTCAAGTTTGTTCAAATTCATTCCTTAGTGTTTTTTCATAAAATTTGCTTTTCAAGCTGCAGTGACGTAACAACCCTTGGAAGTTTGGCAATGCTTGTTTACAGCTGATAGAATTGGAAGAAGTCAGGAAGACCTATGATAATAATCTTCTCACACAACACCAGAGTTCTGAATAATTTCATGACTTCATTCCTCTGTGACGAACCATGACTAACTAAATGTGACCCAAAATACTTCTTTGAACCACTTTGTCAAGTGAGCCATTAAGGCCTCTTGGGGCCCCTTGTTCAAAAAGTGGTTCCCAGGTAATAAGTTTAATTCTATCTAAATTGACAAATTAGGTACCCCTGTGAAAGCAGAAGAACAACTATTAATGTTCAGATTTTCAGCCATGAAGACAAAGGTTATACCACTGCTTCTATAAGAAGAACATTGTCAAAATATAGTATCTAAGCACTGGAATAACTAAAAAAAAATTATTTTTTTATCAAAAAGGCATAGCCTATAGCCCACATTGGAAGGAGCCCATCCCAGTAAGGCGTTATAAGCTGTGTTTTCGACAGAAAAATGAAAATCAATAAAATTTGAATGGCATCTTTTTGTGGATAGCACTCGCTGGTTTCGGCTGTGATGTTAGGTAAAGTGTTAATTGATATGGAGGTCCAGTAACAATTTAATCCTGCACAAATTTATTACAGATCATCCTGTCTGTTTGCTGTTCTGGGTTTCGTATTTTTTGCCAACTGTCAAATTTTGCAGTACATGACAAAACCAAGCTTATTTGGTTGGAAACATTAATGGTTTTGAAGGACTGCTTTGGTTTGCTTGCTCATTGACAAGTGAAAAAGAATTTCCCAGTTTTACACCTTTGGACAAATTATTAAGTTATTCAATGGATTCTATGATTACCGATCCAGCTATTTTGCTGGAAGCCGCTATCATGACTTTATTGGAAGGTGCTGAAAGCCAATTTTACATAATATGCATTAACTTGTGCTCAACAGTAGAAAACAAATGTTTATCCAAAATTGTTTTTGGTACAATATATTGCAGATTACCAACAGGTACTCTACAGTAAACTGTAACAAAAAAAGTTGTTTATGAACAAACCTTTTCTAGACTATGGCTTCCATTGTGGGTAACATGGTATCTTTTGGAAAAAAATATTCATGTTACAGATCACATCTGATAAGTAATCTAGCACTTTACTGGTTACGGAACATAATTTTCTTCAAGAGGTAAAAGAAAACTTTCTTCATGTACAAGGTTTGTATGCCACTACTGAAAAATGGAAAAAGAACAAAATGGTTTTCAGGTCCTAGAGACTGCTGGAAAAGATCAGTTTTTTTTCAGCGGTACAGTGGAGCCCACTTAATTAGATATCTCTGAATAATGCTGTTAACTGAATATAATTTCCAAACACAAAACCATTTACAATACCTCCAGTACAAATTTGACCTGATAATTGAATATAGGTTACCGAGTAAACAGTTATTCCTGCCCAGGACAGGATTTTGCTTGCCACTTAAATAAGTACAATTTGCGCACATTTATTCAAACTTTCCCCTTGTAAATTCAACAGATTTTTTTCTCCAGAGATTTCTTGAGTTAAACATGCATAAATTTGTCATCAAATCTAGTCATGGCTGCTGTAAGGCAGCCATGACTGAATTTGATGAAAATATCTTAAAAATACTTAGCAGGTTAAGAATTAAAAGTCTGTGTTTCAAATGGAACAAACAAACATTCAAGTAGAATGAAAGCGAGTGTATCATGCTGTCAACAAGCAGAGAGAGCACTTTCAGCATTCTTGGTCAGACAACCCTGTTAGTGTGTGATTTAATGCTATAGCCTCCAATCAGCATAATGCAAAGTGTGCAGTTCGAAACTGATCAGTACTTGAATTTTGTAATTTAATACTTGAAAAGTACAGAAAAAGTACTGGAATTACACTCAGAAAAATGTGTACAAACCCTGTATTCATTTTCAATGCCTTATGTCCATTATGTAAAGGTGCAAATATTAACTGGTAGAGTGCTAAATAATGTTTGGTAGTCAAAATTTGTTCCCATGTCTTTGTCTTGTTAAAGTTTAGGGACACTCCTGTATACTGTATCAAGGCAAAGCCATTTAGACTTAATAATTTCACTTCAAAGATAATATAAATACATCCATACAATATGAAGCCTTCAAGTTGTGGTACCTGCACTTTGGAATGAAGCTCAGACATGGGCTTTCTGCAGTCTACCAGATAATGGCTCCCAACAGACTCTCCCATAACAGTGCAGTTTTTTCAAAAAAATTAGGCTTTCAAAATGTCTGGGCAGTCTTGGGAGGTTAGGTTTGCTGGGTCTAGCTCTCAAGAAGATAGAAACCATAAACCACAGATGTGACAGGTTAACCCTTTGAGACTTATCCTGATGTTCAAACGTTACCGGGAATTTAGTTTCTTTAACGTTTTTCACAATGCGATGTCAAACGTTGGAAAGTACAAATAACAACAAGATATTTTTCACATTAGTGATTATCTGGTTGAGGGCTAGATTATTTTTGGTGGTCAGAATTTTTATTCAAAACTTGTTTTATTACAAATTATTGGAGAGTGCCCTACAGGCACTCTCCAATAATTTGTAATAAAACAAATTTATATAAACAAAATATTATTTGTATTTGACTGAATATGAAATGTAAGTAAGGAAAGTGTTGGCTTTTACTCTGGTATCCTCATTTTTTGAAAGCCCTGATGGTGGCTTCTTTCACTCAACCAGTTAAGAAGTCTTGAAAGCAGGATTATATTAATATTTTAAGCTGCGATAACATTTGGTTCAACGGTTGTCACTGAGCACTATTCGGGAGAAACTAGGAATTGAGGTTAAAACTTTAAAAAATCGAAAAATAATAACAAAACAAATGACCACAAAGTATCAACGCTCTGTTTGATTTCGTACGTCATAAGACGTACAAAACTATTAAAGGGTTAAGCATTTTCATAGTACAGGCTGTGGATATCAGTCAGGGTGCTAGGTCTGGTATTTGGGGGTAATTTAACCCTTTACTTAACACGAAAGGCAGACAACACTTGCAAACAAAATTCTTTGATAACAAACTTTTTTTCATTTTTTGTGTCAAAATCATAGCTTATGACCCCTCATTGGAATGTGCTCAACAAGCTCGTTCCAATGAGGGATTATAAGCTATGTTTTTTTGAGGAAAAAAATACTGCAAACTGAATGGTGATTTTTGTTAATAGCACTGGTTGGTCTTGGCTGCTACATTAGGTAAAGGGTTGAACAAAACCCTGGCTTTTCCTCATTTCTGTTTTTGTCAAACTTGTCTTCAATTATCCAGCTCCTTTGCTTCACCTGACAAAAACTTTATTTTCAGAACATACTGGCCCTCTGGGAGTTGTCCGATCACCTGTGCAGCTCTCCTATCTGTCTGATATACAGGCATCTAAGGCCTATAATGCTGCTCTGGCTTCAATGCCAGGCAAAACTTCTATATCACCAATGTCTTCCATCTCAACCCTGCATATAGAGAAGACCACAGCAGCACTATCAAGATCAAACTTGTTTTTGCTAAAAATAAAACTTTTGTTAAATAAATATTTTTCAACGGCAAAGTGGCTATTCAATTAACAGTGTTCCATTGTACCAGAGCAAGCTCTGTCTCCACAAACACACGATACACTTTGGCTTGGCAGTTAGAGCAACTTAATCTGTTCTCAGCTGCTGTGGCAATGTAAATGGTGAACTTTTTTAATTTTGTTGTCGTGACTTCATTCCAGTATGTCATCTGTTATAAAACACTCAGTGCTATAATTAGTGGGCACCTACTATTTGGTGGAATCTGACAATGTTTGCTAAACTGTGTGCATATTTCAACCCATGTTTTTCAGGTACTGTTTATAATGGGCAAAGTGTATACAGTGGGTGATGCGTATCAATTCTGAGCAATGAAAAAATATTTTACATTATCACCAGACTAAGAGACATTCATATAAATATTTATTTGTAATAGAGCCGAAATGGTTAGGGGGTTTTCTTGATCGATTAATCACATGGATTAACCTTGGTTAACCGATTAATCATTTGTCCAAATAGATATCTGAATAACTGCCATACCGTTGATGATTTACAGCATGAACCCTTTACCCAACGTAACAAACAAAACCGACTGGGCCTATATACAAAAATCTCCATTCAAATTTATTATATTTTCAATTTATGTCTCAAAAACATAGCGTATGACCCCTCAATGGAATGAGCTCATTCCAATGAAGGGTCATGAGCTATGTTTTTGCGACAAAAATTGAAAATTTTTAGTAATTCATGAATTTATTTTGCAAGTATCTTCTGCTACCCACAGTGAGTAAAGGATTAACAATGACCATTTCCAGCCAATGATACAGGATGATGATCATGCAAGTAAACAAGTATGTCAGCAAGTAATTTGCATGCTTTACTCTCGTCTCATATAATTGATGTGAGTCAGTGTGACAATGTTTGCCTGTTTTGGAGCAAGTTCGTTCCTTTGTTAACCCTTATAATACAGTAGTTCAAAAGTAACGGTTAATCGATCAATTACTGTTTGGATCGATCAAGATGTTGATCATTGATTAATCGATTAATCAGTTAACTGTTTCAGCTCTAGTTTATAAGGGAAATATAAATAAGAAAATTAAAAAAGACATCTAATGTAGTCATTTTCTTTTCCCTCGATGTACCACCTGCCAACCATCTTCGTCAACATCCATGTCATCTGTAAAATAGAAAGATTTTCTATAAATACAGAAAAAGTTACTTGGCAATTACAGCATATCCCAATAATGGGATACTTGTGAAAAGATATCCTGCTGAATGCATTTCTTCCAGTACCACTTCAATCACCACATGGTTCATACATGTCCTTCCAAGCACTCGACCCTTTAATTAATACGCAGAATAATAAAAATTTATTTGAATTCTTTTTTCTGAAATTTAAAAAAAACAAGAGGCCCCCAAGGGGCCTTAATCGCTCACCGACCAAAGTGGTTCAAAGAAGTATTTGGGGTCACATTCAGTTAGACATGGTTCATCAACACTACAAAGGAATGAAGTCATGAGAGGCAAATTTTATGGAAAAACACTAAGGAATGGATTTGAACAAACCTGAACATAACATGCTGACCCCCACATCCCCCCTGCCCATAGAGCCCAAATATTAAGCCAAGGACTCAAATTGAACAAACTTGAATCTGATCCCTCTTGAGATGTCATATACCAAATAGGAAAGAATTCTGACTGCTGGATATGAAGAAGGTTTTTAAGGAAATCACCTCACATTGCACTAAGTTAAACTTTGGGCTCCAATAGAGAGCCCAAATACAAACTAAGGGACCCGATTTGAACAAACTTGAATGTGAACCCCCTAGAGATGTTGTATACCAAATATGAAAGCATTCTGACTGATGGATCTAAAGAAGTTAAAATTCAGGATCCCATAGGGAACCCAAATATTAACTGAGAAACTCGATTTGAATAAACTTGAATCTGCACCCCCCGAATCCCCCCCCCTCCCCCCAGAGATGATGTAGACCAAATATGAGAGGATTCTGACTTGTGAATCTGAAGAAAAAGATTTTTAAAGAATATTCCATGCATTGCACCAAGTTAAAATTTTGGCTCCCATAGGCAGCCCAATTATTAACCCAGCAACTCAATTTGAATCTGACACCCCTATAAATGTTGTATACCAAACATGAAAAGATTTTGAGTGGTCGATCTGAAGAAGAAGAAGATTTTTATAGAAATTTCCTCAAATTGCACAAAGTTAAACTTTGGGCTCCAATTGAGAGCCCAAATACTAACTTAGGGACCCGATTTGAACAAACTTGAATCTGATCCCCCTAGAGATGTTGTATACCAAATATGAAATCATTCTGACTGGTGGATCTGAAGAAGATTTTTAAAGAAATTTCCTCATATTCAGTAAGTTAAAATCTGGGCTCCTACAGGGAGCCCAATTATTAACCAAGGGACTGGATTTTAACAAACTTGAATCTGACCCTCCTACAGATTTTGTATACCAAACATGAAAGGATTCTGACTGGTGGATCTGAAGAAGAAGATTTTTAAAGAAATTTCCTCAAATTGCACCAAGTTACACTTTGGTCTCCAATAGAGAGCCCAAATCTTAACCCAGGGACTCGATTTGAACAAACCTAAATCTGCCCCCCCCCCCCCCCCCACCTCCCCCTGGTGATGTTGTATAACAAATATGAAAAGATTCTGACTGGTGGATCTGAAGAAGAAGATTTTTTTGAATTTTTGAAAAAAATTATGGGTGCTATCAGAGTTATGCGCCTTCTGGTGTCCACTGTGGGCTCAGCATGTTTATTTGTACAAACTTGAATTGACATATGATAAGGAACATGCACACAAAATGTGGTTCAATTTGGTCAAGTAGTTTGTGAGAAGAAGTCGATAATGTAAAGTTCACGATGGATGACGATGGACGGTAAGTGATAAGTTAAGCTCCCTTCGGTGAGCTAAAAATTCAACATAACAATATCATGTGACACAGCCAATTCCTTACGTAAAGGGTTAAAAGTGGCCTTATTTTAAAGCTGTAATTTCAGGCACTTTAAAGTGCTTGAAAATGAAAAAATTTAAAGTAATTTATATATTTTTTATACTTACCAATGGCCCAGACTTAGCTGGTGCTAACTCAAAATTATCTAGGGCCAAACACAAATTTTGTCCACCAATCCCCAAAATTGGCATGCAAAACCAAAAATTAGAAGTCCTATCTGGCCCTCCATACATTTCCTCTCCGCATATGCGCAGATGCCAGGTAGTCACCGAAACTGGCACCAACCTCATTCTTTGTAAAAAAGATTATAATATAATAATTCAGCGGGGAGGTATGAGTGCCCAGTACTGCCCACTCATGGGATGGCCATTCCTGTATGGATCCCAATTATGTACATCCTAAATCTGGGCATGAAATCATGCTAATTAGGATGTAAAGCGTTCACAAATTTTTAAGGCTAGTCTGGACTAAGCCCTAAAAATTAGGATAGCATATTTGAGAATGAGAGAAAATTGCCCATAAACCCACGCCATACAATAATACTACATCTGAACGCCAAATATAGTACAGATAAAACAGCTTCCTTAATAGTTACATACCCAATAAGCCAGAGAAGTGAAGAAAATGACCCCCCCCCCCCCCAACCCTTTTTTGAACATATCTTCAAAACAAAGAGGGGAGAGTTCTGGAATCAATATGCGGTACCAGGAAACAATATAAATAAATATCGATCAGGCACTCAGGAATTAATTTATAATAAATGGTGCTTAATGCCACTTCACAAGCCAAGGCTATAGCAACAATTTTGGTAAATAATATTGTCCGCTACAAAATATGCACTGAAGACGGCGTATACTGGTACGACGAAATCAGTGATATAAAATATAACATACTCATATTAAAACATTGAACAATCTCTGCTCACACTGCATAACCAGTTAATGGTTTTTAGATGATTACATGCTCGATTTTAATGCACTTGCGCAATATTTTATTAGGCTGTCGCTTTGGTGGACCTTGAAATTATTATATATTTCGGGGGCGGTCCGTGTTGGAGCCTGTTAATCATACCTCCCTCCATTTCTAGATCCTGGTCTCTATTTTGTCGGTTCTCAAATCGCATATTCTCACTTGTTTATAGTTGTAGATATCATATAGTGCACGTTGGAGAGTGTTCTTACTGGGTTTTATTGTACAGAGGCCGCAAATTTTGTTTTCAGCCTTAGAATTAGGAGCATTCAATCATTTATCTCAACCTCGCCCTGGTAACAGAGGCAGAAGCGAGTACTTGTTGCCATCCAAGGAAGATATGATACGGTTATTTTGCACGTAATAGACTCGGATATGGGGAACAACATGAAACGGGGAACATATCTTTGCCACCCAAGGGAGATATGATATGGGGATTTTACAAGCAATACACTTGAATATGGAGAACAACGCATTTGAACAATTCGGGTCAAGGAATGGTTGAATGTGTGAATACTGCATGCAAACTCGCTTCTGCCTCTGTTACCAGGGCGAGGTTGAGATAAATGATTGAATACTCCTAATTCTAAGGCTTAAAACAAAATTTGTGCATAAAAACGCCGAATATATCTCCACTTGTTACCACCTAAGGAAGATCTGATATGGTATTGTTTGTCCATAATTTACAATTAAAAACAGTGAACGCGTAATGCGGAACATATCTTTACTTGTTGGCATCCAAGGAAGATATGTATCGGCGATTTTATAGACGGGTTCGTGATTAGGAGCTAGGTGGCCACTTGCCAAATAATAAATCGATCTGTAAGACGTATGCGTATCTCGATCAATTTTATAATTCCCATTCAACAATTAGGATCTGTGTGATGCTAAATTTTACGTTCCCATGACGAGATACACATTGGTACGGCACTTAACGTAACGGAATAAGAATTAGTCAAAAATGAAAGCCGCTTAGAAGGAAGTAAACTTCCGATCATGACGGCAATTTGACAAAGATATGTATAAATATATATATATACAAGACAGAGTGTGAGTGTGGGGGGTGGGGGGGATTCAAAGGCATGTCGAAACCTCACCCAGATTACTTAATCATTGCTGATCCAGACAGCAAAAATATAGGAACCCTAAAGGTTCCCTCACGTCTAACAGACTCACTTATACCACTATGGGTGGAGAAAGACGTGAAGAACAAAACTTCCCCTGATGAAGATGGTCCTCTCGAGGAGGAAGCTTCTGCAAATGTCCAATAAGAGGCACTTTAGAAAACTGCTAGAAGGATATTGTGATGACAGCTGTGTTATTAATAGGAATCACACTGAGATTATTAAATCTTAACGTAATCTACTGAATCAAATGAATTGAAGGATACACTTATCCTACCATTCATTCCCCTGAATATGGCTGAACGTCAACCGTATGTGCGCAAAAGTCTAACACTGGCGACAAACTTAACTATCCTGGAGCGATCCCACATGCATGTTTGCTAATAATATAATCCAATGATGTAGCGTAAACAATAAGACATCATACTTGATGAATATGTGATCTCCAAGAACTGAGTGTCCCAAGGACCCTGCATATAGAATCCGTCTGACTCAGGGTTGTAACCCAATTATGAACTCAAACCACTGAATATCTGCCCAAACTTGACCTTATGTTTACTAGATCTGTTAAAACAATACAGGTCCTGAGCGAAAAAACGTCTTCCCACTCCAGTTAAGAATAACTGGAGGTGACATGTGCGTAAGCGATTCATCGAAATAACATTCATAGCCGCTCCGCACAATCCCATCCGACACATAAAATCTTCACTGTTAATGTGTCTGATAGAAGACAAAAGCGAGCCTAACAACTGGCTAATTCGGTCAATGAAAAAACAAATGAGCCAGCTTGTTGAAAATTAATTGTAGGATACGTGTCCTATCATTCATCCCATGAGACATTATTTAGTTCATTCTTCAAGTGATCTTAAGAACTATAATTGCCGGACAGTCGAACGCTCGCTTTTTCGACTGAATGATTATCCTATATAACCTTTAGAGCCATGATAAACATGTTATTCAGTTCCAGTTAATTATCGGTCGGACCGAGCTCTACAAGAGCCTTGAGCCACCGGCTCAGGGGTGTCTGATCAGTAAACTCAAAAAGACCTAAACCCCCTCTCCAAGTGGCTGTATAGTCAATCCCTAAAGTAATATATAGGAGGGATAGCTATACCTTCGCCGAGTCCTTATAGATGATCTGCGTCTAGGACAACCTCTCCTACTCTTTCTGCTGGTGTTGATCGATTAGACCCCAACTTAAAGAGCCGAGAATTGATGCTTTCTTGTGGCTTGATCCTACATTAATGAAAGCTTACCGTCAAAGACTTAGTGTCTGGACAACTAAAGCGACCTGTAGCGAGTTTTCCATCTAGTCAAATATTAACGATGACAACATAAGGCTTCGTCACATCAGAATAGATCCCACTTAACATCTGTTAAAACAGAGATATATGTGATAAATAGGCCTGGAAAGAATTTTTAAAAAGGTACAAACGTCCACAAAATTTCTTTCCATATAGACGTTGCATCACAGTACATAACAGTGAAGTACATAAGACCGTGAGTCTAAATTCGCTCTGAGTAAGAAATTATCTTCTCAATTGTGTCTGAGCGAACAGCAAAATGATGAAGGTAAGGATACAACTAAGACCTTAGCCTACTCATTCAACGCAGAGAAACTCTCAATATATCTTCCCCGGTCGTTTTTTAAATATATGTGATCAAAAAACAGTTAAAAATACAGAAGATGATGACAAGAAACCGTATTACTTCTTCCCACAGGAAGTTAAATATGGTATTGTCTACATAATCAAAGACCTGTGACACCTGTGTAGACTTAACTAGAAAAGAGATCTTGTTATCCTGCTCTTTGTCTGGATGAAGTCAGCGTCTAACAATGCTAGCGGTTTCTCACAATTACTCGCAGCATTGAGATTCACTGGAACAAGTTCAAGGAAATGATAATGGATAGTATCCATATCATCCATGAGTTGTTCCGAAAGGGAAGGTTATTCTCCTCCGTATCCCTTTCATCATGCGTCTAAATCACTTTTAGAATCACAGTCACCTGCATCTGAACAGGCAGATGACTGAACCGATCAAGCACCATCTGACAGCTCAAGTTTTGAGATTGACGTTGAGTGCTTCTGCCTTAGCAGGAATACTGTGATGAGCTGTGCAATCTGCGACAGCAAGTCCATTACGGAGGCCTGAGGAGCAGCGGTCATGTATTGCTTATCCGCCGGATGCTCCTGGGACAGTGTGTCCGAGATGGCTCTTAACTGCGGACGTCCCGATGAATGATGCCTCGTTTCCTTGGCTACTAGATGGTGTGACTTCCTCGACAAAGAGTGGACCTATTGACGATGCAGACTAGATATCCGAAGTCACGTAGCCAAGGTGTGGTTGAGAGTGCTTAATAGACACTGAAGAAGCCGAATTAAACGGAGCATTCCGGACAAAAGGCATGTACGTAAGCTCTGATCAGGTCCTTCTAGTCAAGGGTCATCTGCCTGAATAGCTGACTCCATTATGCCACTGTGGGCGGAGAAGGACGTGAACAACAAAAACTTCCCCTGATAAAGAAGGTCCTCTCGTGGAGGAAGCTTCCTGGGAACATCCCACAACAGACACCTGAGAAGACTGATCCAAGGTTTCTGTGACAACAGAGGTGCTACTAGTAGGATTTCACAACGAGACTGTTTGATCTTAAACATAATCTACTGAATCAACGGAATTGGAGGATACGCATATCCTATCATTCATCCCCATGAGATCGACAGAGCATCTACTGCGTACGCTCGATGGTCTGGTCATGGCGACACGAACGTTGGTAACTGATTGTTCCTGTATGTCGCAAACAGATCTATCATGGGGCGGTCCCACTGGTAGCAAATCTGCCCAAATACTCGCTTGTTGAGTGACCACTCCAATTGCAACAGGGGACCTTTCCGAGAGTGTGAGTCTGCTAGTTCAGACGACCTGGTATATGACGGATAGAAAGTTGAACATGATGATTCATGACGAAAAGGAAAATCTTCTCCGTTAGTTGGCATAACGGAAATGAATGGGTGCTGTCCTGGTTCCTGATGTACGCTACTACTGTCGAGTTGTCCGACCAAATCTGAACATGGACGTCCGTTATTATGTGAAGCCAATGTTGTAGCGCTAGCCATATTCAAGGGGGAGGACGTGTAGTGCTTCAATCAGTATTTTAGGCAGGACAAATGTTGCAGTTGGTCAAATATGGCGAAAACAGGAATTGTTGGTGAGCCTTGAGAGAGAAAACCGTTCGGTAAGTACATTTATATTCACTTATCATACATATGAGTACACCGAGGATGTGATGAATTATATCCCCAACACTCGTCAGTTTATTTCAGTTTTGTACTCTAATCCTCCAAAAAGTTATTGAAGGTGCAGACACGAGCTCCGATACAACGAAAATGGGTGATGAATTTTGACCTTCGCTGTAGCGGCTTTTTAGGCTGAAAACTGATAATCCATGTGTTTTTCTAGTTGGATAATTGAACTTTTGTGTTCACTGAACCTTAAAAATAATACCTTTATTTCGTTGGCAGTTAAATATTTCGATTATCATGCTTATGCCATTTACGGTTTCGAACAGTCAATTGTATGACAATTTTGGTGCCTTGCCGGATTTAGTTTTTTGAGAAATAAGGTAAAACGGGAGACTTTGGTATGGAGATTTGCCAGTGGGATGCTGACACTTGACATGCTCAAACTTCTCTATTTTTACACAAGGTGAAACTTTAGGCTCACAAGTACCAGAAAGGGGTGTGTGGGTTGGGAGTAGCACACAGAGGCACATTGTAAGGCACCAAGCTACATGTAGTACTTTGGAGTTTTTTTAACATGTATCGAATGAGAAACCATTGACCATTCCTACATTTCGCCGTTTCATTTGTGTTGTGGATTTTTGTTGCCCCTCCACAAATTGTATATACATGCACGGATATTTTGTTATGAATTTCACAATTGTGTACAGTATTTCAGTAAAACAAATGACCCTTTGAATGAAATAATTTATTACCAACATACTGATCGCGAATTTATTAGAATCCTGAGCTTTCACTTCAGCGTTTATAATTTCTGGGGCGGCATTGAAAAAATCCCCCAATGCAAATGGAATGGCCGAATGTAGGAAAAGTCTGTTGAGAATTATTCCCACCTTGGGCGGGTGGGTGTGTAAAGACACAGGGTCCAAAGGGGTGGGTCCCCCGAGGCAAAACCATTTTATGCAAATCCACTTTTGTTCATATTTACAGACATTTGAGCACTGTGCTGTCTTTAATGGTCAGAGAACATAATAGGTATGAGGTGTAAGTTGCATTTGCTTTGAAAAGCTTTTTGTCTGTTGTGGGAAATATTCATATAATAAGTTCAACAAACAACCTATGTTCTCACTCTTATGGGTGTGGCATGTCGAAATTGGAAACAAATTGATGAATTTTTTTTATTTTTGGGTAGGCCAATGGCAGAATTTTGCTTTTTGGACTTTGTGTATTTTTTTTTTGGACACCTCATCAACCACCCCCTCCCCCCCCCCCCCCTCTCTTCGTGAGGCGTTCTCTGGTATGTTAACATGAATACACTGCTATGCTGAAATGCCGGCAAGGTCAGAAAATCATATGATGTGTCACGCCAGCGAGTGCTAATGGAATATCTGTTTTGCATTCACTCCTCATGGCTTGATACTCAACATAACTAAATTGAAGGAGGTCATCGACTCGATCTCAGACCGCTCATAAGGCCTTGGGATGTTATTTATTTATTGATGCTTAAGGTCACTTGTTTGCATTTATGGCTAATTTCCCCCTGAAATCCAATGTGCTGTATGTGCCATGCATTAAGCACATAGAACACAATGGATCTCAGGAGACATTGACTTGTCTTCCAAAGCTTGGGATATTGTGCTGTTAATTATTTCTGTTGGACTGCTAATGAACTGGAACCCCCCTAAAAATCATGTTGTGAAATTGGTTAACTTTTTTCAGTGACTGCTAGGAAACACGTACTGGTAAAAGGAAAGCAGGGCCACCGAGAGAATATCCAAGCCCTTATCGAGAGAATATCCACCCCTCTCCACTCCGGGTTATAGTCGAAGCCCTTCCTAGAATCATCGTCAAACCATATAGCATTCTAGCAAAGACTTCTGAAACTTGAATTTTGTAATTTTGTGTGCTAGCAATACATCGAGACTGCGGGTGTGAACACCAGGGACCTGCGTTATTGGGATCTCACCTATTTTTCCCAATACAGGCTACTTGCCTTAAGTCGGGATTTTTTTTATGTGCGGGTCCTTCATTGCATGTGAAAATTTGATAAGCAGTGGAGGGCCCACACAGAAAAGAATCCTGCTCTATAGGTAATTAAGAAAAGAAAAACGGCGGGCCCCCAATAACGCCGGACCAGGTGTTACTACACCGGTTCGTCCCCCAACGCACCCCCTCCACTCAACCGTCCACTCTCGATGGCAACGAGAGAGAGATACTTGATTATTTGGTCTCAGCAAATTTGGGGTTGTAGCTGTTTCGTACCGAAGATATTCCGCAGCATGGACGTTTCGTACAGTGGCATTTTAGAAGATATTACCAGATAGAGCCTGGTTATCGCTGTGGCCTGTGGGAAACTCATAGACGTATGGGGCGGGGGGAGGGCTGTAGCCCCCCTTGAGTGAGGCAAAATCTAATTGTTCGGGCAGTTTTCATAATTTTTTCGGGCAAGTTTGCCTGCCCCACCTGCAGTGTCAAAAATCCAGTTTATTTTCCTCAGTCAGTGATTCCGTCCAATTAGTCCGACCTTAGACTCACAGTTTGCAATATAATTTTTGGTGTGGGACGTCCTGCAGTACGTACCACACCAAAAAATTATATTGCAGACTTTGGGTCCAAGTCTGGATGCCGTTTCATCAGTGTCAACGCATCTGGTGACTGTGGACACACAGTCATATAAGAGAGTTTGTTATCAATAAAAATCAGCCAGGTGCTCCAAAATAGTGTGGGAACGGCAGTTGGGAAAATTGATTACTGTTGAACTTTATTCATCCTTCATTTACATTTCAGAGCAATGGATTCACCTAACGAAGACAGAAGTGTTTTCAAATGCCCTGATTGTGACAAACTGTACCTTTCAAGCTCTGCGTTGGCTTGTCACTGAAAAAGTCTCCCGTTATACCTTATTTCTCAAAGAACTAAAACCGGCAAGGCACCAAATTTGTCATACAGTTGACCGTTCGAAACCATAAATGGCATAAGCATGATAATCGGAACATTTAACTGCCAACGAAATAAAGGTATTATTTTTAAGGTTCAGTGAACACAAAAGTTCAATTATTCGACTAGAAAAACACATGGATTATCAGTTTTCAGCCTAAAAAGCCGCTACAGCGAAGGTCAAAATTCATCACCCATTTTCGTTGTATCGGAGCTTGTGTCTGCACCTTCAATAACTTTTTGAAGGATTAGTGTACAAAGCTGAAATAAAATGACGAGTGTTGGGGATATAATTCATCACATCCTCGGTGTACTCATATGTATGATAAGTGAATATAAATGTACTTACCGAACGGTTTTCTCTCTCATGGCTCACCAACAATTCCTGTTTTTCGCCATATTTGACCAACTGCAGCATTTTTCCTGCCTAAAAAACTGATTGAAGCACTACACGTCCTCCCCCTTGCATACTGACATCATCTCTTTGATGTGTATGTGTTTCTCCTGGAACCGAGGGTCCCAAAGACCCTGACACTTCAATTCCCGTCGTGCCCCAACCCGTCTGACTCGTCATAATTGCGAAAGCCGGATCATGCAGTTGCAGCAGAACTCCCTGAGTTAACCACTGAATATCTGCCCAAATCTGAACCCTTTGTTTTACTAGGTCCGTTAAAACAATACTGGTTCAAGCGTAAGCATCTTCACACTCCAGTTCTGAGTAAAGAATATCTGGAGGGGACGTGCGTAACAGTCGCATGAATTCCCTCACTGTTAATGCGTCTAAGTGTAGACAAAAGCGAGCATAACAACTGACTAATTTCGCTCTGGGTAACGGCAGACGAACCAGATTGTTGTGAGTCTCAAAGCTCATTCCAAAGTGAATAGATCCGACTTTTTCTCCTTTACGATGAGACATCGGAGTAATAGAAGCAGACTCTGAACATCGCTCTGAAGAATAATTCTGTTGCAGTATCCCTGTAGAAGGTCATCCAAGTAAGCCGACATTACCACAAACGAATGAGCTCGGAAGTATGACATTACCAAGTTCATTATTCGAGTGAACACCCAGGGAGGCAGGTTCAGACCAAAGCATATTGCGCTGAACTGATACACCTTCCCTTGTATGGCGAACCACAGTTACTTTTAGATGTACCAAGACATGAAAGTATGTTTCAGATCTATGCTTGCCGCATAGTCGATCACTCGAACACTCGCTTTTACCGACCAAATGGTCTCCATATGTAAATTTTTGGAGCCATGATAAGCTTGTTTATCCAGCTCAAGTCTATTACCGGTCGAAATGAGTCGTCTGGCTTTGGTACAAGAAACAGGTGACTGTAAAAACCTTGAGAATCCTGATTCTCGACGACCTGTATTGCTTCCTTTGATAAGAAAGCTTATACCTCCAGTAGGAGAAACTCTCTTAAGCAAGAATTTGATGGAAGATTTGTCCAACACGGACAACTTGTTAGTGGCGTTTTTGCTCAGAATGATAGCCGTAAGCCGTCCGAGACTACACTTCTCACGCACTGATCTTCCGTGACTGTTATCCAGTTTTTTGTGGCGCTTGATAACCTTCCGCCAACTGGCGAGCAATAGAGGTTTTAACCATCACCTGTATGACCTGCGAGGCTTACGGGAGGAGAAACCACGTCCTCCCCACGAAGAACCTCGTCTCGTTGACCTGGGGGCGTTTGACCGATAGTCCCGATCAGACCTACGCCCATTTCCCCGAGTCGCTGTACTGACAACCTCCAGAGTAATTATAAGAGGATTTCTTGTACCCTTGTGAGGAGTTTCCTTTTGACGATTTTTGTCTGGAATGCCCTCCTTTACTCGTCTGCTGAAGCGAGTTGTTGATACGCCAACTTCAAAAGCAGAGCACCAGACACTTTCTTAGTAGCCTGTTCATAGACTAACGAAAGCTAGTCCTCAAAAATAAAATGTCCGGAGACCGGAGCGACTCAGAGAGAGCTTTTCACCTTGTCATCTATCAGTGATGACGACGCAAAGACAGCATCACGTCTGATTAACTCCAGATTAGCCACTGTTAGGGCGGAGTTATACGTGGTATACATAATTGCCCTGGAAAGAACTTTAAGAGAGGTACGAATGTCCTCAAATTCCTTTCCCTTGAGACATTGCGCCATAGCTCTTGTAAGGTGATCAGCGTAACACATAACATCCAAATTCCCTCTATTTGAAGAAATTGTGTCTGAGCGAATAGTGAATGATACAGGTAAGGATACCTCTGGATCCCTGGCGTGCTCATCCAAACGCAGAGGAACTCTCTGAACATCTTCCCCGACCGTTTTTAAATGAGCATGGTCAAAAAACGTTATGTATACGGAAGATGATGATAAGAAACCACCCTCTTCCTCGCACTCAAGAGGATATATATGGCACTATCTATATGGCCGAAGGCCTGCAACACCTGCATAAACTGAACCGGAAAAGAAAGGACTTCCTCCTTTGTCCGTATAAAGTCTGCATCCAAGGACGTCAGCGGTTTCTCTCGTCGTCGCAGCATTCTGATTCGGCGGAACAAAATCAGGGTAGTATTGATGGATGAAAACCATCGAAACCATGTGCTGTTCCGAAAGGGAAGGGTAATCCTCTTCCTTAACCCTTTCACCATCCGAGAGAATCAGTTGTGAATCTCGGTCCATTGCATCTGCGTGAACAGACGACTGGACCAACCCAGCACCCTCTGACAGCTCAGATTCTGAGCCTGAGGGAGGCTGCATCTGCACTTGCTGGTATGATGTGAACAGCTGCGCAATCTGCGACAGCAAGTCCATCATCGAGGTCTGAGGAGCAGCGGTCTTCCGTTTCTTAGCCACATGCTGCTCCTGGGATGGTGTGTCGGAAACAGATCCTTTCTCCGAACGTCCCGATGATCGAGGCCTCGTCTCACTAGCTACTGAATGGTCTGACTTCACGGGCGAAGAGTGGTTCCTTCTTCATGCAACAGGCTAGATATCCAAAGTCGGGTAGCTAGGATGCGGTCGTGTGTGCTTCAATAACGTAGCGGAGGAAGCTGTGACTGAAGCCGACCCCGGCTGCAGACTAGACAGAGCATCCCGAGCGGCGGGCGGACATATGCTCCATCTCATGCAAGTTTCCAATTAGAAAACTTCATTTCGACCTTGTGAAACGTAGCGGAGGAAGTCTTGACTGAAGCCGACCCCAGCTGCAGACTAAACAGAGCGTCCCAATTGGAGGGCAGACATATGCTCCGGCTTGTGCAAGTTTTTCAAAACAACATCTGGCCCCAGACGTTGCTAGATTAGAGAGGGGGGCCTCTCCCGCTCGAGGTCTCCCAGACCTCGCAGAATACAAGAACTTGCTGACTTCCTCCCTATTTCCTCTCTATTTCCGTCGTCGCTGGGTGAGCTATTTATATTAATCTGCTCGCTCTTCCCACATCCACTTCTTATGACCGCAACAGACTTACCTGGCGTCACGGCACCCACAGAAGGAGTACCACTTCACCGGTCGAGCTAGCTGCTTGCAAGAGATTAAAACCCTTAACAAAAGGCCCTAACTCTTGCAATAATGAGCACTGCAGCTAGCTCTATATGCTTCACGGAGCGCGACGACGGTAGCGCACTTGGATGAGTGTCAGAATATCATCACCATGTTCATGTTCCTCTGAAATAGAAACTGACAGAACGAATTAAAATGTGGTGAGAGGCCTGTCCTCAGAACCTCACCACCAACAGCGTATTGCGACACCCGACTCCAACATCAGTCATCCCAGTGAACACAAGAATGACAAGAGTCTGCAGGAGTGCATCAACTAAAGTCAATATCAGTCCTCCAAACTCAGCAACAAAATAAATATATAACTAAGATACATGAATAATAGCAATCATAATTAAATTCAAAATATTTTTTGTAAACAAAAAAATTTTGAAAAAATGCCTAAGTTCCCAAAGGGAACATTAAAAGTCCAAGGGCATCCCGATACAGCCTAAGTGTGGACAAAATCCAAATTTTTTGAGCTACACTACCGGAATAATAATCCAAAAAGTTAAAAAATTTATAGTAATTTATGTATTTTTTATACTTACCAATGACCCAGACTTAGCTGGTGCTAAGTCTAAAATATTTAGGGCCAAACGCAAATTTTACCCCCCAATCCCCAAAATTTGCATCTAAAACCGAAAATTACATGTCCTATATGGTCTTCCATACTTTTACTCCACTGCGCATGCACAGTGTCAAGGAGGTCTCGAAATTGCCGTCAAAAGTCATTCTTACAACCAGTGCCTGGTAAGCGTTATGTACTCAGCAGGGAGGTATGAGTTCCCAACACATGGGAGGGCCATCCCCATCTGGGTCATTGGTAAGTATACTATAAATTACTATAAATTTTTTAACATTTTTATACTGTACCAATTACCCAGACTTAGCTGAATAGTAAAATGGTTGGAGGGCCTAGGACATAAGGAAAATCCAATAGACTCAATTACCTATAACAGACCTATCCCCTTAAGGAGAAAAGGAGAGATAGTCTTACATGTATCTTTCTTATTTGTAACAAAAAAGAAAGACACAATACTATTCTGTAATTGAGCACAATAACATCAATGATCTCTATAAACATTTAGTATAACCCTTTATACTAATATTCTTTAAGGAAAGCCAATAAATACGGGAGTCTAGAGAAATGAGGCTCTATATACTCATTTAAAAGTGTTCGAGGATTGTATATTAACGATCAATTAATCACGTGATATATACGAATGCTTCACACCAATCAACACTTGAAAAATATTACACAGATGAGTAAACATAGGCTTAACCCTAAAATCATCTTGGAACCGACACGGAATTACTAAGTCCAAGGGAGGTATTCCCTTGCTTTACACTATAAAGCAGGTGACCTAAGGGAACACCAACCCCCCCCCCCTCCTTTCCCTTGCCCTGGATCAAATACTCCAGAGCAAAGAGGGTAGCAGGACAGTCACTGCCGCAACCGAAAGCCTATACACACATAGTTGCCACTGTTTAGTAGACGACATTCTGAGTAAAAAATAGCGGACCTAAACAATGAAGATCTGCAGAAAAGGACTCAATATTCTCAGATACAAAATCGTGAAAATGGAGGGCTAACACGAATATGCAGCCCTCATTAAATCTGTAATAACAATATTAATAGCTTAAGCCCATGAAGTAGAAGAACTCTTACTTCATGAGCTTAAAACTAAAACACAGACTGCTGAATGAAGATATAATCATAAGCAGAACTGACTGAAGATTGAATCCATCTGACCATAGAATGGACTGAAATGTGGAGGAAGCTTCCACGGCATGTCCCACAACAGACGCCTGAGTAAATTAGTCCACAGTCTTTGTGGAGCTAGAGAAGCTACCAACAGAATTTGCATTGAAATAATTACACTAGAGCAATATCTGCTGAATCAACAGCGCTGGAAGATACGCATATCTTATTATTCCATCTAACAAGATCGATAGAGTGTTTACTGCAAACGCTCGAAGATCCAAACATAATGACACAGACGTCTGCAACTGATTGTTGAGATGCGTCGCGAATAAGTCGATCATTGGCCGCTTGCCTTGGTAGCAGTCTGATTGAAAACTTGTTTGTTGAAAGCTGATTCTGGCAGCAACAAATGGCCCATCTGCAAAAGGAGTCCGCTAATACGTTCAGACGACCCGGAAAATGACGGACCGATAGAAGAACTTGATGTTCTAGTAGCAACCGAAAGATTCATTCCGTTAACATGAATAACAGGATGGAACGAGTGCCTCCATAATTCCGAAAATACGCTAATACCGTCGAGTTGTCGGACAGAATTAGCATATGAACATTCTGAATTACGTTATCCAATATCGTAGCGCAAGCCAAAATGACATCATACTTGATGTTTGAGTGCTTGATAAGGAACTACAGAATCAAAAGACCCTGGCACTTCAATCCGTTGGGCTCAATGAAACGACCCAACCTGTTTTACTGGCATCCGTCAAGACTGTAAAACTCAGATCCGGCAATTGCAGTGGAACTACCTGAGTTAAGCCCAGAAAACTTGCCCAAGTCTGAATCTCTTATTCACTTGATTTGACAAGAAGATGTCCGTATCGACCGAAAGAGTCTTCACCCTCCAATTCTGAATTAAATAAATTTGGAGAGGACCAATGTGTAACCGCCCGATCGGAATAAAACCGCGGTAGTTCTGCCTAAACGTATCAGTCTCATAAGATCTCTCGCTGAGACTTTGTCTGAGCAATGACAATAGTGAGCATAACAACTGAATTTCGTTCTGGGTAACGGCAGACGAACGAAAAAGTTGTGCGTTACAAACCTCATCCCCCGGTGGGTGAATGACTTGGATGATACCAGATCCGACTTCTCCTCATTTACTTAAGAAACCGAGACATCGGAGCAATAGAAGCAGATTCTGCACATAGTTCTTAAGCATTAGCTCATTGCCGTACCTGTATGAATGTCGTCCAGGTTGGCCGACATTATCGCAGACGAATAAGCTCGGAAATGAGTCATTACCGAGTCTGTTATTCGAGTGAAGGCCCAGGGGGCTAGATTCAGACCGAAGCATATTGCTCGGAACTGATATACGACTCCTATGATAAGGAAGCAAAGATACTTTCTGATGCCTGATGTACCATGACGTATGCATCTTGAGATCTATGCATGTAGCATAATCGTACACCCAAATACTCGCTCTGACCGATCGGGTGGACTCCATATATAAACTTGGAGCCACGATCAGCTTGTTTATCCAGTTCCGAATAATGAGTGAACGGAACGAGCCGTCTGGTTTTTGGAACCAGAAAAGGATGGTTGTAGAAACCTGGAGATTCATGGATTTCTACAATCTCCATCACGATCATTCCAGAAGACGAGACTTCTGATGGAAGCGAGCCTCTATCCTACTGACTTGGCGGAAGCTGAGTCCATCTTGGACTCCGAGTTAACACAGGATTTCGTTTGAGGAACAATTTAGTCCTTCCGAAATCACCCCTTGAATACAAGGGACGTCCGTAATCTATTCCCAAATAATTGAGAAACTTGACAGTCTTCCGCTCACTAGTACACGATAAAGGTTAAAACCATTACCTCCTGGTCCTGTGCGAGGCTTGCGGAAGGAGAAGCCATGTCCTCCGCGGTCCGCACCTCGCCCCGTTGACCTAGGGATGTCTGACCGGAATTACGGCCCCTATATGAGTCGCTACCCTGACGGTCTCTAGAATAAGACCTACAGGATGCTTAGGAACCTCTATAGGAACTTCCCTTGGACGTATTCGTCCCAGAAGTGCCTGTCCTACTCTTCTCTGCTGAATCCGACTATATGGAAGTGAATTTTAATAGCAGAGAGTCTAAAGCATTCTTAGTTAACTGATCATAGACTGCGGAAAGCTTGCCGTCGAAGAAAACTCTCCGGAGACCGGAGCAACTCTGAGAGAGTTTTTCACCTTACTATCTACACGCATGGATGTAGCCAGGGCCACGTCACGTCTAACCAACTCCATATTGCCACTAAAGGATGGAGTTTTACGTGAGGCCCTTGAAAGAACTCTTAAGGAGATTGTGCATCCTAGAATTCTTTTTCCTTTGAGACGCAATGATAACGTTCTGGTAAGGTGATCTGCATACGATGATGCATCTAAGCTGACCCTGCTACACGATATTGTTATTTCCAACATCGTGGTTGGAATTGACATAGATGACAGTAAAAAACAATACTAGGTCCTGACCTGATCGTCTAGACGCAGAGAACTCTCAGACTGCTCTGTCCTGCCGTTTCAAAATATAAAGGCAGATGTAGAGCATATTGCCGATAAGAAATCTGACCTGCCCATTTAGGTAGCAAGTTAAATAAATATAGCGTTGTTCAACACATCAAATGTCCGTGAGACATATCTGGACTATGTCGGAAACTGAGAAATGATGTCCCTAAACCGATTAAGAATTCTGTGTCCAGTGGCACTGTCAGTCTCTTATCCGGCAACGCAGCATTTTAGTCCGGAGGAACAACGTCAGATGATAATGCCGGATGCACTCTACGGCAATTATGTTGTTCTGAAAAGGGAAAATACAACTCATCCGTATCCCTTTCACCATCCTGTCGGACCACTTGTAATTCTTGTCGACCGTGCCTGAACCTGCAGCGGAACATACCAACCCAGCTTCCTCAGAAAATTCCTGATCCGACAGAGTTACTGTCGGTTGCTGGGATGCTGCGATAATTTTTGCTATCTGAGATAGCATGTCCATAACAGAGGTCTGTGGAGCTGCGGTCTTATAGGATTTAGCCGCTGGAACCTCCTTGGACGTTCACTCCTGCGTACATCTAATATGCAAACGTCCGGAGTATGAAGGCCTCGTATCCTTGGCTACCGGATGGCGTGACCTGGTCACCGTAGAATCCCTGGTCGGTGATCTTGGTTGAATATCACAGGTCACGTAGCCAAGGTGCGGTCGCGTGTGCTGCCGTGAGGGTGAGGATGAGGAAGCCGAAAGAGTAGTCTCTCCGGACTGTCTATATAACGGAGCGTCCCGAGCGGTGGACATATGCTCCGACTGAGGAACGTTTTGTACCACAACATCTGGGCCCAGATGTTGTAATAAGAGAGAGGAACCTCTCTCGCCCACAGCCCGGATGGACCTGGACGAGCTAGGAACCGGACTAATAGGCTTCCTCCGTACCATCCTCGTGTCCGTCGTCACTGGGTGTGCACATTGTATTTTATAGTGCTCGCATCACCCAAATCTCCTTCCTGGACCGCAACGGACGAATCCGGGTGCTGAGCCATTCGGTGAATGGTCGCGACACTGGACGAGCTAGCGGACGCCAATGCCGTCGATCCTACTTGGGACCTCTTAGGCAATTGACGTATCTGCATGAGCACTTTACCGCTAGCTCTTCATTTGACTGTGACAACGGAAGCACACTTACGAAGACATCACAGTAACAATACCTAGTTCATGTTACCCTATGAGACCTGTGGAGCCGTGGTCCTAATGGAAATATCCGCTGGAAGCTCCCGGGACGTTCATTCCTGCATTTATATAAAATGTGAACGTCCCAACTGGAAAGGTCTCGTATCCTTGGCTAGCAGATGAAGTGACCTGGTCGACGTGTATTCCTTGGTTGGCAAAGCAGGAGCACCAT
The DNA here is from genome assembly GCA_031216915.1 of Pictodentalium vernedei. Classification (NCBI taxonomy): domain Eukaryota; kingdom Metazoa; phylum Mollusca; class Scaphopoda; order Dentaliida; family Dentaliidae; genus Pictodentalium; species Pictodentalium vernedei. Next base: position 280,051,054 of record CM062296.1, on the reverse strand, counting down.
GGACGTTCAATCCTGCATTTATATAATATGCGAACGTCCCCTGGAAATCTGTGATCTGTGGTCACATAGCCAAGGTGCGGTCGTGTGTGTTGACGAGGATGAGGAAGCCAATATAACAGCAGTGTCGGACTGTCATGCGACGGAGCGTCCCGAGCAGGAGGAGTGGACGAAAGCTCTGACTAAGCGAACAACATACAACAACATCGCAGCACAGATATTGATGCAAGAGAGAGGGGGCCTCTCTCGCTCATGGTCCGGGGGACCTGGACGAGCTAGCTACCGGACTGACAGGCTACCTCAATACTATCCTCGGATCCGTCTTTGCTGGGTGTGCACATCTGAAGTTTTATAGTGCTTGCATCACCCAATCTGCTTCCCTGGACCGCAGCGGACTAACCCGGGTGCTGTGCCATTCTTTCCTGGTGAATGGACGAGACACCGGGCGGACTAGAGGGCGACAATGCCTTCGATCGAACCAGTGAACTCCCAGCAATTGTCGTAAAACCTTGAGCACTTCCCGCTAGCCCTAACATTGCAACTACGGAGACACACTTATTGAAGACATCACGGAAACATCACTCTGAATTCTGAAAAAGAAACTGATAATATATAGTGACCCTACGGAGAGAGGACCGTAATGCACCCCTCACCGCTAATAAAATACCGTGACACACATCTCCAACATTGTCATATCAATCAACACACACAGAGCAAGAATTAATGCGACTACATTGACTATAAGAAACACAATGACCTTGTGAATTAGAGGAAGATATCCTCGCATTACGAATGAAGAATATTTTTTCCAACCAGAAAAAATATACACCGTCATATTACTCGCACTAACCCTTGAAATAAATATACATAAAATATTATAATTCATTATAACATTTCAAAAGAAAATAATTTTCAAAAAAAAAATTTTCGAAAAAATTTTCAGAAGTGCCCAAGTTCCCAATGGGAACCTTGAGCCCAAAGGATCCAAAAAAAGCCTAAGTGTGGACAAAAATTTTTAATCATTTTGAAAAATTAATGTAACACTTACGGACAATATTAATGTATCTTGCTATGAACTAAATTAAGCAGAAGACAAGTAATCACTGTCAGAAGTAACAGCTGTCAATATAAGCAAAAGTGTCAACAAACCAGAAACATGACTCCAGGCTCTGAAATAAACATAGCCCGAAATCAGTTACCAATTTAAACACTATCTGATGCAAAACAGAGGCTTCTAGAGAAGAAACTGTAGAACATCAGATGGTAGATGCAGACCAAAACGCCTAAACACCCCTAGGGTGAGGACGTAAACATGGGGAAAAAACAGAAAATAATTCTGTTACCAAGCCAAAACTCCCAAGAAATTTTAGTAATAAACATTACAAAAAATAAGCCAAAAGCACGGGAGACTAGCTACCCGGGGAATAAAGGAAAGGGAGAGTGGAAACACTGATTAAACAATGGAACATTCATAGCAAGAATGACCACAACAAGGTCATGGCTCAAAAACAGGTAACATGAATAATTTCGTAAAATAATTGTAAGTTACAGCCCTGAACATTTGTTTCCACTGTTTTTTCCTCTCCACCTTCTATTTCCACCATATATTCACCATTTCTTTCATAATTATGCGTCTGGCATCTTTAAAACTGAGATTTACAAGCACAAATAACAGTGAAGTGTAACTGTATTGAGGGCCAAACAAAGAATGACTTTTGGCGGCATTTTTGAGACCTCCTTGACACTGCGCATGCGCAGTGGAGTAAAAGTATGGAGGACCATATAGGACATGTAATTTTCTGTTTTAGATGCAAATTTTGGGGATTGGGGGTAAAATTTGCTTTTGGCCCTAAATATTTTAGAGTTAGCACCAGCTAAGTCTGGGTCATTGGTACAGTATAAAAATATGAGAACGTTGACAATGTAAACAACGTCAATGTAAACAAGATATCAGGCACACAAAAAGGCCCAAAGTCAGAACCAATTAAAATGCTATCAGATGCAAAGCTAGATCTTCATACGAAGAAAAAACGATACATCGGATAGAAGATACAAGACTAAACGACTTAACACTCTTAGGGTGAGGAGTCACCCTGGGGGAAAACAGAATAATATTATGTAATGTTTAAACTCCCAAGAAATTAAATAAAAAATTTCAATAAAAAATAGCCAAAATGCTTAAGAGTTTAACAGGAAGTGTTCATGGAAGGATAGGGAAGGAATACTTAACAAACAGTGGAATAATCATTATCAAAAATGATATGTCAGGCATATGTCCCGAAATTGGGAAACATAAAATAATTTTATAAATATTATAAAGTTACAGCCCTTAACGTCCAAAACCACCAATGAACACTTCCTTCATCCAATAACAGCCTTGTATCCACAAATTCTTGCACTGATTTGTGTGTGGCATCCTCAAAAAAGGAGATTTTAAAGCACAGATGTCAGTTCATTGTTTCTGACTTTAGGGCCAAACAAATTAATTCTGGTCACTTCCTGACGTCTGTGCATGCGCGAAGAGTAAATGTATGGAGGGCCAGATAGGACTTTTAATTTTCGGTTTTGCAAGCAAATTTTGGGGATTGGGGGTTCAAAATTTGTGTTTGGCCCTTGATAACTTTGAGTTAGCACCTCTAGTCTGGGCCATTGGGTTATAGTGTAAAAATGCCTATATTTTGAAAACAAGAAGAAAAATGTTGCTATTTGGTATGATGTGTCCTAAGAATCAGTTGGGCTGAAAAAACACTCGGCCTCTTCCATATGGGAACCCCATTTAACATGGTTATCATAGCAAAAGAACACTGAACAATTTTGTTTTCATTAACTACTGTTGCAGTGATTCAATATTTTGTTGACACTCTCCAATAGCAGTGTAGATTTCTGTTTGTTCAAAATCAGTTTCTCTGGCAGTCCTGGGATGGGCAAAATGTATGGACACATGCAATTAATTTTTGGAACCAGTCAGCTGATTGGAATGCAGTATTAACTCTTTGAATGCTACTGGCAGATATCCCTGTCAGGGCAGCAATACTCGTGTCACCAGGATAGGGATCATCCTGCCTTGATTAACAAAGCACATCCCTGTAAAAAGGATAAACCATTTCATGATTTCTGGGCTCGATTTGTTTGAATTTTTTCATCAAATTCTGTCATACAGGGTTTCTATAGACAAGGACATAAAATTCAAGGATATTCAAGGCAGTTTCTCGACATATTTCTGTATATTTCAAGCTTGTACAAGAGTAAAAATCAGGGCTTTTCAAGGCCTGTCTTCACAGTACTAACTAGGACCCTCGAGTCATTACCCCCTCCTCCCACTTCCCTTCAAGGGCCTAGTTAGGACTACACCCTCATGAACTCTGGCATATAAAACTATATAGTTATGATTAAGTGCCTTGCCAGCATTTTTATTTCATTAATATTCAAGGCTTTTCAAGGCCTCCTGACACATTTTCCAGAATTTCAATGCCTTGAATGACCGTCAGTCAAATTCCAGACCATTCCTTGAATCCAAGGAAACCCTGTCATGGTTGCTCACAGGAGCATGGCTTAATTTTATGTATAAATTCAATAAAATACTCAGCAGATTAAAAGTTAATGGGAGCATGTACTGGGAGTTATGCATACATTTTCCCTACACCCCTTTGAGAGCCCCAGGAGTTGCTTCAGTGGTCCCCAAATGGAGGCCCCCATTTAATACCGTTGCTTATAGCAAAAACAATGAACATTCTTCTCATGAATTACCCACCAGAACTTCTGCAATTCAAGTTTTGTTGTTACAGTAAGTAGCAGGTAAGATTATGACTTTGAGTGTCCTTCATCCAAGAAAGATGAAATCCACGGAAATTCCTATATGATAATGCAGAAATTTTTTAAAAAACATATTTCAACAAAAACAATTGAGGGATATCTGAAAGCTATATTGATTGATATATCTTGTATTTCTGAAAAGTTGCAGGGAAATGGTCAGGAAGACCATTTCCCTGCAACTTAATAGAAAAATTATAAATTTACAGTAATTTGTATATTTTTATACTTACCAATGGCCCAGACTAGCTGGTGCTTAACTCAAAGTTATTAAGGGCCAAACACAAATTTTGAACCCCCCCAATCCCTCAAATTTGCTTGCAAAACCGAAAATTAAAAGTCCTATCTGGCCCTCCATACATTTACTCTCCGCACATGCGCAGACGTCAGGAAGTGACAGGAATTGGTGCCAACATCATTCTTTGTAAAAGAGAGTACTACATAAAAATTCAGTGGGGAGGTATGAGGGCCCACTCATGGGAGGACCATCTCCGTCTGGGCCATTGGTAAGTATAAAAATATACAAATTACTGTAAATTTATAATATTTTTACACTGCAAACCAAAGGCCTAGACTAGCTGAATCGTAAAAAGGTCGAGGGCCTAGGACTTCAGAATTAGTATATCAACATAGTTCCAATCCTGTAATCCAAGGTGAAAGGAAAATAAAATTATTAGGAATTACATGTATGTCTCGCTATACAGTAATAGAGAAGACACATCATACAAAAGGAGCCCAGTTCAAGTAATTCTGTATACTTAGCATGAAGACTATGCTAATTGGTTGTAACAAGTTCCCAATTTTTAAGGTTAGTCCGGACTAAGACCCAAAAATTAGGATGGCGTATTTGAGAATGAGAGAATATCCCTCACAAACATATGCAATACACAATAAAACTCAAGCTGCATGCAGGATATAATTATGGACAAAACAGCTTCCCTCAAAGTTACATACTTATTAAGCCAGAGGAGAGGTAAAAAATCTCCCCCCCCCCTTTTCTTTTGAAGGAATCTTCAAAAAGAAAGAGGGGAGCACTCTGGAATCAGTAAAAGCAGTACCAAAAAACAATATAAATATTCGTCGAACAGGCACTCAGGTATTAATTTATTATTAATAAATGGTGCTTAATGGCACTTCAGAAGTTAAGGCTATAGCGACGATCCCGGTAATTAATATTGCCCACTATATAACGTTCACCACAGACGGCATACGCAGATATGTCGAAAACCGCTGATATAATATGTAACATACACATGTCCAATCAAACCACAAGGAACGATCTCTGGAGAGTAAACACACTTCCGAGGTAACCCCATTCAGGTGTACAATAAATTCCATTAACAACACTTCCCGACGTGTACTATCCAATAGCTATAACACTATAAGTGTGGGAATATACGAGAAGAGTATGGACATTAATATAAACCTGGATCTAGAAATGGAAGTAGGTATGATTAACAGGCTCCGACATGGACCGCCCCCGAAATAATTCATAATTTCAAAGGTCCATAATATACAATAAAGCGTCAGCCTAATAATTATTATGCCCATGAGCATTAAAATCCTGCATGTAATCATCTGAATACCAGTTAACTGGTTATGCAGCCTCCGAGGTACCCAAAGACTAGCAATTTAATTATGATGAAATATGTGCTCGCATATGGCATATAGACGAATAATCACAGGAAACCAATCCAACTAAAAAGTGGATGTGCCCATGAGGTCAAACACGACCCAGCCACCAATCGAAAAGTGAAGAAATGCATGTATGCATTTAAACTTATACGAGGCTTGTGGGAAGAAAACTACGTCTTGCCCGGTAATCACCTCTAAGCCTCTAAACACATTGGTGGTGTGTGTGTGTGTGTGTGTGTGTGTGTGTGTGTGTGTGTGTGTGTGTGTGTGTGTGTGTGTGTGTGTGTGTGTGTGTGTGTGTGTGTGTGTGTGTGTGTGTGCGTTTGTCTTACCAACTTGACGAGGTAACTAGACAAAAGAGTTTGCGTGTTTCGCCTTACCGAGGTACAAAAGACAAAAGAAACCCTTTACCTCGGTTGTTTTCCCAGAACTGTACCGGCAAAACGAGGTTGAAACCGTTAGTCCACACAAAGGACAAACAATGGGGTACCTCGGTATGTAGGGAAAACAAGACTCTGTGTGTGTGTGTGTGTGTGTGTGTGTGTGTGTGTGTGTGTGTGTGTGTGTGTGTGTGTGTGTGTGTGTGTGTGTGTGTGTGTGTGTGGGGACGGGGGGGGGGGGGGATTCGAAGTCATATCGGACCCTCCTCACCGGCATTATTTAATTGTTCTTGTGTTAGTCATAAAAAAATATAGGAACCGCAATGGTTCCCTCATGTCTAACCGACTCCATTATGCCACTATGGGCGGAGAAGGACGTGAAGAACAAAAACTTCTCCTGATAAAGAAGGTCCTCTCATGGAGGAAGCTTCTGGGGAACGTCCCATAGCAGACACTTGAGAAGATTGATCCAAGGTTTCTGTGACGACAGAGGTACTACTAGTAGGATTCACAATGAGACTGTTTGATTTTAAACATAATCTACTGAATCAAATGAATTGGAGGATATGCGTATCCTATCATCCATCTCCATAAAATCGACAGAGCGTCTACTGCATGCGTTCAATGGTCTGGGCATGGTGACACAAACAACGGTAACTGAATGTTCCGGTGTGTCGCAAACGGATCTATCATGGGGCGATCCCTCTGGTAGCAAAACTGTCCAATACTCGCTTGTTGAGCGTCCATTCCAATTGCAACAGGCGACCTCCCCGAGAGAGCGAGTCTGCTAGTACGTTCACACGACCCAGTATATGACGGGTGAAAGGATGAACATGATGATTCATGACATATTAGGAAAATCTTCTCCGTTAGTTGGCATAACAGAAATGAATGAATGGGTGCTGCCCTGGTTCCTGATGTACACTACTACTGTCGAATTGTCAGACAAAATTGAACATGGACGTCCGTAATTATGTGAATCCAATGTTGTAGCACTAACTAGTTAACTTCATCTCTTTGATGTTTATGTGTCTCTCCTGGAGCCGAGGGTCCCAAAGACCCTGACACCTCTAGACTGTGGGACTTAGGGTCGCGCCCCAACCCGTCAGACTCACATCCATCATAATCGTGAAAGCCAGATCAGGCTGTTGCAGCATAACTCCCTGAGTTAACCATATATCTGCCCAAATTATAAGAAACTCCTTAAATATGAGAACACTGATAATGTAAACTACGTCAATTAAACAAAACATCAGGCACACAAAAAGGCCCAAAATCAGAACCAATTGAAATGCTATCAAATGCAAAGCTAGATCTTCAAAGGAAGAAAAAATGATACATTGGATAGAAGATGCAAGACTAAATGGGCTAACACCTCTAGGGTGAGGACGTAACCCTGGGGAAGAAACAGAATAATATTCTGTAATTGTAATAAATGTTAAACTCCCAAGAAATTTAATAAAAATTTTTTTTAAAAAAACAGCCAAAAAGCTTAAGAGTTTAACAGGAAGGGTTCATGGAAGGATAGGGAAGGAATACTTAACAAACAGTGGAATAATCATTTTTAAAAATGATGACATCAGGCATATGTCCCGAAACTGGGAAACATAAAATAATTTTATAAATATTATAAAGTTACAGCCCTGAACGTCCAAAACCACCGTTGAACACTTCCTTCATCCAATAACAGCTTGTATCCACCAATTCTTGCATTGATTTGTGTCTGGCATCCTCAAAAAAGGAGATTTTAAAGCACAGATGTCATTTCATTGTTGATGACTTTTAGGGCCAAACAAAGAATGATGTTGGTGCCAATTCCGGTCACTTCCTGACGTCTGTGCATGAGAAAATGTATGGAGGGCGAGATAGGACTTTTAATCTTTGGTTTTGCAAGCAAATTTTGGGGTGTGGAGGGGGGGCAAAATTTGTGTCTGACCCTTAATAACTTTGAGTTAAGCACCAGCTAGTCTGGGCCATTGGTTTACAGTGTAAAAATATAAAATTTTAACATTTCAGCAAAAAAAAATGCCGATAGGATCACCGATCCAACGTCAAGTTGTGACAGCACAAAAACCAATTGTTTACAACTTACTATATGAAGGGTCACTGTGACCCTGACCTTTGACCTAGTGATTCCAAAATAAATAGGGCTCTTTTTTGCACCAATGCCAACCTACCTATGAAGTTTCATGAATGTGGGTGGAACCATTGACAAATTATCATCTGGAAACCAAATGCTTGCGATTTATTATTTTCAAGGTCACTGTGACCTTTACCTTTGACCTAGCGAGTCCAAAATAAATAGGGGTCTTCCACTCACCTAGGTCAACCTACCTATGGAGTTTCATGAATGTGGGTCAAACCATGAAGTTATCATCTAGACACCAATTGTTTATGATTTACTATGTTGAAGGTCACTGTGACCTTGACCTTTCACCTAGAGAGTCCAAAATAAATAGGGTTCTTCCACTCACTGATGCCAAACTATCTATGAAGTTTCATGAACGTGGGTCAAACCATTATCAAGTTATCATCCGGAAACCAATTGTTTTGATTTACTATGTTCAGGGTCACTGTGACCTTGACCTTTGACCTAGCGAGTCCAAAATAAATAGGGTTCTTCCTCTCATGAAGGCCAACCTACATATGAAATTTCATGAATGTAGGTCGAACCATTATCAAGTCATCGTCCGGAAACCAATTGTTTACGCCCAACCGCCTGCCATTCATCAAACTATTAGTCAAGTTTGACTTCGTCACAACTCAACTAAAAAATGCTGAAATCTGATAATCAGCTGAATTCTCACACCCCTGCATGTTAAAACTGATCTGCATGTGATGTGACACACTTTATCTGGAGAATACCAGAAATAAATAATTAATAAAATTATACAAAAATATTCTTTTCAACAAATAGGAGGGTATTCTATTCTGGTTGATTGATGAATATATGCCTTGAGACAGATAATAAGGATAGAGAGGACTTGAACATAAGGCTATTAAAAAAAAAATTCTTGTTTCTCAGGCACCTCCCTCGCCATAGGAAATCTGCCTAATCACCTTTTTTTCATTCTGCCTAATCACCTTTTTTTCACCTGGAAATCTCTTCTATAACACTATTTTACACACACACAGTACAAATATGTAACCAACTATACCTTGTTTGACAGAGCTCTGTGAGCTCTGTCAAACAAGATATAGTTGGTTAAATTTTCAACTACATTATGGGAAATTTTCACTGCTGAAAACATTGGTTTGCCACAAAGCAGTTTAAGTAGCTAAATTTCTGATTTCAACTATTTTATGGACTGTTTTGTGGTTAAACAGGGGAAAAAAAGCCTTCCTACCTCATCATGAAATTGAGGAAAAATAGCATGAGAAACAAGAAATTTTTTTATAGGCCTAATTTGTCACACATTAGTGAACAGAAATGATGAGGTACCTGGTGCAGCGTCAGACTGTGCTTGTGTGTCTTGATTTGGTTGTAATGAGTTTTCTTGTGGTTCCCTTTGTGTTGGTTGTACATTCGCAGGAACAGTAGATGAGCTAGGTATAGATATCTGTGAAGTACCGGCTGCTGATTCATCATCTACATCCTGAAAAATAACACACAAGTCACACAGACAGTAGAGATACCCAGAACTTTTGATTTAAAATTTGAATTTTTGTAAAAAAGAAAAAGAAAAGAAATTGATTTCTTTATCATACATGTACCAACTGTCCTAGAAACAAACAAGTCTATTTTGGTTCTAGACAAATTCACCAAAGAAAAATACTAAATATATCCCTTAAAATCGAAGCAATTTAGTGAATATTTCCCATTTGATGTTGGGTCAGGTTTAGAAGATTTTGTGAATTTCCAGCAGAAGAAAAGCACGAAAAAATAAGGCCTATAAAGAAATCCTTGTTTCTCGGGCAATTTTTCCTCAATTTTATGATGAGAGAAGGAGGCCTTCTTTTTTTCTTTTTTTTTATTTCACTAAACAGTTCTGAAAATAGTTGGAATCAGAAATTTAACCACTTACACTATTATGTGGCAAACCAACATTTTCAGCAGTGAAAATGTCCCATAATGTAATTGACAAGAGCACCACCTAATATGCCCAGTAGGATTTTTCTGAATTGTACATAACTATTATTTTGATCCAAGGACCAACCAATAGCATCAGTCAGAACCCCAAATCGAACTGAGTTTTGAAAGAATTAGTCTATAAACTTCCGAGGAAATCTATGGACAAAATTTGACCAATGTGGTAAATTATTCTAAATTGAAAAGGGGCATAACTCTGGTAAAAAATAGTCCAACAAAAACTATAATCACAGGTGCAGAGGCTCACTTTGTGGTGAACATGCAGGCCAAGTTTCGAAAGAATTGGTCCATAAACCTCCGAGAGAAACTCTCTGGACAAAATTCAGACCAATGAGGCAAATTATTCTAAGTTGAAAAGGAGCATAACTCTGACAAAAATAATCTTTCCGAGGAAATCTCTGGACAAAATTTGACCAATGTGGTAAATTATTCTAAATTGAAAAGGGGCATAACTCTGGTAAAAATAGTCCAACAAAAACTATAATCACAGGTGCAGAGGCTCACTTTGTGGTGAACATGCATGCCAAGTTTCAAAAGAATTGGTCCATAATCCTCCGAGAGAAACTCTCTGGACGAAATTCAGACCAATGAGGCAAATTATTCTAAGTTGAAAAGGAGCATAACTCTGGCAAAAATAATCTTACCGGAACTATAACCACACATGCACAGGTTCCCATGGTGGTGAACATGCATACCCTGTTTCGAAGGGAATGGTCCTCGACAGCCAAGAAAATTTCCAGACAAAATAAAATAGATGGACGGATGGATGGACGGATGGATGAATGGATGGATGGATGGATGGACGACGAACGAACAACCCATTTACATACCGGTGCCCGGTAATAAAACCACCTTTTTCAAACAGGCATATAAAAAATTTACTCCTAAGGATATTGTATACCAAATATCAAAAGATTTTGTCTTGTGGTTCTGGAGAAAAATATTTTTAAAGAATATTCCCTATTTTAAGTTAAAAGCTAGGCTCCCATAGGGTGCCCAAATATGAACCCAAGGACTTGATTTGAATGTGACTTGATTTTGCACCCCTCCTCCCCCCACCACAGATGCTTAATATATCAAAAGAAAGATTCTGAATGGTGGATGGTGGATATGAAGAAGCAGATGTTTTAAAGATTAATCCTCATATTTTACTAAGTTAAAATTCAGGTTCCCATAGGTAGCCCAAATATTAACCCAGGGACATGATTTGAACAAACTTGAATCTCAACCACCTAAGACTGCAGTGTACCAAATATCAAAAGATTCTGACTTGTGGTTCTAGAACATGAGAACTGTAAAGTATATTCCTTATATTGCACTACATGAAAATTTTTATTAATCAGAGTCTTGATTTGAACCAACTTGAATATGACACATCCCTCCCCCCCCCTCACCCCACCCCCCCCCCCCAAAAAAAAAAACTAGAGGATGGCCACCAAAGGGTGGCTGATTCCCCTGAAAAAAGCCTTGATAGCCATTCCAACCTTATTCACGACACACCCTCTGGTTGTGGGCAATAATAATACCAAGTATCATTAATATCCTTGAAGGCTGTAAGAAGTTATGGAGCAGACACGAATTCCGTCTACACCCGGACGGACGACGTCACAGCTAGATTCCCCCGAATTTTTTTTCGGGGGAATAATAAAAATATGTAGTGTGCCAAATATCAAAAGATTCTGACTGGTGGTTCTGGAAGATTTTTTTATGAATATTCCCCATATTGCACGAAGTCAAAATTGGGCTCCCATAGGGTTAACCCAGGGACATGATTTGAACAAACTGGAATCTGCCTCCCTCAGGATATTGTTTACCAAATATCAAAAGTGATGTGGTTCCGAAGGAGACATTTTTTAAATAAAATCTGCCCCCCTCAGAGATGCTGCATCCTAAACATTCACCTGATTCTTACTGATAGATTTTTAAAGAACATTCCTCATATTGCTCCAAGTTATAATTTGAAGCCCAAATATGAAACCCTGGGACTTGATTTGAACAAATTTGAGTTTGAGCAACCCATCCCTCCCTGTGGATGTAGTTTTCCAAATACCAAAAGATTCCGACTGGTGGTTGTGGAGAAGATTTTTAAATAACATTCCTCATATTACACTTAGTTAAAATAGTTAAAATTTGGGCTCCAATAGAGAGCTCAAATATTAACCCAGGGGACTGATTTGAACAAACTTGATGCCATGTATGGGCTCCTTATGAAGCCCAGTTATGAACCAAGGTCCTTGATTTAAACAAAATTGAGTCTGATCCCTCAAATAATGTTGTAAAGATTCTAATTGGAGTTTCAGGAGATTTTTTTCATTTTTGAAACTATGTCTACTCCCCATTTTTGATTCCACCTCTATAGTACACTATGATACAACTGATTTATCACTTGACCACACTTCAAGGGTTATAACTCTGGAGCAGTAAGTGCCATAACAATAACAATCAAACTTGACCTGCATTTCATGGTATATAGTAATGTTGCAAAATTATAAGGTCGTACATTAAAGCAAACTTAGAGGTATCATCTGGAAATCATTGATTTTACCATTTTGTCACACTTCAAGGGGCATAACTCTGGAACGGTACATGTCATAACACTGAAAATTGAACTTGAAACTGCATTTCATTGTATGTAGTAGTGTTGCTAAATTATATGGTTGTACATCAAGAGTTTCAAATGGAAACCATGGATTTTACCATTTTGCAACTTTTCAAGGGGCATAACTCTGGAATGCTAAATGCCATAACAGTGAAAATCGAACTTGATGTGCATTTCATGGTAGGTAGTAACGCTGCAAAACTATAAGGTTATACATCAAAGCAAACTAGAGTTATCATTTCAAAACCAATTGTTTCAGACTGACTGACAAAGCGGCAACTCTATGCTTTTCGGGGAGCATAAAAATCAACCCCCCTCCCCCAGAAAAATGGGAAGTTCTCCCAAATATCAAGAAGTTCTGACTGGCAGACCAGAAGAAAAAGATTTTTAAATAAATTTCATCATATAATGCACCAAGTTATAATTCAGGTTCTCACAGGGAGCCCAAATATGGACCCAGGGACTTGATTTGAACAAACCTGGATCTCAACCTTCTAAGGATACTGCTTATAAAATATTAAAAGATTCTGACAGGTAGATATGAAGAAGATTTTTAAATAATATTCCTCATATTGCACTCTGTTCAAGTTTGAGTTCCCATAGGGAGCACAAATATGACTCCAAGGACTTGATTTGAACAAACTTGAATCTGACCATCCTTAGGATGTGCTATATCAATAACCACTCATCAAAACATTCCGACACATAGATCTGAAGGAGATTTTTAAAACTAGTTACTTAACTTGAAAAAACTTGAATCTGACACATTTCCCTCCACCCCAGGATGCAGTATACCAAATATCAGCAGATTCTGAATGGTACTGAACGGTGGATTTGAAGAAAAGAGATTTTTTTTAAAGATTAATCGCCATACTACACATAGTTAAAATTTGCACACCCATAGAGAGCCCAAATATTAACACAGGTTTTTTATTTGAGAAAAATCGGAATTTTAATTGTACCAGTAACCCCCAAGGATGCTGTATACCAAATATGAAAAGGTTTTTGACTGGTGGTTTGGGATAAGAAGATTTTGAGAATATTACCAATTTAGCACTGTGTTCAAATTTTCTTGTGTCAAAAGATTCCTACTGGGGATTCATGAAAAGAAGATATTTAAAGAATATTCCACATATGGCACAAAATAAAAATTTGGGCTCCAACTGGGAGTCTAAATATTAATCAAAAGACTTGATTTGAACAAACTAGAATCTACACCCTGTAGGGGTGCCATATTGCATATTTCAAAAGATTCTGACTTGTGGTTCTGGAGAAGATTTTTAAAGATTATGCCTCATACTGGACTAAGTTAATATTTGGGCTCCAGTAGGGAGCCCAAATATTAACTCAGGGACTTGATTTTTCCAAACTTGAATCTGACTGCCCTATGAAAGGTGTATACCATATATAAAAAGATTCTGATTTGGGGTTCCGGAGAAAATATTTGAAGATTCCTCATATTGCAGCAAGTAAAAATTCTAGCTCCAATAGTGAGCCCAAATATTATTCAAAGGACTTGATTTGAACAAATATAAATCTGCCCCCCAAAAGGATGATGTATACGATATATCAAAAGATTGTGACCGGTGAATCTGAAGAAGATTCTTAAAGATTAATCCCAAATTTGCACTATGTTAAAATTTGCGCTTCCCTAGCGAGTCCAATTATTAACCGATGAACTTCCTTTGAACAAAACTGATATGGACCTCGGTAAGGATTTTGAACACCACATATTAAAAGATTCTGACCAGTGGTTCTAGAGAAGAAGAGTTTTAAAGATTATTCCTCATATTGGTCTAAGTTAAAATTTGGGTTCCAATAGAACAAACTTAGATCGTTGGATCTGAAGAAGATTTTTAAAGATTATTTCCCATATTGCATTAAGTAAAAATTTGGGCCCCAAAAGAGAGCTCAATTATTAACTTAGGGACTTGAGTTAAACAAAATTTGAACCCAATGCCTGCAAGAACTCTGTATGACATATGTCAAAAGATTCTGACTAGTGTTTCTAGAGAAGAAAATTTTTAAAGTTTATTCCTCATATTGGACTATGTTAAAATTTGGTCTGCAATAGGGAACAGAACTGGGTCTAACCTCCCTAGGGATGCTGTATACCAAATATCAAAAGATTCTGACTGGTGGATCTGAAGAAGATTTTTTAAGATTATTCCCCATATTGCACTAAGTCAAAATTCAGGCCCCCATAGGAAGCCCAACTATTAACTGCGGGACTTGATTTGAACAACCTTGAAACTGATCCTTGTAACAATGATATATACCAAATATTCAAAGATTCTGACACCTTTCCCTCCACCACCAGGATGCAGTATCCCAGTAAGATAGTCACACAAGTGGAAGAGTGAGTTCTGAAGAAGACTTTTAAAGCTCGTTCCCCATATTGCTCTAAGTTAAGATTCCGGCTCCTGTATTGAGCCACATTCCATTCTATTTGTCCTACAGATGCTTCATACCAAATAAAAGTTCTCTGTTCCATGCGATTTGGGAGATATGGGCATTCTCTGGTGACACAGGATTTATTTTTTTTTTGCATGAATCAAATACTTATGACTCAATAATACCACATACCAAATTTGGTTCGAATCGGCTCATCGGTTCAGAAAGTTAAAAAATTTATAGTAATTTATATATTTTTTATACTTACCAATGACCCAGACATAGCTGGTGCTAACTCTTAAAAATCTAGGGCCAAACACAAATTTTGCCCCCCAATCCCCAAAATTTGCATCTAAAACCAAAGAAATCATGTCCTGAATGGCCCTCCATACTTCGCCTCTACTGCGCATGTGCAGTGTCAAGGAGGTCCCGGAATTGGCGCCATTTATCATTCTTACAACCAGTGCCTGGTCAGCGCTATGTACTCAGCGGGAAGGTAGAGTTCCCAACTCCTGGGAGGGCCATCCCCATCTGGGTCATTGGTAAGTATAAAAAATATATAAATTACTATAAATTTTTCAACATTTTTATACTGTACCAATGACCCAGACATAGCTGAATAGTAAAAAGGCTGAAGGGCCTAGGACATAGAGGAAAATCCAATAAGCTCAACTATATAAAATAGAGTCATCCCCTCGAGGAAAAAAGGAGTATTAGGCTTTACATGTATCTTTCTTATTTATGATAAATTAGAAAGACACAACACCCTCCATAACATAACATTCATGTTCTCTATTAACATCCAGTATAATCCTTATACTAATTATTTTTAAAGTAAGCCAATAAATAAAGTTAGTCCAGAGAATTGAGACTCTTTATACTCTTTTAAAAGTGTCCGATGATTGTATATTAACTCCCGTTTGACACGTGACATATACAAATGCTACACTTTAAAAATATGACATGAATGAATTTTTTAAACATTAACTTTTCACTTTAAAACCATCCCGGTAACAACTCAGAATTACTGACTCCGGAGGAGGTATCCCCTTGTTTTCACTATAAAACAGGTGACCCAAGGGAACACCCTCCCGCCCCCACCCCCCTTCCCCTTGCCCTGGGTCAAATAGCCCAGAGCAAAGAGGGCAGCAGGACGGAGTAACTGCCTGAACAGAAAGCCTGCATAACTATAGTTGCAACTGATAATGGACCTAAACAAAGCAGGTCTCCAGAAATGGACTCAATATTTCTGAGATAAAAATTCGTGAATGTGGATGGCTGAGACCAATATGCAGCCTTCATTAATCTGTAATAGCAACACTATTTGCATAAGCCTAAGATGTAGAAAGAGCTGTTACTTAATGAGCCGAAATCTTACGCACAGACTGCTGAGTTGAAGATAGATTATCATAAGCAGTACGGATAGTTAATTGAATCCATCTAGCCATAGAATGGACCGTAATGTCCTTCTTATTAGGCATCAGAGACAGAAGAAGCTTTTACATCCCTTTCTGATAAACTGATATCTTGTTTATAAATACATAAAGCTCTAACCGGACAGAGTAAAGGCCTGTGCCCGTCTGAAGACGGAAGGGCCTTAATAACAATATGTTCCGGATATTATTAGGAGCCTGATTCTTAGCCAAAAATCCAACATTAGTAGTAAAGGTAATAGTGTTCCCGACACTACGATAGTGAGAATCGTCCACCGATAGTACATGAAGCTCAATGACTCTTCTAGCAGAAGAGAAATGCTGTCTTATAAGACCAGAATTTGAAATCTACTGTCTCAAGAGGCTCAAATGGTTTCTTTTAGTTTAAGAAGAACACAAGCTAAATTCATTTAGGAATTAATCTAAGGGTTCTAGGTCTATTTATCGAAAAGTTTCTAACTAATTTAGATAAAGAGACATAAGATTCAATTGTAAACTATCATGGTGTGCATAGGTATCAGATAACATAGACCTATAACCTTTAATATTAACAGGCTGCAGTTTGATCTCGTCAAACAAGTATACTAGAAAGTTTGCAATGTCTGGTATGGAGGGATCAAAAATATCGACAAAATGATCCCTACACCCATGACGAAAGACCTTCCACTTAACCGCATAGTATAGCGAAGAGGAGGTCCTCCTACAGTTAGAAATCGCGTCTACTGCGCGTCCTGTACAATGCTTGCCGTGCAAGAAGGACAGCACAACGGAATACGTGAAGGTTGAGACCTTGCGGGTTGTGATGAAGTTGACACGATTTCCCCAGCGAAAGAAGATCCTCTCGTGGAGGAAGTTTTCGCGGTAAGTCCCACAGCAGACACCTGAGTAGATTTATCCACGGTCTCTGTGGAGACAGAGATGCTACCAACAGAATTGTATTGAGATTGTTTTATCTTGAGCAATATTTGCTGAATCAACGGCGCTGGAGGATACGCATATCCTATCCTTCCGTCCCACGAGATCGATAGAGCTACTACTGCATATGCTCGGGGATCCAGACATGGTGACACATTCGTCTGCAATTGATTGTTGAGTTGTGTCACAAATAAGTCTATCATTGGCCGCTCCCATTGGTAGCAAATCTGATTGAATACCTGTTTGTTGAGAGTCCATTCCGACAGCAACAAGCGACCCTTCCGTGAAAGGGAGTCTACTAATACATTCAGACGACCCGCAATATGACGGACCGAAAGCAGAACTTGGTTTTCTAGAACAAACAGAAGGATACTTTCCGTTAAATTCAATAACGGAACGGAATGAGTGCCTCTCTGGTTCCGGATATACGCAACTACTGTCGTATTGTCGGACAGGATTTGGACATGCGCTTTCTGAATAATGTTCATCCAATGACGTAGTGCAAGCCAAATTGACATCATTTCTTGGACGTTTATGTGCTTGCCTAGAAACTGCGGAAGCCAAAGACCCTGGCACTTCGAATCCGTTGGGATCAATGTTGTACCCCAACCTGTTTGACTGGCATCTGTCATAATCATAAAACTCGGATCCGGCAACTGCAGTGGAACTCCCTGAGTCAATCACTGAATGTTTGCCCAAGTCTGAATCTCTTGTTACACTTGATTGACAAGAGAACGTCTATATCGAGCAATTCATAGATTGCCGAAAGGTTGCCGTCGAAGAGAAGCTTCTCTGAGACCGAAGCGACTCTGAGAGAGTTCTACACCTTACTATCCACGCGCGTGGATGTAGCTAGGGCTGCGTCACGTCTAACCAACTCCAGGTTTGCCACTGAAGGGCGGAGTTATACGTGGAAAAGCTACTGCCCTCGAAAGAAATCTCATTGAGGATCATATCCTGGAATTCTTTCCCTTGAAGACGTAATGATAACGCCTTAGTAAGGTGGTCTGCGTATGATAAAGCGTCTAAGTTAAGTCTGTTAGACATTATTGTCGTTTCCAACGTCATGGTTGGAATTGACATAGACGGCGATATAGACAATTACAAGTCTTCAGCCTCGTCGTCTAGATGCAGAGGAACTCTCGGTATGCCCTGTCCTGCCGTTTCAAATTTATTCCCTGAATTGATGAAAGGCAGATTTAGAGCATTTGCAGACAAGAAACCAGACTTGCCTGTTTTGGTAGCAAGCTTATATATAGCGTCGTTCAATAATTCGAATGTTCTTGTGACATTATTGGACTGTGTCGGCAACTCAGGGACGATGTCCCTGAACCGATCAAAAAAAAATTCTGTGTCCAATGACGCTATTAGTCTCTTATCCCAGATCGCAGCATTCTAGTCCAACGGAACAACCTCTGGAAGATAATGCCGGAAGAAATCTATGGCAGCTTCTGTTGTTCCGAAAGGGAAAGTTAGAAATCCTCCGAATCCCTTTCGCCATCCTGTCGGACCCTATGAAGAGCTCGGTCGTCCGTACCTGATGCTTCAGTGGAGCGTACCGACCCAGCTTCGTCAGATTATTCCTGATCCGACAGAGATTCTGTCGTTTACTGAGATGCTGCGATAAGTTGTGCTATTTTGGATAGCACGTCCGTCACTGAGGCCTGTGGAGAAGCGGTCTTACATTGCTTTGCCGCTGAAAGCTCCGTGTACATTGACCCGTGCACACTTCTATTATGCGAGTGTCCGCAGTCTACAGGCCTCGTGTCCCTTGGCTACCGGATGGAGTGACCTATTCGCCGTGGAATCCCTGAAAGGCGAAGCTGGCTGGATATTCGTGGTCACGTAGCCAAGGTGCCGTTGCGTGCGCTGCCGTGAGGATGAGGAAGCCTTATCGACAGTCTCTCGGACTGTCTATATAACAGAGCGTCCCGAGCGGCGGACATATGCTCCGAATGCGAAACGTTCGTACCATGACATCTGGTCCCAGATGTTGTTGTACAAGAGAGGGACCTCTCTCGCTTGCAGCCCGGATGGACCTGGACGAGCTAGGAACCGGACTAATAGGCTTCCTCCGATCTCTCCTCTGATCCGTCGTCACTGGGTGTGCACTTTTGTCTAATTATAATGCTCGCATCACCCAAATCTCCTTCCTCGACCGCAACGGACGAACCCGGCTGCCGAACCATTCGATGAATGGACGCTACACCGGGCGAGCTAGCGGAAGTCAACGCCGTCATCCTAGGGACCTCTTAGACAATTGACGTATTTCCATGAGCACTTATTGCCGCTAGCTCTTCATTTAACTATGACGACAGAGGCACACTTTCACGGTAACTTTTGCGAACAAGAAACCAGACTTGCTTGTTTAATAGCAAGCATATATATATAGTGTCGTTCAATAATTCGAAAGTTCCTGTGACATTATTGGACTGTGTCGGAAACTCAAGGACGATGTCCCTGAACCGATCAAAAAATTCTTGTGTCCACAGACGCTATCAGTCTCTTATCCGGCATCGCAGCATTCTGGTCCGACGAAACAACCTCTAGAAGATAAAGCCGGATGAAAGCCGGATGAAATGTACAGCAGCTTATGTTGTTCCGAAAGGGAAAGCTCGAAATCCTCTGAATCCCTTTCGCCATCCTGTCGGACCCTATGAAGTTTTCGGACATCCGTACCTGATGCTTCAGCAGAGCGTACCGACCCAGCGTTGTCGGATATTACCTGATCCGACAGAGATTCTGTCATTGCTGGGATGCTGCGATAAGTTGTGCTATTTGGGATAGCACGTCCGTCACTGAGGCCTGTGGAGTAGCGGTCTTACGATGCTTTGCCGCTGGAAGCTCCGTGTACGTTGACTCCTGCATACTTTACTTATGCGAACGTCCGGAGTCTACAGGCCTCGTGTCCCTGGCTACCAGATGGTGTGACCTGGTCGCTGTGGATATCCGAGGTCACGTAGCCAAGGTGCGGTCGTGTGTGCTGCCGTGAGGATGAGGAAGCCTTATTGAAGTCTCTCCAGACTGTCTATATAACGGAGCGTCCCGAGCGGCGGACGTATGCTCCGAATGCAAAACATTTTGTACCACAACATCTGGTCCCAGATGTTGTTGTAAGAGAGAGAGGCCTCTCTCGCTCGCAGCCCGGATGGACCTGGACGAGCTAGGAACCGGACTAATAGGCTTCCTCCGTTCTCTCCTCTGATCCGCCGTCACTGGGTGTGCACGTAGTTGATTTATAGTGCTCGCATCACCCAAAACTCCTTTCTGGACCGCAACGGACGAACCCGGCTGCCGAACCATTCGATGAATGGACACTACACCGGGCGAGCTAGCGGACGTCAAAGGCCGTCGATCCTACTAGGGACCTCTTAGGCAATTGACGTATTTCCATGTGCACTTTGCCGCTAGCTCTTCATTTAATTGTGACGACGGAGGCACACTTTTGGAAGACATCATGGATACATCACCCTGTTCTTGTTCGTCTGAAATAGAGATTGATAAACTAGAGTGACCCTGCGGAGAAAGGACCAGCATGGCCATTTCCCCGCTAACATATCGTGACACACGCTTCCCATGTTGTCATCCCAATTGGCATATACTGAACAGGAGTTAGTGCGAGTACACTGACTACAATTAATACAATGATTATGAAAGTCAGAGGAAGATTTCCTCTTATTACAATTGAACAATATCCTTTCATTGTGAAAAGAATACAAAAAGCCCTAGTACTCGCACCAACCCCTGAAAACAAAGATACATAATAACATGATCCATTAACATAGAAAAAACAATTGAAATCAAAAAAAAAAAAAGCCTAAGTGTGGACAAAAATTTTAAAAATATTTTTAAAAATTAATGCAACACTTACGAATAATAATAATGTATCTTGTTATGATTAAACTAACACAAAGACAAGAAATCCCCCTCCACAGAGACTGTTGTCAATGTAAACAAGAAGTGTAAAAACACCAGAAACATGACTCCAGGCACTGTTAACCATGGCCCGAAATCAGTTACCAAAAATACACTATCTGATGCAAAACAGAGACTTCCAGGGAAGAAACTGCAGAACATCAGATGGTAGATGCAGAACACTACGCCTAAACACCCATGGGTGAGGACGTAAACATGGGGCAAAGAACAGAATTCATTCTGTTACCCAGCTAAAACTCCCAAGAAATTTTAGTAATAATATTACAGAAAATATGCCAAAAGCATGGGAGAATAGCAAGGGGGGACTTAAAGGAAAGGGAGAGAGGAAAACACTGAACAAGCAGTGTAACTTTATAGCAAGAATGACCACAACAGGCCCATGCCTCGAAAATAGGTAACTTAACATAATTTCATTAAAAAATTTTAAGTTACAGCCCTGATTATTTTCTGTCACTCATTTTTCCTCTCCTCCTTCTATTTCCTCTTTAGATCCACCATTTCTCTAATATTTATGTGTCTGGCATCATTTAAACTGAGATTTACAAGCACAAAGATCAGTCAGATGTGAACTGATGAAGGGCCAAACAAAGAATGATAAATGGCGCCAATTCCGGGACCTCCTTGACACTGCGCATGCATAGTAGAGGCCATTCAGGACATGATTTCTTTGGTTTTAGATGCAAATTTTGGGGATTGGGGGGCAAAATTTGTGTTTGGCCCTAGATTTTTAAGAGTTAGCACCAGCTATGTCTGGGTCATTGGTACAGTATAAAAATATATAAATTTCGGGGCTGGGCCAAAACTTTTGCCCCTCCCATTACAAAGGTAAATATTGCTCCCCAAACTTCATTCTACACCTCAAAAGGAAGCTCTGTACCAAATACCAAGTCATTGTACCCCCTAGTTCATGAGAAGATTTTTTTAAATTTGGGAGCATTTTCCCCCTCCCTCTCCCTATGAGGCTGGGCAAGTTAATTTGAACAAAAAACAAAATCGAACAAGTAATCACCTCAAATTTAACAGAAATTGGTTCAGCGGTTTTAGAGAAGAAGGTGCAAACACCAGGTTCAAGCCGGATGGACAATGGATGCCAGGCGACAGACAGAAAGTGATCACTTAAGCTCCCCCCAACTTTCAGCCAGGTGAGCTAAAATAGAATGTTTTTCCCCTACCCCTTCCAAAGGAATTTGTTAGAAAAACTGAAATGCACCTCCCCAGTCATCACTCATGAAATTTTATTGTAATTGGGCTAGTGGTTCATTAGGAGAAGACTCAAACAACAGTGACCTCGACCTTTGGCCAACAAACCTGAAAATAAATAGGGTTCTTCTCTTTCAATACAGGTCTCAACCATGTGTAAGTTTGGTGGATCTGTATTACACAGAACTAAAAAAAACAATTGTTCACATTCATAAACCCCTATGGATGCCTGGATATCCACATTCTCACTTTCATCACACAAGTGGTAGAGTGTGTTTTAATTCCAACTCAACCAAAAAAACCTATATCTGCTGACATACCTCACAGCAGTCATGTCCATCTGAACCACGAAGGCAATTCTGTAAATTTGATCTTGGTAATTTGGACATTTTATCTCTAATCTCTGCTTCCTTGTCCTCTTTATATAATTTGTAAAGTCCACATATCATGGAGGAGATCTGGAAGATAGACTTTAGACAGTTATATATAGAGCTGGGAGGTTTTGATTTTTCAGATTTGGGTTGGCTTCAGGAAAAAACCTTGGTTTCGGTTCAGTTTTTCTATGTGTTAAGAACATGAACACATAGCAAACAACACTTCAGGCTCCTTAACTGGGAAAACGCTGAAATAAATAGTTTGTACGCCACCACTAACCTCAAACAAGAGGCCCCAGGGGGACTTAGGCGCTCACCGAATGTTCCATACTGTTAAGAGACAAATTTTATCAAAAGCTATTCTTAAGGTTCTACAGAGTAAATCTATACTCTCTGTGGAGCTAAAACAACAACAGGACTGAATGGGACAATGCTGCTGATCAAATATCAAAAGATTCTGCATGATGATTCTGAAGAAGATTTTTAAAAAATTTTCATTGAATTGCACAGAGTAAACATTCACGCCCCCATAGTGAGGCCCTATATTGATCGAGGGACTCAATTTGAACAAACTCGAATCAGAACCTTACTAAGATGTTACATACCAAATATCAAAAGATTTTGCCCACTGGTTCGGGAGAAGATTTTTTCTTAAATTGCACTAAGTGAAAATTCACGGCTCATAGGGAGCCCCAATATTGATCGAGGGACTCGATTTGAACAAACTTGAATCAGACCCATACCAAGATGCTGTATACCAAGTATCAAATGATTCTGCCCACCGGTTCTGGAGAAGAAGATTTTTTAATAATTTTTCTATAATTCAAACGGTGCTATCAAAGTTATGCCCCATACAGAGCCCCCAAGGGATGTGGCCATTTCATTTGAACAAACCTGAATTGCCATATAGTAATGAACATCCACATGAAGTTTCGTGAAAATCGGACCAGTGGTTTCAGAGAAGTCGTTTGAAAAATGTTCACGACGATGGGCTGCAACTGATAAGTTAAGCTCCCTTCGGTTAGCTAAAAAGCCCTGTCTGTAAATATCTCCACTGGATTCAGGCTAACTTCCATTTGATCATTCTTATGGTTTCTAGGGGATCAGTTGCAAAACCTTTTCAGGCAGAAAACATACATAAATTGGGGTAACAAATGAATAAATTTTATCTAATCAATGTTGTGTGCTCATTGTCACATTTTCTCCCTTATTGACTCATCCACTGGATGGGTCAATAAGGGAGAAAATGTGACAATGAGAACACACTGTTCTCGCTCCTGTGCCAGATAGACTAAGTGATGATACTGCATAGGGGCCACTAGTCCAGTTCCTTCCCAGTTAAGTAGTTTGATCAATTTATGCACAAACACAGTGAAACCTTTTGCCATTTTGTGCAGAGTCATGCAGTTTGGTTTCCGGTTTGCCACAATAAATGGAGCCAAGTCGGAAGAGAAAAAATGCCCAGCTCTAGTTATATACTATTAACCTGATGATACAGAAGAAACTTGACAAGACACTGATGTAAATGAATATGAAACCATACATCAACAAGAAATTACAAAATCATTTACATTAAAGAAACATGATATTGTCAGCACAAATTGTCTTTTTTTTGTGAACTCAAAAGCCATGATCAAATCCATTTACTGGTAATAATGTATCATTTTTCATTAATCCCTTACCCAACACAGATGAAGTCAAAATTTGCTTTCATAATTTTTCAACAAAATAAAAATGAAAGTATAAAATGGTTGTTGCATAATCCAATTCATTGTTTATTTATTTATTTACTTATTGGTGTGGAAGGTCATTTTCATTATTTACAGCTATATCAAGACTGCAATATAGGTAAGAAGTAAAGTTTTGACAGTCGTTTACCTGGCATACCTATGCCTCCCACTTCAGAAGACTTCTATCCCAGCCATTGGTAACCAGGTCCTATTTTACCTTAAGTGCAAAACTTGTTTACCACTGTAAAAAAGAACTTCTCCACTTTCCAAGGTTCCCATGACAAAATTCGCTGGGTGAAGGTTCAACTTCATGTGTAATTCATACTGAGTCAGGGTTTCAGTTTGGTGTTGGGTAAACACACCAGTTCAAACTATAGCCCACTAGGTTAGTGTTTGTTCTCTGATGTCCAAATTAGGTCAGTATACATTTTAGATGATGGATACCTCGGAATAAACAATAGTGGGTATGATTTTGTCTTTCCTCTAAAAGATAATTTCTTTTTGATGCTGTAAACCAATGTTATTTGAGTTTGGGCTTTAATGACATTCTTGACAGTCAGGGTCATTTTGTGTTGGACAGTTTTACAATTGAAGGAACTCAGTGTACCAAGACAGAACCACTGAGCAGTGGCAAGCAACTGCCAGACTCCCCAATTTACTAACTCTGGACAAGTAGGGTTAGCTCTGAATGAAGGCAATTGCATCATCAACATGCAGCACACCTTGGTACACAGTGTCCCCACATGGGCAATTGGGATAAAATGCCTTGCCCAAGGGCACATCACAGTTATCACTGGTCAGGATAAAACTGTGGACCTTTTGGTTTAAAGTCCAATGCACTAACCACTGAGCCACTCCAATCCCAATGTTGTATAAACCATCAAATATACAAACTGTTTACAGCAACAAAACACATCCACTGTTATAAATGATGGAACATCATGTTTTGAGGAAAAGGAATTTTAAGGTTAAAGCTTTACTTAACATAGATGCCAAGCCAACTAGTGCTATTCACAAAAATCAGCATACATATTTTATTATTATTTTAATTCTTAACTTAAAAACATAGCTCAAGAGTCCTCATTGGAAAGATCTCCTTAAGCTCATTCTAATAAGGTACCAGAAGCTATGTTTCTTGGGCAAAAATGAAAATATTTACTTGCAAATGTTGTATGCATTCTGTCGGGTAAAGGTAATAGTGCAAAAGAATGAACAATACAGAAGATTGGTATTTTTGTGTATGTAGTGGTTACTTTGCTACAGATGTGAGAAAAGTATTTTAATGTAGTCCAGTACACTTAAATCTCTACTACAGTCGACAATTTTGGCATAGTTTCATGCCAGTGCTTTATTTTTTGTACAGTTCCTTGTACAACATCACGTACCTGTGTGACCGTCCCAGTTTACCGATCACAGCCAAAATAGGACGTTCCCAACTTGACATTATACCGAGTCATCCGACAAATTTGCAATGAAATTCCTTCATGAATGCAAGCTACAGACTTCGCTAAAGAAATCTCGGTAATGTGTCCCTGCGACCGTCACAGTTGACTGAACCCAACCAAAATAGGAGGTTCTCATCTTGACATTAAACAGAGTCATCCTACGAAGTTACAATAAAAACCCTTCATATTATTTATTTATTGGTGTTTAAGTTCACATATTTCTGCACAATGGCTAATCATGATCACGACAGTTTTACGGATGGAGGAAGTCAGAGTACCCAGAGAGAATCACCGAGCAATGGTGAGCAACTGTCAGCTCCCCCAACATACTAACTCCACACATGCAGGGTTAGCACTGGTTGAAGACAGGTGCACTATCGACGTGCAGTACATATTAATACACAATGCCACTGTGCCCCCATGTGGGCAATGGGGAGGGGGGGGGGGGGGGGGGGGGGGGTAAAGTGTCTTGCCCAAGGACACAAAGGGTGGGATTCTAACTGAGGACCTCTTGGCTTGTAGCATGTGCCTCTACTTACTGAGCCACCGCACCCCAATTCCCTTCATAAATATGACCTGTTGACTGCACTAAAGGTTTTCAGGCTTTGGGTCTGTGTGGCCATCACGGTTGACTTATCGTGACCAAAAAGGGATGTTCTCATTATGACCTTACACAGAGTCATCCTATCAAGTTACAATGAAATTCCTTCATAAATATGATCTGTAGACAGTGCTTAAGGTCTTTGGGTTTCGGGTCAGCGTACCCGTCACGGTTGATTGATTGTGACCAAAAGGGGACGATCTCATCTAGACATTATACAGAATCATTCTACCAAGTAACAAATGAAATCCCTTTATAACTACAACCTGTAGATTATGCTAAAGGTTTTTGGGTTTCATCTAGATGTGGCCTCGAACCTGCATATGGAATTTTGTGACGATATGACAATAACTTGTCTTGACTTTGTCAAGTTAAGCTAAAAAATTGCAAGTTTGCACATATAAAGCCGTGATGGGTGGGCAAAATGAAAATTCCAAGTCCACAAAGGGAAATAACCTGGACAAAAATACTTGAAAAACATCTGCATTGAACATGGGGCTAGGCATCAGTAAGATACACTTGCATTCCAAATATGATGTCATTCCACCAAGTATTTTAAAAGTTACTGAGTTGAAGGACTCATTCATTGACTAAAAACTTTTGGGTCACAGACCAACAGGCAGATAGTCCAACCAACTGACAATGTCACATATAGAGCTGCTTGTCGAAGGTAAAAAATTTCTTTTGAATAACTGGAGGTTTTCACTTTTTGCCTCCAATACATAGCTTATGACTATTCACTTGAACGAGCTCAATGAGGTCATTCCAGTGAGTTGTCATAAGCTGTATTTTGCAGGCAAAAATTTCAAAAAACATATTTGAATGGCAAGTTTTGTAAATAAAGCTGGCAAGATATGAATGTTATGTTAGGTAATGGATTAAATAAATTTAAATAGTAACATATACATCATCATTACCACCATGTGGACTTCTGAGGTGGTATATTGAAGATGAGACCTTGTCTCTGAGCATATATCAACAAGCCCGTTAGGACGAGTCCAAATATAACCCAGAGAAGAGGTCGAGACTTCAAGACACCATCTTGGAAACCCACTTGCTGGAAATAACTAATTTATCTTACAATATTCCTCCCTTTCTTGACTTCTTCGCATATATTTTGACAATCTTTCAGCGAGTATGAACTGATTTTTATGAATGAAGATCATGACGTCATGGTAATATGTTCTTGAGCTATACATGAGGTAATCCCCACTCATTATTCCACTTGTACTACAAGAGCCAAAGTTTATAGTAGTATTTCAGCTTTGTGTTTCTTTCTTTCATTTTTCAGGTTTAATGCATGGTAAGCCAATAAAAAAAAAATCATCACGGCAAAAACTGATCTAGTCTAATTTGTCTGAGTTGGCGATTTATTTGTCATTTAATTACTGTTACCAAAACGGTGACCTCAACTTGTGTAATCAGTTTTCAATGTGTGTGGATAAAAGCATTCTCTTTCTGATAAGGAATGATCGTTTGCTTCTGTCTATTTCTTGAGTTAAGAACCCCAAAAAACAAAGGCCAAACTGTGTAAATGGGCATAGCACATTTATACTATGTTTGGCCTTTGTTTTTTGCGTTGCGTAACTCAAGAAATAGACAGAAACAAACGATCATTCCTTATAATTAAACTTGAGGAGCAATAAATTTGAACACTTTCTACTTTGCATAATTAAAATAAAAACCAGCTCGCATCATGCTTCCAAGTGATAACTGAATAAAAAGGTATAGTTTTCTAAAATTCTGTTTGACATAACAACACATTTCACTGAAACATGTTCTTGTGTCAGTAAAAATTATATTGACCAATGAAGTGCCTAAGTTAAAAGGAATGTCATAGGCCACGCCCACACAAAACTTCAATCTTCTTTTCCACTTGACGGGAGTGTGCTGTCATTCAAAACCTCACCCAGGTAGGGGGGGGGGAGGCTTCAAAAAATTCCTATACACAGGGCTGAATTCTTTTTTTCCTCCTGAAGACCACCCACCACCCTCCTTTTTGAAGGAATTTTTTTTTCTTCCGATTTTGAATGGTAGGTACACCCCCCCCCCCCCCCCCACTAACTACCAATCTGGTCTAAATTGTCCAAATTTTAAATGCTTTCACTTGCATTTCATCTTCCTATTTCATTCTAACAGTCAGTCCAATTTTTTAAGCTGTCCAAAGGGAGGTAACTAACAAAACAAAGACATATGTAACTTGATGCAGCTCTATCAGTGTCGGTGCAAATTTTACTTTAATTACATCTGGTTTCAGCTTTCCAAACAACATAAAGGGTAAGTAGATGCTACAATATCATATTTGGTGCTCAATAGTCATGAATTCATCAGAATTCATGAGCATAAAAACCTGATTTCATGTATCCATTTATTTTCACAACGTCCTGCAACATCGAGCAGACTGACACGACAACATGTGTACTTTCTGAGTTTTCTAGGTGAGTTTTCTGTGACCTTCAACTTACAACTGAAGGATGAGTATTTTACAGGGGAGTAGGACAGCTATAACCTGCTATAACCAGATATAAATGTTCATTTTATTTACTTTGTTGCATTTACTCACAGAATCAAAGACATTGGACAAGTCGTTCAACCCATTTTCCAATGTAACAGTGAATGTAAAGGCAAACACTGGCCAGCATTATTCACTAAAACTGCTATTCAAATTTTATTATCTTTTCACTTTTTGGTTTAAAAAACATTGCTTATGACCCCATCATTAGAATGAGTTCACTGAGCTTGTTCCAATGATGGGTCATAAGCTTTGTTTTTGAGACAAAAAATTAAAAATTTTAGTCAGTCAGCAATTTTTTTCCAAGTGTCGTCTTCTATCCACATTGGTTAATGGGTTAATTTGGTGTCTGAGAGCCATAGGTGACTCCCCAATTCATAATAACTACCCCAATATATTGTAAAATCATCCCAAAATGCATCTCAACAAATTCCAATTATAATTATCTGTTAAAAGTATGTGAGGAAAAAATTTAGACCACCTGGAAAAAAGTGAGTTTTGGAGCTGCTGGACCACCCAGCCACCCCGGCCTTGTGTATCGGAATTTTTTAAAGACCCCCCCCCCCCCCCCCCCCCCCCCCCCCGCCGTACCGAGGTGAATTTAATTCTGATTTTGACCATTTCCTGGGAAACTGAAAACACAGTTTGTTAATGTGGAGTTCAATATAAACCCATATGACATGAAGTTAGTTGAACTTTGTCTCAGAAAGAGTTCATTCAGACTATTTGGAAATTGGAAAGTTTTGCTCGCGAGTTTTGTTTGTGGATTAGTATGGCCAGCCATTGTTTACCTTTGATTTGGTTAAAAAGATGAATGCAGGAGATCACCTATTGCATATAAACAAACTGAGCGTGGAATAAAAAGCACGATAAGGATTTTATTGTTTATTAAATTCTATTCTGAAAGTGTTTTTAATCTGATGAGATAAATATTAATTACTTTTCATGATGAAACAGTATGAGGGTGCAGGGGTTCTTTTCTATTCAAACTGTGCGTAATTTTCAAGACAGATATTGGGAGCGTGGTTTAGGACATGCCTAAATGCACTTTTTTGGTTCATTGTGTTATGAAAAGAAAATAAAGAATAGAGCTGAAACGGTTACAAATTTTTTGTAACCGGTTAACCGGGAGCTATAATCGGTTAATGACCGGTGAACGGTTATTTTAATAGTTCATAAGAAAATTGGGGGAAAACATGACCGGGAGTACAGCGCAGCGAGGCCGCACAAAGTACAACTCACTCGGACGGCTGGAAAATAAAGAAACGATACGATATCGTAATCGTATTATCGTCAGTGAATACACCTACCTCGTTGTGAGCTGCATGTCACTGTATGAACTGATCAACTGTTGTTCAAAACTGTAATCTAGTAAATCCATGGGTCACTTCCAGGAATACCACTGAACAAAGTGACAAACGTACCTAAACATGCCTTATATTCCATATTCATCGGATGAAAAGGGTGTAAAAAAAATGGACGCAGAACACGTGATGCTGTTACCCAGTGCCGTAAACCGGTGTTAAAGACAGAAGAATTGACAGTGTCGTATTTAGCGATCCTCAAATTAACCTTATTAATCTTCCCCCAGAAATTCATTACGTATGGTAAAGTAAAAACTGTTTTAAAATTTAAACCAAAGTTTCAGACTTTTGTGAAGACTGAAGACGAATACTAATTACACCATACACAAAAGAAAGGAAAAACAGTTGCACAGTATGTTCTTGAGAGTTGAGACGTTCGTCACTCGTCAGTTTCGGCCCTAGGACATTTCGACCTTGAGACGATTCGGCCGGTGACGTTTCGGCCTTTCCGAGAGCCAAAATGTCCCCAAGTGAACCGAATCAAGCTATGACGCAATAATACTGACTGCAAATAACTTTGAACCGGTCCCTGAAACATGTGGAATGCAAGTCGGATTATGCGACAGAGTTGCAGAAAGACAATGATGCCAGAATCCAAAACTCTTGTCGATTTCTGTCGAATCTTGTCAACTCTCAGCAATAACAATGAAAGGGGTGATATCGGGTTCACCTACAGGCGTACAGCTATGCCCAAAGCAATGCTTGAATTACCTTTTACTGTGCTATTACTAGCGTATTAGATACAGCGACATGAATCTTCAGACAAAAACTTACTTTCTATTAATTTCTGCCTGCAGCGCTCATCATAAGATACAGAATGGTTAACCACGGTTACAAAATTTATAACCGGCCATAATCAGAACCGAACCGTCAACGGTTAACCGTTTCAGCTCTAATAAAGAAGTTAAAAAATTTATAGTAATTTATATATTTTTTATACTTACCATTGACCCAGACTTAGCTGGTGCTAACTCCTTAAATTCTAGGGCCAAACACAAATTTTGCCCCCCAATCCCCCAAATTTGCATCAAAATCCAAAATTTCAATGTCCTATGTGGTCCTCCATACTTTCTATCCACTGCGCATGCGCAGTGTCAAGGAGGTCTCAAAAGTGGCGCAAATGTCATTCTTACAACCAGTGCCTGGTAAGCATTATGTAATAAGCGGGGAGGTATGAGTTCCCAACTCATGGGAGGGCCATCTCCGTCTGGGTCATTGGTAAGTATAAAAAATATATAAATTACTATAAATTTTTTAACATTTTTATACTGTACCAATGACCCAGACTTAGCTGAATAGAAAAAAGGCTGGAGGGCCTAGGACATAAAGGAAAATCCAATAGACTCAATTACATGTAAGCCGAATTATCCCCTCAAGGAGAAAAGGAGAAACAGGCTTTACATGTATATTTCTTATTTGTATCAAAAAAGAAAGACACAATACCATTCTGTAATTGAACACAATAACATCAATGATCTCTATTAACATCCAGTATAACCCGTTATACTAATTTTTTAAAAGGAAAACCAATAAATAAAGAAAGTCCAGAGAATGAGACTCTTTATACTCATTAAAAGTGTCCGAGGATTGTATATTAATGCTCGTATGACACGTGACATATACAAATGCTTCACACCGAGCTACACTTTAAAAATATTACATGAATTAGCTTTACACTTTAAAACCATCCCGGCACCGACTCAGAATTACTGACTCCACAGGAGGTATTCCCTTTCTTTTCACTATAAAGCAGGTGACCTAAGGGAATGCCATCCCCCCCCCCCCTTGCCCTGGGTCAAATACCCCAGAGCGAAAAGGGCAGCAGGACAGAGTCACTGCCGGAACAGAAAGTCTGCATAACTGTAGTTGCAACAGTTTAGTGGACAACATTCTGAGCAACAGATAATGGACCTAAACAATGCAGGTCTCCAGAAATGGACTCAATATTCTAAGATAAAAATTTGTGAATGTGGAAGGCTGAGACCAATATGCAGCCTTCATCAAATCTGTAATAGCAACACTATTAGCATAAGCCCAAGATGTAAATAGAGCTCTTACTTCATGCGCCGAAATCTTAAGCACAGACTGCTGAGTTGAAGATAATTTTTCATAAGCAGTACGGATAGTTAATTGAATCCACCTAGCAATAGAATGGATCGTAATGTCCCTTCTATTAGGCAGCAGAGACAGACAGAAACGTTTACGTCCCTTTCTGATAAACTCAGATCTATGTTTGTAAATACGTATAGCTCTAACAGGACAGAGTGAAGGCCTATGCCCATCTGAAGATGGATGAGCCTTAATAACAATAGGTTCTGGATACTTATTAGGAGCCTGATTCTTAGCCAAAAATCCAACATTAGTAGTCAAGGTAATAGTATTACCTACACTACGATAGTGAGAATCATCAACAGATAGTGCATGAAGCTCACTAACTCTTCTAGCAGAAGAGAAGGCTAAGAGAAAAGCTGTCTTATAAGATAAGAATTTGAAGTCCACTGTATCAAGAGGCTCAAATGGCGCTTCTTTTAGCTTAAGAAGAACCCAAGCTAAATTCCACTTAGGAATTAATCTAAGGGTTCTAGGTCTATTTATCGAAAAGTTTTTCACTAACTTAGATAAAGACATTAGATCCAATCTGTAAACTATCATGATGTGCATAGGTATCAGATAGCATAGACCTATAACCCTTAATGGTAACAGGCTGCAGTTTGATCTCATCAAACAGGTAGACTAGAAAATTAGCAATGTCTGGAATGGAGGGATCATAAATATCAACAGAATGATCCCTACACCACTGTGAAAAAACCTTCCACTTAGCAGCATAATTTAGCGAAGAGGAGGTCCTCCTACAGTTAGAAATTGGGTCCACTGCCCGTCCTGTAAATGCTTGCCGTGCAAGAAGGACCACACAACGGAAATACGTGAAGGTTGAGACCTTGCAGGTTGTGATGCAGTGTGCGCGATTTCCCCTGCGAAAGAAGGTCCTCCCATGGAGGAATCTTCGGCGGAATGTCCCAGAACAGACACGTGAGTATATATATCCATGGTCTCTGGGGTGACAGAGATGCTACCAACAGAATCTTGCAGTGAGATTGCTTGATTTTTAGCAATATCTGCTGAATAAACGGAGCTGGAGGATACGCATATCCTATCATTCCGTCCCAAGAGATCGAGAGAGCGTCTACTGCAAACGCTCGAGGATCTGGGCATGGCGACACATACGTCTGCAACTGCTTGTTGAGATGCATCGCAAATAAGTCTATCATTGGACGATCCCATTGGTAGCAAATCTGAGTGAATACTCGTTTGTTGAGAGTCCATTCTGACGGCAACATGCATCCTTTCTGAGAAAAGAAGTCTGCTAGAACGTTCAGACGACCCGGTATATGACGGACCGATAGACGAACTTGATGCTCTAGGAGAAACAGAAGGATCCTTTCCATTAAATTGAATAACGGAATGGAATGAGTGCCTCCCTGGTTCCGAATGTATGCTACTACTGTCGAATTGCCGGCCAGAATTTGAACATGCAAGTTCTGAAGAATGTTCATTCATTGACGCAGCACAAGCCATATTGACATCATCTCTTGATGTTTATGTACTTGTTAGGAACTGCGGATCCCAAAGACCCTGGCACCTCGATTCCGTTGGGCTCAGAGTTGTGCCCCAACCTGTTTGACTCGTATCCGTCATTATCATAAAACTCGGATCCGGCAGTTGCAGTGGTACTTCTTGAGTTAACCACTGAATATCTGCCCAAGTCTGAATCTCTTGTTTCACTTGATTCGACAAGACGATGTTCGATTCGAGCGAATGAGTCTTCACACTCCAATTCTGAGATAAAATATATGTGGAGTGGACGAGTGTGTAGCCGCTCCATTGGAATAAGATCTGCAGCGGGTCCACTCAAACCTGTCAGTCTCATAAATTCTCTCGCTGTTACTACATCTGAGTGAAGACAAAAGCGAGCGTAACAACTGACTAATATCGCTCTGGTTAACGGCAGACGAACGAGATTGTTGTGTGTCTCTAAGCTCATTCCCACGTGGGTGAATGATTAGGACGGCACTAGATCCGACTTCTTTTCGTTTACTATGAAACCGAGACGTCGGAGCAATTGAAGAAGACTCTGAACATCGTTCTGAAGCATTAAATTGCTGTCGTAACCCTGAAGAATGTCATCCAAGTAGGCCGATGTTAGCACAGATGAATGAGCTCGGAAATGAGTCATTACCGAGATCATTATTCGAGTGAAGGCCCGGGGCGCTAGGTTCAGACCAGAGCATCATTGCTCGGAACTGAAAACAACTCCTGGGACAGCAAAGCGAAGGTACTTTCTAAACGCTGGATGTACCATGACATAAAAATACGTATCCTTGAGATTTATGCTCACAGCATAATCATTCACTCGAGTGCTCGCTCTAACCGATCAGATGGTCTCCATATAAAAATTTGGAGCCACGATCAGCTTGTTTATCCAGCTCAGATCTATAACTGGACGAAACAAGCCGTCTGATCTTGGAACCAGGAACAGGTGACTGCAGAAAACTGGAGATTCCTGGTTTTCTACGATATCTATAGCGTTCTTGTCCAGAAGAGATTGAACTTCTGATAGAAGCGAATCTCTCTTCTGAACGTTGAACGGAAGCTGAGACCAGCGTGGACTTCGAGTCAACGGAGGTTTTTCCTTGAAGCACAGTTTAGACCTTTGGAAATAACCCCTTGCACCCATGGGTTGTCCGTAATTGACAACCAATTGGTTAAGAATCTCGACAGCCTTCCACTCACTGGAACGCAATAGAGGTTAGATCATCACCTCCTGGCCCTGCGAGGATTGCGGAAGGAGAAACCACGTCCTCCACGACCCGCACCTCGCCCAGTCGACCTAGGGGAGTCTGACCTGATATCTCGGCCAGCATTACGACCCCTATGTGAGTCGCTACGCTGACGGTCTCCGGAGTAAGACGTAGAGGCTTTCTTAGATCCTCTGTAGGAACTTCCTGTGGACGTATTCGCCCCCGAAGAACCTGCCTTACTCCTCCCTGCTGAGTCGGACTTTTTCACAGCGGAATAAAAGCAGAGAATCCGGAGCTTTCTTAGTAATCTGATTATAGATTGTAGAAAGCTTAACGTCGAAGAGAAGCTCTCATGAGATCGGAGGGACTGGAATTTTTTCACCTTACTATCCACTCTTGTGGATGCAGCCAGGGCAGCATCACGTCTGACTAACTCTATATTGCCACTGAAAGGGCGGAGTTATACATAGAATATGCTATAGCCCTCGAAAGAACTCTGAAGGAAGTTTGAACATCCTGGAATTCTTTCGCTTCGAGAAGTAGTGATAACGCTCTGGTAATGTGATCTGCGTGAGATAATGCGTCTAAATTAATTCTATTAGACGATATTGTCGTCTCCAGTATACTGGAGTAAATAGACATGGACGCCAGCAATGACCATTCCAGGTCTTCAGCCTAGTCGTCCAAACGCAGAGGAACTCTCGGCACGCCTTGTCCTGCCATTTCAAATTTATGTCTAGCATTGATGAAAGGCAGCTGTATAGCGCTAGGCGATAAGAAACCGGATTTGCCAGTCTAAGAGGCTAGCTTGAATATAGCGTCATTCAAAAGTTCAAATGTCTGTGTGACATTTCTGGACTGGGTCGGAAACTCAGGGACAGTGTCCCTAATCCGGCCAAAAAAGTCTGTGCCCAGTGACGCTTTCAGTTTCTTATCAGGTAACGCAGCATTTTTGTCCAGAGAAACAACTTCTAAAAGGTGATGCCGGATGAAATCTACGGCCACCTTAAGTTGTTCGAAAAGGGAAAATTTCAGCTGTGCTGATTCCCTTTTACCATCCGCCTGGACCACATAATACTCTCGGAAGTCCCTTACTGACTCTGCAGGGGAGCGAACCGACCCAGCTTGCTCAGATAGTTCTTTACTGAAAAAGTTTCTGATAGCTGCTGGGATGCTGTGATGAATTGAGCTATCTGCGATAGCAAGTCCATCACGGAGGCCTGTGGAGCCGCAGTCTTACGTAATTTAGCCACTGGAAGCTCCAGGGCCGTTAATTCCTGCATACTTCTGATATGCGAACATCCCAACTGGAAAGGCCTCGTGTCCTTGGCTAGCAGATGGCGTGACCTGGTCGACGTGGACTCCCTGGTCGGCAAAGCAGGCTGGATATCTGCGATCACAAACCACGTCAGACTGTCTATGCGATGGAGCGTCCCGAGCAGGAGGAGTGGACGTATGCTCCAACTAACGAACGTTACATACAACACCATTTCGGCCCAGATGTTGTTGTAAGAGAGAGGGGGCCTCTCTCGCTCGCAGTCCGGATAGACCTGGACGAGCTAGCTACCGGACTGACAGGCTTCCTCCGTCCTATCCTCGGATCCGTCGTCGCTGGGTGTGCATGTTCAATGTTTATAGTGCTCGCATCACCCAAACTGCTCCCCTGGACCGCAGCGGACAAACCCGGCTGCCGAGCCATTCAATGAATGGTTGCTACATCGGGTGAGCTAGCGGACGACAACACCGTCGATCCTATTTGGGACCCCTTAGGCAATTGTCGTATTTCCATGAGCACTTAAGCTGCTAGCTCTTCATTAGACTGTGATGACGGAGGCACACTTCTTGAAGACATCACGGAAACATCACCCTGTTCTTGTTCCTCTGAAAAAGAGACTGAAAAACTAGAGTGACCCTGCGAGAGAGGACCCGCATGGACCTCTCACCGCCAACAATATACCGTGACACACGTCTCCAACGTTTGTCATCCCAATTGACACACACTGAGCAAGAATTAGTGCAAGTACATTGACTACAAGAAACACAATGAATCAGAGGAAGACTTCCTCGAATTACAATTTGAACCATATTCTTTCATCATGAAAAAATATAAACAGTCATAGTACTCGCATTAACCCTTGAAAACAAAGATACATAATATAATATAATCCATTATAACATTTCGAAAAAATAATTCAAAAGAAAAAAAAATTTTTCAAAAAAATTTCATGAGAGCCCAACTTCCCAATGGGAACAATGAGCCCAAATGGATCCCAAAAAAGCCTAAGTGTGGACAAAAATTTTAAAACATATTTAAAAATGAATGTAACACTTACGGACAATATTAATGTATCTGGCTATGAGCAGAACTAAACAGAAGACAAGTAATCACTATCAGAAGTAACCGTTGTCAATGTAAACAAAAGTGTACAAAAACTGGAAACATGACTCCAGGCACTGTAAACATGGCCCAAAATCAGTTACCAATTTAAACACTATCCGATGTAAAACAGAGACTTCCAGAGAAGAAACTGCAGTACATCGGATGGTAGATGCAGACCAAAACGCCTAACCACCCAAGCGTGAGGACATAAGCATGGGGAAAAACAGAATAATTATTCTGTTACCAAGCCAAAACTCCCAAGAAATTTTAGTAAAAAAAATTACAAAAATTATGCCAAAAGCATGGGAGAATAGCAAGGGGGGAATAAGGGAAAGGGAGAGAGGAAACACTGAACAAACAATGGTAAATTCATAGCCAGAATGACAACATCAGGCTCATGCCCTGAAATTAGGGAACATGAAATAATTTCGTAAAAAAATTATTAAGTTACAGCCCTGAACACATCCTGCCACTGCTTCTTCCTCTCATCCATTTATTTCCTTCTTAGATCCACCATTTCTTTCATAATTATGTGTCTGGCATCATTTAAACTGAGATTTACAAGCACAAATATCAGTGAGATGTTACTGATTTTTGGGCCAAACAAAGAATGACATTTGTGCCAATTTCGAGACCTCCTTGACACTGCGCATGCGCAGTGGATAGAAAGTATGGAGGACCACATAGGACATTGAAATTTCAAATTTTGATGCAAATTTTGGGTACTGGGGGGGGCAAAATTTGTGTTTGGCCCAAGAATTTAAGGAGTTAGCACCAGCTAAGTCTGGGTCATTGGTACAGTATAAAAATATACTTTATTTAGCCAATCATTTTGCCTGAAAATGCATGAACAGAAAAAAGGTTTAATTATAATCGGATGATCTACTGTGCAGTTGCTACCCTCAATAGAGATTTGTATTTAGGCTCGATATTTTACTTATAATGATGGAAATATGTTTTTGCTGAAAGATAAATATCGGTATTTTCTTTGTACTTAAAATTTCTGTGTATACTATCATACCAACCCAATCAGTGAGGTTAGTGGCAGGTCTGAAAATAAGCAGTCTGACATTTGCAGAATAAGGTCCCCTGAGAGTGAATTTGATGATGCTATCCCATACAGTGGGCCAATTTATCCACTGGGTACCTCTTTCTGTTTAGTTGTGAGACCCTGATTCAGATTGAGGTTCACAGAGGGTAAATTTAGTGATGCTACCCTGCTGTGCAGGGTAGTATCACTAAATTCACCCTCTGGGGACCTCATTTTGCAGATGACAGTCTGCTTATTTTCTGGCTTGGTCAGTGGCTCATTGTTAGAGTACTGGACTTGAGATCAAAAGGTTGATGAGCTTCATCCTCTACATTAT
Source organism: Pictodentalium vernedei (assembly GCA_031216915.1). Lineage (NCBI taxonomy): Eukaryota > Metazoa > Mollusca > Scaphopoda > Dentaliida > Dentaliidae > Pictodentalium > Pictodentalium vernedei. The sequence goes on along the minus strand of CM062296.1, from coordinate 280,012,093 downwards.
GTCCTTAGGTAAGACACTTCATCCCGATTGCTCATATGTGAGTATGGTGGTCCTGTGTACTAAGGCGTAGGGCATGACGGTGGTACACAGGCTGATGCTAACCCTGCTTGTGGAGGGTTAGTAAGTTGAAAAGTCTGAAAGTTAGTGCTGAAATGGTTGGCCCATTTTAGTAACTGACTAACAGTTGAGCATAACAGGATTTCAACCGGATATTCGTTAATTTCAACAGCGGTATTATTGCCTCGTCTACGAGGCAAAATCAGCAAGGAATAGAGAGAAAACAGTTAAAAACACTGCCACTTGACTTCTGCAAAACATAACAAACAAACACCATCAAGTTCCAATGGAAGTCGCCGATGTGCAAACAATCATTAACAATTTATAAGACTGCAATGGTCCCACATAATAGTGATGATACATCATAACTGTGGTCACCCTGCATTGATCAGTCACAAAACCAAGCCTTGCCATTTGAAAATCACAGACCCAAGGCATGCTATACACCTGAAACAAATCAGTGGGATTTGTTCCCATGGGCATGCATTTGAGGTGAAGGACAATTGTCATTGATATTAGGTACTAATTTTCCAACCAGTTTGTAAATTGTAGATGGGCATAGTTAACTGTATTAACAAAGAGCCTCTTACCTTGAGTGGCTTCAATTTGATATGATCATAGGGTGAATATGTACTCCTATTTTTTTATTCTCCTGTTCTCTGCTAAGACAAATGTCACAAACAGTTACACGTTTACATTTACTTACTCCTCGCAATGAAATTCTGGTGGGAACATGTTGCGAGTCATGAAAGGGGTGTGTTAAGAAATTATTATATGTTCCATTGTCCCATTGCCCCTTGTTGACCATTGAAAAACAAATTTTAAAATGCGAGATTTTAAAATAGGTTTTTTATGACATATGTTCATACTTTTAAACAGTTCAATAAAATCAAAACATGGTTTTTCTGAAACACGTTGGTAAAGCGCCTAACACTCAATTTATTTTGGAAGCAGCACAGAGGGATTTTTTCAGCATTACAATCTGCAAGTAACAACCCCTCATCAAAGATAAGAATGTCAGATTTGTCTGTAGAAGATTATTACATTGACAGGCGTGTGCTAACTGCTGCCCACACAGAAAACAACCTGCAGTGCATTCGACTGTTAGCAGTTTGTTACAAACATTTATCTGCAACTTGACAGCCCAAGCGACCGAAATAACAGTTCATTGAACATTGCAACACCTTAGCCCTTTCAGATTACATTGAGTACACATCATTGTAAATCAGCAAATGTTTGGCAGCTTTGACAATGCTTGCATCAGCAAAAGAATTCTAACAGCTTGCAGTCAAATACTATTTATTTTCCGGATGCTATCCCGTAAACTATAGGTATAGCGGTTCCAGTTGACAGCTTTTCCAACTGGTTATGCTGTTTCAGCACTACTGAAAGTTACTCACCATTGCTCAGCAGTTCTTTACTGGTTCTCTGGCTTCCTCCAAATGTAAAACGTCTGACATGATATGATCTTGACTGTTTAAATTGTTGTTAAACCCCAACAAACAACATAAATCAACACAATCTGCTTATTCAAAAACCTCTCTCTGACATTGAAAATGTGACACTATCAGAAATCCACTAAGGAAGTGACTGAAACTGTTAACCCTTTATCTAACATGAGGGGTAGACAAGACTTGCAAAACAAAATTCTTGTATAACTAAATTTTTTCATTTTTTTTCCTCAAAAATGTAGCTTATGACCCCTCACTGGAATGAGCTCAATAAGCTCATTCCAATGAGGAGTCATAAGCTGTTTTTGAGACATAAATATGAAATAATAATAATAATTGAATGGTAATTTTTGTGAATAGTACTGGTCAGTTTTGGTCGTTATGTTGGGTAAAGGGTTAAAAGTCAAACTGGACTAATGAGGATCCAAAAGTACATGATGTACTTACCTGGATATTTTAAAAAGTAAGCCAACAGACTTCCCCTATTGTCCACATCTGCTCAAAAATGTACATTCGTTTCCCATTATCCATAATGGCTGCTGATTGCTGCCAGATTTACAATGTATATATATCTAAATTTCTCTAAGTAACTACATGTAGTATGCATGAGTTTAATAGAGAAAGGGTATGGCAATATAATTACCTCTGGTAAACTTCCATCTTCAGCAACAGTGTCAAATTCTTCATTAAGAACTTCAGCTAGAAACTCTTCCAATTCATATGGTTCTATTCCAGCTGTGAACAAGTGAACAAACACATGAAATGCAGGCCTGGAAATACCCTGTGAACTATCGTTTAGGTTATGTGTGGATTACGTCAATTCCAAAATGCATGAATGAACTACAGGCTACGGAAAAGTAATGCAACATAACTTTATCAAATTACTAATCTTGCATGTCTTACCAGAAAGACTTGAAAGTCTTTCGGAACTATCTTGACTCAAAGGTTGAGTATTGCATCCACACATGAATAGAATGGCATGCAGTTTCTATCTTAACTCTTAGAAGCTGGGAGTCGAGTTTTCTTGCCTGTGATGTAATATGGCAGGTAATCTGGCTGTGACGGTTCGGCTATCTTTGGGCTGGGGGAGAATTAAACACACTGAAGGTGCTTCTAGACAAGTGTCGTCTGCCTGAATAGGCAGACGACACTTGACTAGAAGCACCTGCTTCACTGTAAGTTTTTCACAGTATGTCATGTTCATTAAATTCATTCTGATTCTCCAGCTTCTAAGAGTTAAAAGAATTTACACCACTGAAAATAAATAGCAATAACAAACAGGTGATCTCACTTCGAGCATGTTAGTTGTTGATATTTATTTAGACAGAAGTCCAGTTTTGGTGTAAACAGCTTGACGGACAGAGTAAAAACCTAGAAACAGAGAAACATCACAACACACTTATTCCCATGGGTTACCACCATGCCATATAGCGTAACCTGCTAATGGGTTATGATATAAGTCCTTTATTTCCAAGTCTGAAAATGGTCAGACAGATGTGGTATTCTGTATTACAGTTCAAATCTGTTACATGTAATTGGATATTCACTTTTCTGGTTAAGAAATTGAATTCAATGGAGCCCCTTAATTTGCTATTTCTTTATTGAATAACTTTAACTGATTATAACCACCAAATACCAAACCATTAATCACACCTTCAGTACAAATTTGACCTATTATTCCATGGAGTAAACTATTGTGTGATCTATCGATGAATTACCCTCATACCACTGTGTTCCCCACTTTTGTAGTCCTATTCAGAGCTTGAAATTCATGCGAGAATCAGAATTAATTCTTGCAAATGATTCTTGCAAAGAGACCCATGAGAATCAACTTTGAATCTCACAAAAGGTTCATTTGATTCTTGTTGTAGATTCTGAAAGTGTCCTTTAAGGTCTGAAGAAGTCTTATTTGTTACAGTAGTGCTTTGGCCATGGTTGGTTAATTTTCAGTTTAGCGTTATTCCAGGTTATCAGAAAAAAATGCGGAATGAGGTTATTATTAATTATTAATTATATCCTTGTGGGGAAGTGGCCTAATATATCCCTTTCCACAAGATGCATATTTTATCAGTTTGTACTTACACACTGCTTCCTTGCATGTGTAGGTTGCCTCAGAGAGTAGAACTTATAATGGTCAGGGTTATATACGGAATACCCTATAACAAAATGTACCATTAGTCAACATTATACATGTATGCCTAATAACACCAGATTATTGCCTCATTATTGCCAGATTGCTATTGCAATCTGGCAATAATGAGGCAATAATCAGGTATTTCAATGGATGAAGAAGAAACATGAAATGGTGTATTCTCCTGGCCCTATGTTATTATTTATTTATTGGTGTTTAAGGTCACATACTTATGCACAATGGCTAATCATGACCGTGACAGTTTTATGGGTGGAGGAAGCTGGAGTACCTGGAGAGAACCACCGAACATCGACGAACAACTGTCAGCTCCTCAACATTCTAACTCTGTTCAAGCAGGGTTAGAGCGGTTGAAGACATGTGCACCATAGACGTGCAGTATGCCTTAGTACACAGCGTCATCGTGCCCCCATGCAGGCAACTGGGATAAAGTGCCTTGCCCAAGGACACACTGCGGTTCGCGCCGGACGGGGATCAAACACGGGACCTCTAGTATAGAAGTGCAACAGTCTACCACGGAGCCACCGCGCTTCCTCCTGGCCCTATGAATGAGGTGACCCATTTCAAGAGCTAATAATAAAGAAAATGCTTTATTATTTCGGGCAAAAAACAAAATGAGGCACTTGACGCTAAACCGAAAATTAATTAACCATTGCCTTAGCAGTGGTGCCTAGTGAAGTACTGGCTACCTATACAGCTGTAAACATGTGAACACACACATGCAATGCAGGCCAGGTGATTTTTATGAATACATGTAGCGCTGGCCAGTTTGGGCCGTTATGTTGGGTAAAGGGTTAACATAATTTCCCAGGAAGCTCTGCATGAGGTGATGTCAAGGTTTGGAATTACCAATAAAGGGATAATGTAACAGGAATTTTCTTGTAGCTGTCCTACATGTACAGCTTACATTAGCTGTTTTTCTAATTTGTACATGTATATACATACTGTTCTCACTAAACCAGGTTTCTACAGCAAGAACCATCCATTCTGCCTTCTCTTTACTGTCTGTACCACCAAAACCATGTTCTACAGCTAACTGAAATAATAAGTTCCACATAAATGCATGGATATGTAAATACGGCAGCAGAATAATTGAACCCAGGGAAGGTGAAGGCCCAATGAAAGTGAAGGGGAGAGGGGAATAAATGTCCAAGACACACAGACCTACATGTAAAGTACTGTAAAAGCGCTTTCATAGTCAGATTGTGATTGGATCGTCATACACTTACATGTATACCAATGGGTCAACGTTTTCTAAATACATTGGAGCTCACTTAATTGGATACCTTTAATTGAGCAAGAGACCCCATGGGGCCTGAGGCACTCACCTGACCAAAGTTGTTTAAAGAAGGTTTTAATTAGCATCTATGGCTAGTTAACACTTCAGAGGAATGAAGTTATTTAATTATTTATAACTCTGCTGTCATTGCCATATGATTTTTTCCTAGTATTGGGATCCTGCCAGAAAAATAATGCCCAGATTTCCAGTAATGCAAAACTAGGGAGTCCAAATGTCAACCTAGGGACCTAACTTGAACAAACTTGAATCTGACCCCTTCTCCTCCACGCCTAAGATGCTGTATACCAAATATTAATAGATTCTGAATGCTAGATCTGAAAAAGGAGACTTTATAAAATATTATACGTTATATTACACTAAAGTTAAAATAAGGGCACCCAAAGGAAGCCCAAATATTTACCAGGCTCCTTATTTGAAAAAAAGACTTGAAAATGCCTCCCATCCCTCCTCCTCCGATGTTTTATACCACATATCAAAACATTCAGAATGGTGGTTTGGGAGAAGAAGAAGAGAATATTACCAGTATATATGTAGCAATATGTTAAATTTTGCCCCCTGCTCCCTCCCCCATAGGGAACACAAATATCAACCCAGGACCTTTATTTGAATAAACTGAAACTGAACCCTCTAAGGATACTGTATACCAAATATCAATATCAATAGATTCTGATTGTATCTCAAGAAGCAGATTTTTTAAAGATTATTCCTCAAATTGGACCAATTTAAAATTTGAGCTCCAATAGGGAGCCCAAATATTAACCCAGGGACTTAATTTAACAAGAAAGGGCAAAGCAAATGCCAATGCCCCTTGACCTGCAAAATTTTTCTAAGTCAAAAGATCGAAAAAGGACCATAACTCTAGAAGAAATGTGTGGAAGAAACTGATGCTATACAGGTATCCTCTCCCTATGGTGCTCTATCACAACACCAAATATCATTCAAATCAGAGTAGCAGTGGCTAAGATACAAGTGAAAATGTTGGTACGGATGGATGGATGGACAGAGGTCTCCAGAAGATATCCCTTCAACTTTTCAAGTCAGGGGCATAACAAACCTGAATCTGACTCCCCTAAGGATGATGTATATCATGTGTCTCAAGATTGTAACCTGGGGTTCGTGACAAGAAGATTTTTCGAGACTATTCTGTATATTGCACCAAGTAAAAATCTGGGCTCCAATAGGGAGCCCAATATTAATCCAGCCCTCGAAATTGAGAATATTTTACTACAGCACTGTTTTGCCGTTGTAAAATTCCAATGCTACAGCAGTTACTATGGCATTTATTCTGGCACTATCTGCCATGTTAGAGTTTAACACCAGGGTGTCTGCCAATGTTAAATAATAATTAAGTAATTATAAATAATTATTAAAAAAAACCCCAAATTTTCTCATTCCTTTCAAAATATTAATCCAAACTCGGGATGTTTCGGTCCAATTCCTGAGATGTTGCAGTTCCATAGGAGGGAGAAATGTCTAGGCCAAAACATCCAAAGGCCAAAATTTAATAGTCTCCACATTTCGACCATTTGATACAAGATATTTTTTCTTATTCTGTTTATTTCATCAAACGGAAGGCAACATTTGAATGAGTGCCGAGACAATACAAGCAAGTCACGAAGCGAAATAGATTAGCAGGTGGAAGGCTGTTGTGAGTTGCTCGTCGTAAGATATCAGAACGGATGTCAAAGTCGGTTGTAATTCTTATTCAAAACATGTCCGGTGAACATGAAAAGAATGAATATTACAACTGAGTATTTCCAGAAACGAACACATCGGATGTACAAGGATAAACAGTGAGACTTGCCGTTGGTCGCCATTTGCGACATTTCAATCGCAGTTCAGTTTGAGTATAGGCCCAAAGCTGGGAACAGAAAGTGGCGGTGGGAAGAGGGGTTAGTTTGGATGTCTAGGAATGGAATTCGGAGATTTTTAATTTTTTCTTGGCTCGTCATTTTTTCTGTACTATGGCAAATATATACCGTCGCAAAATCAATTTTTTGCAGCATTTTGCTACGGCATTGCCAAATGCCGTAGTGAATTTCAAGGGCTGTTAATCAAAGGACTTAATTTGAACAAACATGAATCTGACAAAGATTCTGACAAGCGGTTCTGGAAAAGAAGATTTTTATTAAAGATTATTCCTCATATTGCACCAAGTTAACATTTGGGCTCCAATAGGGTACCCAAATATCAACCCAGATACTTTGTTTGAACAAACTTGAATCTGACTCCCCTAGGAGTGGTGTACACTATATATCAAAAGATTTTGATTGGGGGTTCATAACAAGATTTTTTTGGCTGGGTGGATGGTTTGTCTCTCAACACAGCGCCCAAGTCGGCCTAGAATGGACAGTTTCACCAGAAGCAAAGTTCGGCTGCATGGGTAATGTGAAACTGAAAGGGCCCTGAGTCAAGCTTAGGGGTTCCAAAAATTTTTAATTTGAGATTAATAACAAGAGGCCCCAAGGGGCCTTCAGGAGGGCACTCACCTGACATGGTAGCCTAAATATCAACCCAGCGAATTGATTTCAACAACTTGCATCTACTCCTCCTTAGAAAAGCTTATACCAAATATCCAAAGATTCTGACCAGTGGATCTAAAAAAAAAAGATTTTTAAAGAAAATTCCTCATATTGAATTAAGTTATAACTTGGGCTCCCACAGGGAGCCCATATATGAACCCAGGGACTTGGCTTTAACAAACTTGAATCTCACCCCCCTAAGGCTACACACCACATATCAAAAATATTCCAACTGCTGGATCTAAGAAGAAGATTTTTTAAGAAAATTCCTCATTTCGAACTAAGTTACAATTCATGCAAACTTGAATCTCACCCCCCTAAGGATGCTGCATACCAAATATCAAAACATTCCGACTGCTGGATCTGAAGAAGATTTTTAAAGACAATTCCTCATTTTGAACTAAGTTATCATTTGGGCTCCCACAGTAAGCCCAAATATAGACCCAGGGACTTGGCTTTAACAAACTTGAATCTCCCCCCCCCAACCCCTCTAAGGATGCTGCATACCAAATATCAAAACATTCCAAATGCTGGATCTGAAAAAGAAGATTTTTAAAGAAAATTCCTCATTTTGAACTAAGTTATCAGTCGGGCTCCCGCAGTAAGCCCAAATATGGACCTAGGGACATGGCTTGAACAAACTTGAATCTCACCCCCCTAAGCATGGTTGGTGCATACCCAATATCAAAAGATTCTGCCCTCCCCCCCCCCCCCCCCCCCTTCCTAGGATGCTACACACCACATATCAAAACATTCCGACTGCTGGATCTGAAGAAGAAGATTTTTAAAGAAAATTCCTCATTTTGAACTAAGTTACAATTCAAGCTCCCACAATGAGCCCAAATATGGACCTAGGGACATGGCTTGAACAAACTTGAATCTCCCCCCCCCCCCCCCCAACCCCTCTAAGGATGCTGCATACCAAATATCAAAACATTCCAAATGCTGGATCTGAAAAAGAAGATTTTTAAAGAAAATTCCTCATTTTGAACTAAGTTATCATTCGGGCTCCCGCAGTAAGCCCAAATATGGACCTAGGGACATGGCTCTTGAACAAACTTGAATCTCACCCCCTAAACATGGTTGGTGCATACCCAATATCAGAAGATTCTCTTCTCCGCCACCACCCCCCCCCCCCCCACACCACATATCAAAACATTCCGACTGCTGGATCTGAAGAAGAAGATTTTTAAAGAAAATTCCTCATTTCGAACTAAGTTACAATTCAAGCTCCCACAATGAGCCCAAATATGGACCTAGGGACATGGCTTTAACAAACTTGAATTGATTTCAACCGCAGTTCAGTTTGAGTATAGGCCCAAAGCTGGGAACAGAAAGTGGCGGTGGGAAGAGGGGTTAGTTTGGATGTCTAGGAATGGAATTCGGCGATTTTTAATTTTTTCTTGGCTCGTCATTTTTTCTGTACTATGGCAAATATATACCGTCGCAAAATCAATTTTTTGCAGCATTTTGCTACGGCAACCATGTCTCAGGCGTCTATAGTGAGCCCAAATATGAATCCAGGGGGCCGATTTGAACAAACTTGAATCAGATCCACCCCATAATGTTGCATACCAAATATCAAAAGATTCTGCCAGCTGGATCTGGAGAAGAAGATTTTTAAAGAAAATTGCCTGAAATGCACCAAGTTCGAATTCGAGCTTCTATAGTGAGCCCAAATATGAATCCAGGGGGCCGAATTGAACAAACGTGAATCAGATCCACCCCACAATGTTGCATACCAAATATCAAAAGATTCTGCCTGCTGGATCTGGAGAAGAAGATTTTTTAAGAAATTTGCCTGAAATGCACTAAGTTTGAAATTGGGCTCCTATACTGAGCCCAAATATGAACCCAAGAATTTAGCCTGAAATGCACTAAGTTCGAATTCAGGCTTCTATAGTGAGCCCAAATATGAATCTAGGGGGCCGATTTGAACAAACTTGAATCAGATCCACCCCATAATGTTGCATACCAAATATCAAAAGATTCTGCCAGCTGGATCTGGAGAAGAAGATTTTTCAAAAAAATTGCCTGAAATGCACTAAGTTCGAATTCGAGCTTCTATAGTGAGCCCAAATATGAATCCAGGAGGCCGATTTGAATAAACTTGAATCCGATCCACCCTACAATGTTGCATACCAAATATCAAAAGATTCCGCCTGCTGGATCTGGAGAAGATGATTTTTTAATGTTTTTCCCTTTGCCTACAGTGTTAAAAAGTGCTGACTCGGCACTTTTTCAAAGTCCCGAAACTGTACCCTATGATAAAACCGATGGCAATTTTTTTTGACCAATCCTTTCTGTTGGTCCTAAGGAAGCTTCACACCAAATAAAAATTTTGGGCGGGGCAAAAATTCTTGCTCCTCTCAGAACAAACGCAAATATTGCCCGTTAAACTTCTCTTGAACAAACTTGAGTCTACACCTCAAATGGAAGCTGCATACCACATATCAAGTCTCTGCTACTGGTGGTTCATTAGAAGAAGATTTTAAAAAAATTTGGCCATTTTTTCCCCACCCCTCTGCTCAATATGAGCTGAAGCCTAATTTGCATAAAAATCAAAATGTCCCGATATAACCACTACTTACATGAAATTTAACAAGAGCACTCGTATCGCTGAAGCAATACGATGTCCCCTACTGGACTAATGAGCATTAATAATAATACAAATGTTATAAGCTAGATGTGATCAGCATGAATTCTGTTGAAGCATTTCCAAAAAAAGTCCAGAAAACTGATATTTTGGCACTTTTCCATATTTCCAAGGGCCATAACTCACACAAGAATAATGCAATCAGCATGAAACTCAAACTTGATATGTAAGTCATCGTTCTATAGTAGGTTACCAAGAATGAAATCATTCGGTTGAAGCATTTCCAAAAAAAGTCAGGAAAACTAAAGTATGACTGACAGACTGACTGACAGACTGACGGATGGACAGAGTACAAATGAAACTTGATCTGTAAGTCATCGTTCTATAGTAGGTTAACAAAAATGAAATCATTCTGTTGAAGCGTTTCCAAAAAAAGTCCAGAAAACTAAAGTATAACCGACAGACTGACTGACTGACAGACTGACGGATGGATGGACAGAGTGTAAATGAAACTTGATCTGTAAGTCATTGTTCTCTAGTAGGTTACCAACAATGAAATCATTCCGTTGAAGCGTTTCCAAAAGAAGTCCGGAAAACTAAAGTACGACCGACAGACTGACTGACAGACTGATGGACGGATGGACAGAGTGTAAATGAAACATGATCTGTAAGTCATCGTTCTATAGTAGGTTACCAAAAATGAAATCATTTCGTTGAAGCATTTCCAGAAAAAGTCCGGAAAACTGATACTTTGGTGCTTTTCCATACTTCCAAGGGCCGTAACTCACACAAGAATAATGCAATCAGCATGAAACTCAAACTTGATCTGTAAGTCATCGTTCTATAGTAGTTTACCAAAAATGAAATCATTCCGTTGAAGCGTTTCAAAAATAACTCCGGAAAACTGATATTTTGGTGCTTTTCCATATTTCCAAGGGCCGTAACTCACACAAGAATACTGCAATCAGCATGAAACTCAAACTTGATCTGTAAGTCATCGTTCTATAGTAGTTTACCAAAAATGAAATCATTCCGTTGAAGCATTTCCAAAAAAAGTCTGGAAAACTGAAATTTTGGCGCTTTTCCATATTTCCAAGGGCAATAACTCACACAAGAATAAGGCAATCAGCATGAAACTCAAACTTGATCTGTAAGTCATCCTTCTATAGTAGGTTACCAAAAATAAAATCATTCCGTTGAAGCATTTCCAAAAAAAGTCTGGAAAACTGAAATTTTGGCACTTTTCCATATTTCCAAGGGCCATAACTCACACAAGAATGATGCAATCAGCATGAAACTCAAACTTGATCTGTAAGTCATCGTTCTATAGTAGGTTACCAAAAATGAAATCATTCCGTTGAAGCGTTTCAAAAAAAACTCCGGAAAACCGATATTTTGGTGCTTTTCCATATTTCCAAGGGCCGTAACTCACACAAGAATACTGCAATCAGCATGAAACTCAAACTTGATCTGTAAGTCATCGTTCTATAGTAGTTTACCAAAAATGAAATCATTCCGTTGCAGCGTTTCCAAAAAAACTCTGGAAAACTGATATTTTGGTGCTTTTTCCCATATTTCCAAGGGCCGTAACTCACACAAGAATAATGCAATCAGCATGAAACTCAAACTTGATTTGTAAGTCATCATTCTATAGTAGTTTACCAAAAATGAAGCGTTTCAAAAAAAACTCCAGAAAACTAAAGTGTGACTGACAGACTGACAGACTGACAGACGGACAGACTGACAGATGGATGGAGTGCAAACCTATAGTCCCCTCCGGCGATGCCGGTAGGGGACTAATTAAAATGTGGCCAGTGGTTTAGGAGAAAGAGGTTCAAAAACCACCTTCATGCAGGACAAAGGAAGGACGGACGGACAAAGAGTGATCAGAAAAGCTCACCCTGACTTTCAGTCAGGTGAGCTAAAAATAGAGCTTTATTTGGTGGTTAATATTGTGGATTTACCCGATTTCTTTATGAAAATGAAACGGAATAAAACAAATGCATTGCCATTGGATGGCCTATCCTCTGATGCCCAAGTTCAATAAGAGAAATACCTCTCAATTTATTTATTTATTTATTAAGGTTTAATGACACTTCAACAGCCAAGGTCATAAAATACCTCTCAAAGAAATACTTGAACACATGTGGTTCATAATCCACATCATGGTATTATTACCAAAAAGCTACTAGTACTGTACCCCGATATATACTGAGTCAAAAAAGAAAGCATAATAGAAACAAATGTGAAAAAATAGCATAAAGGATGAAATATTATAGTTCTAATGTTGCATGTTTGTGGTCAAGAAGTTGTGCAAAGAGTTTAATGACAGTTTAATGACATGTTGTTGTTGTCCTTTCAACCATGTACAATTTTGCAACGGATTTCAAAATAGCACATGCTACCCGAGAATGTCAAATTGAACGGATGACCGACGATTTTCTTTGTGTTATGTTGTGCTAGAGAGTCTGGATTATTGAGAAAAGACGCTAGTTTTTGTCTCCCAACATTTTAAAAAATGTCAAGGTCAACCGAAAATCAGAGGCTGCATGCCATTGGTATGCATGTAGCTGGGATAACTCCAGATGAGCTCGCTGCTGAGTTTGGAGTCACTGTGGCCACTATTTACCATCTCATCAGAAGGTATAGAACTACTGAATCTACAGCCAACTGACAGCATTCAGGTCGACCAAGAGTTGTGACTCCTGCACAAGACCGAGACATCAGGACGTCTCACATGTGGGATCGCTTCCTTCCGGCGACAAGGAGAGCACCAATTACTCCTGGTAGAACTAACAATAGAATCAGTGCACAAACTGTCCGCAACCGACTTGCTGAACATGGCATCTGCAGTAGGCGTCCATACCACGTCATCGTACCGTCAGAATGGAATGGGTACGTCAGCATATTCGCTGGACTCAGCAGTGTTGGAGCACAGTTCTTTTTAGTGATGAATCATGATTTTGTCTGCGGCACACTAATGGTAGGGCAAGAGTGTATCGCCAATGAGGAGAACGGTTTTCTGATGTTTGCGTGCGGGAGTGCGACCGTTTCGGTGGAGGTAGTGTAATGGTTTGAGCAAGAATTTCCTTGCATCTCTGAACGCAGTTGATCTTCATCGATGGTAATCTGAATGGACAGCGAAATAGGGAAAAATTCTTAACACTGTTGTCCCGTTGTTCAATGCTAACGTCGGATTTCAGTTATTCCAGCAAGACAATGCCCGATGTTACGTGGCACATATCTGTCGTGACTTTCTTGAGGAGCAGAGCATCGAACTTCTTCCCTGGCCCTCACTTTTGGTAGATTTGTCGCCAATTGAGCATCTTTGGGACCAAATTGGACCATTTGTGTACGACTTCATGATCTTCAGACGTTAGGCGATTTACGTAATGTTCTAAGGCAGGATATCCAGAAACTTATCAAGCCCATGCGCCATCGATGTCTTGCCATACAAGAGGCAAACGGTGGACATACACGCTACTGACTGCATGTGTGAACTTTTCAATTCAACCCGTCTGAATTGCGACGTCCTGATGTAACGCTGGCAACAGTAAGAACATGAAATTATGCAAATTCATACAGCCAGACTCGAAATATGAATTTACAATAATTTGTTTGGGATTAAAGTCAATAATACTAAAAACATTGCTCCTCAAAGTTTATTATACTTTCTTTTTTGACTCAGTATATATTAAAGTTGGGAAAAAAATCTTGAATAGTTTTTCCTTTGAAATATGATGACAAGAAATAATAACGTAATGACAAGAAATTTGAAGTGAAGGAAGTTCAACAAGGGTAAAAACTCTCAAAGGATTACTTGGCCACAACTGGTTCACAATCCCATTTCAAGAACACCACAAACTGCCAAGAACCCTTTCTTCTTAGAATTTTTCCCTTAAGAGCATTCTTCTCACATCTGCCAAAAACGCCATAAAACATTCTGCTGCTTTATCTCTCCAAAAACAGACTTTACCTCTGGTGTTCCACCTATATCTTCATTTCTACATGTACATGTATTTGCAGAATGGACAGTGCTATTTTAATATTGGTTTCAAATGTTTGTGGCTCTTCATATTTAGATGTCCGATAGTAATGACAAACAAGTAAGAAGCACTTTTTTATCATTTTATTCTGTTTTAAGAAAGAAATATTCAACTCTGTTCTTTTTATAATTCTTTGCCTTTTGGTTTATCTTCTTTCTAATTGCGGGGGGGTGGGGGGGGGGTGAAGGGTAGGAGAGTAAGGGACTGTACACCTCTCATTGATGAAATTCAGGCTCAAATTCTACCAAGGAAATGTGGTAAACCTTGTATTCTAGTGGTATTCCAGCTTACATGTAATTACATGTCCGAGAAGAAAAAATAAGCTAGGTCTCCCCTGGCGATGGTTCCATATGAATCTCCCTTACACCATATGAATCTCCCTTACACTTGGAGTTAAATTCCATCAAACTCACACTTGTAACCAGTGTCCCCAAATTACAGAAATGTTCCCAAAGTAAAGTAGAGGATATAATGCATAGTAGAGATGTACATGTAAGCAAGCAACCAGTGAGATCTCATCTTTTCCAAGAACATCTTTTCCATAGTAATCATCCTTACACTTGGAAGACTTCATCTATCGTTCATGTGTAACACATGTCCATATCTGAATGGAGCTTGTTTACCTACATTGTGTGAGTATAGCATGAATCCTTGAGATGGACCGGTCAACTAGGCCTTCAGAATATGATTTGTACATATAAGCAAGCAACCAGTGAGGTCCCATCTTTCAGCTTACTGATCCAAACCAAACAGCCAGAGTCCATCAGAGAATCACCTGATATGAGAGCAAAGACTTTAGCTCTTAACTGGTAAAGTGCTGGAAGCCCATATTTGGGCTTTACTCTGAAGTGCAGGTACTGCAACTTGAAGGCTTCAAATTCAGTGGCTGTGCTTCATATTGTCTTTGAAGTGATATTATTCAGTCTGTTAAGATTTGCCTTGTTACAATTTATAGGAGAGTGCCCACAGGCACTCTCCTATAAATTGTAACAAGGCAAAGACATGTGAACAAATTTTGTTGGCCAAATAAAATTTAGCACTCTACCAGTTAACCTGCGGAGTATTTTCAAAATATTTTTCAGCAGATCTAGTCATGGCTGATGTTAAGCAGCCGTGACTAGATTTGACAAATGAAAGTGTCAATGACACTGTAGCTCAACTTGTTTAAGACATGTACATATATAGTATGTGACACAGCAATGACAAACATCTAGGTAATGCCCTGATAACAAAGGTACATGTAAAGTATTGTAACGGTCTGTACATAAATGCTGACTGTAGCCTGTAACAAATATATACAGGGACCAGCCTAGGGGGGAATTTTAGGGAGACTTCATGTCTCCCTCCAGAAAATATAGGGAGACTGCAAAGTCAAGTAGGGAGACTTCATAGGCAAGTGGGGAAAATTAAGAATATTTATGTACCACCCCCTGCCGCCCATTCATATTTTCAGCTTGTGGTCCTCCATTAACATCTGATTAATCCAGGTCCAGTTGTCTATGATGCATCTATGCCAGGTTAAAAAAACACAAAGTAATTATTGACTGAAAATCCCCCACTGCTACCCTCTCCTTCATGACCACTATTCTTCGTTCCAATCCCACAGCACCCTCCTGTGGATGCCTTTCACCAAAGTCCAACTAAGCTAATAATTTCCTAAGTCTAAAAGTGTGAACAGGACCATATGTAAGAAGGTTGCTTGGAGGGTACTTTGTTAGTTAATAAACAAAATACATTCTGGGGTCCAGTATTTTGTAAAATAAATGTCATTTCACATCATTTTTATAGCATTCCAGTGTCTTTCCGCATCATTTTGTGTCATTCCGGTGTTTAGGAGGACCCCTTTTTTCAAGATCCTTCACATGCACACTTGTGTCCTGTACAAAGCTTCTACTTCTACCGAATAGTAGCCACCATCAATATTTTGATTATTCTGATACTTTTTGGCAGGGATGCGCATCTTCTCTCCTCACACACCATCTCTCTCTCTTTCTCTTATTATACTTTCACTGAGTGGAGAGGGAGGCCTTAAAGGATACGAGGCTTCCGGCGGTAGCTATGTTATCTGGCAGGTTATTCCAGTCCCTGATTGTCCTGGGATAGAATGATTCTTTTCTGATATCTGTCCGACATGATGGAATTTGGTATGCTTTGGTATTGGTGTTTCTTGATTTACGCTTTGGTTGTATGAGTATGTCGACAGCCTTGGATTTTACTAGGTTGTTTGTGATTTTGTACATCATTGTCAGTCGGGCGTTTTTCCTGCGCTCTTGGAGTGTTGGCCATGATAGATCGTCCAGCATGCTCTGGACCGATGTGTTGTGGTATCGATTTGTCACATACCTTGCAGCCCTTCGTTGAATCATTTCCAGTGTGTGTATATCATTTTGTTGATGAGGGTCCCAAATGGCGCATGCATATTCAACAGTGGGTCTAACGAGTGATTTGTATGCTGTTTCCTTTATTTTACTGTTGCTGATGTTTAGATTTCGTTTGAGGAATCCCAGGGTTTTGTTGGCTTTATTGCATATGTTGTTGATGTGGCCAGTCCATTTTAGGTCTGAGCTGATGGTACAACCAAGGTATTTAGCTGATGAGACAGGTTGGAGTATATGGCCATGTAATGAGAAATCTGTCAGGATTGGCCATTGTTTTCTGGTGATCCTGAGAACATTACATTTGTCAGGGTGGAATGCCATTTTCCATTTCGTTTCCCACACTGTTAGCTTGTCGAGATCTTGTTGTAGTTGGGCACTGTCGCTGTTTGATTCTATCGTCAGGTACATAATAGTGTCGTCGGCAAAGAGCCTTACTTTGGAACAGATTCCCTCCGGCATGTCGTTGATATAGAAGAGAAATAAGCTGGGGCCGAGTACGGAGCCTTGTGGAACTCCGGACTCAACCGGGATGGTATCTGACTTTTCCCCTTCCACAACCACTGTTTGTTTTCTGTTGGTTAAAAAGTTCTTGATCCATAAATTGTTTTTTCCTCTTATGCCGTATTGCTCTAGTTTGTGTGTTAGAAGACTGTGGCTGACTTTATCGAACGCCTTAGAGAAGTCCATGATTAGGCAGTCCGTTTGATTTCCTCGATCCATATTTTCTGAGATGTCATTTATGAAATCCAGAAGCTGAGTTTCACATGATAGGCCTTTCCTGAATCCATGTTGGAGAGGGTAGAGGATATTGTTTCTGTCGGCATGATTCATAATGTGTTCCATGATTTTACAGCAAATACATGTGAGGGACACTGGAAGGTAGTTGACTGCTTCATAACGTTTGCCTTTCTTATAAATTGGGCTTACATTTGCAGTTTTCCAGATATCTGGTAGTTCACCAGTATAAGACACTGTGAATATGGTAGTGAGGATTGGTGTGATGTCTGTTGCCAATTCTTTTAGTATTCGTGATGTTATGTTGTCTGGTCCAGCAGCCTTATGTGGATTTAGTTTAGATAGTAACTTCACAATGCCATGCTCGGTGATGTTTATGTCATCAACTATTGGATGTGCTGATGTGGGCATGTTGCATCTGTCCTGGAATGGGGATTCTGTGAAGTCTTCTGCATGAGAGAAGGCAGATTTAAACTGTTCATTTAGAATGTTGGCTTTGTCGACTGAACTCGCATGTAGTTGACCGTCTTTTCGCAGTGGTAGTATGTCATTTCCGTCTGAGCGCTTATGTTTGATAAATGTCCCAAACTTTTTCATGCAATTTGTTCGTTCTCCTTCTCTTGAGTCCGGTGTAATAATGTCCTCAATGGATTTCCAGTAAGCTCTCCTGATCTCCCTCTGTACCATTTGTTTTAGTTGTTTGTATTTGTCTATGTCTTCAGGGTTTGCAGATTTCTTTTTCTTCTTATAATATCTGTCCCTCTTGCGGATTAGGCGCTTGATGTTTATGGTGATCCAGGGATTACCGTCTTTTGTTTTAGTTAACTTGTGGGGTATGTTCATTTGTATACATTTTTCCAATTCATCTTTGAAGTGATCCCATATAGGCTGTACTTTTTGGTCATGTTGTGCCATCATTTCCACCTCTGTATTAATTTCCTTAAGTCTACTACGGATGTTATCCCAATTAGCTCGTTTGTATAGTGGTATTGTTCTGGGTTTTTGGGTTCGCTTGCTAGGTATGGTGTTTAGCTCTGCAAAAACAACATCATGATCTGAGATTTCTGGCACTGTTTCGACTCTGTTTATGCAGTTTGGGAAGTTGGTTATTATCAGGTCTAGTGTGTTCTGTCCTCTTGTTGGTACATCCACCATTTGTGCTAGTCCGTTGTCATCTAGCAGGTCCTTAAATTTACAGTGTAGGTTGGTATATTGGGTGTTTGGTTTTAGTGTTTTTGTTTTCCAGTCCCTCCCTGGTAGGTTAAAGTCTCCAGCCAAGATCATGAAGGCATTTTTTATCTTGCTGGCTCTGTTTATGCTTTTCTCAAGTTCGAAATACCCCGTTTCGTTAGATGTTTTCGGATTATAGAAAGAACAGAGGTATACTGCCTTGTGTCCGACAATCTCTAGTTTGCACCAGGCAATCTCGCAATCAGTGTCGAGTTCTGGGGCAGGAGATGTAATGTATGTATCTTTCACTGCTATTAGGACCCCGCTGCCTCCACAGTTCCTATCCTTCCAGAAGATCTTGAAGCCTTGTGGAAGTATTTGGTTGTCAGTAATTTTCGAGTCTATCCAGGTTTCTGTGCCGAAGATGATGTCAGGGTTCACACTGTCGATTAAATTACGTACCTGGCCTTGTTTGTTTTTGATTGACTGGAAGTTTACATTCAGTATTCGTAGTGGTTTGGTACTCTTTCCTCTATCTGCTTTCTTCCTGTTAGGTGTTGATGTGAGGACAGGCTTCATCGTTGTGGGTGTTGGACTTATGAGTGAAGTATCAGATAGGATGCTGTATTGATTTGAAGTACTGAGTACCAAAGAGTAGCAGAGAGTAGAGTAGTTTGGGCAGCCGCACAGTATACAATCCCATGCGATGGCACTCTCATTTGCATACATGTCGTAGGATTTTGTATTCATTGATTGACAGGAGACATGGTACCACTGATTACATGTGTCACATACAATTCCCCTATCATCCCATGTGACTGGTTGGTCACATGTGCCACATGGATATATGGTTGAATCAGGCCCAGGATTGAGGTTGATGTCATTTGCTGTTACTATCAGGATAGCTGCTAGATATAATGATGGTTTGTTTTTGGTTTCCGAGATCTTTTTCAGATTTGCAGTTTCCCTGTTCATTAAGCAGTATACTTTCACAGTGGCCGTACTGATAGTTGTCATGTTTATTGAGTTCACGATCACTGGTGTCCAGCCATTTTGTTTTGTTGGTAGATTGCGGTTAGACTGTGCCCAATTGATCAAGACTATTAGCGTGGTTATATAGTGGAGTATAGACAGTTTGCACGAGTGGCGTCGTAGTGTAGACATTTTGCACGAGTGGCGTTGTAAGAGTAGACATTTTGCACGAGTGGCGTTGGAGTAAGGATGAGTGTAGATATTTGGTCTTTGATATCCCAGAATGCAGTACAGTGGATAAAGACTGATAAGATAAACTCACCTAAGCTCTTCACCACTGCTGCCTGTGGGATCCAGTCGACTCTCTCCCTAGTTAAGAAGGGCACTCAATTCTTCTTCCTCCACTTCAATTTGCAGAAGTTCTGACTTTTGCCTGATGTGGAAACATTCAGTATATGAGTCCAATAATATGAGCTTGGTTGTCGCTAGGCTCAACAGGTTACCTGGGTGGACCCCGTCTTTACTGTTCAGTGAGATTTTTATTGATTTCCTTGTACCACCGTTCTTTGTTTTTCTATTACGAAGGAAGTATTTGCTGATTTTAATTGTTTTCTTGTTCAGTCCCCTGTTAATTTCTAATACTTTGTTGTTTAGTAGCTTGATTTGTTTTGTCAGCTCAAAGTCGTCATCTTTAAAAAGTTCTGTTTTTTTGTGTCCTTTGGCTCTGTTGAATTTCACCATGGAAATGAATGGGCAATCAATGAATTTTATCTCCGCAGAAGGGTGTTCTTCTACGACGGTGATTGCTCTTCTAAGTTGGTCAACAATTTGATCTATACTCTGATGACCTCTATGTCTCAAGATGATGTATTTTCCTCTCTTTTTGGTAAGGTCGCAAGTTCCCGACCATAGATATATAACAATTCGTTGGTGGCGTTTTACTGCTTGTGCAATCCTCTCCTCTATGATGTTCACTAGCTCAAATGTGCGTGCTCCAGACTTGCACCAGGCCTCGAAGGGAAGTTTGTAATTTGCACAGGCATTTCTCAGTGTGTATCCCTTGCTGTCAGACACTAGAAATGGTGTTTTGTATCGGTGGCCATTTGGGTACTGGGGTTGTTGTGCAATATATTTTCTCAGTTTGCTGCTCATGAATGCATACAATGTTGTTTGCTTTCTGCCGGGAGTTACTCAGGTTGCCGTAGATACAAGTAAAAGTATTGGAATTTACATCAAAATAATGTCGAATTGTGAGATCAATCGTATGTATATATTAGCAAAAATAGCAAAAACTAAGCTGCCTAAAGGTAGTGGTCTAACATAAACACAACATGATCGGTTGAGTTTGGAAAGTTTTGAAAATGGCGGCGATCATTGTTGAAACGAAGGGCAGTTTTTGAAAACAAAAATAATTAACAAATCAGTTGGTCATAGACATAAATAATGGGGTAAATGGACGTAGAACATAATAAATATTAAGCAATAATAGGTATTATTGAAGATTGTCATCCAGAATCCACGATTTTATGTGATTAGAAGACTAATTTTCCGAGAGAAATTGGAGAGACGTCCGATCTTCGTGCATGCGCATCCCACATTTAGTCATCACTAAACCTTTTTTTTTCATGTGTTTCAATTCCACTCGTGTTTTTCTGGGAATAGGCGGCCCAACAGTTAACAGTCGTCAGCAAAATAAAATAAAAATTCAGTGTTAGAAAAAACGTCCGTTGTGTATACATTTGCGGCATCCTAAGCGAGGTAACCTACTTTCAAACTGGGTTATTTTGTTGAGTCGCTTAAGTCACCTATTTTCGTTTCGACACTTGAAGCTCCGACTGAAATGGAACAAAATAGAAATAAAAAATCCGCCAAAAGCAACAATGGAAACTGATTGTCGTGTGATTTCAAATAAATGGTTGTTCATTTGACAAACGAAAATGCCCATTTATCACACTTAAGCACATTCGATTTGAAAATAATCGTTTTTGTGTAAACTGCGGATCACTCAATTCAGACGTTCCTCATTTTGGCCAATTTTTAGAGGGCGACTTGTAATCGCCCCAACTATTTTTCTAGGCGACTCTGGGCTTAGAAGGGCGACATAATCGCCCTAGTCGCCCTCACGGCTGGTCCCTGAATATATAGGTAAAGTATTGTAAGGTACCCCAAGAAGTTTCGTGAAGATCAGTTCATAAATACAGACTCTAGCCCGAGCCTTATTGACATGTGCACTTACTGTGTATAAGTAGCACTGAACAAATCAAAGTTCATCTAATTTGCATAATTTCTGCACAAGACAAAAACCTGTATTATATGTGATGTATTCCATGTTACTAAACATTCCTACAAAAATTTATTCAAATCAGAACTTTCATACAGAAGTTCTGTACAAAAAACTGATTTCACTAATTTTGGTACAAAAAGGCTGCTGGTGGCCATCTTGAATTTTGGACCACACCCCAAAACACTCGTTCTAATCCCACAGTGATAACAAAGGTACCCAAGAAGTTTCGTAAAGATCAGTTCATAAATATGGCCTCTAGCCTGAGCCGTATAGAAGTTGTGTACAAAAAACTGATTGGACCTAATTTCGGTACAAAATGGCCACTGGCAGCCATTTTGAATTTTGAACCACACCCAGAAACACTAGTTCTCATCCCAAGGTGATAACAAAGGTACCCAAGAAGTTTTGTGAAGATCGGTTCATAAATACAGCCTCTAGCCCGAGCTGTATTGACACATGCACTTACTGTGTATAAGTAGTACTGAATAAATCAAAGTTCATCTAATTTGCAAAATTTCTGCTCGAGAAAAAAACCCTGTATTATATGTGATGTATTCCATGTTACTAAACATTCATACAGAAATTTATTGAAATCAGAACTTTCAAACAGAAGTTCTGTACAAAAAACTGATTGCACTAATTTTGGTACAAAATGGCTGCTGGTGGCCATTTTGAATTTTCGACGGCACCCAAAAACACTCGTTCTTGTCCCACGGTGATAACAAAGGTACCCAAGAAGTTTTGTAAAGATCGGTTCCTAAATACAGCCTCTAGCCTGAGCCGTATAGAAGTTGTTACAAAAAACTGATTGGACCTAATTTCTGTACAAAATGGCCACTGGCAGCCTTCTCAAATTTTGGACAGCACCCAGAAACACTCGTTCTCGTCCCAAGGTGATAACAAAGGTACCCAAGAAGTTTCTTGAAGATCGGTTCATAAATACAGACTCTATCCCGAACCGTATTGACATGTGCACTAACTGTGTATAAGTAGCACTGAATAAATCAAAGTTCATCTAATTTGCATAATTTTTGCACGAGAAAAACACCTGTAGTATATGTGATGTATTCCATGTTACTAAACATTCATACATAATTTATTCAAATCAGAACTTTCATACAAAGTTCTGTACAAAAAACTGATTGTACTAACTAAAGTACAAAATGGTTGCTGGTGGCTATCTTGAATTTCGGACCATACCCAAAACTACTCGTTCTCATCCCACGGTGATAACAAAGGTACCCAAGAAGTTTCGTAAAGATTGGTTCATAAATACGGCATCTAGCCCGAGCCGTATTGGCATTTGCAGTTACAGTGCTGAAAGTAACATTAAATAGATCAAAGTTAGTCAGTCTAATTTGCATAATTTACGCACGAGTAAAAAAACTCGTATTATATGTGATGTATCCCATGGTACTAAACATTCATACAAAATATTATTCAAATCAGAGCTTTCATATGGAAGTTCTGCGCAAAAATCTGATTGCACCTAATTTTGTACAAAATGGCTGCCATCGGCTGTCTTGAATTTTGGACTGGACCGAGAAACACTCTTTCTCGCCTCACGGTGATAACAAAGGTACCCAAGAAGTTTTGTAAAGATCGGTTTGTACAGTTAAAACTAGAAACTAGAAGTCCTGTCATGAAATGCGCACAAATAGCACGTCGATCTGCGCGTTAGGACCACAGCAAGGCTATCAAATTCTGTACATATGGCCTGTGCACAAGCAATGTTTCAGCCAATGGACCTCCGGGTAACCCGGTGGTCCATTGGCTGAAACATTGCATGTGTTTGCTATGAGAAACCGGGAGAACCTGCCATGCTTTGGATGCCATTCGATATGGCAATTGCGCGCAATTCCTATGCGCAATTATGCCTAGATAAGCGCACAGTTCATGACAGGACTTCTAGTTTTAATTGTAAATACGGCCTGTAGCCAGAGCCGTGTGTACGGCACGATGGACGACGGACCATGGCAATACCTCAAATTTGGCTTCGCCAAATTGAGCTCAAAATTCATCAAAATTTAACTAAAGAAATCATTGATCAATATGTCCATTCAATTTAATTTGGTTAAATGTGCCCAAGTACATTTATTTCAGTGGCAAGATATTTTGTGTCCTGGGAAGGAATATCTGCCAGTAGCATTTCAGGTGTTAAATACCATTAAACTCACACTTGTACCCGGTGTCCCCAAATTACAGAAATGTTCCCAAAGTAAAATAGAGGGTATAATGCATAGTAGAGTCTGTTTTTTCTACCTTTCTGTCCAATTCCTAAAAATAATTTAACCCTTTGAGTGAGAGGATTGGAAATTTTATATATTTCTGCTACAAAATGACAATCTTCAACCTGTGGCCTTGCAGTTGTTTCTAGGCAAGTCTTGGCTGCCTACATACATCTAGGTAGCCAAGACTTACCTGGAAACAATCGGCATCTTAATGTACCAAGGTACTTATAATGTAACTTCAAGTTTACACAGAGACTGAATGTTGGGGCACCTGTTCAGTTGCAGTGTAAAAGTGATCAAAGTGGGAATTAAATTAAGCCCTGTCAGATTAATAAATATTCTGAGTCCGCAATATCCAAACCACCCACCCCCTCCCCAGCAAGATGCAAAACACATCATTTCAGACTTCAGACAGTTAGTACAACAAAACTGTTTTTTTAATGGGGCTGAACAGCAACTGATTTGGCAAGTCTGCAATGTTCAGTCCAATCTGAAGGTCTGGACAATGAGACCCCCCCCCCCACCCCCCACACACACACACATGCCCCACATGCTTCTTAATTTCATCAAATCTCTCATTGGATACTGAGTAATCTCTCACCATCTTGGGCCAAGTTCCTGATCGTTCGGGACACATGCACCGACCTGATGGGTTTGGTCGACATTAGCCCAAATATCTGTGCTATTAGAACTCCAACCACTGACCAATAAAATTGGCTGTACCTGCTGTCTTTTAATTGTATCAAAAGGTCAAATTCACAGGTGGAATCACAGCTGGAAATCAATGAATGAAAAAAAAAATCGGGGATAATTCTGAGTCTGTTATTTTTCCCAATTACTTGCTGAAAAGTTCCCAATTCAAGTCCCAGACAAATTTCAATGTGCGGTGAATCAGAATTTTTTCCTTAAGTGATAATAAATTGTCCACGCTAGCATTAGGACAGAGTCACAGATTCTGTTGCTTTATAATGTTTGTTAATTATTAATTACACTATCCTTCTTATATGACTGGGCATAACTGATCTACGTATACATGTACTGAATGTTTTTGTTTCTATAGACATTATCATGTAATTGATTTTCTCAAAATTCCCAAATAGGGTCATACAACACAAATTTTTTGCAATGGCATGGGACCTGGACACTTTCTCAATGAGGCTTGAATGACCCCTGTACATGTATATACTGAATTGGACAACCTTGAAAGGTCAAAATTGGTAAACACACAACTCGCTTGGGACATCAGTCTATCGTGAAATCTCTGCTCAGTCATTCAGCCATGGCTGTGCTCAGGCTTTTAGTTTCAGCAGTCATGAAGTGATTGGAAGAGAACTGCAAGAATAGGAAGGGTAATAATCTAATTGTTAAATCACTTCATTATTCAGTGTGGTTTGGGGTGCTACTATATATAAAGTAAGGGAAATTTGTTTACTTAGAAACTTCCACCTCTGATATTCCACAAATTGAAATTAAATATATACAAATTGTACATCAAAATGAGGTTGTGATGTATAAAACACAAAAAATATATGTAATCAACTCACAGAGTTGACAGCAGGCACCAATGGTTTCTGGAAGTTTGCTACCGTATTCGTACCAGAATTAATAATATTTCAGAACAACACCTGGCCAAATATGCTTCAGACAACTGACTAAAAATAAAAATGATCGACTACTGCAACAGTCGGATAACCGTGACAACCCTAGTTTTGGATGCTTAGTCCGGAGCCCCTGGGAATTACACCCAAACCGGCCTCCACAATTTAGCCCATACCGGCCTCCGCAATTTTACCCAAACCAGCCTCCACGCATTTTTAACCACACTCTCCTATTAGTAACTTTTAATGACATTGCAGCAAAATTTAAGTAACAAGAGCAACGCTAACGTGTGTGCTAATACCCCCAAAGGTAGCAAAAGTTGGACTTGCCAAGTTGCATGTAAATAAATAACTTCTGAATGTTTGAAGAGAATTGGTTCGTCCAAACAACTTTGAATGAACGGAATTAAAAAACACTATGATTCTTGTGTCATCCATATTTATATGAATATATCGATATGTACATGTAGTAGGTTAAAATGACATACAAAGTTACAAACCTGCCCTGCAAACACTGGGCAGTACAGAAATAGTGGACTAGAAAAATTTGGGATAGTGGACTAAAAAAAAAATTCCCCTATAAAACACTGGCCAGTAACAGTGAGAATAAAGCTGAAATTGGCATCCATATTTATATGGTTATATCGATACGTAGTAGGTTAAAAAGACATGCAACCTCCCCACCAAGCACTGGGCAGCAAAAAAAATTGGGCAGCACTTCACCCATAGGCACTGGCCAGTAAGAATAAAGCTGAAATTGGCATCCATATTTATATGGTTACATTGATATGTAGTTTAAAATGACATGCAACTTTCCCTGCAAGCACTGGGCAGTACAGAAATAGTGCACTGAAACAAAATCGGGCAGCACTTCCCCTATATGCACTGGACAGTAAGAATAAAGCTGAAATTGGGAAATTTGTGATTTTTTAATCCAAAAAGAGGCATAACTCTTGCAAGAATGGTCGGAGTGAACCTCCAAATTGTACTTAACCTGTATTTTGACATTAGTAATAAGCAAATAAAATTTGAAATCGATTGGTGCGGTGATACAATTTTAAATGGTCTGGAACCAAAATCACTACAGTGTATAATACTTGTGTCATCCATATTTATATGGATATATTGATATGTAGAGGTTAAAATGTCATGCAACCTCCCCTGCAAGCACTGGGACACAGAAAAATAATGAACTAAAAAACAAATTGGGCAGCACTTTGCCCTATAGGCTATGGTACAATTTACCTTAGTCAGAAACAGAGGCCAAAAACAAACAGGGGCCATAACTCTATCAAACATGAATGGATGAAACGCTAGGTACAAGGGCATCTGTGACCCCAAGCTGCCCTATCACCATACCAAAGAACATTAAAATCTGACAACTGATGCTCGATTTATAATACAAAATTTTCGGACGGACGGAGACCTTGACTATATACCCCTTTGAAAATTTTTCGGGCGCATAATAATAATAATAATAATAATAACTCTTTGGCCAGCCGCTGATTTGTCGCGGTCCTCATAAGAGAAGGCCATCATTCCCCCTGCACCCCACCCCCTCTTCCCCTCCTCTCCTCCCAGCATTCAGATATAAACTGCTTAATAGTGTCCCTCACTTCCTCTTTTTCAATTTCTTCAATAAGCATTCCTACCCTCTCCCTCGTGTCCCCCTTCAGCCATCTATTCTTTGTTTCTTCACCCCACTTCTGCATTATTCTTCCAGTAAATTTTATTCTATGAGGTATATACTGTGGGCATTCCAAGAGAAAATGTTCCAGGGTCTCCACTACTCCAGAGTGGCACATTTGGCATCCCTTTTCCCCATCTCTCCCAATTTTTCCCCGAAGCTCCAGTGATCTTGATCTCAGTTTGAACAGCAGTGACCCTCCAAAGGTGTCATCTAGGTACTTCTCAAAAGCTGGCTTTTCTTTATATTGTAACCCCTGCAGTGATCTTTTCACGCTAACCCCTGCTCGCCAGTTTCGATTGCAATCTTCCATGACTCTCTCTTTGACAAACCTTTTGCCTTTTTTCATTCCTACTTCTATGTTTGTGACCTCTATAGAGTAATTGTCCATTAGTTCCCTCACATGTTTTGACCACCCCGTTTCTATATTAGAATTCCAAATGGTATCGAGCATCAATTTGCACCACCGGTTGTCAGGCAGGTTTCTCAAGTAGTTAAAGTAACACAGTTTTCCCAAATCTACCCTGTCCTTGATTTTCATCCACCCAAGCTCCCCCTTTACTGCTTCCAAAGCTGCAGCATTACTCGACCCTGTTATCCATCTGCCGGCATCATTCTGAGTACTTTCCAACTTCTTAATAACGGTTTGGTTTAATGGAATCACGTCCGTGCCATACGTTATACTTGGTAAACCCACCCTCTCCCACAGTGTTTTCCCCACAAAGACCTTGTTGAAACTATTTTTCCCTAAAAGTTTTAGTTGGTTCAGAATTCTTTTCCCCTTCAGAATCAGTTTGGCTGAGTAATTTCTGTACACCCCTCTTCCCGTTATATTTATGCTTACCCCTAGATACGCATACTCTCCCGTTTCTCCTACAGTGATTTGTTTGCTTTCCCCTTCGGGGATTGAGAACTCCCCCACTCTCCATCTCTTCGTCATATCTACCTTGCGTCCAACGGGTATTACCTTGCTTTTATTTTCATTTAGTTCGAGCCGCCAAGTGTTCCCATATCTACCAACAATTTCCAGCAGTTTCTCTAGCCCCTGTTCAGTTCTAGACATTAACACCATGTCGTCCGCAAAGAATAAGCCTGGTATCTTTATGTCTCCAACATTTACCCCCTCCGCACTCTGAATTAGTTCGTCCCCTAAATCTTTAACATACAATGCAAACAAAATCGGTGAAAAGATACACCCCTGCTTGAGGCCTATATCCATAGGGACTCGTTTTGTAGTGATACTTCCTAGACTGAGTTGGCTTTGCACATCTGTATACAGTGCTTTCATGATTCCCACAAAGTCACCCCCCAGTCCGATGCCCTCGAGCTTTCGCCACATACCTTCCCTCCACACTCGGTCGTACGCTTTTTTCACATCTAGAAATGCCAGAAACATCTTTTTCTTTTCAGCCTTTGTTGATTCTATCAGTTGGGTGAGTGTAAATAGGTGATCAGTGACTCTTCGTCCTTTCCTGAAACCATTTTGAATTTCTCCTAAAAAACCTTTCTCTTCAATAACTTCCTCTAGTCTACCGTATATGACCTTACAGAATACTTTTCCGATGTTACTACTAACTGATATCCCCCTATAGTTATCTAGAACTTCCTTATCCCCCTTTTTGTGTATGAACGACACCTTACTTTCCCTCCACTCTTTGGGGACCTCTTGCTTTCGCAGAGCCAGGTTGAAAAGGTTTGTCAGGACTTCAATAAGTGCCTCCCCTCCATTTTTGAGGAATTCGTTCGGAATTTCATCAGTCCCTCCCGCTTTACCATTTTTTAATTTCGAGACCACGTTCCGCACTTCTTCTGTCGTTATTTCGCTACAAACACGATTGGATAGGTTCTCCTCCACCAGAGTATTTCTTTTTGGTGGGGACCCAATGCCCCATCGCCTATCGTTTATCTTTTCCCAGTGCTTGACTAACTCTGAAGCGATACGGCCTTTATCTTCTGTACTTTCCCCATCCACTTTGATACTCTGTACACTACTTTTCCCCCGTTTATTTACCCAGTTCCAAAATACGTTTGAGCTCGAACCCCCCGTTTCTTTATTGTTCTGGCAAGACTGCAATTGCGCTCCTTCCTATTATTATTCTTTATCTCATTCACCTTTTTCCTTGCCAGTTCATATTCTCCTTTCATTAGTCTCGTGTCATTGTTATCCACCCCTTTAAGCTTCCTACTTCTTCTGTAAGCAACGCATTTTACCTTCCTTTCTTTTATAGCCTTTTTCAGTCCCTCGTTAACCCTGTATCCAAGCTCTCTCGTTGGGACCCTCACCCTTCCTATACACTCCTTCCCTGCCTCTGTTAGGCTATTTACTATGCCATCTGAAATACTCTGGACATTTGCATCCCTAGGTATACAATCAAGATTTGGTTTTAGTTTTTCCCCGAAACTGCTTCCAGTCGGCTCCTTGTTTTAGTCCCCAAACTTCCTTGAAGGTATTTCTGTCTCTATTCGTCTTTTTGCCCATAATCTTAACTGTTATCAGGTTGTGATCACTACCCAAGTCATTTTTTCCCTCGTCATCTATTTCTACATCTATAACCTCCCTCCATACGCCAATGTCAGTGAGTATATAATCAATTATTGTTTTCTTATCGTTCCTCTCCCAGGTCCATTTACCCTTACATTTCGCATCCCTGTTCAGGATCTTTAAACCAAGCTCTTTTGATAGGTCCAACATCTTCCTCCCATTCGTGTTAATTTTCCTATCACCTCCCTGTATGCCCTCCTCCTTATCCCCGATGTGCCCATTGAAGTCCCCCATTAGGACAATACTGAACCCTCTGCTACCAAGCTCTGTGATATTCGATCTAAGAGTTGTATATATTGAATCATTCCACTCGGGCTTACTTCCCTCCACTGCTAAGTATACAACACCAACGGCAACACTCCTGCTTCCTAACTTGATTTTTGCCCATACTATTTCGTTGGATACTGGAATCTGAGTCCTTGCTTCTGTGAGATCTGTAATCAATGAGGGCTGTAATTCCTCTTTAGCGTAGATGCCAACACCCCCACCCCCGTTTCTGACCCTCAGTTCGCCCAGCTCCTATCCACACGCAACCCTTTATCTGATCAACCCGCTCATCCCGTCGTATCCACGTCTCACTTAGACCCATTATATCAAAGTCTCCTTCGTCCATCATTGTTGATATTTCGCTTACTGTCTTGTGCAGACCCTGGATGTTGCAGTACCCAAACTTAATGAATCTTTGTTGTTTTGTCATCACTGGCACATTATTATAACCCTGGTATGTCCCTGTATTGTGCATGTTTGTTGTTCTTCCTATGTTCCCAGCATTTGTGCCCCTCTGGGTTATCGGCTGTGGTCCCCTACCCCCCTTTTCTCCAAAAAAGGCCCAGCCACATGTAGAATTTTTTGGCCCAGCAGGTCTGTACCCATCCTACTTAAATGCAATCCGTCTCGCCCATACAACTCTCCTTGTCCCCAGAATGAATCCCAGAGGTCAATGAAATGTACTCCCAAGTCTTTGCAGTGCTCTTCCAGCTCCTCGTTTGGTGCCATAATCCGTGAGTTCCTCTCATTCCCACCACCCATAACGGGGAGCACCCCTGAAACGATGATCCGAGCATTCCTGCTAAGTAGCTTACTAATTAGGTCCTTGTATGTGTCCACCAAACGAACTGATTTCCTCTCCCTGATGTTATTGGACCCCACATGTAATACCACTACCGGATCAGGCCCCGACCCAGCTACAATACCGTCCACTCTATCCCTCAGGTCCTCCACTTTAGCCCCCAGAAAGCACAGAACTGTTCTATTTTTACTGTCCGGACCACAGACAACCTTGTCGATCCCCCGAACTATGCTACTTCCCGCAACCACCAACTTACTTTTGGCCCTCGCCCTATTTATCTCCTCTAGTCTCCTATTGTTTACAGCGTACTCTTCCTCTCCAACAGCCCCACTCGGAATCAATATCGGTATCGGTATCTTTGACCTAGGATTACTCCTATCCTTGTCCCTCCGTCTCTTTCCAGGCCCTGAACTACCTGGACTACTCCCCTGGTCTTCCCCCGGATCCCTCCTCCTTTTTCCTGGCCTAGACCCCAAGCTACTATCTGTTGCAACTACCTCCATCTCCTCCTCTGTCTCTTCCGAATCGAGCACATCAAATCTGTTTCTGGTGCTGCACTCCCCACTGCCTTTGGACTTTACACCCCTATCTACCTGCTTCTCTGGCCCCCCTTTCCTACCACTTTTGGTAGTCCATGCCAAACGCTTTACAGCATTGCTCCGGCCTGGGCCCCCCTCATCTGTCCTACGTACTTTTCTAGCAGCCCCCACCTCATCACCTACCTCATTCACATCAAAGGTTCTACCCCCATGTTTCCTCTTGGAACCACCGACAACCTTCCATCCTTCTCGGAAAGCCACTTTCACAGGCGTAACTCCAGACAGCCCCGCCCTACCAAGTTTTCCCTTCAGCTCAGCAATCTCCCCCTCAAACTTAACAATTGTCTCAAGTAGGCGGAGGATTTCCTGACAGTTTGCACATACCTCTCCATATCCCATCGAGCGACAGTCCCCATACATCATAGAACACTGTTTACAAACTTCAAGCCCAATATCGCCATCGGTGGCCCCACCAACCCGGCTCTGACCGACACCCCCAGTGACCCCAGTGACCTCTGTCTGCACACCAATACTTACCCCGTTGGCACCGTTGACCTGGACCGCGATATTACACGTATTTACCTCCATACTTACCTCCGTCTGAACAGACTTGCTCGCCATCATGAAGACAAAATTACGCGATCGGACAGGGAAAATTGTAAACACGCGACAAAAGGCAACACGACGAACCGTTCGACAACTTAGCGCTCACAGTTTTATTTAAGACCTCCTAACTTTGTCTCAGTTACTATACTAAACTAACTCCCCACAAAGTTGAATAAAATAACCTGAAAATGAAATATATATGATTAGTAAACAATAAAAATACTTAATTTCGATTCGTAACCAAGGAGACTTCTTCTGTATACTCAATAATAACATGTTGATATAAATAATCTTATTTGGTTTGCACACTAGCAGTAGAGTAGTGGGTTCAGATCCTCGAGAATCTCGAACGGGAAGGTGACTAGGAATTATGCATAACTACAAGAATTCTGCCCTTTGTTTGCTTCGAGACATGACGTCTCAGTAACTTGTCTCTCTTGAACTAGGGTGAGACGAGGGGAGGGGGGAGAAATCCCTACATGGTGATATACTGGGTATTTAACATTGCAGTAATAAAAAAGTGTTGTACATGTACAAATCATTTTAATGTGTTTATGTGCCAATTATGACTCCAGTGTAAGGCCACACAAAGTAGATCTTCTGTTTCTCGGGCCATTATTTGTGAAATTGCATGCGGGCGAGCGTTTTTTTATTTTATTTTTTATTTCAGTAATTACTTCTTTGCCATCAAAAGTTCATGTTCTTGGTTCAAGTTTCAGGCCTCATAATCTACAGAATAGCATGGGTGGTGGTGTATTTCATCCCTTGAGTGCAAGAAGGCTTTGCAATGCTAAAGCTAAAGCATTGCAAAGCCTTCTTGCACTCAAAGGACAAATTCATCAATTTTTTTAACTTGGGTAAAATATCAGACATAAACCATTTAATTTTAATTTTTTTTAAGTTTAAATTGGTTAGAAAAAGAGAGCATGCGGCAGCCAAAAGGACCATGTGGTAGGGCCTGAGAAACAGATTTTTAATTTTTTTAGGCCTAATAATGCTGTGTTTAAATATAAGAACTGACCAAAGCTGATTAATCATCAATGAGCTCACATCATAATGTTTTGATTTTTCATCAAAGAAAGCTGTTTTTACAGTCTGAGGTTCATTTTATTTCCTAACAATATTTTTAAATGTACAACAAGTAACAACATACTGTGGTGGTTGGATATTATATTAAATGCTGTTCCGTGATATTTCAAATGTGGATTTTTTTATATTGGATTATAATACCTTACAAAAGTAAGTAGTCTATCATTTCATATAAAAAATACTTATTTATTTATTTATTTATTGGTGTTTAAGGTCACATACTTATGCACAATGGCTA
Source organism: Pictodentalium vernedei (assembly GCA_031216915.1). Taxonomy (NCBI): domain Eukaryota; kingdom Metazoa; phylum Mollusca; class Scaphopoda; order Dentaliida; family Dentaliidae; genus Pictodentalium; species Pictodentalium vernedei. The sequence continues at coordinate 279,978,834 of CM062296.1, read as the reverse complement.
ATCGTGACTGTGACAGTTTTATGGGTGGAGGAAGCCGGAGTACCCGGAAAGAACCACCGAGCAACTGTCAGCTCCTCAACATTCTAACTCTGTTCAAGCTCCGCTCAAGCAGGGTTACAGGGGTTGAAGACATGTGCACCATCGACGTGCAGTACGCCTTAGTACACAGTGTCATCATGTAGGCAACCCGGATAAAGTGCCTTGCCCAAGGAGGCAACGTGGGTCGACGGGGATCGAACTCGGAACCTCCAGCACAGAAGTCCAACAGTCTACCACTGAGCCACCTTGCTCCGATAAAAAAATACTTAAAAACACAATAACATTGCCTGTACACGTACGAAACGTCCTTTGATATATGTACGAAATGTCTTCTGTATATGATTACAAACAGTCAGTGCACGAATCGCCTTAGTTCAGCGATCTGAACGTAGTGGCTACCCCTCTACGTTCAGATTCTTCCCATTCAATCCTATAGAAAAAGTTCCCATCAAGTTTTTATGGGAACTCAAAACTCGAAATTAGGAATATATATCAAGCTTTCGCCCTTATTACCGGCTGCAATCGATAGTACACGTATTTCCTTACATTTGGGAAGAGTTTATTAATCCAAACTAGGTTAGGAAATTCGATCGCAATTGTGCAAAATGGGTTTGATAATCTGCTCTGTGCGAATGCGACCGAGGTTGATGACCTCCTCTGCGCGAATGAGATCGAATTTCCTATTCCGCATCGATGAAAAGGTCTATTCGTTTCGGCGCCATTACCGGGTTATCGTTTTTACTGTTTTATATTTAAACAACAACATGGTCGATTTTGAAATCTCCGTCGCCGCCTCACGAGTACACAAATGACAACATTTAAAGGATAAAACCTAGTTTGGATTAATAAACTCTTCCCAAATGTAAGGAAATACGTGTACTATCGATTGCAGCCGGTAATAAGGGCGAAAGCTTGATATATATTCCTAATTTCGAGTTTTGAGTCCCCATAAAAACTTGATGGGAACTTTTTCTATAGGATTGAATGGGAAGAATATGAACGTAGAGGGGTAGCCACTACGTTCAGATAGCTGAACTAGAATCGCCTGTGTTGTGTGTACGAAAAAACACCAATCTAAATTTCTGAGGCCGGTTTGGGTAAAATGTAGAGGCTGGTTTGGGTAAAATTTTTAGAGGCCAGTTTGGGTCAAAATGTTGGAGGCCGGTTTAGGTGTATTCGACCCCTTGGTGATAGCACGAAAATAGGCAACATATACAGGTAACTACATGTTTTTCTTGTCTTACATTTAGCAACTGAAAAATCTAGACTTTTTAAGACTCATTTTGCTTTCGGTAACATGAAGATTATCATAAATAGGAACCTGTAGAACAGTCCAGCTGCTTAGAACCCGCTCAACGGCCTGTCCAAAGAGCGTGTGTGACGGTATGGAAGTTGCCATCTTGTTCACGAAAAACAAAGAACTGGAAGCGGCGCTAAACAGACGGTTATACAGAAGAGTCTCCGAAAGTGTTGGGAAAGTCACTGGCACCCGGGGTATCCAGAAGATTATTCTGCAGTTGAGTTGATGTTGGTGGACGAATTACACCCAAAACGTCCTCTATTCTGTTGCAGTTAAAGTGATCGAACTGGGAATTAAGCCCTGTCGGTTTCTGAATCTGAATCTCAATATTGTTACTGTGTAGGCCGCGCAGCCGCGTATTATAACACAGGTTGGGAAGATGGTGGTAATTAGTTGCGCTCTGCGACCTTGGCACAGATGGTGTCAATGGCGGCCTGTTAACTAGCGTTGCTATCTATGATCGTGCGTGGGAAGAAGGAGTTCTTGAATTCTTCCGTGTTTGTTCGGTATACCGCCAGTTTCGTGTTGTTCAGTGCTGCTCCTTGTGCGAGATGACCCACTAGACATTATTAATGTACGGCTCATTTGGGACGACAATGGGCCGAAATCCAGACTCAGACAAAGTCGGTGATAATTGGTTCCTACTATCGTCCACCGAATGCAAGTTTAGACGTACTTATTGACCTCAAAACATCGATATCAAATGTGATAGAACATAGTAAGGACAAGCCCATCATACTAGCAGGGGACTTCAATCTCCCACACATTGACTGGCGAAACAACACAGTGAAACCCGGAGGAAATCTTATAAATCATCACGCACAACTTCTTGAAACAATCGAAGAAAATGGTATGGACCAACTACAAAACAAACCAAGTCGAGAAAATAACATCCTTGACCTATTCTTGACAAACCAACCTAGTCTTGTAAAATCGTGTGATACCATACCAGGAATATCAGATCATAATATGGTAGTAATCGACACAATCTTGAAACCCAAATACAACAAACCAAAACGAAGAGAGATATTAATATACAAAAAAGCTAAATGGGAAGATATTAAATGTGATATAACCAAACTAGGAAAGAACATCATAAGCAAAAACACATCAGTTGAAGAAAAATGGTCAGAACTTAAAAAAGGCATCAACAACACTCTGAAAATAAATGTGCCAAAAAACTGACATCAAACAGACACAACCTCCCTTGGCTCTCCCCCAGAGACAAACGAAAAATAAAGAAAAAACACAAGCTATTCCAGAGAGCGAAACAAACAGGAAAAAGCGAGGACTGGAATAAATACAGACTACAGAAACGTACAACCCAGAAAGCCATCCGACAAGCTCACTGGCAGTATGTCAACAAGGTGTTAGAATCGTCACTAGAAGAGGGAAATAGTAAACCATTCTGGAAGTACATCAAATCTAAACGCACCGACAATATTGGAGTGGCAGGAATCAAGAAAAATGGCATCTTATATCAAGACAGCAAATCTAAAGCGGACCTATTAAATGAACAATTTAAATCAGTCTTCACCAAGGAAAATACATCTGATCCATTACCAGAAAACCACGAGCCAGGTCACCCAAGTATCGAAGATATACACATCGACACACAGGGAGTTGAGAAATTACTTAAGAATATCAACATCAACAAAGCTAGCGGCCCAGACAACATCTCAAATAAGATATTAAAGGCTTGCTCGAAAGAACTTGCACCAGTCTTAAGCCACATTTTCCAACTAAGCATAGACACAGGCACATTACCATCTGACTGGAGAAATGCTAATATAAGTCCCATATTTAAGAAAGGCGACAAACACACAGCGGCAAATTATCGACCAGTGTCTCTAACGTGTGTATGCTGCAAACTACTGGAGCATATTGTGTGTAGACATATACTAAACCACCTAGAACAAAACCGCATACTTACACCACTACAACATGGTTTCCGCAGCGGTCACTCTTGCGAGAGCCAACTTATAATCACCATGCATGACATCATGAAATCATATGACCTCAGGAAACAGATAGACCTAGTTATCCTAGATTTCAGCAAAGCTTTCGATACTGTACCACACAGAAAGCTTTTATACAAACTAAAAAACTATGGTATCAACGGTAAGATCAACAATTGGATTAAGTCATTCCTAACGCAACGACACCAGCGAGTTGTAGTAGAAGGGGAATTTTCATCCTCCTGCACTGTTGATTCAGGTGTACCTCAAGGAACTGTCCTTGGGCCTCTTTTATTTCTTTGCCATATAAATGACTTACCACTACGTGTAAAATCTCAGGTTCGCCTATTCGCAGACGACTGCCTTCTGTACAGGCCGATATCATCATTAGAAGACCACCTCCAACTTCAACAAGATCTGATCTCGTTAGAAAAATGGGCAATGGATTGGGGGATGCGATTCAACGCCTCTAAGTGCTACATTATGTCAATTCATAGAAGTAAAAATCCATCCTCTTTCCGCTATACCTTAAACAACTATATACTGGAACAAGTACAGAACAACCCATATCTAGGTGTAATCATCAATGAAAACTTAAAATGGACTACTCACATCAGTAAAACCTGCAACAAAGCAAGCTCCACACTCGGATTCATCCGACGAAACCTAAAACATTACAACAAAAACCTTAAAGAAACTGCCTACATTTCATTAGTACGTTCCCTACTTGATTATGCGAGCACAGTATGGGATCCTCACTTACAGAAAGACATCGATCGGCTGGAGAGTATACAGCGTAGAGCTGCCAGATTCGTGTGCAAGGACTACAAGCGCACAAGCAGTGTCACTTCCACGATGAAAGAACTTGACTGGAAACCACTAAAAGACAGAAGAAGAGAACAGCGACTCGTCCTACTCTTCAAAATCGCTAACGATTTAGTGGCCATCCCTGCTGACAATGTCATCCAATACAACAAACGACCAACAAGATCAGCAAATAGCAAACAAATTAAAATCCATCCATCCAATACTGAAATTTATAGGAACTCATTTGTACCACGGACCATTAAAGACTGGAATTCCATCTCGGAAAGCGCAGTTAACTGCGAGACAATTGAGGGCTTCAAAGCTATTATATCGCGCAAATAATAGGCCCAGTGCGCGCACACTCACCCTGGATAAGTTTTACTCAGTATTGAGGCTAATTTCCAGTATTTTACAGATACAGATACAGATAGCATCACTTCTAGAGGTAATGTTATAGAGTGTCGGGATGCGTTTGTTTTTCCGACGCTCTTGGAGTGATGGCCAGTCTAGTGAATTCGGTCCTGGGTCGGTTCGCCCCCCCCCACCCCCCCCCGGTCGTTTCGCCCCAATTCCCGTTCGCGACCAGGGGCGAACGGGCATCGGGCCGAAAAGATCCGACACCGTGAATTGAGCATTTCACTAACGCTGCTGTCTCCGCGATAGTCATGGCAGACAAAGCGTGCAACTCGACGTTGTGTCATCTCTACCTTCTGGGTGTTCTTTTGTAAATAGGCCGGGGTCGCACACTCTGAATCCGTATTCCAATTTTGAGCGAACCAGTGACTTGAATGCCGCTGCTCGGGAGGTGACGGGTCGTTTCGTTCCTTTTCCCTTTCGTCCCCCGGGTCGTTTCGTACCTTTACCTTTTCGTACTGGGTCGTTTCGTACTCCTTTAGGTACGAAACGACTCACCTAAATAAATTTGCTGATACTCAGTCCGTCAAATATTTGTTTCACAACGTATATGGCATCATCTTCGACATACATCACAATGCACAGCTAAGATGTTTGAACGAGCTCCTCTAGAACAGTTTAGACAGGGATATTTCCCAGGCATGTTTAAACGTTCACGATGCTGGGAAAAATGATCATATCTTAAGAATGAAGAATGAATGAAAGGTTTTGGCGCGCCAAAGGCGCGCAGGGACGATGTGGGATTTACAAATCCCTTGCGACCTGGTTAACCTTATTTTTTTTCCCTTGGATCACACAGGCCTAGCTTTCCTATTGCCCAAAATGGAGTCGGGGGGGGGGGGGGGGGTTATGCACGCGGTTAGAATACCCGGCAGTTTACGCTGGAGTGTTAGATGGTCAATACTCAATCCCTCAACGCCTTTAAAACTATTAGAGAGCGAGCTCTATTCGGTTCCAGTTCGGCGATGGTAGAGGTTTGAGTCCCACCATGGTGGCGAGCCAGAATGTAAGGCAGATATAAGGTATATTTATATCCAACATTAAAAAAACACGGGTTCTAGTCGTTTCGTCCCATGGTCGTTTCGTCCCAAGACGTTTCGTCCCATTTTGGGCGTTTCGTCCCATTTATTTTGGTCGTTTCGTCCCATGTGGATTTTTCACTTTGGACGTTTCGTACCATCCGAGATTGGCTAGGTAATCTCAAATTTGGTTGATTTTTTATGAATATTTCTCAGTGAGACTATGCAAATATGGATATCATTGGAACCGGCTTGATCAGTTAGTTCCAATAGTATACGCATGGTTTTACTGGAGAAAATGTAAGACATTTCAGGCTCATTCATTTGTTGTGCAGTTTTGACCGATTTGTTAAAGGGTTAAGTCACAACGGGACACATAACGATGACGAATCGGGTATTATTGTTTATTATTTACACTTTTTCTTCAAACTCATCATCAAACCTATCGCCCTCATGGGTGCGATGATATTTCTTAAGGAGCTCGGCGAAAAGGATGTTGTAAAATATATAGTCAAGCATATAAAAACAACTCCCCTAGGTTTGAAAGGCAGCAGTCGGTCCTATTATGCCCATACAGACATATCAAAGAGACGCAATGGTGTTTATACAAACAGCTGGCTTGATCAATCACACACAACAGAAGGCCGTGCTTACAACAACCAGCAAGTAAAAGTGTTTGACAGACCGACTTATTCACTCAATTAACAACAACAAAAATGGGTGCGATGATATTTCTTAAGGAGCTCAGCAAAAAGGATGTTGTAAAATATATAGTCAAGCATATAAAAACAAGTCCCCTAGGTTCGAAAGGCAGCAGTCGGTCCTATTATGCCCATACAGACATATCAAAGAGACGCAATGGTGTTTATACAAACAGCTGGCTTGATCAATCACACACAACAGAAGGCTGTACTTACAACAACCAGCAAGTAAAACTGTTTGACAGACCGACTTATTCACTCAACAATAACAAAAATATAATTACAATCCTTATCAAAATTATTGAAAACAAACAAAAAATACTGTGAGTCCACATTGAGATTAGTAACAAAATACATAATGGTTTGTTTGATTGACCGACAAATTCACATAAACAAAAAAGAACCTAACAAACAACAATTACACGTTTGTTACAGAACAAGATAAGTTTATAAATTAGGAAAGCTAGGCGTTTTCACTTCAATCTCGGATGGGATGAAACGCCCAAAGTGAAAAATCCACATGGGACGAAACGACCAAAGTGAAAAATCTACATGGGACGAAACGACCAAAGTGAAAAATCTACATGGGACGAAACGACCAAAATAAATGGGACGAAACGCCCAAAATGGGACGAAACGTCCTGGGACGAAACGACCATGGGACGAAACGACCTGATCCCAAAAAACACAAGCCCAATTCAAGCCATGTCAAAATCTTTGTGTTGTACAATATTTTTAACGGCTTTGATAAAAAAGAAACAAGAAAAAAACAAACAAACCCAAAAAACCAACAACACCCCTCCCCAAAACAGAGAAATAAAAAAAAAAACAAGCTTTTTGTGAACCGCCTTCTAACACTATATTCAATCGGTGCGCTTGTAGTGAAATCGTGATTTCAAAAAGCACTTTGATGTACCACTCTCTTTGGGCTAGGAACTGGTGTATATTGTATAAACAAACCCGGATACTAGAAAAGACAGTTAAAAAGACACTTTGCTTTGCCGCCCAAACCAAAACCAAACATTACAGTGAAAAAACGTTTCATTACGTTTTACAAGTGAGTGTGGCTTTATTCGGGGCTAGGAGGTGTCTCATGCACTAAATTCAAATTATTCATTCAGTGGAACGAGCTGGAGTTATTCACAGGAAGTTCGTACATTCACCCTATTCTTCTTACAAGTAAGTACATAAATGAAGTTTAGAAATATATAATTAAAAATTACCCTAAAATATAGACCTATCGAAATTTTTAAGTACGCACCTAATAATTTCAATATAATTTCAATATATATTCGCCGAATAAGCTATGGAATGAACAGATCGCCGCGAACAGTTTTGATTATTTAAAGTTTTCTCTGAAATTGCCGTTTTAGGCATAATGTTCTTTAAAAAATCTATACGCTGTATTGATTTTTTTAAAGTTAAAAACTATGCCTAAAATTTTCGAATAAAAATTTAGAAAAATAGAGGTGAAAATTACCTGAGTCGTTTCGTTCCTTTTTGGGTACGAAACGACTCAGTACGAAACGACCCGGTACGAAAGGGAAAAGGTACGAAACGACCCGTAACCGCTCGGGACATACTACTTTGAGTAGCCCGAGCCCAAGCTGGGTATTTCGTGTAGCTGGGAAATAAAAGTTCATTTTCTCTCTTATTTATTGTTTAATTTCCCCATTTTTTTCTACATATATTTATTATGATAATATAATATCTAATAAGTTGGAATGGAGTTTTATTGCTACATAATTTATGAAATAATTGATATTTAATTGTCGAGACATACTATTTTGAGTAGCCGAGAATATTGTGTAGCCGGGATTTAAAATCTCCTTTTCTACGTTATGTTTCGTTCTACTGACTTTATATTCCACAAATAGATGAAATATTTGCATGGGACACTGAATAAGGTAAAATAAATGCATCTTTATGCTACCTTTTCTGCAATATCACGTGCATTTTACCTTCAAACTTGAATTTTGTGTGTAGCTGGCTCGGGGATGAATGACTCGGCGATATTGATTACTTCACTGTGTTTTCTTTGTCAACAATTTTCATTGGTTAATTTCTAATATCCCTTGGACAAACGATTTTGTGTTGCCGGCTCACGGGTGAACCCGAGCTCGCTGATGTAATCACTGCTGTGTATCGCGGCCACCAACAAGATGTTTTTATAATTCCAAAGTATATCTGTGGTTATGATTTCATATCATTCCAAGTTGTTTTTACAGTGTTTACTGGTGAGATTTTGTTTTTATTGTTTAATCATTGTTTAATTATTAGTGAATTCATTTAATAATTTCAAAGCCTCAATTGCCCTATATATTCCACCTGTCCATTATCAAATTCATCATTCCTTGATTGAAGCATTTACTAGTCAGTTCAAAATGGAAGTTCCAATATACGATACCAAAGAGAAATCTATGAGCGTTAATGAAATCTGTTCAATTTTTGAAAATCCGGACACCGACAGGATAAGCCTCTGGCGGCGTTTCTGACCCCATCAACAATTCAACATTGTTTTCCACTTCCGAAATTATTTTTGGTTCTTTTCATTCTTCTCTTCCAAACCATAGCTTATGACCCCTAATTGGAACGAGCTCACTGAGATCGTTCCAATGAGGGGCCATAAGCTATGGTTTGGTGGTCATAAACTATGGTTTGGAATAATAACAATTGTTTTTCCGAAAAATAATTAGACTTCTCTATAAGTAGCATTGGGTAAAGGGTTAATAGTCAGTAAATGGTTCGATTTTGAAATCAAAGCATCACCATTAGGGAAAAACGTAACAAGCTCTGTGATAGGACAGGCAACGAAACAGGCAACGAAACAATTTGATTTTTTTTTGTTTTTAATATTGTGCTTCCTTTCTTTTTTTGTAAATGTTGTGAGGTGTTAATGTGTATCATTACTGTTAACTATATTTTTATTATCTAATAGTAATACAAATAAATATAAAATTTTATACCCGTGTTCGTTATTTCTGCCCATATAATTTAAACACTTTGTAGCCCGAGCCCTATAAGTTGTCATTCAAACGAATTTTTTAATTTATATTTACCCCGTTATTGGTAGCACCAGTTATGAGACCGATGTTATCAATGAGGGAAAATAAAATTAAAAAATGTTTGCGTTTAAACAACTTATTTCGTGTGATGCTGTAATAGACATTAACCAATGAAAATTCACCCATCTATTGTTGACAAAGAAAACACAGTGAAGTAATCAATATCGCCGAGTCATTCATCCCCGAGCCAGCTACACAAAATTCAAGTTTGAAGGTAAAATACACGTGATATTGCAGAAAAGGTAGCATAAAGATACATTTATTTTACCTTATTCAGTGTCCCATGCAAATATTTCATCTATCTATGGAATATAAAGACAGTAGAACGAAACATAACGTAGAAAAGGAGATTTTAAATCCCGGCTACACAATATTCTCGGCTACTCAAAATAGAATGTCTCGACAATTAAATATCAATTATTTCATAAATTATGTAGCAATAAAACTCCATTCCAACTTATTAGATATTATATTATCATAATAAATATATGTAGAAAAAATTGGGGAAATTAAACAATAAATAAGAGAGAAAATGAAATACCCAGCTCGGGCTCGGGCTACTCAAAGTAGTATGTCCCCGCTGCTCCTCTCAAGGATCTCGGGGCGTGCTTCAGATTTCTTTTGATGAAGCCGGTGTGCTGTTTGTCCCATTTAAGTTGTTTGAGAATATCAAGCGGGGTAAGGGTTTGGGTCTACTTTCTGGAGAATATGGCCTTGTATGTCGTAAAAGTAGGTGGGCTCTTTTTTTCTGTGATGACTGCATGGCGTAACATTACTTGGCGTTAAACTTCATACCCCACGTGATTGCCCAAGACTGGAGGTTGGTCAGGTCTTGTTGTAGCAGCTCTTGGTCTTTTGGGGAATTGATAGCTCGGTAGAGAAGGCAGTCAGCAGCAAACAGTCGTACCTGTGATGTTTCTTTGTCAGATCATGAATGTGTAGGAGGAGGAAAATAGCGGGCCCAGAACAGTCCCCGGTGGAACGCCTGAATCAACTGGGACCCTTTCGGAGTGGTCTCCTTCTGCAACTACTTCTTGGGTTCTGTGGCAGAGGAATTCTTGGATCCATACAAGGATGTTGCCCCTGATTCCATAGTGGCTTAGTTTTTTCATGAGCCTTTTGTGCGGTGTAATATGAAGTGCCTTACTGAAGTCGAGAATTGCCATATCGATCTGCACATTTTTATCGTGCAGTTGAAGGGGATCATGTGCCATTATCAGGAGCTGGGATTCGCAGGAGTGTCCTCTACGGAATCCAGGTTGGACTTCTGTCAAGATCTTATGGGCTTTCAGGTGGTTCAGTATATGGCTGCAGATGATGTGTTTCATAAGTTTACAACAGACACAGGTCGGGGCTATAGTTCTCACTCGCATGTCGGTCCCCTTTCTTGAAGACTGGGGCGATGTATGTTTTTGTCCAGTCCTCGGGTAATCGCCCTGTGTGCAGTGATTGCTGGAAAATACTTGCCAAAATTGGGGATGACTCTTGAGCTGTTTATGTGAGTATGTGGTTTGAGATAGCGTCCGGGCCACATGTCTTGCTTGGATTCATTTCTGAGGAGCGTATTAACCTCATTGACGTCTATGCTAAGCTCATTTATTGGTGGTTTGGGGACCCCAGATGGTACCAGTATGCGGTCATTGTTTTCTTGAGTGAAGACTAATCTAAATTGTTCGTTCAGGGGCTGTGCTTTTGTTTTTACATCTGCGTGGAATTGGTCATGTTGTCGAAGGGGGGAGGTCAGTGTTATCAGCTTTTCTTGATTTAATGTACCGCCAGAAAGTTTTTGGGTTGTCAACTTCTAGGCTTTTTGGAGGGATCTGATTGGGATATTGGCGGTGTGATTTTTATGATTTTTCGGACAAGGTTTTTCTGTTCTCTTACCTGGATTCATCACAGTTGTTTCGTTTCATTTTATAAAAAAAACCGTTGTTTTTTATTAATCACTGTTTGACGTATTCGTTTACCCATGGGAGATTGTTTGTTCCCATGGTGATCTTGTGTGGGATGCGTTTGCGTGTTATATCCAGTAGACCGTCTTTAAAGGCGGTCCAATTTTCGTTGACCGATCTTTTGCAGAATAGACCAGGTTTCAGCATCTTGTTCTGTAACTTTTTAACTTCTTCTTTGATCTTTGGCTACAGCCTTTTTGAATTGTGGCACTGGGCGTCTTTTGGTAGTGACTTGGGTTGGCTTCAAGTCACAGTCGGTGATTACCAAACGATGGCCTCCGACCCATGCTGTGGTTTGTACATGTTGTATCAAGGTTGGATTGTTGGTAAAGAAAAGGTCAAGGTTGTTGGTTTTTCTTGTTGGTTCGAGTTGCATTTGTGTAAGTGAGTATTGACTATGGATGTCTAATTGTTTTTGTCATCCTCCAGCTTTATGAGCTCCTGGGTTCACTGCGTTACAAAGAAGAATCATATATATATACCTCGTTCTTGATCGACACAAGACGAGATATCTACATTCGATTGTCGGAAATTTCTCGTGAAGTCGGGTTTACGAGACTCACCGACGGACTGACTGAAAATCTCCGATGGTGGGGGTGGGGTGGGGTGGGGGTGGGGGCTGGACGTCTCCGACGGGGGGGGGGGGGGGGCTGTAGCGTGACCCCCCCCCCCCCCCCAGCGCCACTACTATTGTATAAGGGTTTTCTATGTTTTCCAGTTATGTGTGGAAATAGGAGGCAGTTCAATGAATTTTATGTCTGCTTCTTGTGTCTTTTCGACAATCGCTACAGCTCTATCGTATTCTCGCAGGATTGAGTTTATTGCGTGGATGGGATGCCTTAATCGAATGATTTTTTTGGTTGCTTCTTTTTACTGTGATGTCACGTGTGCCCATCCAGGAGTATATGAAGACTAACTTGTGTCTTTTGATTGCCTTGGCGATTCGCTCCTGGAGAATATCCACTAGAGTTTTAGCCTTGGCTTCCAGGGTGCACCAAATCTCTGAGGAGAACTTTGAGTATTGGCTGTTGTTTCTAATTGTGAAGCCTTTTCTGTTAAACAGAAGGATTGCAGTTCTGAGTTTATCTTCGTCTGGGAAGTCTAGTATTTCGGATCAAGTATGAATTTTTTAAAGGAGTTGGTGTGGCTCTTTTGTATGAATAGTATTTGGAACTGATGACGGTGCCTCACCTAGTTTGTTGTTGACAATAATATGTCGCAATAGAACTGGCGAGAGTGCCCCATCTAGATCGTTGTTGATAATGGTTGCGACAGAACTGCTGAGGGTGCCTCACCTAGTTCCTATATAGTGTGTGAAGTCTGTGTCTTCAGTCAAACCGACATAAACAACAACAAAAAATGCAAATGCTCCGGTTGTGTCGTTCAGCAGGGTGGCGGTTTGCATATTGATGAAGTTCTGTGGGAAATGTGGTTGTTTTTACTAGGTTGCGTTAAGATTTTCAGTCGGCAGATGTTCAGGCGTGTCTGTATATGGAATGTGACCAAAAAGAATTGAAAATAGCGATATTTAAGTGAAAATATCAGAACGTTTTTCAGGAGCAATTCAAAGATATGCGTTACCATCACGCATGCGCATATCTTTCTGAAATGCGCGGTTTGATAGATATTCTAAAGCCACAATCCCCCCCCCCCCCCCACACACACACACACAAGCAAAACATGGCATTTCAGACTGTTAGAACGACAAAACAGCTTCTTTAATGAGACTGAACAGTAACTAACTTTATCCGAATCAGAAACGACAAAAGGTTTCCCAAAGAGTAAACTCCTATTTGCCTGGTATTTGCTAAGTGCGGGTGTAGAAAGTAACTAACACTTGTCAATGCGAGGACTGTGACTGCTTACAAGCATTACATTTTCTAGAAAGAGTCAATACATGACAGTAGTCACGTTTGTTTCCAAAGCAGAACGGGCTATTAAAGGTATCCAAACTGCTACAAATTTTCGGCAAATTTTTCTTTTACTGTTCGCATCAAGAAGATTTTTAAAGAATATTCCCATATTGCACCAAGTTAAAATTTAATTTGGGCTTCAATAGGGAGTCCAAATGTTAACTCAGGGACTTGATTTGAACAAATTTGAATCTGGCCCCTGTAAGGATACTGTATACCAAATATCAAATGGTTCTGACTGGTGGATCTGAAGAAGATTTTTGAAGATGATTCCCCATATTGCACAAAGTTAAAATTTGGACTCCCATAGAGAGCCTAATTATTAACCGATGGACTTGATTTGAAAAAATTTGAATCTACTATTCTATCAAATCATCATTAGCTGTCTTGATCACGGTCCTGGCTTCATATTGGTCAGCGTGAGATGGAAATCGTACCAGTTTTTTTCTGTTCAGACTTTGAGTTCTAGTCTTATTTGGTTTTTCCTCTTCCCTTTCTTGTCCCTTCTTGAGCAGATTTCTTCTTTATGCCTTTACGTGTTAAACTTTCAACAAATTTTTTTTTTACAGTACTTGCAGTGATGAACTGCCATGTCTTTAACTCTTTGCTGGTCAGATGCCAAATGAGCATTTTGTGCCGTGTAATTCCTTTTATACTTTCTGTTGGGCTAGAACTTGGTGATGAGTGAAACTCCCATTTCCGTAACAGTCTTCTTTTTATATTCCGTCATATTTCAGCAGCTTCAACACACTGGCGTGTTCTTGCATCTCCATAAACACGTAATCAAATCTTCACAGGCTGCTTCTAGAACGGTATCTGTCCCTTCTTTGTTCGTATCAAACAAAAACTACAAGGCTTCCGTGTGTCGCTTTATCAACGGGAACAGGTCTTCAGTATCTCTATATGGATTGTCTTCATTAATGAGCTCCGATCTTCGTGGATAGTAATGGTCTTCATGTTTCCTTTTGATTTCTGTTGTCGGTTCGGGTAAACATCTTGGCCACATTTTTTACAGAGCCGAGAATTCCACACGTCTTCTATCGACAACGGTCGTCCTGAAAAGAAAACTGAAAATCCAAAATAAATGTTTTTTGCGCATCGAATGTGCCCAGGAACGGTGTGTGTTAAGCTCCGGCCTTTCGACCCTCTGTGACTGTATGATTGTTTTCTGTCGTGCCTTGGGGTGTTAAAAGAGGGAAGAGTGTGAGAAATTGGGAGAACATGTAGCGATGGAAGTACTGGTTCCCGGTTTGTGGTATCTTCTCTGTCTTGGCGAAGCAGTTAATAATCATGTGCTAGTGATCTTCTGGCATTTGAATTCTAACGTATTCAAAGTATGATTCATGGTCCCGATGGAGTTAGTAGTAACTGTGCCGTATTCTGTTCTGAAACATCCGTCCGCCAGGTTGGTGAATTCTTTCCAGGGCATGTTTTGGAAGTGGTTTGATTGTCTTTCTTCCTCCTTCTCCTGGAGTTCTCGGAGAGTGGATCTGGTATAGGTGGCTGGATTGATACGAACAGATTGGAGATCCAGGTTCGGATCGGTTGACTTCCATCTCGCTTTTCACCTCCTCCTCCTCCCTCTGCCTTCCGTCCTCTGTGTTGCAGGGGAGCAGATTGGCGAGAGTGGGGGTGTTGAGCCCGGACGGTGAGATGGTTGTCGCCCTCTACTTCCCCTGTTTCTCTATCTTTGATCGTCTCTTCTCCAGTCATGCTTCCATTCGCCAGGCCAGTGCGGGACCCCACCCCCCCTTCCGAAAGGAACGACCACAACCCCCCGGAACGCTCTTGGTTGTACTTAAAGGTGAGCGGAACGCAATCCCCAATAACGTGGACAGTCTAGTTGATTGGCGAACTAGCGTTCAGTACCATCAATGTATCTCTGATCTGTGGCGATAGGAAGTCCATCTCCAATTACGTGATAATCAGTTACGTGTGATCGCTTGGAGAACCAAATACCAATGAATGATCACGATGATGATGAACTGAAAGAGAACCAGATGGTTTCACGCGCCGAAGGTGCGCAGGGACGGTGTGAGGCAAGCCACTTTTAACCCTCATTACCAGATGGTGGATTTGCCAAGTCCGTTTCGGTGATTTCGGACTTTTTTGTCATTTTGGGAAATTTTCGGGCCAATTTGGATAATTGCAAAGAACACACCTCCGTCCTGTTGTAAGTCATTGGGTCACATTGCAGTCATATGCTACAATAGAAACCAAGATGGAGGCCTCCAGTATTCAAAATGGACAACAGAAACACGCGTCACCTTAACAATACTCGCTGCGCATGCGGATTAAGACCACGTCTTACTGTGGCGATGGCCGCTCACGCAGGCTACCACGATAGCCAAACATGACGTAACTGCGCCACGTGAATATGACGTCACGTTCTAGGTATGTAGGTAGGTACGGTCAATGGGGCCGTTCGGGTACAGTCCCACTACTGGGGAAGGGGAAAAGATATTCTAAGGCAGGTGGTCCAGGAAAGTAAGTCTCATGCATATAGGCCTACTTGGGGGTAGGGGATTAGGAATATAAATGTCTTTTATTGCGCGCATGAGCAATATGATTTTGCTGTGACTGTCCCGGTTTTGATATGACCGATGACCACGGCGTAGAATACATCTCGAATGGGGGGGGGGGGGGGGGGGGGGGTAGAATGGTTCCCACACACCGATATACATCAGTATTGGTCCAAACGGGGTCGAGTAATGCCGCAGCACCAGAAGCAATCAGGGGGGAGCTTGCGTGGGTGAGGATCAAGGACAGGATAGACTTTCTGAAAGTAGGCTATCTTAATTATTTGGTAAATCTCCCCGACAGCCGATGGTGTAAGTAATGTTCCCAAGAATTTTAAACTGAAATATCAAGACAGGGTGGATGGTCCAAGTGAGGGAGCTAATAGAGAGCTACTCATTGGAGATCTACGACCTAGACGCTGGGCAAACCAGGGTAAAAAAATCGTCAGAGAAAGGGTTATGGAGGATGGTAACCATAATTGGCGAGAGGGGGTCAAATCAAAGAGGTCTTTGGGTGGCCTGCTTGGTAAAGAGAAACCTGGTTTTGACTAGTATCTTGATGGCACCTTATTTTATTTTATTTTTTTTTTTTTTGGGGGGGGGGGGGGGGGGTCACTGTTGCTCAAGCTGAGGTCGCGGTCTCTGGAGTTGAGGGGAAAGATTGGGAAAAAACGGTGAAAAGGAGTGCCAGATGTGTAATTTGGGCGTGGTGGAGACCCTTGAACACTTTCTTCTAGAATGCCCAAAATACCAGTCTAAAAGAATAAGATTCACTGGGAGTATAATAGGGAAGTGGGATGGGAGAATGAAGGACATGTGGTTAGTGGGAGACTCAAAGGAGAGGGTTAATATGCTGATCGGAGAGATTGGGAAGAATGGGGCAAGGGATGTCATCAAGCAGCCCGTCTCCAAGTGTTGGGAGGAGAGAAGAAGCGTGGGAATGGGGAGGCAGTAGGAGTACAGGGGTAACCAAGGCCTTCTCATCCGAGAACCGCGACAAATCAGCGGCCACCCAAAGTGTTATTAATATTATTATTACCAGATACAGAGGAGGCTCAATGAAATCGTGGGCACAAACGTCAGTATGAGTTTTTCAGAAAGGTGGGGGAAGGGATAATATACAGGACGACGTCTTTTTGGAACACAGGGATGAAGGTTTTTTTTTTTTCTAGATCACCCTTTCATCTTGTTATGTTCAGAAGATGTCCCTCACACTCGTAGGCACTCGACGTATTATCAGATTTGATCATTTTCAATAAAATATATATTATATTATCAATACTAAAAAACACGTGTTCTTTTAGTATTGATAATATAATATATTTTATTAAAATTCATAAAATCTGATAATACGCTGTGTGCCTGTGCTCATACTCCCCGCCACCGTCAGGGACGTATATGAACCAGGGACACAGGCGACCCATCCCCCCCCCCAACTTTCCCAGAAATAGTTAGATAGAGAGAGAGAGAGAGAGAGAGAGGGGGGGGGGACAGGTGTCTACTAGGGGGTGCAGACTCTTTACTCTAAAGATATAACCCTCCCACAGTTTGTCTCTTCGGCCATTAATCGGAAGAGGTGCACAATTTTTTGCACCATATTTAACAAAGTTGTTTCTGATGGAATCATAAATGTGCATTTTTCAAATCGTCGGGGTTGCGTTAGTCCCAAACATAGCTATGTGTAATGTGTTCCACTCATTTCACTCCGGGACCACTCATTTCACTCCGGGACCCATGTATCTGGAAGGATTGAATTATTAATTATGCACCGAAGGATGTTCAGAGCATAAATGACTGATACAAAAGACTAATTTACTGTTGTAAAATTGACAATCTGCACTATTCGCATTGAGTCCAATTTAATTACATTTGTTTCAAACTTGGCATATTTCTTCATCGTCGTGTGACAACAAGCCTCTCTTATAGAAGTTGTTAACAAGTTGCCTCTATTCATTGTTTTCCTCCATTGTTTAAGCTCTATTCACTAAGTTTATATTCACTAAGTTTATTTATTTATTTATTGGAGTTTAAGGTCACATACTTATGCACAATGGCTAATCGTGACCGTGACAGTTTTACGGGGTGGAGGAAGCCGGAGTACGGAGAGAACCACCGAGCAACGACGAGCAGCTGTCAGCTCTCCAACATCGTAACTCTGAACTCTGCACCACAGCACAGGCAGGGTTAGATTGGTTGAAGACATGCGCACCATCGACGTGCAGTACGCCTCAGTACACAGCGTCATCGTGCCCCATGTAGGCAATCGGGGTGAAGTGTCTTGCCCAAGGACACAACGCGGTTGCCGCAGGTGGGATTCGAACCGAGGGCCTCTCGGCTTGTAGCCTGCACCTCCACCAACTGAGCCACCGCGCCCCCCTTCACAAAGTTAATAAGGCATATCATTAAGACCCAGTGAAAGCTTACTTTAATGTTAAAATCAAGTAAACTTGTTATGACATGACGCATTTATTATATTGTATATATAGCCTTGATCACAAGTAAGAATTCAGTTTATAGTTTGGATTTCCAAACGTTACTCTGCTTCATTTTATTGGGAAATCCCATGAGCTATTGCTGTAAAATTGTTCGGATATCCAACAAGTCCGGTTATTAAATGTTGATTGCTGTTAGACATTTGGAATACCAGATTCAATATTAAATTGTTATCATTTTTAATTTGTCTCCGAGTCATCAGTTGAACACCATTATTTCACATCAGATGTCGACGGTCGTTCCCCACGGTTATAGTAGTACGAGACGCAACGAGTGGAGATTATTTGAGGATAACGCAGTTTCGTGACACGTGTTGAAATGATCAATTGGAATGCTTAATTTAAAACGGAACATTTCTACATTTCTGCATTCCGAATTTAGTAAAAATCGACATGTTATGACACAATAACTGAACATTGGCAGTCGAAGTTGTGTTTTAATTTTTTAAAGGGCAGGCAGCGATAAAGTCTAAAAAACTGTTTTCAGCTGCGTTTTTGGAGAAGCTCTAGATGTTCGGATCTCTGTTCAATTTCCCGGTGGTTCGTGATGAAACGTTCTCTTCCATTTTAAAACATACACAGTATATTATTCTTCAGTGTTGGTGCACATGCATCACCATTTATGAAGGATTATGTTGAGGAACGTGCGCTACAGTTAGAATACTCTGGTAGTATAGCATTGGTGACATTCGCCCTTTCGTTGATTCATGACCCAAATGGCCAAGGTTACCTAGGGCTTCTCCCTTGTCAGTATTTTTTTTTATACTTATTGGTGTTTAAAGTCGCTTTCAGAATCTTCGGCTATCTCATGGCTGTGTGTAGGGATGAAGTGAAGTTTAGTCAATCGATTTATACCCATGCTGCTTACTTTAGCGGACTTTCATTCCAAGCATTGGTTCCGGATCTTATATAATATTACAGTAAAGCAGCAGAACTTGTTTACCACTGTAAACAAGCACTACTCTACCCCAGAGTTCCACGCAGGCGTATTTTTAGTAAGCTCTTTACTTATGACCCTGCAATAGAACAAGCTCATTGGATGATAAAGCTATGTTTCAGAGGCAACAATTTAAAAACTAATAAAATATGCAAAGCTTTCTAGGGGAATAGTGCTGGTTGCATATGACCGTTATGTTAGGTAAAGGATAAAGGATGGGGAAAAGTTACTGAGGAACGAACTTCTAAGTAATCTGTTGGAAGAAGGTATCCACAAGACTTTACGGATCAGCGAGATACAGAGTGCTGGGATTTAGAGGTAATTAAATAACGTTAGTTTTGGTTTGAAGGAATGCCGAGACAGCGAGAGTATAATCGAGTGAGGGATGGGGTGGGTGGGTAGGTAGGTAGGGGTGTCTCATAAACTATTTAAAGACACAACCTAAAAAAGGTTATCTTCATATGGGTTATGGACTATTCGACGAAAGACAAATTCGACGAATTTCTTTTAGGACGATTCGACGAGATTTTGGACGATTCGACGAAACTGCTGAACAAATTCGACGAAACTTTAGACGATTCGACGAAACTTTGGACAGTTCGACGATAAAAAAAGTACAAGTTCGACGAAAACTTTTTTATTTCCCCCAGCGGATTAAAAGAAGTTATTTTTACAACATACCCACCCAATATAACGTTGAGTAGAGTATGTTGTAAGATAGTGTCTTTTTTCTCGGAACTTATTGGGTGGGGGCAAGAGTGTGTGTGCATGAATAGCTGAGAATTTTTCTCGTAAATTACACCTAATTAAGGTGTAATAGCCTATATTTATGAGACGCTCATACTTAAGGCGCCAATTATAGGATTATCGGCGAGTCAAAAATAAAACCAATTAATGGATAATTGGATCATCCCAAGAAAGCTGACTGAAAAATAACAGTATCCCATCGCCCCCCCCCCCCCCCCCCCCGCCCCACCACACACACAATTCTGTTGGGAGAAGTTTTTAGCACAATTACAATTTACTACAGCTGCAACATAATAATTTTAAAGAGCATTTATTTTTCTTTTGGACCATGTATCAATGACATGGATGCCATAAATTCCTTCGTTGTTATCTCAGAGTGTTTGAGCTTTTGAAATAATGTTTGTTGTTTTCGCGTTTACGCGAACTTAATTTTTGATTGTTGCACTCATCGCCAGACTGCCAGCGTCCAATGAAAGACGCAACCCTGTATAATGACATTGGGAAACTGTTCTTCAAAGAGCGGTTTAACAAAAGGCAAGAAACAAATTGCTTGGCCAATTGTGTCTTTAATATCATTTTTAAAAATATATTCGTCGAATTTACCCTTTTAAAAAAATTTCGTCGAATTTACCCTTTTAAAAAAATTTCGTCGAAATTGTCTTCCGTCGAATTGTCTTCTCGTCGAATAGTCCATTTCGTCGAGTTTGTCTTTCGTCGAATAGTCCAGATCCCCTTCATCTGAGACCACAATTTTCACACAAGTGTTTTTTACTTTTTCTCCATCATTTTTACTCAATAAACCCATCCACAATAAAGTTTTTTAAAAGGTAAAAAGCCCAAAAGTCAGCAAACATTGCACCATTTCCATTCTGATATATTCCAATAGTATAATACAACTTATGCAAAGGAATAGATAAAAAAAAAAACCCTGAAACTGGGAAAAATTGCTTGTGGGGTTGTCTCACAAAATACCTTTCCTACACCAACTGGACATGTATCTCTGCGTATTTCTCCACGTATACTATCTGTAGTGCGCTGTTTTAACCCTTTATATACAACGCACAGTATATCAAAATTTAGTATTTTAAATATTAATTTTTCAAAAGTTTTAACACAACCATATCATGTGGATCCTCACTGGTACAAGTTCGTTTCGGTCTATTTGCAGTAATTATTAACAATGGACTTTTGTAGGCGACAACATTGTTATCCAATTAAGTACCAACAAAACAAAGGATTGAAAACACCTTCGCGCACACCGAGGAACTTCCGCAAAGTTACTAACTGCAATTCAGGAACTCACTGCAATTCAAGAAATTACTGCAAATAGACCGACCCCATGGAGATGATAATAATAATGATAACCCAGTCACTCCGAGGGATGAAATGATTTCTGTCCTTTATAGGTATCACAGAACTAAATATTTTCCCATAGGCGACCATTATAACGTTCAGGCGAAAAAAAAATATGATCGCATCACTTTAATTTTGGCATAAGTGTAGCCCTTCAGACAACTTTTTTTCTGACCCGAAAACAGGGGATCGGGCAACAAACTGACAGGAAGGGGAATACTGTCACGTGACATATTTTTCTGGGAATTCCCAACAAAAATACACAAATAGTCAATTATATTTTTTAGGTCCAAAAATCACCAAATCACCCTCTTCGTTTATCTGGAATATTCAACAATAATGCATGATGTCAGTGGCATGCTTCAAATATTTATTGAAACAATATATTTTCTCAATGCTGCTTATTTTTCAAGGCGGCTAACTCTAATTCAAACATTTACTTCAGTGATACCTTTATTGTACTCTCAAAGAATATTCTGTACATGTAACCCAGTTAGCCCACGCATAGGTGCCAGGTGACCACCCTTTCTTTTTCAGAAGAAAGTACAAATTGTCAAGACCAAAGACTGACTCATTTCTCAACTCTTTACCTAACTTGAAAGACCGATGACACTTGCAAACAAAATTCGCAAATAAGCGCAGGGGGGGGGGGGGGGGGGGGGGCGTATGATAATTTTTAACTTTTGATATGTTAGACCACCCACCCCTTTCCCCCAATGTTTTGTTCCATCTTCGACAGTTTTTTCCAACTAATTTCTGCCCACCCCCAAATACACACATAATGGATAATCAGGTCCAACTTGGTATTCATTACAGTTTAAAAATGTTGATGGGGTGGTCTCTGTATCTTCATTGCCAGAAATCTGTTTGGTGGGCTAAGTTCGATAACTCATTATCCGAGGGGATAATTCAAACCTGATCAGTAATTAGATTATTTTTCGATGGGCAGTCAGGCTAGCAATTAGCGACAGAATGGACAATATAACAATAACGCTCACAGTTGCCGTCTGATGTTTATTGAAACAAATATAGCACATGACTAAATAGCACTCAACAATACAGTTTATACAAAAAAAACAATGAAGAGATAAAATATTTTGATGTGAGTTTTGAACAGTGAAACAGTGTCCATATATGCATATCAGAAATAGTGTGAAAATATTATTTTTTTCGATCATGTTAGCGAAACAGTGTCCATATATACATATCAGAAATATTGTGTGAAAATATTATTTCGATCATGTTAACTTAATATCGTACTATTGCTAATACCCGAGAATGGTTGCAGTCAGATTGTGAAATCAGTTATGTTATGAAATGACTGAAATTATTCAGTTATTTCATGAAACGACTGATTCACTAACACCCACAGGAGTTTCATCAAATGATTGAATAGTTTAGTCATTTCACGAAATTACTGATTTCAAAGTCAGACTGTAACATAACGTACTACGTGCCAGGGCCTTCGAGAGGGGTGTAGTAAACCGGGGCCCGCCGTTATCAGATCAAAAATAGAGTGGTGCTCGAGTGGATAAGTGTGCTGGTCTCTCATGCGAGATCCTGGGATCGATGCCCCGGTCGGCCAAAGCTCTCGAAGTATCCGACTGAGGGTTGATGCTGTCACAGCGTATGATCCTATCGAATGGGGACCGGATTTAGGAAGGGACAGACAGGGTGGACGGCCAGGGCCCCAACATTAGAGGGGGGCCCCACATTTGACACTTTGGCAGGGAATTTTTCATACTGTTCGAAATACTCATTTTCCTGTTGAAATCAGGGGTCTCGCCAGAAAATCCCCGGCAGCGAGGGAATGGCACCTTCCATAGGCTTATTTTGAAAATTTCTCGCACCGGGCCAAATTGGGCCGGTGCGACACATTTTCAAAATGATTCTATGAAAGGCGCCATTTCAAAGCTCAGAGTTGTAGATTTTATGCCTCCACACCCTGCCACCCCCGCTCACCGCTGTGCGGCTCGGTGTGATGTGTATCGCCTTACGGTCAGACAGTTGCCTGGGGGCCTTGTCCAAACTTGGACCCCAAGTCCATAATATAATTTGTTGGTGTGGTACGTCCTTTGGGACGTACCACACCAAAAAATTATACTACGGACTTTGGGCCCAAGTTTGGACTACCCAGGGGCCTGATATTCTCTCGGGGCCCGCATATTCTCTCGGCGGCCCTGCTACGTGATATATCTTTTTCACCGACAATCACGAAACCTAATATGCTTGGGAAAAAACTACGTGCTCACTCAACAGCTGATAAAAGATAATGAGATTGTGAGGGAAAATTCTCAGGGGAAAGGAAAGGTATCATGATATCATTTTCTCCAGTATTATTTGTCCAGTCTTCACAGGAAGTTGACGAAAAACGTCTGCAAAATATGGCGAATTAATTGAGTTTTCTGCAAGATTGTGGCCTAGAAATTCATATCTTCCCAGTATAGAGGATTTACAGTTTGAATTATGGGGCAAGGTAAATCAAATGATGATAGTTGATCAAATGTTGAAAAACGATTTTATTTTCACAAATCCTAACTTCCAGAATTGAACATAGAGTTGTCATCTTGTATCCATGTTAAACAAACATGGACCATGAGATACCAAAACAGACCAATGTATTAATCAGGTTGCCCAAGTAGTGTACCACTGAACATTTTTGACAGTATGCTGCTTAACCCTTTACCAAACGTAACGCTCAAAACCGACCAGCGCTATTCACAAAAAACGTCAACTAATTTTCATTATTTTTTCGCCTCAAAAACATTGGTTATGACCACTGTTTGGAACGAGCTCATCGAGTTCGTTCCAATGAGGGGTCATAACCTATGTTTTTGAGATAAAAAATGAAAAAAATTAGAGATTCAAGAATTTTGTTTGCAAGTGTCGTCCGCTTTATATGTTAGGTAAAGGGTTAAACAATCAGAGTATGTAATATACATCAGTACTTCTATTCTGTGGTATTCTGGGGTTGAATGACTTCTATTTTATTTAGTTTATTTGATTGTGTATACCTTTTCCTTCTTTAAACTTTTATTTAACTTGCACTTGCAATTTATTGAGTAATTTTTCTTGCAATTGTATTATTTTATTTCAAAAATTGATAATGAAAACGAGTGGAGTGACAGGAAACAGTTTGAAGAACAAATATATTATCAGTTTACTACACATGACTTTCATTAATTTTGAGTACCTATCTACCAACCTGTCTTTACTTAGTAGTTCATGACTCACTGAATGGTGGCTGCAAACCTATAAAAAGCCAAAATCAACATTTTCATGGATATACCTATCCTAAAAAGCCTATAAAATCATTAAAAGAATGAAAGGAAAAAAAAAATTAAGACCATGTTAATGAAAGTGCCAATGACACTGTAGCTCAACTTGACAAACTTGAACTTGGTAAGTTATAAATGAAATGGCAAAATTGAAGATCATTGGGACCAATGTCAGTTTTTTTGGCAGTGGCAACATTTTTTGACAGAAACTGAAGAAAATCGATAGCTCCCATCTAGAGGCCTCCCCAAACAAGCATGCCAGGTTTCAAAGCAATCCGATCATAAATGTGCCCTGTAGGGTGTACAAAAGGGAAATATTGAGGTCTGACTAGACTAAATTCTAAGAACGTTGGCCGTGGCAACATTTTTTGAAGGAAATGGCAGAAAATCGATAGCTCCCATCTAGAGGTCACCGTAAATAAGCATACCAGGTTTCAAAGCAATCTAATCATAAATGAGCCCTGTAGGGTGAGCCAAAGGGAAATATTGTGGTCTGACTAAACTAAGTTCTAAGAATGTTGGCTGCGGCAACATTTTTTGATGGAAATTGAAGAAAATCGATAGCTCCCATCTAGAGGTCACCCCAAACAAGCATGAAAGGTTTCAAAGCAATCCGATCATAAATGTGCCCTGTAGGGTGTGCCAAAGAGAAATATCGAGTCTTCTGACTAAACCAAGTTCTAAGAACGTTGGCCGCGGCAACATTTTTTGATGGAAATTGAAGAAAATCGATAGCTCCCATCTAGAGGTCTCCCCAAACATGCATACCAGGTTTCAAAGCAATCAAATCATAAATGTGCCCTGTAGGGTGTGCCAAAGAGAAATATTGTGGTCTGACTAAACTGAGTTCTAAAAACGTTGGCCGCGGCAACATTTTTTGACGGAAATTGAAGAAAATCGATAGCTCCCATCTAGATGTCACCCCAAACAAGCATGCCAGGTTTCAAAGCAATCAGATCATAAATGTACCCTGTAGGGTGTGCCAAAGGGAAATATTGAGTCTTCTGACTAAACTTAGTTCTAAGAACGTTGGCCGTGGCAACATTTTTTGACAGAAATTGAAGAAAATCGATAGCTCCCATCTAGAGGTCTCCCGAAACAAGCATACCAGGTTTCAAAGCAATCTGATCATAAATGGGCCCTGTAGGGTGTGCCAAAGGGAAATATTGAGGTCTGACTGAACTAAGTTCTACGAACGTTGGCTGTGGCAACATTTTTTGCCGGAAATTGAAGAAAATCGATAGCTCCCATCTAGAGGTCACCCTAAATAAGCATACCAGGTTTCAAAGCAATCAAATCATAAATGTGTCCTGTAGGGTGTGCCAAAGGGAAATATTGTGGTTTGACTCAACTAAGTTCTAAGAACGTTGGCCGCGGCAACATTTTTTGACAGAAATTGCAGAAAATCGACAGCTCCCATCTAGAGGTCACCCCAAACAAGCATGCCAGGTTTCAAAGCAATCCGATCATAAATGTACCCTGTAATGTGTGCCAAAGGGAAATATTGAGTCTTCTGACTAAACTAAGTTCTAAGAACGTTGGCCGCGGCAATATTTTTTGACAGAAATTGCAGAAAATCGATAGCTCCCATCTAGAGGTCTCCCCAAACAAGCATACCAGGTTTCAAAGCAATCTGATCGTAAATGTGCCCTGTAGGGTGTGCCAAAGGGAAATATTGAAGTCTGACTAAACTAAGTTCTACGAACGTTGGCCGTGGCAACATTTTTTGCCGGAAATTGAAGAAAATCGATAGCTCCCATCTAGAGGTCACCCTAAATAAGCGTATCAGGTTTCAAAGCAATCAAATCATAAATGTGCCCTGTAGGGTGTGCCAAAGGGAAATATTGTGGTTTGACTAAACTAAGTTCTAAGAACGTTGGCCGCGGCAACATTTT
This sequence comes from Pictodentalium vernedei, assembly GCA_031216915.1. NCBI lineage: Eukaryota > Metazoa > Mollusca > Scaphopoda > Dentaliida > Dentaliidae > Pictodentalium > Pictodentalium vernedei. The sequence goes on along the minus strand of CM062296.1, from coordinate 279,952,445 downwards.
TTGACGGAAATTGAAGAAAATCGATAGCTCCCATCTAGAGGTCACCCCAAACAAGCATAAGAGGTTTCAAAGTAATCTGATCATAAATGCGACCTGTGAGGTGTGCCAAAGGAAATTGTGGACGTACGTACTAACGTACTAACATACTAACGTACGTACGTACGTACATACGCCGACGGACGAGAAGTGATGGCAATAGCTCAGCTTGACTTTGTCAAGTTGAGCTAAAAATTGATATCTGGTCACTTTGACCACCCACCCACCCAATCATACGCTCCTGGAAAAAAATTTCCCTCCCCTGAAAAAACTAATTTTTCTTCATTTTTTAACTAATTTTTTTCATTTTTTGTGTCAAAACCATAGCTTATGACCCATCATTGAAACAAGCTCAATGGGAAACATATTCAACAAGCTGATTTGAATGAGGGGTCAAAAGCTATGTTTTTTGAGACAAAAAAGTAATGAAAATTGAATAGTGATTTCTGTTATCATGCTGGACGGTTTTGGTTGTTATGTTGGGTAATCGGTTTAGTCGGCATCGTCAAGCTCTTTTATGTGCTCTTCCATGATCTTGAACATGGATACTTTCTGAGGTAATAACTTGTGTTGTCTAAGTCAAAGTCATTCTTAGGAAACCAGTCTTGCTTGTCACACAGAAAAGCCTTCAGCTGATACTTCTTGTATTCTGCTAGTTCCCTTCAGTGGACATGGCTTGCATGTCCAAGAAGTTCAGTCTGTTCCATAACATGGTCATATGCTATCACCACTTCTCTTCCATTCTGGATACACCCAACAATAGCAGTAGCTAAAGCTTGGCCCAAATCTGAGTCTCTCAGGTTCTCTCCTGTCCTTTGCTGTCTTGCAGCAGCTGTAGCACAGAAAGATTCTTGCATTCCTTTCAACCGAAACCTTTCAATACACCAAAAGCTCACTATAATTCCCTTTCATGCCTTCCGAGAGACCATTCACAAAGGATTCTACCTGCCCAAGAAGAGCAGTCCAAGGAATGAGCCATTGGCTGTCCTTATCCCAATGATTAGATAGTGCTACATTCTTGAAACGGAAAAAAAAATCAATACAGATATCACCATTTGTACCCAATAATGTCCGCGAAAGGGGTAACTCTGCTTTAGTACACCATCTCGTCTAATGATGCTGGGATCAGATCCATTAGAAAGACTCCACACATAAGTTTTAATAACACCCCTAAGTCAAAATCAGAGTTATTATCAGTGTACTTCCTTCCACTCCTGTCTGATATTTGATGCTTGTCTTATTGTGGGGTACGAACCCTGCCCGTTTCCTTTTGTTTATTAGATTGTCACTGATATGTATCCATAGCCTTCCCTAAGAGTAGAGCAATTGTTAGTCCTGTCACTACCATAGGGCCTTATTCTTTTAGGGTCATGAATATCCACACATATAGTAGATAATACATCCCTACCACGACTCCAATCACAGATGGGAACGAACTACAAGGGCTCATTAGGATTATTCCTGTGGTCAGAGTTATCTGTCCTACAACCAGGCTCTACTGAATGGATACTCTCACCTAACTGACACTGCCTGTAATCCTCTTCTGGTCATGGATATTCAAGGAATATGAATGCTCATCATTTACTATTTCCTGCTTGAAATTAACTTTGGGCAAACACAATTCTCCTTGGCTGGGTCTTCTGTGTTCTCATGGACTCCTTCTTAACCCTTTACCCAATGCAGACGAAATCAAAATTTATTATTTTAAATATAATTTTTTTTAATTTTTCCAAAAGTTTCAAAAAAACGATATCATGTGACCCCCTCATTGGAATGAGCTCGACAAGCTCATTCCACTGAGGGGTCACATGATATGGTTTTGTTGAAATGTTTTAAAAAATAATATTTTTTCAACTGCTGAATTGGCATATTAAAAGGGCAGATGTGGCCGAATCGTTAGGTAAAGGGTTAACTGCATTTCTCCATACACTGTAGCATCCCTAAAAGAACACTCCTCTGGATCCTGTTTGCCACAGATTAGCTCATTTTAAAATCCTTGTAAGAATTCTCTATATTCTATATGTGACTTGTCCATGTCCTTGCCAAAGTCCGACCTCGGCCACCAGTTGTAACCTTATTTTCTCTACCAGAACTGTTTCCCAGTTACAATAATTAAAACCAGAGGCTCATGTGAGCATGAAATGCTCACCTGAATCAAGTGGTCTTCAAGGAATAAGGTTATTAATGTTGCGAGATCAGAAAGATGGAGACAAAAAGGAAGTATCACCTTGTACAAGTGTGCAAAGTGCAATGACTGTCACCAAAAAGACACTGACAAATTATGTCTGTTTTTCACCACCCCACTCCAAGCACATACCCTACATTGGGCTTGGAAATATGTTAAAAAAGACAAAAGTGATTCCCTCTGAAAAGACCACTTTAGGTTGGTTAAAATTTTGGGTTAAGATTCATCAAGATATTCCTTGAAGCCATCCTTTGGTGAAGAAATGGTAGTGAACAAGGGCATCTGTTTTTGTTTTGTTTTTTTTCTTATTACAGATTACGGTTTTCTGGATGTGTGTCCTTACTGGTTCTCACCAACAGATGTAATCGTTAATGAACATTTGATTGAAATAAAATTTGTTTTACTAAATATTAAAAGATTTTGTCTGGTGGGTCTGAAGAAGATCTTTGAGGAATATTCCTCATATTGCACTAGTTTAATTTGTGCTTCATGGAAAGCCGAAACATGAACCCATGGACTTGATTAAACATACTTGAATCAGCCCACACAAGGATGGTGTATGCCAAATATAAAAAAGTTTCAGGTGGTGGGTCTGACGAAGTTTTTCTCTTCATATTGCACAAGTTAAAATTTGGGTTCCCATAAGGAGCCCAACTCTGAACCCATTGACATGAATCTGCCCCTTATGAGGAAGCTGTATACAACTATCGAAAGATTCTGACTGGTGGATCTGAAGGAGATTTTAAAGAATATTCCTCATATTGCTATAGGTTACAATTCAGACTCACATAGGAAGCCCAACTATGAACCCAGGGACTTGATTTGAACAAAGTTGAATCTACCCTCCCCCTCCTTCCCTCCCAGGCTGCTGGATACCAAATACAACTAGAGACGGCCAAACTAGAGATGGTCTGTCGCCTGCTATACCCCCACATGGCATACCGCCTAGTGTGGGTGACTGAAAGAGGCATTCATTCAAATTTTGTAAGTAAAAAAAATCCAACATGTCCACCAGTCAGCCATCTTGAATCCGATTGGGAGAAAAATTATGTCACGCACTGCACCTCATCATGTCAATCATTTATATTGAGTTTCATGACAATGCAGCAAAAACTGTAGAAGTAGTTTGCTCCACAAGTATTTTTCAAAATCCAATATGGTCGCCAGCTGGCTATCTTGAATCCGATCGGGAAAAAAAATGATGTCAAGCACTGCTCCTCATCATATCGATCATTTATATTGAGTTTCATGACAATGCAGTAAAAACTGTAGAAGTAGTTTGCTGCACAAGTATTTTGCAAAATTCAATATGGCCGCCAGTTGGCCATCTTGAAACCGAGTGGGAAAAAATTAGGTCACGCATTTCCCCTCATCATGTTGATCATTTTTGTGAAGTTTCATGAAAATGCGCCTAAAACTGTGGAAGTAGTTCGCTCCAGAAGTTTACATATGCAATGGACCGACAACGACAGATCGACCGACAGACAAGTTGACTCCTATATAACCCCTCACCCCCAACAAACTTCGTTTTGTGGGGGAATAAAAATGTTCTGACAAGTGGATCTGAAGAAGAAAAATTTTAAACAATTTTCTTCATAATGCACGAAGTTAAAATCTGGGTTCCCATAAGAAGCCCAAATATAAACCCATAAGAAATGATAAGAAGCCCAAATATAAACCTGGGTATTTAATTTGAACAAACATGAATCTGACCGCTACAAGGGTGCTGGGTATCAAATATCAAAGGATTCTGAATGGTAGATTTTAAGAAGAAGATTTTGAAGAACATTCCTCACACTGTACTATGTTAAAATTTGGGCTCCCTATGGGAACCCAAAGAAGAACCTAGGGACTTGATTTGAACAAATCTGAATCTGACCCCCTTAGGAACGCTGAATACCAAATATGAAAAGTTTCCTTCTTTTTGGATCTGACGAAGAAGATTTCAAATAATGTTTCTCATACTGCACTAAAGTTAAAACTCGGGTTCTCAAAATGAACCAAATTACGAACCCACAGATTTACTCTGAACAAATTTGAATCTGGCCCATATAAGGATGATGTTTACCAAATATCAAAAGATTCTAAGTGGAAGATCTAAGAAGAAAGATTTTAAATGATATTCCCCACAGTGTATGAAGTTGAAAACCCAAATATGAACCTATAGACTTGCCTTGAACAGACTTAAAAATGAGCCCCCAAGGATGCCGTATAACATATATAAAAAGATTCTGACCGGTTGATCGAAAGAAGATTTTAAAAATATTTCCATCATACCGCACTATGTTAAAATTACTGGGGTTCCCATAAGGAGCCCAAATATAAACCAAAGGACTTAATTTGGACAAAGAGAACCACCAAGCAGTGGCAAGCAACTGTCAGATTCCCCAAGGTACTAAACTTTAAACATGCAGGATTAGAATTGGTTGAAGGCAAGTGCACGATCGATATGCAGTATGATTTAGTACACAGCACTATCGTACCCCCATGTTGGTAATCAGGATTAAATGCCTTGCCGAAGGACATGATTCAGTCACCACTGGTCAGGATTGAGCCCACAGATGAAAGTGGCAGATGTCAAAAATCTCGGGAAGTGTAAATCGCCGAGCGAAACAAGGCAAGCACGACAAAAACAGGCCAGGGTCCAGGGGCCGCTCTAGGGTTGTGGATGCTCAGAGATTATTCACACATTTATTTACCTGGAACTGAAAAATACTGATGGCAGTGATTGATTTGAATTTACGTCGAAACGTTTTCTGATATGTACTTTTGTTTTCGTATGTTGTTTTAATGCTTTCTTGCCATCATTTCCATAGTCAGTTTCTTTTGCACACCAAGGACACTTCACTTTTCCAGCGCGATTTATTTTCCTTTCATTATTAGAATCCATTTGTTGTAACCAGCCCCAGCGAAACTTATTTTTGATTCCTTTATCAACAAGTGAAATATCCTCCTGTCCTTTTTCATTGTTCACGTTGAAAAGTGTGGTCTTCATTGAGCACTGAATACACACAAGAAACAAGAAATTCCATTGGTTGAACTCTCACACAATTTCACTTATTGAATATGGCCATCCAATCAGCCTTTAGTACACAAATCAACTTGGTTTGACTTTCAACAATTGCTAAAATATGAACAATGCAACTACAATTGGAACAGAAAAGTTGATAACCGAAAAAAACAGACTTTGGAGTGCATAAACACAGAACACAAAAAACGGCCCCGGAAATTCCGAAATTCTGTCACTTTCAACAGCCAGGATCAACTCGTGTTGGACAGTTTTATGATTGAAAGCCAAAGTACATGGAGAGAACCACCAATCAGTGGCAAACAACTGTCAGACTCCCCAAGGTACTAAACTTTAAACATGCAGGATTAGCATTGGTTCTATCTATCTATCTTCCATTAATGTCGAACCCCTCGCGGGGACTTAGACATGAACAAATCGGCACACCAGCCACAAAGATTGTTTGTAAAAAGTAAAAATGAAGAACCAGCAATCAGTGGCAAACAACTGTCAGACTCCCCAAGGTACTAAACTTTAAACATGCAGGATTAGCATTGGTTCTATCTATCTATCTTCCATTAATGTCGAACCCCTCGCGGGGACTTAGACATGAACAAATCGGCACGCCAGCCACAAAGATTGTTTGTAAAAAGTAAAAATGAAGTATGCCAAAGTGGAGAACAAAAATAAAATAGAGTGTACATGTTAAAAAGTAAAAGCAGGTGGATACAAGTTATGGTGAGTCTAATTCAATACGACTAATGGCCGTATTGAATTGCTCAATGATGGGGAGTGATGGGGTATGCAGGGGGAGTTTATTCCAATGATACACTGTTCTGGGGAAGAATGAATACTTATAATAGTCAGTGATGGCCGAAATCTGTCTATAACACCACGGGTGACTGTGACGGGGTATTCTGGACTGTGGGGTTAGGTGGTCTTCAGCGGGAATGGCAACTAATTTATGAGTAATCTTATACATGAGGGAGAGCCGGGAGTCTATGCGCCGAAGGTCTAAGCGGCGCCAGTTTAGGGACTGTAGCATATCTGTAACACTGGAAGTGCGTCCATTGTCAGACTTTACCCATCGGGCTGATCTTCTTTAGACGGTTTCGATTTGATCAATTTGGGATTGGGTGTAGGGGGACCAGACTTCAGAGGCGTATTCCAATTGGGGGCGGACTAGAGTCTGGTAAGCAAGGGATCTAAGTTGCGGGTTTTTTACTTTTATGTTTCTGCGTAAGAATCCTATAGTGTTTGATTTGCCTTTTTGTGATTCTATTTATGTGTGTATTCCAGGAGAGATCGTGTGAGATATCTACTCCAAGGTATTTGGCGGATGGGGTTGTTTCTAGTAATGTGTTATGAAGGTAGTATTTGGTGTCCAAGTGTTTTTTCTTTCTTGTGATGTTAATGACTTGACATTTTGAGGGGTTAAATTGCATGTCCCAGTCTGTTTCCCATTTTTCAAGTGTGTTGACGTCATTTTGAAGTATTTTGGAATCATTTGCAGAGGCCATGGATAGGTAAATAGCAGTGTCATCAGCAAAGAGGCGGGCTTTTGAGTGAATGTTTTGAGGGAGGTCATTTATATAGGCCAAGAAAAGAAGCGGCCCCAGAACTGATCCCTGTGGCACACCAGATGACACAGGTATGGGTTCTGAGGCAACGCCGTTGAGAATGACTGATTGTACACGATTATCTAAGAAGCTTTTGATCCATTTTAGGGTTTGTCCACGTATTCCATATCTGTGCATTTTGAAGAGGAGTTTCTCATGGCTGACTTTATCGAAGGCTTTACTGAAATCCAATAATATTAAATCTGTTTGTTTTTTGTTGTACGTTGAGAGTAAGAGATCATTTATAAGCATAATTAGTTGGGTAGTACATGAGCGCTTTTCTCTGAAGCCGTGCTGAAGGTGATACAGGATGCCGTGGTTTGTAAAGTGTTTGATGATAGACAAGGAGACTATGTGCTCCAGAGTTTTACAGAGCACACATGTCAGGGAGACAGGTCTGTAATTTGCTGGGTCTGATCTATCGCCTTTCTTAAATATGGGAGCCACATTTGCTGATCTCCACTGGGTTGGAGTTATACCTTCGTCGATGGACTTTTGGAAGATAATTTCTATAATTGGGGACAGTTCTTTTGAGAGTGACTTGAGAATCAGGGGTTTAATATTATCTGGTCCACAGGCCTTGTGGGGTTGTAATTTTGAGAGGAGTTTTTCTATGCCGTTGGCACTTATGTTTATGTTTGGCATTGGGGGAATGGGTAGGGTGTCTTTCAGTATGGGTGTTTGGTTTGCGTCGTCCATATCTCTGAGTTTCATCTGGCAGTAGGATGACAGACACAGCGGTGATTTGGGGCTGAAGACAGACTGAAACTGTTTATTTAGCACTGTGGCTTTAGAAACATCATCATGATGTAAGCTGTCATTGAATTTAAGGGGAGGTGTGGATGCAGAGTCCTGTTTGAAATGTTTGAGAAGAGAGTAGAATTTTTTTGTGTTGGGTTTTGCATTGGGACGGTCAGATGTCGGGTTTGTATTTAGGATATCCCCTATATACTGTTGGTAGGCCTTTTGGTTTTCTTCCTAACTAGGTGTTTGAGGTCTAGGAATTTCTTGTGGTTATTTGGTTTTCCACTTTTCTTAAATTTTTTGAAGGCCCTGTCTCGTTTTCTGATGGTCCTTTTCAGTTCTTGGTTGACCAAGGGAAGGTGATTTCGAGTACTGGAGATTTTTGATGGGATGTAAGTTTCAGATAGGTTGTTTAAGGTCGATGTGAAGTTTAGCCAGAGTTCTTCAGTGGCGAGCATGGTGTACTTACTGGACTTCAGCATCTCTAGATGGTAATCATGGATGGCCTTTTTCAGGCCTTCCCAGTTTGCCTTTTTATACAAAGGAATTTTTCTGGGTGTCTGGTATCGTGTTTTAGGTGATGTATTGACTGTTATCTGTGGGATATCGTGATCACTAATGCCAGGTAAGATTGTAACCTTTTGAACCAGGGTGGTATTGGTTGTTAGAAAGAGAATGTGTTTGTCTCTTGTAGGTTGGTTAACCATCTGTGTAAGGTTGGCATCATTTACATTTTCGATAATGCTTTTGTAGTATGAAGGGTATTTACAGTCCTAGGATGGTCCCATAGCAGCCCAGTCCATCTTGGGTAATTTTAAGTCCCCAGCAACCCACATGTTTGAGTACTGCTTCTGAGCTTTTTCCGAAGTTTTAGAGAATTCTAATGAGCTTTTTATATCAAATTCTTGTGGTTTATAGTATGCACCAATTGCTAAGGGCTTACAGCCAGCTATTTCCAGTTTGACCCAAAGGTCTTCACAGTCTGATTGTATATCTGGCACTGCTTGTGCTATGATAGAGTCTTTAATACCAATGAAGACCCCACCACCGGTTTGCTTCTGGCGGTCACGCCTATGGATGTTGTAGCCAAGGTCAGTATTAAAAATCTCATTTGTACAGTGTTTGGGTTTAAGCCATGACTCGGTGCCAATAAAAATATCTGGTTTGGTTGACCAGATCATATTTTCAAATTCCTTTTGCTTTTCAATGATTGACCGGCAGTTTATGATTTGAACTTTTAGTGATCGTTTGATGTTATTCTTCTTATTTGTTGTTAGATTGTTATTCTGTTTGCCACATTTAGTATGTTTCGGTGTTGAGGTGTGTATATTGTGAAAGGACAGGTTATTTGCATTGGTTTGGCTTATATTTCTACTATGTGTGGTGATTGAGATTTCAGGGGAGCTTAACCTTGGCGTGGATTGGCTGGATTCATTTATGTGTTCGCAGAGGACACATTTCCAGGTGCCACTGCTATCTCCGAGCTGGTCGTACAGTGAGTCAGTAATGTTTTGACAGTGAGCGTGGTACCAGGTCGTGCATTCGTCGCAGTGCACGCCTTTACACGACCAAGTGACAGGGTTTTCACATGTACCACATGGGAAAATTGTCGTGTTTCCTTCTAGGTATTGTTCTGCCTGAACTGGGCCAGGGTTACTTTCAACGTCCAGTGCCAGTACAAGCAGTAACAGAGAAAGGAACATCATTGATTTGGCAATACATTTGCCCTTTTGTTGACGGGTGGGGATATGGGCGGTTGTTTTGACAGCCTTGACAGTGATAAGAATTTGTAGCTTTACCACTCCTACTGGGTTTCTCTTGGCATGTTTGTTGCTATACTCACTTCTTGAGGATATTATGCAAAGTAGGCATACTAGTATCGTAGCTGTGCCTTTGAACATGGCAGGACGAAATGTAAACAAGCTGTAATTAGTTTACACTTTGGTGATGAAGAGTGCATCAAGGGAGGCAACTCACTACCTATGGCAACGGAAGTATAAACAATTCAATTGTTTCTAGGTAAGTGTTTAAAGAAATATAAATTTCTCAAAATCTACTGAGAATTTGAGCACTCAATGAATGAAAAACGACGCTAGGATGTTTTAATACCCAACTGGGTGAATCTCACCAGAACCTGTTTCCAAGAAAATAGGAAATTTGTTTGTTTTTCAGAGAGCAAGAGAGAGAGGGACTTGCAGCTGACGCATGCGCCGAATCCTTTTCACTTTGTTTGAAGGCAAGTGCACAATCGATATGCAGTATGCTTTAGTACACAGCGCTATCGTAACCCCATGTGGGTAATCAGGATTAAATACCTTGTCGATGGACATGATTCAATTAACCCTGATCATGATCGAGCCCAGATATGAAAGTGGCAGATGTCAAAAATAACGGAAAGTCTAAATCGCCGAGTGAAGCAAGGCAAGCACGACTAAAACTCACCAGGGTCCAGGGGTCGCTCTAGGGTTGTGGATGCTCAGAGATTATTCACACATTTATTTACCTAGAACTGAAAAATGTTGATGGCAGTGATTGATTTGAATTTATATCGAAACGTTTTCTAATATGTACTTTTGTTTTCGTATGTTGTTTTAATGCTTTTTTGCCATCATTTCCATAGTCAGTTTCTTTTGCACACCAAGTACACTTCATTTTTCCAGCGCGATTTATTTTCCTTTCATTATTACAAGCATTGAGCACTGAATACACACAAGAAACAAGAAATTCCATTGGCTGAACTCTCACACAATTTCACTTATTGAACATGGCCGTCCAATCAGCCTTTAGTACACAAACGAATTTGGTTTGACTTTCAACAATTGCTAAAATAGGAACAATGGAACTTCAATTGGAACAGAAAAGTTGATTACCGAAAAAAAAACAGACTTTGGAGTGCATAAACACAGAACACAGAAAATGGCCCCGGAAATTCCGGAATTCTGTCACATTCCAGAAACCTTTCATTCCTGATCGAGACATGGACTTCTCAGTTTGAAGTCCAATACTCTAACCACTGAGCCACTGCACCTCATCTACTTGTCCTAAGGCTGCTGTATACCAAATAACAATTCTCTGTTACGTGCAGTTTGGGAAATATGGGCATTTGAATTTTTTTCTATTTTCAGGTCCTGGAGTTGCCATGGATGTATGAAAATATTTTTTCAGGCATAAATTAAATATATGTCCCTTACAATATTGCACACCAAATTTGGTCCAAATTGGTCCATAGTTTGTTTCAACAATCTCTGTGGTCAATTTCTAACCTGGTCATGAGGGAATCCCATTACTCCTTCCACTCTGGCTTATCTACAATTTCTATTTAACAAATTCTGGCTTACGCACATGTTCACTTGTTAGTTGGTGTATTAGAGACATTTCATTGAAATTGGTTCACAATTGTTAGAGGAGTTGGTCACACATGAATCTCATATAGGAATCTATATGAAAATAAAAGTTCAAGGAGGGATAACTTGTTTAAAATCATCATAAGCTTGAAATAAACACATGTTGACTTGCCAGTGGTCATTTTTGCGAAGTTTCATCCAATAATAATAATAATAATAATAATAATAATAATCATGTTTAAACCTAAAATCCACATTGTGCTCTATGGCTTTACAAAAGTAACTGACACACACACACACACACACACACACACACACACACACGCACATGTGCGCACACGCATGCTCATAAAACTATGTAAGTAGGGGTAAACGGCGAATTCCAGGACAGACTTTACAAAACGTGTACACGTACATGTACGTGGGAGTATGGACAATTCGGGCCATGTACGATTCGGACCAGATTTTTTTGGACGATTCGGACCAGATGTATGGACGATTCGGACCAGATAGCTGGACGATTCGGACCAGATAGTTGGACGATTCGGACCAGATGTCTGGACGATTCGGGCCATATTTAATATGATGTAAAACTTGTTTAGAATTATCTCACGCTTTAACCCTTAGTGATATGGCCCAAATGTGTTCACGTTTCGTATCATATTTAATATGATCTCAATATGATCTGATATATAAGAAATTAAAATAAGTGTGATAAATTAAAAGAAAAACTACGTAAATATCTATCCAGAAGTCGTTAAAAACCTTATTTATAAAATCATCAGTACACTGGCTGCATATATTGCAACTGTGGGTAGATTAAAGAACACTGTTTATAGAGCATTTGCCATAATGACTCTATGCGCTATTTTATGCCTACATTGCAATAGATCAGTGACTTTGCGTCACCAGGCAATAGATTGTGACAGTTGTGGTGGCTGGCACCATCGTGGTTGTGGAAACACTGGACTTTCAAAGTACATGTATGGACGTTTAAGACGAGGGGAGATCTCTCATGAGTTTATCTGTGAAATGTGCCAGGGCAACACAGACACACAAACATCCACACAGGTTAGTACAGACATACAAACATCTGCACAAGGCAGTGTCGACACACATACGTCACAAGACAGCACAAACACACAGACATCTGCACAAGGTAGTGCTGACACAGATATACATGCATCACAAGACAGCACAAATACACAGACATCGGCACAAGGTAGTGCTGACACGCATACGTCACAAGACAGCACAAACACACAAACATCAGCACAAGGTAGCGCTGACACAGATGTACATGCATCACAAGACAGCACAGACACACAAACGTCGGCACAAGGTGGTGCTGACATGAATACATCACAACACAACACAGACACACAAACTGCCCAGGCTAACACAGACGCAGATGACTCTACATTTGATGTCTCGTGATCTGAGAGATCTGTCGTTACAGAAGTCATGGAGGCGTCAATAGCTGACGAGTCAGTGCGTGGAGATGACATTATTGACCAAGAAGCTAGCATCACATTTCATGTTGTTGAGGGAGGCAGCGAGAGAGGGAAGCGAAAGCTTGTCTCCTCCGATGGATTCACCTATGTGCACAAGAGAACATTAGTCAGCGGAACTATTGAATGGCGTTGTAGTGTTCGTGGTAGGAAAACTGGATGCCCAGCTGTGGTAAAACAAAAGGGTGGGAACTTTAGCACTGGAACTCAAACTCACACACACCAATCAACTCCAGGTGTATTGGCTGCAGTAGAAATAAAAACAGATCTTAAGAATTCTGTAACGTCGAATTTATTTGAGTCTGCTCAAACTTTAGTAACGCAAGCCACAACAAATAGGGACACTTCACTTTTACCCGAAGCTTCTCGTCCAGACGTCTCCAATTTAATAAGAATGGTCAATCGTTCTAGAGCCAGCAAGCGCCCACAAAATCCTACAGACTTGTCTTTTGAATTAAATAATGACTTTATGGATGAAAACTTCAAGGAAACGTTTTTACAAAAAGACTTGCATGTACGTGACAAACGACACATTATTTTTTGTACAAAAAAACAACAAGAGCTCCTTGCGAATGCCAAAACGTGGTATATAGACGGAACATTCAAAGTCGTCATGGCACCATTCACGCAACTGCTTTCTATACATGCCTTTGTCAAGTCAGGAGAAGTGAGTGAGTGAGTGGTGAGAGTGAGTGAGTGAGTGAGTGAGTGAGTGATTGAGCGAGCGAGTGAGTGAGTGAGTGGGTGGGTGCGTTTGGGAAACATTAATGTGGTCCGAATCGTCCAGCCATCTGGTCCCAATCGTCCAGACATCTGGTCCGAATCGTCCAACTATCTGGTCCGAATCGTCCAGCTATCTGGTCCGAATCGTCCATACATCTGGTCCGAATCGTCCAAAAAAAATCTGGTCCGAATCGTACATGGTCCGAATCGTCCAGACCCCCATGTACGTGTACCGCCATAGGGATTCAGTGTTAAATCGTGTACAGAGTGCAAAAAATGTCGTTTTTTCATGGTGTCCCAGAATCTGCAATTGTTTTGAGGCTCACAGATCGCACTTTTGACGTTCAAACACCCGTTGGCGAACGTGTAGATTCGACACATCGCTCAGAATTGAAAAAATGTACGAAATTTGAAGAAAATGTAAATTTAAAAATTTTTCTCGACGTTCCCATCGGGGATTAGACCTTCGATCTATCATCGTTGGTGAACGCGAGCAAAAACGTTTTGCAGCTTCTAGGACAGCATAAAAAAGCGGTTTGCGGATTCTGGGACACCGACATTTGCCAACGGTGTTTGAACGGTTAAAAGTGCGATCCGAAAGGGGAAACCCATTTGCGGATTCTAGGACAGGGAAAATCGACCTCAAAAGTTTTTTCGACGTTCGCCAACGGTTAAAAAGTGAGCGTAAATGCCGTTACTTATCGAGGATTTTTTAAAAAATCGATTTGGGCCTCCGGTACATGGAAAAAAAGGCGGTTTGCGGGTTCTGGGACACCACCACGTTCGCGATCGTGTTTCGGACGGTCTAGGGTGCGATCCGATCGGCGAAAACCCGATTTGTCGATTCACCTCGCGAGTTTTGTGAGGCGAATCGCGTTTAATAACGTGGATATAATGGCTAGAGCAATGTATACCAAAAACCAAAAGCTCGAAGAGCTTGAAATAAGTAATCACCCAATCACTTCACGTTCCTAACGCTAATTAACCAATCAGATTGCTTGATTCTCATAACCTAAACTTAATCATACAAAGTTATCTTCCCTCGTCGTGGGGGTGGGGGTCATGCTCGTCATAAAAATCGAAAGTTTCGAGAAGGTGGTCATGTGACCTATCAAATTGAAGGTCTCTACGAGTGGATTAAGACGATCGTAATTTTAACCCTCATCGTGGGGTGGGGTCACGACCAGAGTCAAAAAACGTCTTCCGTTTTACAAATCCAGACATGTGAGGTATTAATATTAAGGGCTCGATGAATACATTACAGAAATGACGTTTTTCATGTAGTGTGGGGGTGGAGGGGGGGGGGGTCACACCCATCAGAAAATCAAAAGTTTCGAGAAGGTGGTCACGTGACCTATCAAATTGAAGGTCTCGACGAGTGGATTAAGAAGATTGGAATTTTAACCCTCGTCGTGGGGTGGGGTCGTGACCAGAGCCGAAAAACGTCTTCCTTTTTACAAATCCAGGCATGTGAGGTATTAATATGAAGGGCTTGATGAATATATTACAAAAATGACGTTTTTCATTTTATGTGGGGGTGGGGGTCACGCCCATCAGAAAATCGAAAGTTTCGAGAAGGTGGGCACGTGACCTATCAAATTGAAGGTCTCGACAAGTGGATTAAGAAGATCATAATTTTTTTTAACCCTCGTCGTGGGGTGGGGTCACGACCAAGTATAAATAGAGCTCCTGCGAGCTACAATCATCAGTCTGTTTTATCAAGCTGACAAGCAGGTTGCATGTCAAAGTGATCTTTACTGTATAAACTTACTGAGAACGCCATTTGTCACGCTCGAAATGTATTACGGGTTTTTCATTCATAGAACGCCAGGAAACTGAAATTTGCCATGGAACTGCTGTCATGTGGTTGGGAGTACTGCTTCGAAGTCTGCTACGGCACAAGTAAGTGACCAAAATGTTGACAATAACATACTGCTAAATGACTGAATAGTTGTATTTTGCAATCCTTCTCGTACAGACTTGGACAAATATTTTTGTCATTCATGAGAAGAATGAGCAGTATGACTATTCCAATCCATGGTATCTACAATTCCCAAATGGTGCCATTATGTCTTGTTTTTGTTTTCATGAAGCAGGAGAGTTCAGCAGGGGTCAACTCCATACAGTTTAGAGCAACAAGATTGGAAGCACAAGTGACTTCATCAATGAAAAATGAAGAATATGCAATGTGAACATTTTGCAGTAATTATACCTCAAAATTCTTTTGAAGATGGTTTAATATTCTTGTCAAATTCATAAAAAATGATTTCATTGATAAACTAAGGAAAAACTATCCTAATTTATTTTCAGTAATGACAATTGCTATTTGAATGCTCAACTAAAGTGAACTATGGCAACAAAGACTGGAAACACTATTAAAACTAACAGTCCCACCTTAAGAAAATTTGTATCAATCAACTAATGGATCAACCACACTAATTTTGTTTAGAGTGTGTGAATGTTCAGTCGATGTTTTACTTGGCATAATTTGTATTGAAATTATCGTCCTCCTGTAGTAAGCTTATGGGAAGGTTGACTGTTACAAGAACTGACCAATTTTACAACAATAATAACTTATTTGTTGATTGAATCCAGTTTGATAGGCAGTCATTGAAAGGCGTGAACAAAACGATGATTATTTCAGTTAATGAGTTCATTTATATGTAATTTCGTCAGTGTTCCGGCTTCATTTCTGTAATCTAAACATGGGGGAATGTTTATGTTGTCGATACATGTTGACATACTATTTCAGTGGTACCAATTTCATAATACACAGAATTTAACACTAATGGTGATAAGATCGGTATTGATCAATTTGACACTGAATAAAATTGCCAGGCCAAGAAAGTTACTTTTATGAAGTTTCAAAATTTCACTGCAGTTGGACAGCTAAAAGCATTGTTGTTCTCCTTTTTTGAACTCCTTCGGCAGCAGACAAAACATGGTCATGGAATACTAGAAGTTCTGTGATAAATGTAGCTTGGCCTTCAATCAAATGATATTTTCGTACAAACATAATTATGACAATTACCATTAATGTGTGTGTAGATATATTTTTGATTTCAAACCTAATTATCTTGTTTTATATTTTACATATCGACAACAACAAAATTATAATATTACGAAAGAGAGGCATACTGGTCCATTTCTAAAAATGGTATCCCTGGAAAAGGAAATTTTTGAGACCGATTTCCCTCATGGTTTTTTAAATCGAAGCTTATTTCTTTTTTGTGCATTTTATTCAGAGTGTTTGTAACACACCAGAGATGAAATAGTAAAATATGCTTTCTCCGATTCTGGAGTCTGAAGTCTTTTATTTGAAACCCAGTCATTGGAATTACAGATCTAATTGGGATTCTTGCAGTTGGTGACTTATGCCATTGGAGGCTTGTCCATTATCAAACTCATGAAAATAAAAAAAAATTCCTAAAAAAGGTGAATATATTCCATTCCCATGTACTCTAGTCATTATTTTGATATATAATATGCCTTTTTTTACTTTTATCAGTATTTTGGGCACTGGAGAAAATTTTTAAAAATTTCCAAAGTTTTGTTGGACAATCCCTTAAAAAGAAAATCATTAATACTTGTTGAGTTAAAATTCCCATGCAGAGTTATAGAAAAATCCACCTCTCCCTTTTCTTCATGAACCACTTCCCCACCCCCAAACCAAAAACTGTGACTGCCTTTTGACCAAAGTGCATCAAGAAAATAATTAATAATTCTCCTTCCCTCGAGGGGGCAATCAAGGGTAATTCTGTTTCACAATCTTCTTGGTGGTGGTGTTTCTTGACATGCACCAAGAGGGAATGTTTCTAGGAATAAACACCTCAACTATGAATCAGCACAACAGGATAAAAAAGCAGCATTTATAGTGACTATTTGCAAATGCATCTGTTGTAGTATATGGATATTCAGTCATAAATTCGTAAATTTTCAACATCCCACAGAGGCAATGTGAATTACTGTATACAAATTTTAACCCACTTTTAAACTGTCTCCTTCTGCTAAACCACAGTTGGTTTTACATCAATTTATTTATATTTATTTATTGGTGTTTAAGGTCACATCTTTCTGCACAATGGCTAATCATGACCACGACAGTTTTATGGGGGAGGAAGCCAGAGTACCTGGAGAGAACCACCAAGCAACAGCAAGCAACTGTCAGCTCCCCAAGGTACTAAACTTTAAACATGCAGGATTAGCATTGGTTGAAGGCAAGTGCATGATCGATGTGCAGTATGCTTTAGTGCACAATGCCACCGTGCCCCCATGTGGGCAATGGGGGTGAAGTGTCTTGCCCAAGGACACAACGCGGTTGCCGCAAGTGGGATTCGAACTGAGGACCTCTCAGCTTGCACCTCTACCTACTGAGCCACTGTGCCCCTTTTTGCATCAATTGGAGAACTGAACGAGAAAACATGTCAATATTTGAACTCGATAAATAATATACATTATTTAATTTCATTTTAACATTATATTCTTCAGGAAACACTATTTAACCCTTTACTCAATGCAGACAATATCAAAAAATTTTACTTTAAATATTATCTTTTCAAAGTTTTCACAAACATTCAACAAAACCATATCATGTGACCACACATTGGAACAAGCTCTTTCTAATGAGGAATCACATGATATGCTTTTGTTGAAATGTTTTGAAAAAAAAAAGATTTTCAGCTGCTGAATTTGTATATTTTGAAGGTGGACACGGCCAATTTGTTGGGTAAAGGATTAGTTTAAACAATATTTATTGAAGGAATATGCTATATGTTACAGAACTGAATACCAGAAGAGTAACAGTGCTAGTGCAATAGCTTAAAATATAACATATATTAACAGTAATCAGATTGCCGAATGATGGAGGGATTTGACAGGAAGCTTGTAGCTAATAACAAGCTATTAATTGAAAATAGAATATGTTTTCATTTTTGGAATTCACTTTAAAAAAAATTTCCACAATCCAGTATAAGTATTTCAGTTAGTCCCTTGAATCCTGCACCCTATGTAACATGTAAACAAATAACCCTGTGCATTTTGCAGCCTTTAGTCATTGTATATTTTCATGTTGTGTGTGATTTTGCCGTTATCAATTTTTTATAACCAGAAAGTGTGTCTAACCCTGTGCACAGGGTAGTCACACTTTCTGATTATAAAAAAATTTAATTATTAAATGAGTAACTAACAGGCCTGCAACCAGGGTCGGGCATCAGGGGGGGGGGGGGGGTGTAGGGGGGTGCACCTAGACATAATCCCATCATTTTTCCATCCAGAATCATTTTATCCCCCCCCTCTTCCCCAAGTGACTAAAGTTCACTAATTTGGATACATCTTGCCAAGCACATGTGTGCTGGGCCAACCATGCTTCGGCCCTGCATGGAAAAATTTTAAAATTTGGCATTAAAAGGAGCAATTTCCTGTCTTCTGAAGGATCAATTCCTACTTCAACATACCCCAGAAAGTTTTATTTTTTCTGCTCAAATAACAAGATTCATTATTTGAATTTTTTTTTCTGTCCACTAACTTCTGAATTGACTATCCTGAATCATTCCCTCCCACCTCCCCCCCCCCCATAGTGACTAAATTCCACTAATTTGGACACACCATGCCAAACACATGTGCACCAGGTTGACCATGGTTCAACCAGGCATGGGAAAAATTAAACATTTTGCATTAAAAGGCGCAATTTTCTGTCTTCTGAAGGATCAGTTCCTACTTCAACATACCCCAAAAAGTTTTATTTTTTCTGCTCAAATAACAAGATTCATTATTTCATTTATTTTTATTTCTGCTTACTAACTTTTGAATTACCATCCTGAATCATTTCACGCCCCCCCCCCCCCCCCCCCCTCCCCCTTCATAATGACTAAGTTCCACTAATTTGGATACACCATGCCATGCACTGTACAGCCTTGGTGTAAATCTCATCTAAACTCTTTACCCAATGTAATGGCCAAAACCAGCCCATACTATTCTCAAAAAGCATTGAAACTCACCTTAAGACCCCTCACTGGTTTTTTTTAGTGAATTCCAAAAATGAAAACATATTCTATTTTTAATTAATAGCGTGTTTAATGTAAGTCATCTACCTGGGTAAAGGATTAAATAAAGGCTGAATTCTAAAGATGATGTGCTTAACTCACCTATTTTTGCTCAGACATTCATACATTAGACCATGAAGCTCAGATTGTAATGAATAAAACAGAAAACATATGGAGATAAGTGAAATATATGTAATATAGAAGACTCTAAATATATTTCACTTATATCCACATATTTGTGTTTTAATTGTTGTAATCAGAGCTCTGAAGGCCTGTGATTTGACAGTGAATCTCTCAAAACACAAAAAAAATATATGACTGGGATTTTTGGCCCAAATAAATTTCCTTTCGGATCCGGGTGGCTAGAAACTATACCAAGTTTCTGGAATTTTCCTGTGCATTCCAGGCGAGTCAACATGTCTGGTGTGCAGGGAGTTATTTTTGGTAATCTAGATTTTTATGGAAATCAACTCTTTCTCTTGGATGATAATTCTCCCCGGAACTGAAGCAGTGCCTTTACTAATGAACCAGGCCTATCATAGTTAATGGAATGTCCACTGTCTTCCACTATATCTACTTGCTGTACATTGGGAATAACTCTCTTCAAAATGTCTATTGCTGTTACATGTACTATCTACAAAAAATTAAAATGGATTACACATGTACCCTTACAGGGCTGAAAATAAGCAGTCTGACATTTGCAGAATGAGGTCCTCAGAGGGTGAATTTGATGATGCTATCTCATACCATGGGCCAATTTATCCACTGAGTACCTCTTTCTGTTTAGTTTTGAGACCCTGATTCAGATTGAGGTTCACAGAGGGTGAATTTAGTGATGCTACCCTGCTATGCAGGGTAGCATCACTAAATTCACCCTCTGGGGACCTAATTTTGCAGATGACAGTCTGCTTATTTTCTGGCTTGTACCCTTATTAGTCTTCTTGATGAGTATTTCTAATGATTTAATCTCTTAGAACCAGGGGCCATTACTGAAAAAATATTTTACAATTGTATTTTCTAAAATTGTATTTTCTAGTTATGACTTTAAATGGGTTGAAATGAACCATTAACATTTTAAAAGATGTGGCTATTTTCCAGTTGGCAATTAGTAGGTAGAAAATATAATTCTAGAAAATACAATTGTAAAAGTTTTATAGAATTGGCTCCTGTACAACTTTGCAGAATTACCACTGCAACATGGACTGTTTGATGCAGCAGAAAATACACAGAACGACACACGCATGTGCATGGGTTAATCGATATGGCACAAGTGCCAGCATGGAAGGATAAAACGAGAGGCCACAGGCCTCAAGTTTTATCCTTCTGCGATGGAACAAGTAATTATTAGAAGAACACTCAGCAATTCATTTGACAACTAGTCCCCCGAGTTCCAATGTGTTTTATGTGCCAGTTGGCACATAGAACACATTGGAACTCAGTGGACGAACTATCAACAAGAAGAACACATTTCATCGCCAACTAAAGTTATGAAGGGAACCCTTATTAGTATTTTTAGCTATCTCTATCGCTACCAATTCCAATTGTAATTGTGTTGCACGATTTGTATGTATATGTGCGGAACAGACTTTTATTTTCCGCATGGTTTAGTGTTGCTGTAAATGAGGATTTCATAGAACAGGCATGTAATAAAAGGAGGAGAATGGGGGATGCTCACCTAACCTTTTCATAAACATGTTACATGATTACACAATGAGGTTAACCACTTCCACACTGATGTCAAAAGGCACAAATTTCAATCAGCAAATCTTTCCCAAAATGCAACCTTGGAATTTAACCAATTCAATCTTATTTGAAGGACTTTGATGAGCTCTGTCCAACATGATTAAATTGGTCAAATTTCCAGTTGCATTATGGGGAAAATTGCAGGTTAAACTTTGATATTTTGACCTCAGTGTGCAGGAGATTAAAAATTTGACCGTATGCAAACGTGTCAACACACACATTCTTGAAAAATATTATCTGAAAATGTTAAAAAATTTAGTTGCCAATGAATTCAGCAGGGCTTATAGATGTATTTCATCTAAATTTAGGAGAATTTGGATTCTCACAAAAATTAAATTTTTTTACCAAAATTATTTTTTATAATACTTACCAAAGTGATACAAATTGCCTAATCTTCCTCTTTCTGCTCAGGTGAAAAAGAGTGCAGAAGTAGAAGTCCCTAAGAAAAAAAACCCTCAGGAGACTGTAAAACTGTCAAAAAGACAGAAAAAAACCCAAACCGGATTCACAAGGGGACGATTTGTGTAGGTACACAAAGCCTGGTGAATATGATCCTACTTGAACAGTCACTTATTGTCCATATTCCCGCCAAAACATGTGCAAAGAATCAATTTCCGAATTTTGAAATAAATTGATCAATATGCATGTATACTAGTGTGCAGGGAGGCAAGTCATTATACTGTAAGAATAAGGCCAGGAAGGCATCATTTTGTATCACTTTGGTAAGTATTATCAAAAAAAAATTTTGGTAACAAAAATTATTTTTTCTCCACTTACCAAAGTGAAACAAATTGCTGAATGAGCAATAGGTATGGAGGAGGTATAATGAATATTGACACTGATTAAAAGTGAAAATATAGCCATAGAAGCATACTGTGGGAATAAAATACCCCTATGACACTAGTAAATATTCAGCATGCCCGGAGGAAAGAGGATAACATAGGAAATGGTGAATAATATATATATATAAAACACATAATACCAAACCCAAAGAATACAATGGTATACGCGAATTACCAACACATATAACAATAACAAATAATATAGATGCATTGTTCATGCTGTAACTATGAGGTATTACTTCCAAAGCAATGAAACATGGCGGGCTTCAAAGTAGCTGTTACTCGAAACATTCAATAAGGAAAACAGGCTAGAAACTAACCCATAGAATGTTAACAAAATGGAACTAACCAAGAATAGCCAAAACATTCAGAATTCAATCATTCAATTTCCAGCTGTGATACATACCAGTAAATTGAATATAAATATCATAATTCCAAAATCAACAGAAAAAACATGCCACGTATCCTGGGTTAGAATTTCCCAAGCAAAGGAATGCAATATATCCATCCCTTGGTGAAAGTTGTCACAAACGAAAACCAACCTGCCACGGTCGTGAGTAATACCTAGTCCCAACCGAACCTCATGCTGTACACCAACTAGGGCAGACACTAGCATGAATAATGCAAGAAAATGAAATATCAGTCAGTAGATATTAGTGACCTGTGTTAAGAATAGACTGAGCTGCTACCATGGGACCCAAGGAAAACAGGCCTCTGGATTATTCCTGTAGGTCCCGCAGGTAAAATGAAGCAAAAGCAGTATGGCTTGTCCAGTAAGCCGCTGACATGAGGTCACTAATAGACACCAAGTTAGCATAAGCCCATGAGGTCACCAGAGTTCTAACTTCATGGGCAGTAATACTATTCAAAATCCTATCTGGAGTAGTCAATTGTTTGTAGGATAAATGAATAGCTATTTGAATCCATCTAGAAATGGAGTGTGGAGAAATATCCTTTCTACTTGGTAATAGGGAAAGAAAGTTAAAAAATTTATAGTAATTTATATATTTTTTATACTTACCAATGACCCAAACTTAGCTGATGCTAACTCTTGAATTCTAGGGCCAAACACAAATTTTGCCCCCCCCCCCCCCCCCCCCAATCCCCCAAATTTGCATCAAAATCCAAAAAATAGATGTCCTATGTGGTCCTCCATACTTTTGTCCACTGCGCATGCGCAGTGTCCAGGAAGTAACGAAATTGGAGCCAAATCCTCATTCTTACAACCAGCGCCTGGTAAGCGTTATTTAATCAGCAGGGAGGTATGAGTTCCCAACTCATGGGAGGGCCATCCCCGTCTGGGTCATTGGTAAGTATAAAAAAAATATAAATTACTATAAATTTTTTAACATTTTTATACTGTACCAATGACCCAGACTTAGTTGAATAGAAAAAAGGCTGGAGGGCCTAGGACATAAAGGAAAATCCAATAGACTCAATTACATGTAAACTGAATTATCCCCTCCAGGAGAAGAGGAGAACAGGCTTTACATGTATCTTTCTTGTTTATACCAAAAAAGAAAGACACAATACCATTCCGTAACTGAGCACAATAACATCAATGATCTCTATTAACATCCAGTATAACCCATTTTCTAATCTTTTTAAAGGAAAGCCAATAAATAAAGATAGTCCAGAGAATGAGACTCTTTATACTCTTTTAAAAGAGTCCGAGGATTGTATATTAGCGCTCGTATGACATGTGACATATACAAATGCTTCACACCGAGCCACACTGTAAATTAATACAGAATGAGATAGACATTAGCTTTTTACACTTTAAAACCATCCCGGCACCGACTCGGAATTACTGACTCCAGAGGAGGTATTCCCTTGCTTTTCACTATAAAGCAGGTGATATAAGGGAACACCATCCCCCCCCCTCCTCTGGGTCAAAATACCCCAGAACGAAGAGGACAGCAGGACAGAGTCACTACCGGACCAAAAAGCCTGCATAACTATAGTTGCAAATGTTTAGTGGACGACATTCTGAGCATCAGATAACGGATCTAAACAATGCAGGTCGCCAGAAATGGACTCAATATTTCTGAGATAAAAATTCGTGAATGTGGAAGGATGAGACCAATATGCAGCTTCATCGAATCGGTAATAACAACACTATTAGCATAAGCCCAAGATGTAGACAGCGCTATTACTTCACACGCCTAAATCTTAAGCACCGACTGCTGAGATGAAGATAATTTATCATAAGCAGTACGGATAGTTAATTGAATCCACCTTGCAATAGAATGGAGTATGGACCATAATGTCCTTTCTATTGGGCAGCAAAGACAGAAAGAAACGCTTACGTTCCTTTCTGATAAACTCAGATCTACGTTGTAAATACGCATAGCTCTGACTGGACCAAGCAAAGGCCTATGACCGTCTGTAGACGGAAGAGCCTAAACAATAGGTTCAGGGTACTTATTAGGAGCCTGATTGTTAGCCAAAAATCCAACATTAGTAATCAATGTAATAATAGTATTACCAAAACTACGATAGTGAGAATCATCAACAGATAGTGCATGAAGCTCACTAACTCTTATTGCAGAAGAGAAGGCTAAGAGAAAAGCTGTCTTATAAGATAAGTATTTGAAATCCCCTGTATCAAGAGGTTCAAATGGCGCTTCTTTTAGCTTCAGAAAAACCCAAGCTAAATTCCACTTAGGAATTAACCTAAGGGTTCTAGGTCTATTTATCGAAAAGTTTTATGCTAACTTAGATAAAGAGACATTAGATCCAATCTGTAAGCTATCATGATGAGGATAGGTATCCGATAGCATAGACTTATAACTCTTAATAGTATTTGGCTGCAGTTTGATCTCGTCAAACAAGTAGACCAAACAATTAGCAATGTCTGGAATGGAGGGATCATAAAATCAACAGAATGATCCCTACACCATCAAGAGAAAACCTTCCACTTAGCAGCATTATTTAGCTAAGAGGAGGTCCTCCTACAGTTAGAAATTGCGTCCACTGCTCGTCCTGTAAAATGTTTGCTGTGCAAGAAGGACCGCACAACAGAAATACGTGAAGGTTGAGACCTAGCGGGTTGTGATGCAGTGTGCGCGATTTCCCCTGCGAAAGAAGGTCCTTCCGTGGAGGAAGCTTCCGTGGAATGTCCCACAACCAACACATGAGTAGATTTATCCATGGTCTCTGGGGTGATAGAGATGCTACCAATAGGATCTTGCAGTGAGATTGCTTGATTTTAGCAATATCTGCAGAATCAATGGAGCTGGAGGATACGCATATCCTATCATTCTGTCCCAAGAGATCAAGAGGGCGTCTACTGCAAACGCTCGAGGATCTGGGCATGACGACACATACGTCTGCAACTGATTGTCGGGATACGTCGCAAATAAGTCTATCATAGAACGATCCCATAGGTAGCAAATCTGATTGAATACTCGTTTGTTGAGAGTCCATTCTGACAGCAACATACGGCCTTTCCGAGAAAGGGAGTCCGATAGAACATTCAGACGACCCAGAATATGAAGGACCGCTAGAAGAACTTGATGCTCTAGGACAAACAGAAGGATTCTTTCCGTTAGATTGAACAACGGAATGGAATGAGTGCCTCCCTGGTTCCGAATATACGCGACTACTGTCGAATTGTCAGACAGAAATTGAACATGCGAATTCTGAATGATGTTCATCCACTGACGAAGCGCAAGCCAATGGACATCATCTTTTGATGTTTATGTGCTTGTTTAGGAACTGCGGATCCCAAAGACCCTGGCACCTTGAATCTGATGGACTCAAAGTTACGTCCCAACCTGTTTGACTCGCAACCGTCAATATCATAAAAATCGGATCCGGCAGTTGTAGTGGTACTCCCTGAGTTAACCACTGAATATCTGCCCAAGTCTGAATCTCATGTTTCACATGATTCAACAATATGATGTTCATTTCGAGCGAAAGAGTCTTCACACTCCAATTCTGAGTAAAAATATCTGGAGTGGACGAGTGCGTAGCCGCCCCATCGGAATAAGATCTGTAGCGGCTCCGCACAAACCTGTCAGTCTCATGAATTCTCTCGCTGTTACTACATCTGAGTGAAGACAAAAGTGAGCGTAACAACTGACTAATATCGCTCTGGTTAATGGCAGACGAACGAGATTGTTGTGCGTCTCTAGGCTCATTCCCACATGGGTGAATGATTTGGACGGCACTAGATTCGACTTCTTTTCGTTTACTATGAAACTGAGATGGAGCAATTGAAGCAGACTCTGAACATCGTTCTGAAGCGTTAACTTGCTGCCGTAATTCTGAAGAATGTCGTCCAAGTAGGCTGACGTTACCACAGACGAATGAACTCGGAAATAAGTCATTATCGAGATCATTATTCGAGTGAAGGCCCAGGGTGCTAGATTCAGACCAGAGCATCATTGCTCGGAACTGAAAACAACTCCTGGGACAGCGAAGTGAAGGTACTTTCTAATGGCCGGATGGACTATGACGTGAAAGTACACATCCTTGAGATCTATGCTCGCAGCATAATCGTTCACTCGAATGCTCGCTCTGACCGATCGGATGATCTCCATATAAAATTTTGGAGCCACGATCAGCTTGTTTATCCAGCTCAGATCTATAACTGAATGAAACGAGCCGACTGGTCTTGGAACCAGGAACAGGTGACTGTAGAAAACTGGAGATTCCTGGTTTTCTATGACGTCTATAACATTCTTGTCCAGAAGAGAATGAACTTCTGATAGAAGCGAATCTCTCTTTTGAACGTTTAACGGAAGCTGAGACCAGCATGGACTTAGAGTTAACGGAGGTTTCTCCTTGAAGGACAGTTTTAGACCTTTGGAAACACCCCCTTGCACCCATGGGTCGTCTGTAATTGACAACCAATTGGTTAAGAATCTTGACAGCCTTCCGCCCACTGGAACGCAATAGAGGTTTAGACCATCACCTCCTGGCCTGCAAGGATTGCAGGAGGAGAAACCACGTCCTCCATGACCCGCACCTCGCCCAGTTGACCTAGGGGCATCTGATCGGTTATCTCGGCCAGCATTACGACCCCTACCTGAGTCGCTACTCTGACGGTCTCCGGAATAAGACGTAGAGGCTTTCTTAGATCCTCTATAGGAACTTCCCTTGGACGTATTCGCACCCGAAGTGCCTGCCTTACTCCTCCCTGCTGAGTCCGACTTTTTCAAAGAGGATTTAAAAGCAGAGAATCCGAAGCTTTCTTAGTAATCCGATTATAGAAAGCTTACCATCGAAGAGAAGCTCTCCTGAGACCAGAGCGACTCGAAGAGAGTTTTTCACCTTACTATCCACTCTAGTGGACGCAGCCAGGGCAGCATCATGTCTGACCAACTCCAGATTTGCCACTGAAAGGGCAGAGTTATACGTAGAATATGCTATAGCCCTCGAAAGAACTCTTAAGGAAGCTTGAACATCCTGGAATTCTTTCCCTTCGAGACATAATGATAACGCTCTGGTAAGGTGATCTGCGTAAGATAATGCATCTAAATTAATTCTATTAGATGAGATTGTCGTCTCCAGTATACTGGAGTTAACAGACATGGACGCCGGCAATGACAATTCCAGGTCTTCAGCCTGGTCGTCCAAACGCAGAGGAACTCTCGGCATGCCTTGTCTTGCCATTTCAAATCTATGTCTAGCATTGATGAAAGGCAGCTGTATAGTGCTAGGTGATAAGAAACCGGATTTGCCAGTCTTAGAGGCTAGCTTGAATATAGCGTCATTCAAAAGTTCAAATGTCTGTGTGACATTTCTGGACTGGGTCAGAAACTCAGGGACAGTGTCCTTAATCCGGCCGAGAAAGTCTGTGTCCAGTGACGCTTTCAGCTTCTTATCAGTTAACGCAGCATTTTGGTCCAGAGAAACAACTTCTAAAAGGTGATGCTGGATGAAATCTACGGCCACCTTAAGTTGTTCGGAAAGGGAAAATTTCAGCTGTGCTGATTCCCTTTTACCATCTGCCTGGACCACATAAGAATCTCGGTCATCCCTTTCTGACTCTGCAGGGGAGCGAACCGACCCAGCTTGCTCAGACAGTTTCTTTACTGAAAAAGTTTCTGATAGCTGCTGGGATGCTGCGATGAATTGAGCTATCTGTGATAGCAAGTCCGTCACGGAGGCCTGTGGAGCGCGGTCTTACGTAATTTAGCCACTGGAAGCTCCTGGGATGTTAATTCCTGCATACTTCTCATATGCGAACATCCCGACTGGAAAGGCCTCGTGTCCTTGGCTAGCGGATGGCGTGACCTGGTCGACGTGGACTCCCTGGTCGGCGAAGCAGGCTGGATATCTGTGGTCACATAGCCAATGTGCGGTCGTGTGTGCTGACGTGAGGATGAGGAAGCTAATAGACAAGCCGCGTCGGACTGTCTATGCGACGGAGTGTCCCAAGCAGGAGGAGTGGATGTATGCTCCGACTAACGAACGTTACATACAACAACATCTGGGCCCAGATGTTGTCGTAAGAGAGAGGGGGCCTCTCTCGCTCACAGTCTGGGTAGACCTGGACGAGCTAGCTACCGGAATGACTGGCTTCCTCCATTCCATCCTCTGATCCGTCATCGCCGGGTGTGCGTGATCCGAGATTATAGTGCTTGCAACACCCCTTCTCTTCTCCTGGACTGCAACGGACAAACCTGGCGTCACAACCATTTCGTGAATGATTGCTTCACCAGGGGAGCTAGCAGCCAACAAGTGACCGTCGATCCTACATGGGACCTCTTAGGCACTTGCCGCATTCCTTGAGCACTTTGCCGCTAACTCATTATTGCGACGACGGAAGCACACTTTTGAAGACATCACGGAAACATCACCCTGTTCTTGTTCCTCTGAAAAAGAGACTGAAAAAACTAGAGTGACCCTGTGGAGAGAGGACTGGCATGGACCTCTCACCACTAACAATATACCGTGACACATGTCTCCAACGTTTGTCATCCAAATTGGCACACACTGAGCAAGAATTAGTGTGAGTATACAGACTACAACAAATACAATGAACATGAGAATCAGAGGAAGACTTCCTCGGTTTACAATTGAACAATATTCTTTCATTTTGAAAAAATATTAAACAGTCATTGCACTCGCACCAACCCTTGAAAACAAAGATACAAAATAATAATAATCCATTACAAACATTTCGAAAATTAATTCAAAAGAAAAAAAAATTTTCGAAAAATTTTCAAGATGAGCCCAAGTTCCCAATGGGAACGATGAGCCCAAATGGATCCCAAAAAAGCCTAAGCGTGGTCAAAAAATTTTAAAACATGTTTAAAAATTAATTTTACACTTACGGACAATATTAATGTATCTGGTTACGAGTAGAATTAATAGAAGACAAGGAATCACTGTCAGAAGTAACCGTTGTCAACATAAACAAAAGTGAATAAAAACTGGAAACAAGACTCCAGGCACTGAAATATGGCCCGAAATCAGTAACCAATTTTAACAGTATCTGATGTAAAACAGAGGCTTCCTGAGAAGAAACTGCAGTACATCTGATGGTAGATGCATGACCGAAATGCCTAACCACCCAAGGGTGAGGACATAACCATGGGGAAAAACAGAATAAACATTCTGTTACCAAGCCAAAACTCCCAAGAAATTTCAGTAAAGAAAATTACAAAAATTATGCCAAAAGCATGGGAGAATAGCAAGGGGGGTATAAAGGAAAGGGAGAGAGGAAACTCTGAACAAACTGTGGAAATTTCATAACAACAATGTAAACATCAGGCCTATGCCCTGAAATTAGGGAACATGAAATAATTTTGAATAAAAGTTAAAAAATTTATAGTAATTTATATATTTTTTATACTTACCAGTGACCCAGACTTAGCTGGTGCTAACTCTAACAAAACCAGGGCCAAACACAAATTTTGCCCCCCAATCCCCAAAATTTGCATCCAAAACAAAAAGAAATCATGTCCTAAAGGACCTCCATACTACGCCCCCACTGCGCATGCGCAGTGTCACGGACGTCCCAAAATTGGCGCCAATTATCATTCTTACTGGCAGTGCCTGGTCAGTGCTATGTACTCAGCGGGGAGGCAAGAGTTCCCAACTCCTGGGAGGGCCATCCCCGTCTGGGTCATTGGTAAGTATAAAAAATATATAAATTACTATAAATTTTTTAACATTTTTATACTGTACCAATGACCCAGACTTAGCTGAATAGTAAACAGGCTGGAGGGCCTAGGACATAGAGGAAAATCCAATAAGCTCAACTATATAATAAAGAGGTAACCCCTTAAGGAGAAAAGGAGTATTAGGCTTTACATGTATCTTTCTTATTTAATATTAAATTAGAAAGATACAATACCCTTAATAATTGAGCACAATAATATTCATGTTCTCTATTAACATCCAGTATACCCCTTATACTAATTATTTTTAAAGTAAGCCAATAAATAAAGTAGTCCAGAGAATTGAGACTCTTTATTGTCATTTAAAAGTGTCCGAGTATTGTATATTAAAGCCCGTTTGACACTTGACATATACAAATGCTTCACACCGAGCTACACTTTAAAAATAAGACATGAATGAATTTTAACATTAAAATTACACTTTAAAACCATCCCGGAAGCGACTCAGAAATACTGACTTGGAGGAGGCATTCCCTTGCTTTTCACTATAAAGCAGGTGACCTAAGGGAACACCCCCCCCCCCCCCCCCCCCCGCCCCCCCCCCCCCCCCCTTCCCCTTGCCCTGGGTCAAATAGCCCAGAGCGAAGAGGGCAGCCGGACGGAGTCACTGCCGGAACAGAAAGCCTGCATAACTATAGTTGCAACTGTTTAGTGGACGACATTCTGAGCAACAGATAACAGACCTAAACAATGCAGGTCTCCAGAAATGGATTCAATATTTCTGAGATAAAAATTCGTGAATGTGGATGGCTGAGACCAATAAGCAGCCTTCATTAAATCTGTAATAGCAACACTATTACCATAAGCCCAAGAAGTAGCAAGAGCTCTTACTTCATGAGCGGAAATCTTAAGCACAGACTGCTGAGAAGAAGAGAAACTCTCATAAGCAGTACGGATAGTTAATTGAATCCATCTAGCAATAGAATGGACCGAAATGTCCTTTCTATTAGGCATCAAAGACAGAAAGAAATGTTTCCGTCCCTTTCTGATAAACTGAGATCTCTGTTTATAGATACGTAACACTCTAACAGGACAGAGTAAAGGCCTATGCCCGTCTGAAGACGGAAGAGCCTTAATAACAATAGGTTCCGGATATTTATTAGGTTAAAAAAATTAGCTAAAAAAACCCACATTAGTAGTGAAGGTGATAGTGTTCCCGACACTACGATAGTGAGAATCATCCACCGACAGTGCATGAAGCTCACTGACTCTTCTAGCAGAAGAGAAAGCTAAGAGAAAAGCTGTCTTATAAGATAAGAATTTGAAATCTACTGTCCCAAGAGGTTCAAATGGCTTTTCCTTCAATTTAAGAAGAACCCAAGCTAAATTCCATTTAGGAATTAATCTAAGAGTTCTGGGTCTATTTATTGAGAAGTTTCTAACCAACTTAGATAAAGAGACATTAGATCCAATTTGTAAACTATCTTGATGTGCATAGGTATCAGATAACATACACCTATAACCCTTAATAGTAAGAGGCTGCAGTTTGATTTCGTCAAACAAGTATACTAGAAAGTTTGCAATGTCTGGTATAGAGGGATCGAATATATCTACAGAATGATCCCTACACCAACGACGAAAAACCTTCCACTTAGCCGCATAGTTTAGCGAAGAGGAGGTCCTCCTACAGTTAGAAATCGCGTCCACTGCTCGTCCTGTGAAGTGCTTGCCATGCAAGAAGGACCGCACAACGGAAAAACGTGAAGGTTGAGACCTTGCGGGTTGTGATGGAGTTGGCGCGATTTCCCCTGCGAAAGAAGATCCTTCCGTGGAGGAAGCTTTCGCGGTAGGTCCCACAACAGACACCTGAGTAGATTTATCCACGGTCTCTGTGGCGACAGAGATGCTACCAACAGAATCTTGCATTGAGATTGTTTTATCTTTAGCAATACTTGTTGAATTAACGGCGCTGGAGGATACGCATATCCTATCATTCCGTCCCAAGGGATCAACAGAGCGTCTACTGCAAATGCTCTTGGATCCGGACACGGAGACACATACGTCTGCAACTGATTGTTGAGATGTGTCGCAAATAAGTCTATCATTGGCCGTTCCCATTGGTAGCAAATCTGATTGAATACTTGTTTGTTGAGAGTCCACTCCGACGGCAACAAGCGACCCTTTCGTGAAAGGGAGTCTGCTAGCACATTCAGACGACCCGGTATGTGATGGACCGAAAGAAGAACGTGATGTTCTAGCGCAAACAGAAGGATTCTTTCCGTTAGACTGAACAACGGAACTGAATGAGTGCCTCCCTGATTCCGTATATACGCCACTACTGTCGTATTGTCGGATAGGATTTGGACATGAGCATTGTGAATAATGTCCATCCAATAACGTAACGCAAGCCAAATTGACATCATTTCCTTGATGTTTATGTGCTTGCACAGGAATTGCAGATCCCAAAGACCCTGGCATCTCGAATCCGTTGGGATTAATGATGCACCCCAACCTGTTTGACTGGCATCCGTAATAATGGTAAAACTCGGATCCGGCAACTGCAGCGGAACTCCCTGAGTTAACCACTGAATGTTTGCCCAAGTCTGAATCTCTTGTTTCACTTGATCTGACAAGAGAACGTCTACGTCGAGCGAATGAATTTTCACACTCCAATTCTGAGCCAAGAAAATTTGGACAGGACGTGTGCGTAACCGCCCCATCGGAATGAGATCCGCAGCGGCTCCGCACAGACCTATCAGTCTCATAAATTCTCTCGCTGTGACTTTGTCTGCGTGCAGACAATAGCGAGCGTAACAACTGACTAATTTCGCTCTGGTTAACGGCAGACGAACGAGATTGTTGTGCATCTCGAAGCTCATTCCCAGATGAGTGAATGACTTGGACGGCACCAGATCTGACTTCTCCTCGTTTACTATAAAACCGAGACGTCGGAGCAATAGAAGTAAATTCTGAACATCGTTCTGAAGCGTTAACTCGTTGCCGTACCTCTGAAGAATGTCGTCCAGGTAGGCCGACGTTACCGCAGACGAATGAGCTCGGAAATAGATCATTACCGAGTTCATTACCCGAGTGAAAGCCCAGGGTGCTAGATTCAATCCGAAGCACATCACCCGGAATTGATACACCACTCCTAGGACTGCGAAGTGTAGATACTTTCGGAATGTCGGATGTACCATGACGTGAAAGTACGCATCTTTGAGATCTATGCTTGTTGCATAATCGTTCACCCGAATACTCGCTCTGACCGATCGAATCGTCTCCATATAAAATTTCGGAGCGACGATCAGCTTGTTTATCCAGCTCAAATCTATGACTGGACGGAACGAGCCGTCTGGTTTCGGAACCAGAAACAGATGGCTGTAGAATCCCGGAGTCTCCTGGTTTTCTACGACCACTACCGCGTTCTTCATTAAAAGAGACTGCACCTCTGATAACAGAGCGTCTCTTTTCTGCGGATTTGACGGAAGTTGAGTCCACTTTGGACTTCGAGTTAATGGAGGCTTTCGTTTGAAGGATATCTTTAGACCTTCCGAAGTCACTCCTCTCACCCAAGGGTCGTCCGTAATCGACGCCCATTCTTGTGAAAAGCTCGACAACCTTCCGCCAACTGGTACGCGATAGAGGTTTAAGCCATCACCTCCTGGACCTGCGAGGCCTGCG
Organism: Pictodentalium vernedei; assembly: GCA_031216915.1. Taxonomy (NCBI): domain Eukaryota; kingdom Metazoa; phylum Mollusca; class Scaphopoda; order Dentaliida; family Dentaliidae; genus Pictodentalium; species Pictodentalium vernedei. The sequence continues at coordinate 279,918,891 of CM062296.1, read as the reverse complement.
GTAGGAGAAACCACGTCCTCCACGACCCGCACCTCGCCCCGTCGACCTCGGGGCGTCCGACCGGTTGTTCCGGCCCGAAGGACGTCCCGAACGAGAGTCGCTACCCTGACGGTCTCTTGAATAAGACCAAGAGGACGCACCGGAACCTCTATAGGAACCTCTCTTGGGTGCATTAGACCCAGAAGTGCCTGTCTTATTCTTGTCTGCTGTATCCGACTTCTTAGAAGCAGATTTGAACAACAGAGAATCCGAAGCTTTCTTTGTAATTTTATCATAAATAGCAGAAAGCTTGCCGTCAAAGAGAAGATCTCCGGAGACCGAAGTGACTCTAAGAGAGTTCTTCACCTTAGTATCCACGAGTGTGGATGTAGCTAGGGCTGCGTCACGTCTAACCAACTCCAGATTTGCCACTGAAAGTGCGGAGTTACACGTGGAATAAGCTACTGCCCTTGAAAGAAGTCTTAAAGAGGATTGAATATCCTGAAACTCTTTCCCTTGAAGGCGCAGTGATAACGCCTTAGTAAGGTGATCTGCGTAAGATAAGGCATCTAAATTGGCTCTGTTAGACGCAATAGCTGTTTCCAACATCGCGGTTGGAATAGAAGCCGACGACGGTAATGATAGCTCTAAGTCTTCCGCCTCGTCGTCCATACGCAGAGAAACTCTCGGGATACCCTGTCCTGCCGTGTCGAATTTATTCCTTGCATTAATGAAAGGCAGGTTGAGAGTATTAGCGGACAAGAAACCTGCTTTCCCCGTCTTGGAAGCAAGTTTAAATATAGCGTCGTTCAATAATTCAAATGTTCTTGCAACATTATTGGACTGCGACGGAAACTCGGGAGTGATGTCCCTGAACCGCTCAAAAAATTCAAAGTCCAATGATGCTATAATCCTCTTGTCCGGAACCGCAGCAGTCTGGCCCGACGGAACAACTTGAGGGAGAAAGTGCCGGATGAAGTCCACGGCAGCTTTTTGTTGTTCCGAAAGGGATAGCTCCAAATCATCCGTATCCCTTTCACCATCCGGTCGGACCTCATGATGCTCCCGGTCGTCCGCCCCCGATGCTTCGGCGGAGCGTACCGACCCAGCGCCGTCGGATAATTCTCGATCCGACACCGTTTCTGTCAGCTGCTGGGATGCTGCGATAAGCTGTGCTATCTGCACAAGAATGTCCGGCGTCGAGACCTGCGGAGGCACAGTCTTTCGCTGCTTTGCCGAGGGCAGCTCCGCATCAGATGGCTCCCGCATACTTTTTCTATGCGAACGTCCGGAGTCCATCGGTCTCGAATCCCTGGCTGCCGGATGGTGTGACCTGGTCGCCGAAGAATCCTTGATCGGCGAAGCTGGTAAGATATCGGCGGTCACGCAGCCAAGGTGCGGTCGTGTGCGCTGACGAGAAGAAGAAGCCTTAGCAGTCTCCGCGGACTGCCTATACAACGGAGCGTCCCGAGCGACGGACGTATGCTCCGCTTGCGACACATTTTGTACCACAACATCTGGTCCCAGATGTTGTTGTACGAGAGAGGGGCCTCTCTCGCTCGCGGCCCGGCTGGACCTGGACGAGCTAGGAACTGGACTCAAAGGCTTCCTCCGTTCTCGCTTACTATCCGCCGTCACTGGGTGTGCACCTTGTATGTTTATAGTGCTCACATCACCCAAAATTTCCTCCTGGACCGCATCGGACGAACCCGGCTGCCGAACCATTCGGTGAATGGACGCTACACCGGGCGAGCTAGCGGACGACATTTGTCTAACCTCCATGAGCACTTTTGCCGCTAGCTCTGAATTCATTTGTGACGACGGACGCACACTTGTAGAAGATAACATGGAAACATCACCCTGTTCTTGTTCCTCTGAAATAGAAACTGAGAGAGTAGAGTGACCTTGCGGAGAAAGAGCCGGCATAGCCCTTTCTCCAGAAACAACATACCGTGACACACGTTTCCAATGTTTGTCATCCCAATATTGACATATAGGACAGGGATTAGTGCGAGAACACTGACTACAATTAATACAATGATCATGAAAGTCAGAGGAAGATTTCTTCCCATTACAATTTGAACAATATCCTTTCATTGTGAAAAGTCAACAACAAGTCCTAGTTACTCGCACAAACCCCTGAAACAAAGATACATAATAACATGATCCATTAATAAATGAAAAAAAAACAATTGCAAATCAAAATAATTTTGAAAAAATATTTTTTCAGCAAAGCCCAAGTTGCTGAAAAGTAACGTTCAGCCCCGATGGATCCGATGGCAAAGTGTGGTCAAAAATTTTAAATTTATATTAAATAATTAATGAGACACTTACGGATAATATAAATGTATCTTATAGTGAGATAAACTACACCAAAGGCAAACAGCCCCCCTCAAAAAAGGCTGTTGCCAATGTAAACAAACAGTGTAAAACACCAGAAAACATGACTCCAGGCACTGAAAAAACTGGCCCGAAATCAGTCATCAAAATTACACTCTATCTGATGCAAGACAGAGACTCCCAGGGGAGAATCTGCAGAACATCAGATGGAAGATGCAGAACACAACGTTTATACACCCATGGGTGAAAACGTAACTATGGGGAAAATAACAGAAAACATTCTGTATCCAAGCAACTCTCCCAGGAAAATTGCAAGGGGGGGACTTTAGAAGGCTAGGGGAGAGGAAACACTGAAAGCAGTGCAACATTTAGCAAGAATGACAACAAGAGGCCCATGCCTCGAAAATAGGCAACTTAACATAATTTCATCAAAAAAATTTTAAGTACAGCCCTGATTATTTTTGTCACTTCTTTTTCCTCTCCTCCTTCTATATCCTCCTTAGAATCACCATTTCTCCAAAAATTACGTGTCTGGCATCCTTTAAACTGAGATTTACAAGCACAAAGATCAGTGAGATGTTGACTGATGAAGGGCCAAACAGAGAATGATAATTGGCGCCAATTTCAGGACGTCCGTGACACTGCGCATGCGCAGTGGGGGCGTAGTATGGAGGTCCTTTAGGACATGATTTCTTTTTGTTTTGGATGCAAATTTTGGGGATTGGGGGGCAAAATTTGTGTTTGGCCCTGGTTTTGTTAGAGTAAGCACCAGCTAAGTCTGGGTCATTGGTACAGTATAAAAATATTATAAGTTACAGCCCTGAACACATCCTTCCACTGTTTCCTCCTCTCATCCTCTTATTTCATCCTTAGATCCACCATTTCTTTCATGATTTTGTATCTGGCATCATTTTAACTGAGATTATAAGCACAGATATCAGTGAGATGTTACTGATTGAAGGGCCAAACAAAGAATGAGGATTTGGCTCCAATTTCATTACTTCCTGGACACTGAGCATGCGCAGTGGACAAAAGTATGGAGGACCACATAGGACATCTATTTTTTGGATTTTGATGCAAATTTTGGGGGTTGGGGGGGAGGGCAAAATTTGTGTTTGGCCCTAGAATTTAAGAGTTAGCACCAGCTAAGTCTGGGTCATTGGTACAGTATAAAAATAAATCTTTTCCTGCCTTTCCTAATTCCACTAGTTCTCTCAATATCAGTACTGATAGCTCGAACTGGTCACAACAAAGGTCTATTGTTAGATTGATCAGAGGGCGGTAAAGCCCTGATAAGAATAGGAGGAGGAGAAGTATCTGGAACCTGATTCTTAGCCCCCAAAAAAGCATTTGTGGTGAAAGTTACAGTATTACACATACTGCGATAAAAATGAGGGTCCACAGACAAAGCACGAAGTTCTAACTCTCCTAGCTGAAGCAATGTCATCAGAAAGACTGATGTCAGGAACCTTCAACTTGAGACAAGGGTTCAAAAGGAGTCCTAGTAAGACAGTGAAGAACCCAAGAGAGATTCCACTTGGGTTTAATTCTGAGAACATTGGTTTTTTAATGGTGAAATGTTTCATGAGATCACCTAGAAAAGAACCAGTGCCAATATAAAGGTTCATGGCAAACAAGAAAGTTTCTGTTAGCATGGAGCAATAGCCCTTGATAGTAATGGGTTGAAGATCTTTAGTATCAAAAAGGTAAACTAAGAAGTCTGCTAGTTGAGCTATAAAAGGAGTAAAGACTTGCCATTTAGCAATGTATGCTAAGCTCATGGAAAGTCTGCATGGTGCAGAAATGCATTCCATTGCTCCTCCCGAAAAACCTCTTTTGGAGGCAGGACCGGATAAAAGATGAGTGTGAAGGTGTTGCTGTCTCACTGTGCAAGAGAACCGATGAGGCTGGCCCTGAGAGAAAAGATCATTGTGAAGAGGTAGTCTGACCGGACGATTGAGGAAGGGATGAATCTGACTGACCCAAACCTTCTGAGGAGTGAGAGAGACCGTTCCAGTCGAGCAAGAGGGCGTCTACTGCAAAGGCCTGAGGATCCGGATCAGGGGAACAAAATTGACTAGTTGTTTGTTCCACCTTGTCACAAATCGATCTATGTGGGGAGTGCCCCACTTGTCGCAAAGAGACCACTCCGAAGGAAGAGTCCTGTGCTTGCGGGATAGCGCATCCGCTAAGACGTTCGGACTACACGAAATGCCTGACAAGAATACGACAATTCAGTTGCTGAGCAGATAGGAGGAGATCCTTGGTTAGGAAAGGAATGAGTTCCTCCCTGATTCCATATGTAGGAAACTACGGTCACGCTGTCGGACAGAATCAGCAGAGCACTGTTGGAAAGGAGATGACTCCAGTGCTGGAATGCTAACAGAATGTTTATGTGAAACAGAGACTGATCCTCTGACCATAGCCCGCTGGTCTGTAGATCGAGAGGATTCAGAGTCACCCACCCCCCGAACCCAGATCGCTGGCATCTGCTGGGGGGGGGGGGGGGGGGGGGGGGGTTATCAAGGAATGCCTTGAGTGAGCCAAGTCAGATCTTGCCATCATATAGATTGATCTTGAATTTGATTGTTCAAAGGAATCAACATGTCTAATGAGTCGAGATTCAGAAGGAGATAAAAGTGAAAGGGCGCCGAAGATAAAGTCTGCTCAGTGAAATGAGATCGGTCACTGAGTGGCAAAGCCTGATGAGGCGCAGGAACTCCCTGGTTGTAACTTGGTTCGCTTTGTGAAAATAGCATGCAAACGTGCTGATAATTTCAGCTTTGACAACAGGAACACGAACCATGTTGAGGTGAGGAAGAAATTCCATCTCCAGATGTGTGGAAGTCTGAGATGGAACTAAATCTGACTTCTCAGGGGTCGAGTGAAAAGGTAGCTACAGATCGTAATGTTCAATGGAACTATAATGGTAAATTTACTATCCTAGGTATCACGTATGATCTGTTCAGTGAGAACTACATAATGAATAATTACATCGAAAAAATGGAAAAAACTTCTGAATGACTAGTCATTTAGAAACCTTAGCCCGTATGATCTGTTCAGTGAGAACTACATAATGAATAATTACATCGAAAAAATGGAAAAAACTTCTGAATGACTAGTCATTTAGAAACCTTAGCCTAACTGGAAAAACTACTGTTGTAAAAACACTGGCACTTCCAATACTGATACACTGTCTATCGGTTCTCCCAAATCCACCTGACAGTATGTTGAATTCTATACAATCGCGTTTATTTCAATACCTGTGGGTCGGGAAGTGTGAAAAGATCAAACGTAATGTTCTTATTAATGAAATGGATGGCAGGGGTCTTAAATGTCCAAACATTCGGTCATACAGTTATTCTTTACAAATGGTTTGGATTAAGAAATTAATGGATCCTGGCATAGTGGCACCCTGGAAAACTCTTATTTTGGACAATTTCGAAAAATATGGAGGTTACAAAACTTGGTTTTTACACAAAGAGGGATTAACAAAGGTTGGGGAGCACTCAAATAGTTTTTGGAAAAATGTTCTTAAGGCCTGGCCTCTTTTAGACAACAAATCTCCAACTGCACCTGAAGAAATTTGTTCTGAACCTTTTTTGTACAACAAAAATATAAAAATTAACAACAAACTATTTTTTAATCAAAGATGGTGCGACAGAGGTATATTTTTTCTTACCAGAACGGGGGCTTTCTGACTTTTGAAGCCTTCTCTGTAAAATTTGATATCAAAACTCCCTTTACTGTCTTCCAGGGGTTAAGAAAGGCGATTTCAAAACGATGGCAAAATGAAATAAACAGTAAAAAAAAATCCGATCTTATCATAAGTCTGTTGATAGAAAAATTAAAAGTAACAAAAACCACAAACAAAACTTTTTACCCATTATTCCTGCAGCATGCGGCCTCGTGCCCAGCTTAGTCTGAGAAGAAATGGAATGAGCGTTTGCATCTCAGTCTCGACTGCGATGCTTAGAGACTGATATACAAGAGTCCATTTTTAATTACTGATGACACCTATCTCCAAGCTTTGCAATACAAAATCTTACACGGAGCTTTATTTACGAATGCTCGCCTTTTTAAATGTAAATTATCTGAGACTGAGCTGTATACGTTTTGTTCCAACACTAAAGAGACAGTGCAACATTTATTCTTTGCATGTTCAGTGTCAAAGACAATCCTGTTACAACTTGTAGATAAAATGCAGGAGAAATGTGGTATTCTATTACCACTGACACCGCACTTTACCCTCATTGGCTATAAAAATAATAATAGTAATAATAATAATAATAATAATAATAATAATAATAATAATAATAATAATAATGTACATGAAAATACCCTCACCTTAGTAATTCTTATATTTAAAAAGTTCATTTATTCTTGCCGAGTGAGAAAATGTCAACCAAGCTTTGTCGAAATGCTCCGTCAATACCGTGACCTCGAGCTATACTCCCGCCACCTGTACTCTGACAAAAAAAACGACCTAATAAATACCAGGTGGGAATCTCTAAAAACCCTATTTTATCCTCCGACCACACATCTCCTGGACAATAGCCCCCGATCTCCTGGACAACAGGGGTCAGCCGAGTGGGCGACTTGGGCGAAGAAGTCGCCTTATCATTCCTCAAGTCGCCTTGGCTTACATTGGGGGCGAAATTCAAGTCGACCTCCAAAACTTCCTTAGGAGACATGGCACTTTACTGTATTTTCTTATGTTTTATTTTTTAAAAACACCCGCTTCCGCATTCGCAAAAAAAAGTAAACACGGCTGCTGTTAAAGTCTGTCACACAGCTATGAAAATAGCCTAAACTAGCCCAATTTTATATTTCTGAAAAGAATTGTATTGGCATAGTCGTTCGAACAATTCGCCCCAACTGATAGCAACCAGCACAAAATGTCTAATGGAAAACAAAGGGCCAGCCAAAACAATGAATCACACAAGACACGCATCGAGTTAATTAGAATTTTTTAAAGTTAACCACAGTTTCAAAACAAACAAAAATGTATTGGAGACAGTTCATCCATATCGAAATTGCGGTTTCGCTCTGTTCCACTGAAAAATTGGTTGCATTGAAAATGAAATTCGCCCCGCAATTTGCATTGAATGTTTTTCTAATGCAAACTTGTGAAGTTGTGTTGGAACTTGAAGGGGGTTAAATGTAATAAGGCTACAATAGAAATCACAGGTATTTGGATGGATAAGAATGGCAGACCTTCAAAGCACCAATCGCACGTATCAGTGTAAGATGGTTGGCAGAAATTGTCAGTTTTCTGAACAGTGTATTAATTATTACCCAGCGCAGCCGGGAAGGGGGACAACTGAAATATTTTGTCATTTACCTAAGAAATAAATTAACTCAAATTGTTAATAACGCTCAATTTACGAAGGATATCGAAAACTTTTTTAACTACGCTTTTCAACTCATTTCTCATTTAGGGCATTCAGAAACCATGAATGACCCAGCTTCTTATATGAACTTGAAATTTATTTTAAACACTTTAAATATTTTTTTAAAAAAGAATATACCTTCTATTGCAGAGAACACTCTCACCATGGGTCATACTAAATTTCAAATCCACTGCATTGAGGCAAATACAAAATCAACTGCATGGTAACCTTAGTCATCACTGTTAGGCAAAGAGTTAGGGGGTATTCAGAAACCATGAACGACACAGTTTTTTGTGGGGTGGGGGGGGGGGGGGTATTTTAACCTACATTCTGTTATATACCATCTGTCTTAGTTTTGTGTGTGTATGTATGTTTGTATAACTTTTACTTATTTTTGTCTCCACAATTGTGTCCTCTATGTTCATTTATTTTGTCACGATGTCATATACATTTTATGGTTTTTTTTATTTACCCTTCATGTCCACTGACTTCTCCCTCCTGGATCCTGACTTCTCCCTAAAGTCTCTGGAGGGAGAAGTCACTTCTCCCTAAAATCAGCTGCCAGGCTGACCCCTGCTGGACAATATCCCTCGACATTTTTTTTCTTTTTCTCTCTATTCTCATGAGAAGGCTCCATGCAACACAAGTCGGATAAAACAATAACAATCTTATTTCTGTGCATCGATTGAACCTAGAGTAGAAAAGGTTATATATTATACTCTGTATAAAATGGAATTCAATGTACACTTAGACTATACGTATAGATATATGTTTATCACTTTTTAACTGAATAAAAAAATAAAAAAAAAAAAATCAAAAAAATCTGACTGCTCCCAGTTGGGATGCAATCCCAGAGACTGTAGGGGCTTGAGAAGACATTGAACATACCTCTTTAAGAGGGATTTGTCAGCATCTCTCTGGAGAATGTCATTCAGATAGGCTGACGTAACTAAAGAATGAGCCTGATGAAAGGCCATGATCTGATTTATAAGACGGGTAAATACCCATGGAGCTAGATTGAGTCCGACAGGCATTGTTTTGAATTGATATGCAATGAAAACCTGAAATTTGTGAGACTGAGGATGAAATGGTACATGGAAATATTCATCCTTGAGGTCTATGCTCGCAGCAAATAAGTTCTTGTGAATAGTACTCCGGACTGATCTGAATGTCTCCATACTGAATTTTGGAGCTTTGATGAAGAGATTCAGAAAACTGAGATCGACAACAGGTTGAGTTGACCGTTCTTCTTGGGTACCAGAAAGAGACAACCATAGAACCCTGGCGACTGAAGGTTGAGAACGACCTCGATTGCTTCCTTCTCTAAGAGCTTGTGAATCTCGGTGTTTAAAAGGAGAGCTCTTTAAGGATCTGTAGGAACAATGGTGGGGAATGAATTGCAAGTAAGCTGAAAGCTGTCATGAAAGGAGTTGCTGCTGTGATAATTTCATAACTCCTTCCTGAACATTTGAAATGGCACCATCAAAAAGGAGCTTGTCCGAGATAGGAGTAGAAGGTAACTGATTACGTTGAACTTCTGGAAGGGAAGGATTAGATTAAAGTATTGCATCCCTTCTTAAAAGCTCAAGATTGGCAACGTTAATGGCAGAAGAGTTAGGGGCATTCATAACACAATGAGACGTGGATCGAAAGGTTGAAACAGTATCATCCATCTGCTCGTCAAGAGAAACTCTGGCTGCAAAAGCCGCAGAAAAATGGTTTGCATATGAAAGTATTTTAATTATTTCTCTAGAGTCCCAAAAGTGACTTGCAAACATTTGACAAAACACAGATGGATCTGGGCATGACAAGCTTCAAAAAAGCAACATCGTCATCTGGCACCAACAGATTTTCAGAAATTAAATCCCCTGAGCTATGATACTTCCTATACCATCTCTGAGGAAGAGAAGCATCAATTCTATTGAAGAATGAAGACTTCAAAGCCTTAGATGGAAGCTGAGAATCAATAGTAGCAAAGATATCGTCTACTAATTGAGACTGAATGGGTTTCCTTAGAGAGGAAGGTTGAAAAGCAGGGTTAACGGACCTTCTCTCAACCATACAGAAACGACAAGTAGACTGAGGTTGTACGTCGGGTACAGCCTCCGGAACATGTTGGAAAACAAACTCCAGTGATTCTGCTAAATCTGAAGTTTGATATGAAGCAGACTCGTTATAAAAATCATCATCTACATCTTCATCATTATCATTAACAGATGTGACAAAGACAGGAACAGTAGCTGATGAAGGAACGACCATAATCGGAAGGACGAAACTAGAGTCGTGGTTTCATTTAGATGCCAGATCAGAAGAAAGGTCATCAGGTCTCTTATGAGAGATTAAAGATTCTGCTAGCGAACTGAAAGTCTTGGCAAAATGCTCGTAGACAGAATGCAGGCTGACATCAGCATGTTCCTCTGGTGGAGACTTGAATGAGATGGAACGACATTGTGGCGTAGCTAAATCTCTGCTAAGTGGATCGGAATGAGAAATTCGCTGCAAAGCATGCCCATGAGTGCCGTAAGCAAATGGTTGATGAGGCGGCGCATTGATGGGAGCAGATAGCATCGCAACTCCAGGTCTGCAAAAAGGCCTGACCGACTGTGACTGATATGAAGCAGACAAAACAGCAGAACTGTCGTAGGGTAGCAGACTCATAATGTGGGTATCAAAATTGAGTCTGTACCCGACTAACCGCTACATCGGAGGCGTAAGTATGAAAGTAAGAGCTAGGGTACTAGATAGAAACAACCTGGCTGCAAACTTGTGCTTCATGTAGGCTCGACGTGTTGATACAGGACGTAGTGCGTCGATTGATTGCATCAACAGTGGTCAATGAGCCTACATTTGACTGAGGTTCATGATAGCTCTAACCTAAAGAGCCAGACTTACCCGAAGAGCTATCACGGTAAGACAGAACCTCAGTGTGTGGGCTTGAAAGGGCTGACAACCCTTTAGTAATGCACCTACCAGACGCAACACCCACACTGATCTCCGAGACATAGGACGAAGCATATTTGTCGGGACCCAACATAAAGTCAAACCCGATTGAACTGACGTCCTCAGACTCCAATTCTGTCCTATTTAGTGTTGCTAAGTTAGCCTTAAGGGCCAACTTGGGACAAGAATGTTTAGGCAACACAAAGTCTACAGATTCATTGATTGACCCCGCAACACTCGTCTCAGAGAAAGCCCTAACTCAAGAAGACCGCAAGTCCGAAGAATCTGGATGAAGCACCAAACCTGTAACTGAAGTGGTAGAATTATCATATACGTAAACAATCATACGTGGTGAAGGAGATGCACCAGAAGCTGGTGTACTCGGCGAATCCTTTTTAGCATTAGGGTCCAAATTGGACTTAACGTTCGACCACATTTTCTTAGACCAAACGGCAGAAACAGTGCAATGAAAATCAGATGAGCATCCATCACAGGTAATGCAATCAATATGGTCATCATCTACGTGCTTCTTGCAATTACATTTTACAGAAGGAACAGTTTGCGGCATCCTGGAAGCTAGAACCTGAAAGAAAGAAGCACATAGGTTATCATAAACAATGAAAATAATTGAACAGGATACATGAAAATTATAAATTTATCATTGAATGTAAGCTACATATGCACTGAAATGTAATATAGCTGGGAAACACAAAGTTACCACTGTGGGACCAATAACAAAAAGTGGTCCATAAGCTGAAAATATATCAACCACAACAATAATAATAAAAATAATTTTGTATAGGTTGAACAAAAGAGTGGCAAACTAACATAGATGCATATAAAATTACATGAAATCTATGGATCCCAGACCAACACCCCACCAAAACTTTATGTTTATATAAATGTATATTAGACAGTGAAAATGATCACTATAAATATGTAAAGCAATTTGAGAAGCAATCATATCAGTGAAGAATCCACCAAAACACCTCCAGGAATCCTTCCACAACTGCCATAACTTGGAATTTTTCAGAGCTGAGAAATTTTCACATTCTCTTGCAGGAAGTGAAAAAGAGGAAATTGATTCTTTGCACATGTTTTGGCGGGAATATAGACAATAGGTGACTGTTCAAGTAGGATCATATTGGCCAGGCTCTGTGTACCTACACAAATCGACCCCTGGTGAATCCGGTTTGGTTTCATTTTGTCTTTTTGACAGTTTTACAGTCTCCTAAGGGTTTTTTCCTGCACTCTTTTTCACCTGAGCTGAAACGGGAAGATTAGGCAATTTGTATCACTTTGGTGAGTGGAGAAAAAATGGTTGCAAAAATCCATACCTTCTACGAGTGTCCCAGGATTCCATGGGACCACCATGGTTAAACTCTTATTGTATATTGATGACACATGTTAACCCTTTACCCAACACAGATTCTTAATTTTTAAAACATAAACTGAATTTGATTATTTAACCAGAGGTGTGACTGTCCCAGACAGGCCTGTCCATACTCCCCACTGCCATTATTCTTAGAAGTAAAGGGGCATAACTCTAACAAAAAAAGTCTGATCGAAACTATAATTGCAGATGCACAGGTTCCCATGGTAGTGAACATTCATACCAAGTTTCAAAGGAATCGACCCATCAACATCTGAGAAAATCTCCGCAACAAAATTCACGCATTCTAAGACAAAAAGGGGCATAACTCTGGCAAAAAAGATCCAATCAAAACTATAATCACCGGTGCATAGGTTCCCATGGTAGTGAACATCCATACCGAGTTTCAAAGCAATCAACCTGTAAACAGCTGAGAAAATCTCCGGATAAAATTCACATATTCTAAGACAAAAAGGGACATAACTCTGGCAAAAAAGTCTGATCGAAACTATAATTGCAAGTGCACAGGTTCATATGGTAGTGAACATCCATACCAAGTTTCAAAGGAATCAACCCATAAACATCTGACAAAATCTGCAGACAAAATTTGTGCATTCTAAGATGAAAAGGGGCATAACTCTGGCAGTTTGCTGCATCTGATTATGTTCTCAGTTTGCTTCGATGCCAAGTTTATCAGACAGTCACTTACCCTTACAACTTCACATCCGTATTTCGGTGAGAAAAAGAAATGATCAGCCATGGCAGATTCTGCACATAAACCAAAAGAAAAATTCAAATAATGCCAGACTAAAGAAAAATGACAAAAGAATAAGCTTTGCCGTCAAACTCACAAATACGTCAATAGAAAAACATTTAATTCAACTTGATTTCAAATCAAAATAAATCGAGAAGGTGCAAAGAAGTTATGATCACTTATATATAGCGACCTCTCATTTCATTTCATTTATTGGTGTTTAAGGTAACGTTTCTGCACAATGGCAAATTATGAGCACAACTTGGAGATAAAGCCAAGTTTAGTAAATCGTTGATACACATGTTGCCCATTTTAGACGACATTCACCCCAAGCATTGGTGACTGGGTCCTATTTTACCAGAAAACAGAGCTGCAGCCTCTCAACCGAAGGGAAGAGACGGCAAGATAAAGAGCGCTGGTGTTTTATCAATGCAGTATGATGTCACTGATCTGAAGGAGTGCCTTAAGATTCCAATACGTTTTCTTGTAAACACTCTTTATTAATTTATAAATGCTGTTTATAAAACACTTGTTTCCAAAACAAAATAACAGCTTTTGGTGAACATGCACTTATTTATGCATTGAATAATGCCATTTGTGTCTATATGAATAAATTTGTGTATGAGTATATGATTTTTTCTAGTAAACACTGATTATATATGAGAATATCAGCACCTTGGAGAACTATGCGAATTGAAATTGGGTACCCATTTTCTGCGACGAATATCTCAAATTGCTCAATGCTGTCAGACATCCAGTACATTTTTTCTGAATCACATTCCCTCTATCAGAAACCACCAAGAAAAAAAATTTGGACGTGACTTTGTGGTGTAGCAGAAAGTTGGCATTTGGCAGCTGAACTATATTGCATGTTAAAATTCGAGCTCCCACAAGGAGCTCAAATATGACCCCAAACTGAACCTCCTAAGGATACTGCACATCAAAACATTCTGACTGGTAGATCTGAAGAAGAAGGTTGTTAAAGAATATTCTCATATTGCACTAAGTTAAAGTTCCAAGTTCCCAAATATGACCCCAGGGGACTTGATTTGAACAAACTTGAATGCTACATACCAATCATCAAAAGATTCTGATTGGTGGATCTGAAGAAGATTTTAAAAACATTTTTCTCATATTACACCAAGTCAAAAATTCTGGGCTGCCACAGGGAGCCCAAATATCACTCAAGGGGACTTAATTTTAACAAACTTCAAGTTGGCCCTCCTAAAGATGCAGTATACCAAATATGAAAAGATTCTGAATGGTAGACCAGAAGAAAAGATTTTTAAATAAATTTCCTCATTTTGCAAAGTTCAAATTTGGGTTCCCATGGAGAGCCAAAATATGAACCTGGGGACATGATTTGAACAAACTTTAATCTTAACCTCCTAAGGATGCTGCATATCAAATAGAGGCCTGTCATGATTAATTGAAAACACGCACAATCAACTACAATTTCAAAGTCGACAATTATGTGTTTTCATCACTCTTTTTCTGATGAATTATCAGTTATTACTCTCCTTTCCTTTGTAAGAAGTGTAAAGATACAACACATGACACCAGGTCTGGCATTCTAGAAAGTATGGGTGGTACAAATAACTGCCCTTCTAAGTTTGCCAAGGAGTGCAATTGCCTTCTTAATGCTCAATGCTGCTATTATTAAAGTCTTGACTGCCTCAGGTCCAAACCAGAGCCTAGGCTCAGGTTTGGGCCTGTGATGGTCAGGAGTCTGAATTTTCCCCGAAGAGTAGTAGGCGTGCAGCTTGCCTGCATACCTAAAGAATGACCAAAAATATTGCTTTCTCTATAGTTGTTTTACAGGTCACAGAGTACGATTAAAGTCGACTTTAATCGATTATCATTCTTCAAAAGTCGATCATGAAATGTCATAATCATGCCAGCCCTAATTAAATATCAAAAGATTCTGACTGGTATATGAGAAAGAGATTTTTAAATAATATTCATCATATTGCATTATGTTAAAGTTACAGTTCCCGCAGGGAGCTCAAATATTACCCCAAGGACTTGATTTGAACAAACTTGAATCTGACCCCACTAAAAATGCTCTATATCAATCATCAAAAGATTCTGACAGATGGAACTGAAGTAGATTTTTTTTTAAAAATTGTCATACTGGATTGAGTTCAAATTTGAGGTCCCACAGGGGGCCCAAATATGAACCTAGGAACTTGATTTGAAGTAACTTGAATCTCACCCCACTAGGATGCTACATATCCAGTATCAAAATATTCTGACTGATGGATCTGAAGAAGAATATTTTTAAAGAATATTCCTCATATTACACTAATTTAAATTTATATTACACTAATTATTTAAATATGATTCCAGGAACTTGATTTGAACAAACTTCAAGCTGATCACCCCCATCCCACCTCCAACCCCTTAAAGATACAGTATACCAAATATCGAGAGAGTTTGACTGGCACCTCTGAAGAAGATTTTAAAATACATTTCCACATATTGCACCAAGTTAAAAAATTGAGTTTCAATTGCGAGCCCAAATATGAACTCGGGGACTTGTGTTGAACAAACCTAAATCTGACCCCTCTAAGGATGTTGTGTCCCAAGTATCAAAAGATTCTGCTTGGTTGTTCTGGAGAAGACTTTTTACAAAAAATTTTGTGGGATTCTTACAGAATTATGTTCCTTTTGGTGCCCCCTGTGGGTGTGGCAACTTTATTTGAACAAACTTGAAATTGACATATGAGAGGGAACATGCATCTCACATTTGGTTCAATTCAGCCCAGTGGTTTATGAGGGGAAGTCGATAATGTAAAGTTCACACTGGACGGATGATGGACAGATGACAGACAGAAAGTGATCATTTAAGCTTCCCCTGACTTTCAGTCAGGTGAGCTAAAAATTATATTTTAAATACCATGTGATGCCTCAAAGGAACGAGCTCACTGATGGTTTTGATGATTATTTTAATATTAACCCAGGGACTAGATTTTAACAAACTTGAATCTGACTACCATAAGGGGGTGTATAATATGTATCAAAAGATTCTACCTAGGGGTTCGTGAAAAGAAGATTTTTAAAGAATATTTCTCATACTGCACCAACTAAAAATTTGGGCTCCAATAGGGAGCTCATATATTATTCTAAGACTTGAGTTGAACAAATGTAAATCTGACCCCAGTAAAGTGCTGTAGACCATATATCAAAAGATTCTGACTAGTGTTTCTGGAGAAAAAAAAGTCTTAAAGATTATTCCTCATATTGGACTAAATTAACATTTGGGCTCCAATAGGGAGCCCAAATATTAACCCAGGGACTTGGTTTGAAGAAACTTAGATCTGACCTCCCTTAGGATGCTGTTTTCCACATATCAAAAGATTATGACTGGTGGATCTGAAGACGAAGATTTTTAAGGATTATTCCTCATATTGAACTAAGTTAAAATTTGGGCCTCCATAGGGAACCCAAATATTAACTCAGGGATTTTGTTTGGACAACTTAGATCTGACCTCCTTAAAGATGCTGTATACCAAATATCAAAATATTCTGACTGGTGGATCAGAAGAAGAATATTTTTAAAGATTATTCCCCATATTGCACTAAGTTAACATTTGGGCACCCATAGGAAGCCCAAATATTAACTAAGGGACTTTATTTGAACAAACTTGAATCTGACCCTCACAGCAATGATGTATACCATAAATTAGAAGATTCTGACTGGTGGTTCTGAAGAAGACTTTTAAAGATTACTCACCATACTGTCCTAAGTTGAAATTTTGGGCTCATGTATTGAGCCCAAATATGAACTGAGGAGCTTAATTTTAACAATTTTGTATGTGTTGCCTCCCCCTCCCCCCTCCTTTCTATGAATGCTGTATACCAAATCAGTGGTTCTAGAGAGGAAATTTATTTTCACATTTTCCAAATATGCTGACTCAGCAAATTTTTCAATGCCTGCCCCAGCAAATTTTTCAATGCCTGCCCCTCCCCCTCCAGAACACCCTGACACAAGCAATGGCAATTATTTTCAGCATTTTCATTCTACTGGACCTAAGGATGCTTCATAACAAATAACAGTTCTCTGTTCCATGCAGTTTGGGAAATATCGGCATTTGAAAATATTTCTATTTTTAGCTCCAGGGGTTCCCACGGGGATGCAGGAAAACATTTTTTTCAGGATTCAAGTACTTATGACTCAATAATATCGCATACCAAATTTCGTTGAATTGGCTTATTGATTCACAAAATAGATATTTTGGGCGGGACCAAAAACCTTGCCACTCCCATTGCAAAGGTAAATATTGCCTTACAAACTTCGTTTGAACAAATCTGATTCTACATCTCAAAAGGAAGCTCAATACCAAACATGAAGTCATTGTGCCCATCGGTTCATGAGAAAAATTTTTTTTTTTAATTTGGGAGTTCCCCACCCCCTCCTTTTGGGCAGGGCAAGTTGATTTAAACAAAATCAAAATGCGTTGGCAGAACAAACAAGGAACTCAAATTTAAGTGAAATCGTTCCAGCGGTTTTGGAGAAGTCGCAAATACCACCTTTACGCATGATGCTGCCGGACACTGGACAACAGACAAAAAGTGATCACTAAAGCCGAACATGTTAACCTCCAAAAACATTTTCAGTGAAATTGAGGTTGATTTTTAGGGAAATGGCATAGATTTCAGGGAAAAAGTTTGTGTGACAGAAAATGCTGTATGTAACAAGACGACTACCACTAAATCACCCTTAATGAGAGGGCTTCTCTCAGCAGGAGATACTACAAAGCTATTAATGCAGCTCACATAATTATGTTGTATATTACCAAATAAAAATATGGTCAAAATCTATAAGTATAAATTTTCATTTTGGAGTTATACGACTGCTCATCTCAGCTGATTCTGTATCCAAAACATTTGAATCGCAACAGTAAGCAAGTTACTCCGAACTCTCCCCCTCACCCCCCCCCCCCCCCCCCCCCACCCTTCCCAAAGAAAAAAAAATAGAACCAAAACTTAAGGAAAAGACCATAACTTTCAAGTACACCACATGTAGGTGTCAAACTTCAACAACAAAAAAATTCTCTTGCACTTCTCCTACAATTAATTCATTACTGCAGCAGTAATCTGAAGACAAATAATTTATAAAAAAATAATTATTCATAATTAACTCCTGCAAATGTTCAGAAATTTCAATTGTTCAACTTCAAAATTTCTTGCAGCTATCCTACAATCAGTTGAAAAAAATAAAAATTGAAGAAAATTCTCAAGAGTATAAAAAAGTTTACTCAACAGAGCACCTCTTGAAAAATGTGGAAGAGACACAAAATGAATTTCTCTGTAGATCCTATCCATTTTAATATCATTTTGCAAGAAATAATAATAAAGAAAATAATAAAATAAAAAGAGGCCTTCAACTTAGAATTAAACCAGAGTTGTCATCAGCTCAGCTTCCCAAACACTGGCTCGTTTGATTTAAGATTAACATGAAAGAAAGAGGTGATTCCTGGACAGATATTTTTATCACTAGAAATAAATCAAAGGAACTTTTCCAGTATCTCCCAGAATTCAAAGTTAAAAATGGTGGCACCCATCAACTGAATTGTGATTTACGTTCTCTTTTCAATGTTCAAACACAGTGTTGTAGTTTGTAAAGCAAAACTTGGGCACCCGTATTCAAATGCAGGAAAATAATATAAATGAACATTATTAAAGAGGAATTCTCTGTTGAAAAAAACTTTTTTTTTACAAACCAAACATCTGGAAGGGTTGGAGTCGGGTGTTTGAAACTGGGTCACCACAATGAAAACAGCTGATCAAAGCAAATTTTGAACACTTTAAAAAAAAAAGGTACAAACATCTTTTGCTTTTAATAATGAATTTTACAATAATTTTTAATAATTTTGGAACAGGGTAATGCCAAGACTATAAATTAGTGATACGGACTGGACCAGACCACCCAATATGCTCTGGTCCACTGTCAAGCGATCCTGTCTGGTAGGGTCCAGGTCATTCCAGTCCAGTATCCATGCCTGGACCAGTCCAAAGTAGTCAAGTCCACTCATATGTCAATGAATTGTCCGTTTTCTCAAAGTAGTTAGCCTATATATTCAAAAATAAAATATATTAAAAAATAAAATTAACTGCTTTGCAAAGAGTGCATATACAATGTTTGATGATTGTGTTTAGCATTGTCTGTCTCTGGTGGGAGTGGTGGCAAGGGCACACTACAATAACCCAGGCAGTAATGCGAATATACAATATTATATTCATTTCACATCTGTTTTAGACAATACACCTTATAGAATAGAGAAAAAATGTTGAATGAAATTCATGTATTTCACATGTTGAATAAAAGATGGAACTATCTGAAAGGGGACCATATCTTATGATTAGAAGAACTCAAAATAAGGATTTTTTGCAAAGAAAGATGTCAAATAAATACACAAAACATTAACTTAAACCTAGAGGTTTTCACACCAGTTGTTGTGAATGTCCTAGTTACATTTGACAGATAAAAAAACCTTTCAATCATCATTTATACTCTTTGATCTTTGAAAAGTGAAAAGTCTCGTGTGACACAAGCAGTCACACCAGTATCTGTTTTGGCAGACTTCTGACATTGCAACAATGTCATGAGTGATGAGAAGTCAGAAGTAAGCAGCATCAAAGCATGCAGCCACAAATCGGCAACATCAAAAGCATGTGGCCGCCTACAAAGCCATGTTCAACTGAATCACTGACACATGTAGAATGGGGATCGTGACACCTATATATGTGATTGCGATGTTTTCATGGCAGCAAATATTCGACAATTAACCACTTGAACCCATTAAAACATTGTTGCTAATTGTATGTTGGGATATATACCCAATAAATTAGCTACAGTTGGCTCGATGTAAAATAGTGGACCAAACCGGGAGTGTAAACCAGTCCAAACTAGTCCAGGGGTACTCGCTCTGGATGAGACCATGGTCCAGCAATGGACTGCAGACCAGACTGGTCCAGGGCAGTCCAGTCTGCAACCCTACTATATATCTCAAATCAACACTCGAATCATTTCAAAAATGCCAACTGTTTTGACTGTTATATATCCCGGGATTTTTTACCCAAGGAGATCTTTTTCTGGGATGCTGGGAACAACATTAAATACCGGGAGGGTTAACATGTCTGACTAAAGCTCACCCTGACTTTCAGTCAAGTGAGCTAATCAATTTTGATATCCTCTGCATTGAGTAAAGGATTAATGGAAAATATTGTTCTATGGTGTTTTTCTCCTATTATATTATTATACTATTTTAAAACATTTGAGAATGTTGTGTCAGAAATACTTGGGGATTAAAATGTACTGTAGGCTTTAAATACTTAGGGATTAAAATGTGCTATGGGCCCTATCGGTTGAATACATTGGAGGAGAATGGGCAGAAAATGATCAGGTCATTTCTATTTTGAATGAATCACTATGGCTCTATCAATATCATTTTTGGAAGTGTCATTAATAAAAAGAGAAGTTAGTATTTTTGGTGTATATCGTGATGATTATCTCATCCTAGGGCACGGGAAATTATGTATTTCCACATGCAACAAAGCCGCTACAGGAAATGCATATTCCTCAGATCCACTATTGACATAATTGTCAGTATCAATGCAAAACACAAGATACCCTCAATATATTATACTAACCTGATCATGTCTTCCCCATATTATTTGTACAGGTGCAGAAATTGTATGTGCTTTCTTCTCAAGAATTATACCATTTTCTTCAACACATAATTCCTTAAAAACTGAAAGAAATATGAATATGTAACCTACCTCAGGTATCAACAAAGTAATTTCAGGCTTTTTATTTTTATTTTCATTACTGTGATTGTGTGATAAAGTTACAGTTCACACATTTTTAAAGACATTACAAACTTCAGCGATATTACTGTGTAAACCATAAAGCTAAAAAAATAATGAACTGCAATTGACTTCAGTTAATACGAGAGGCTCAAGGGAGCCTAAAATGGATCAAGTTGTCTGCAGGGAATGGAGCAGGGATGCACAAATTGGACGAATGTGCACTATGTTTGTCCAAAGTTTATCTAAAACTAGTCTTTTGATTTTGAGGCAAGTTGTCACTCTTGCTCTCCATTGCACCTGCAGTTTTCATTTTTGCAAGTAGCCAAGAGCGAGCCTCAGCTCTATCTAGTGAGCAATTAAAGTCTGTTCATGGAAAAAGGGTCAAATAATACACTGCATGCATGGAAATGTGAGCAATATACCATGAATTATAAACTGTAGCATTGCAAGACTTCAAACTAATCAAAGGTTTTCAGTAAGCTGTAATGGTACCTGTTTACAAAACATTTAAATGATCCCTGCTATGCCATTTGTGATATAACCACCACCCTTTCTTGATTCTACGGCACTGGGGAAATCTGAAAAGAATTGTTCTCACTGATTTCCACTGAAGTGTAGTATGTACAAAAAGTAGAACCCAGTTAATTGAAAAGCCACTTTGCCAATGAAAATTGTTCAATTAACACGAGTATTCAATTAATGGGGATTGTGTCCCTTTCCTGCATTCTAGAGATAAACTTAGCATTTATTCTATTACATCTTGTTTGACAGAGCTCCATGAGCTCTGTCAAACAAGATATAATAGATTAAATGCCTGTATTGGATGTACTGAGGCAAAATAGGTCTATAAACAATGGAAAACTGGGGAGAGTCAGGGTAATTTCTCAACAGGTTGCAAGATCTTTTATTCAATTACCAGGAGTTTACTCCATAACCTATATTCAATTAACAGGTCAAATTTATACTGGAGGTATGCTAAATGGTTTTGTGTTGGGAAATTATAGGGGTTATTCAGTTAAGAGATACCCAATTAAGTGGGTTCCACTGTACCATGATACTTCTGATCCTCAGCAGTTTTGTTTCATCTTGTGAAACTCTGGAGTTTTGTGCGCTGCCTTTGATCAGCCCAAAAGAAAGAGTTTGCAGTGGATAGTGATTGCAATGTTGCAAGGTTCGTTAAGAAATGAAATACACAAACTTTAAAGGCAAATGCTCCATTGAAGTTGCATTTCATTTACTGTACCAAACTCAAATAAATATGATTACTGGTGTGACAAGCTTATTCGGCAAAAAAAACCAAGGTAATATTTTTTTAATCCTTATTTACTGCGCACATATAAAGTGAACAGTGCACAAAGTTTCAGATATGAATAACACTGAATTATTTTCTAATTTAGTGACAAAGAAAATGATCAATTGCATCAGAGTGTGTGAGTTTCTATCAATGTTCCTGGGAGTTTCTAAGATGCAGGGAAATATAAATTTTATAGTAAATTTCCTTTCTTATTATACCTACCGCAATTGTTTTGGGAAAGAGACTTGGGAAAGAAAAGTGGTGTAAAAACACTACAAAAAAATAAGCCAAAACTGGGTCAAGCGCCATCGGCACACACCCAGTAGGGGACGCTCTTCTCTCAGTACAATTCCACGACTTCTGTTAACCAGTGTGCATGGCAGTCATCAAGTCATTCTTTTGAGTCGGCCAACATAGGAGTTATGTGATCAGCAGGGAGGAAGGATTGTTACCCAACTAAGAAGACAGGAGGGCCTCCATGTAAACAATTGCGGTCGGTATAATAAGAAAGGAAATTTACTATAAAATTTATATTTCTTATCAACCTACCTTACAACTGTTTACTACAGGCTGAAGAGACAATAGGATGGAGGGAATCACATAACCAACCCACACATAACTCAATTGCACTGGAACCATGGACAGAGGAAGAGGTCCCTAGGCCTATCAAACCATAGCATCACAAACATTAGTAAAAGACAATGAGAGATGAGGCATATGATGATGTGCGATGCACAGACAGAAAGGGCAGTAACAGCACGGAGCTGGAACTGACCTTGTTAGAAGCTGAATGGCTGGGATAGACAGCCTGAGCAGAAGAAAGAGGGCCAGTAGAACAAAGGTCCTCTGCCTGCTCCTGCAAATGTCGCAGATAAGTGGAGAAAGTAGCATTTCTCCAGTAAGCTGCCAGCATAACATCCGACAACATGACAGAGTTAGTATAAGCCCCGAGAGGTAGACAATGCACACACCTCGTGGCAGAAAAATGATTGGTAATACAATCGCCCGTCACTAGACGCGTGGAAGCTGTACGAATAGCAAAACAAATCCATCGAGACATGGATTCAGAAGAGATCTCCTGTCGACCAGGAATAAGAGACAGAAAATCGATCCTACCCTTCCAAAAGAACAGAGCAAAGGGTGTTAACCCTCAACAAAAGGAAGAGTCCCGATACAGATAGGAGGCGGAGTAGTTTCTGGTATCTGATTCTTGGCCAGAAAGGAGCAAGCACTGGTAAACATAACACTTGTGGGAGAGCCCCAGAAAAAGGCCAGGTCAACCGAGAGGGAGAGAAGTTCACTAACCCGTCTGGCTGAGGCAAAAGCCATCAGAAAAACTGTCTTGCATGTGAGAAAATGCATATCCACCTGGCATAAAGGCGCGAACCTCCCCCCCCCCCCCCCCAAGCAGAGTAGCACCCAAGAAAGAGTCCATCTTGGAGCAAGCTGCAAAGTCCTAGGCCTTTTCCTTGAAAAGAAAAGTGCAGAACAAGCTTGGAGAGGCAAGGATGAGTGCCGATACGACGCTGTCCCACATACGAAAAAGGTCTCCGAAACATGAACCTGTACCCATTGCTGGAGACCCCCAGAATCAAACATATACCAGAAACTCCGCAATCTGTGTGATCGAAGGAGTGACAGAAGCAACAGAGTGATCCGCACACCATCAACAGAAGACCTTCCATTTAGCCGCAGAGGCTAAACCAGTGGAGTGAGTGCCTCCTTGAAGAAGAAAAGCAACTCCACTGCTCATCTCGAAAAAAACACTACAGTGGAGACAGGTCCTGACAAAAGACATGCACGAAGGCACAATGAAGTCGGATCGATGTGAAACCTCCCCGGGCGACCTTGGCAAAGAAAGTCGCGACATAGAGGGAGACGAGTCGCAAAGAGATCGATGTGGGGATGACCCCCGAGATCGCAAAGAGACTGGAACACCGCCATGTGGAGCATCCACTCGGTGGAAAAGAACCTGCCCAGTCAGAACAGGGAGTCGGCTAGGAAGTTCAGACGACCGGGAAAGTGACGAACCACCACTCCGGCATTGTCATCCTGAGCAAGTAGTAGAAGATCCGAACCAATTCGTACATGGGAACATAGTGCATGCCGCCCTGCTTCCGAATGTAAACCACCACCATCGAATTGTCGGACAACAGAAGGACCTGACAATTCAAAAGGCGGTGGATCCACTGACGGAAACTCAGAAGAAGAGCAAGAAGCTCCTTCTGGTTGACGTGAAGAGCTGCTAGATCCTGGTCCCATGACCCATGAAGGAAAAGACCTAAAGGATCCAATGTCATACCCCATCCGAGATCGCTGGTGACTGCCGTCGGAACACGATCGGACGTGGAGAAGTCAAACGGAACTCCCTGCATAATCCACTGAACATCAGGCAGCAGAGAAGGTGACGAGGAAGAGACACCGGTAACTAAAGCAACAGGACCAGAGGATCGACATTCGGCCTCCAACGACTGAGCAGAAAGTCTTGGAGAGGTCTGACATGCAGCCGACCTAGAGGAATGAGATCCATCACCGAACCGCAGAGTCCGAGCAGCCTGGGAAGACTCCGAGCTGTTGCGGACGTGGACTGGGACAGAGTCAGGGCAAAAAGCTGAGAAAACCACAGCCCTTGCCTGGGAAACCGCAACCGTATCCAGCTGAGTATGGAAGTCCATCCCAGATGACAAAACGACGGAGAAGGGACCAGATCCGACTTCTCCCCGTTGACTCTGAACCTGAGTGACGCGAGTAGGCTCAACAGTGTGACGACATTAGACTCCAGAAAGGCAGCATTGGAATGCCTCTGGAGGATATCAACTAGAGAAGCCGAAGAAGACACCCTGGACTGTGTGCGATGTAAGACTAACACAAGCGACATCAGACAGGTGAAGGCCCAAGGATCCAGGTCAAGACCAAAGGACATGGCCTTGAACTGGAAAACATCCTGGGGAATGGAACAGCGAACTGACCTGAAAGCCTCCATACTGAACGTAGGAGCAATGATAGACTGCGTCAGGATACTCAGATCGATAACCTGTCTGAGTCGGCTGTCCTTGTTCGGCACCAAGAACAGGCGGGAATAAAATCCCATTGAAAGAAAGTTCTTGATGACCTTGATCGCCCCCTTTGACAGGAGATTGCCTATCTCCATGATCAAAAGTTCACAACGTGTAATGTTGAAAGCGACTCATGTTGAAGAGGCACTCTCGACGGAGTGGAATGCCTCAATCTGGGACAAATTCGAGGTGACTACTGCCGATGCCTACCCTTACCCTGTGACTGAGTGGAAGTGGTGGCAGGAAGATCAGCCCTTAGCTTTGGACGGCCCCTGCCTCCAACAGAAGGCTGATCAAGCTGACTAAGCAGCAGCAGATCAATGGAATGACATAGGGAGTCATCCCGAACCGTCCCCACAGAACCATGGAATAGTTGCGGACCTGCCAATAGAGGCAGATCGAAGAGCACCACACTGCCCATCAAGAAGGGAACGGCTTGTGTCCAGCACAGCGTCCCTGAGCACTAATTCCAAGTTAGCCATGTTACAGGCATGTGTGTGAGAAGATGCATGAGCGCCTTGGACAGCACACACAAAAAAACCTCTTCGTCGTCAAACTCATCTGGGAGAAGATAAGCAGCAAAGCAGAGACGACGTGATCGAAGAGAGAAAGCATTCCAGCATCTCTCCTGATAAGCCCAACATGGAATCCAGAGTCTCCATATGAAAAATGGCCGGCTTGGGAGATGGAGTCCTGATCCAAGACCGCCAAAGTCTGGCAGACTGATGGATTGCCAAAATCGTAGAAACGATAACGCATGGGAGGCAAAAAAGTGTCAACCCTGATGAAGAACGACGTCTTCATAGCCTTGGAACTCAGCTTAGAGTCCAAAGCTGTAAATGCTGCAACCACCTGTACCGACATGCACGGTCGAAGGCGCCCAGAAGCAGGTTGCTCCAGAGGCTGTAGGCACGCGACCGATGACTGCAGCCAGGCTGACACTGTCAGCTGGTTTGACGGTTTGAGACCTGGAAGGAACCCAAACACAAAGTCATGAGCTGCCCCCCAAGTCAGAAGACTGAAGGCTCTCGACGTCAGGTATGTCAGACTCACATAGTCGGAAGACACATAGCCCATCATGGGCAAACCACCCGACGCCTCCCATGGTGTAGGCACATCAGGGGGAATCAGAAAGCGGCCTGTTTCCAATCCCAGGAGGCGACGCCATAGGGGGCACCCGGAAACCACTTGTAGCCTCGCTGGAAGCAACGGAAAAAGGCTCTTGGACAGAACCAAAGTGAGCAAGGAGAGGGCCTCCCTAAGCTCACTGACTGTGTCAGAACGGTACGACATGGGAACGAACCGACAAAGTGGCTTCACTCCTGACCCATTTTCCCAGTGAAGGGTCATGATCCTCAAATACACCCAACGCTGGGCGACCAGGCATCTCTTCACCAGACATCCAACAGCTCCCGCAGTATCCACCATGGTAAAAAAACTGCACATCCCCCACGGAGGGGGTATAACTCTCACCAGACGTGGTCGTGTCGGGAGCAGAGACCAGGTGACTGGGGCGAAAAAGTCGCCTTGGATTGCTTAAATTCGCTCTGACTTCACTAAAAAGCGAAATCGTGTCGCCCTGTAATTTGTAAATTCCCAATTGACCTACCTTGAAATTAGGTGAATTCACGTAGAATTTACAAAGTAATTTCCATCTGAAAAGAGTATTATTGCTAGGGTTAATTGTTATTGTGATTAATTTTCATAGTAACTAAAAATAAAATCAGCATCTAAAAACAATGCCTGATTAATAATGTAATCGTGAACCGTCTTGGCTGCATTGAAATTAGGTGACAAGTCGTCAAGCTAAGACCAGATTTTCTATTTAAGTAATAAGTATTTTTCACACTCAGAATTTTTTTCTGGGGAGCAGTTTTTCATAAAACAACACTTTTTTGTAAAAGCTGAAGTTTTAATTCCAATCTGGATTTTAATTTTGTGCAAGACGTTTTGAAAACCAAAACAGAAAACTGACCTACTTTTTACTCACTCTGGACCAAGAAATGGACACACTTGAATTGTTTAATTCAAGGCTGATCTGTCTCTTCCAAAAAGTAAATGCCCATTCGAATTTGAATTGTAAACTTTTCTTTTTAGAAATAAATTAATATAGAGAGGCATGTTTTCTCGTAAACAATTCTTTGTACAAATAAATTTACACACAGAGATCTGTTATTGCCCAATTGTAATGACTTATTTTTGTGAGAGATGAAAATATAATATACCAGTAGATCATGCGAATGCAGAATCATCGCTCTACATTTTCTTCTCACTTCTCCCTAAAGTCAGTGGAGGGAGAAGTGACTTCTCCTTCAAATTACCCTCTAGGCTGGTCCCTGGTCGCGAGGCTCCGAAACGACAGCATTCCCCACCCCCCCCCCCCCCCCACAGGTGCAGGAGGAGCTGCACATCCCCCACAGCGGGGGTATAACTCTCACCAGACGTAGTCAGGTTGGGAGGCCCCAAAATGACAGCATTCCCTCCCCCCCTGTCCCCTCCCCCCCACGGGTGCAGGAGGAATGGCCACAAGAATGCACCAAAAGCAAGGGCAAAAGGCATTGCCCTAAAGGAACTGAACTGGACATAACAGAGGTGAGAGCAGTAGAACAAAAAGGTGAACTCAACAGATACAGAAAGTAGAAGAACACCCCCAACTATGAGAGAAAGGTGGTAGAAAAAAGAACCGGCGGGAACACAACAGAATCCAGACGGCGGACAGGGACCTAAAAAACAAAAATTCAGCCCTCAACAGAGTGAAGAAATCCTGTCCATATTCCAATAATAACTAGAGGTACTGTGAGCAAACTCACAAAGTGATACCCCCAGCGCCTGAAATGTATAAGTTAGATTATCTTCCCTTGGAAATGTCAGAATGGAATTATATGGCTTCATGCACATCTTCATATGGAGTTCTTCCATTGTGTAAAGTTTCATGAAAATTCTTCAAATGGTTTAGGAGGAGTTGCGCTTACAAGGATGGACAAACGGTATAAGTTAGATTATCTCCCCTTGGAAATGTCAGAACGGAATTATATTGCTTCATGCACATCTTCATATGGAGTTCTTCCATTGTGTAAAGTTTCATGAAAATTCTTCAAACAGTTTAGGAGGAGTTGCACTTACAAGGATGGACAGACGGACAGACGGATGGTATGACGGACGCTCCAACATTTCGGGTTTATGGGCTACCAAAAAACATTTTGTAAGTCCAAAACCTTATTTTACCCAGAACCCCACCCCCTCCACCCTAGAACTTATATTTAACCCTAACCCCACCCCTCCACCCAAAAACCACACCCTAACCCTACCCTACCCCACCCTGACCCTAAACCCTAAAAGCCCACCCCTGACCCTAACCCCCACCCACCCCCAGGACCTAACCCCCCAACCTTAAGCCCTACTCTGGGGCTACCCCTACCCCCACCCCTGACCCAACCCCACCCTAGCCAAACCAATAGGATTAGGAGCTATTTTTCGGTTTAGGGGCTACTAAAACTAAAGCCCCACCCCTGACCCCAACCCTAATCCCCCGGGACCTAACCCTCCCCCAACCTTAAGCCCTACTCTGGGGCTACCCCTAACTCTAACCCCACCCCACTCCTAACCCTAACACTACCTTAATTTGGAGGTAGCCCCTAATAATAATATTCCCTAAACCCCCAATGTTGGCCCGGATGGACAGACCAACGGACAGGGTGATTCTTATATATCCCCCCAAACTTTGTTTGCGGGGGGTATAATAATAAAATTTATGAAACGAAAAATTTTATGTCCAAACCGCACGGAACGTTTTTGAAAATCGTGCATGACATCGGAAAATATATATAAAATTTAATGAAAATGTGGTTGAAAATATTAACGAGAATATATAAAACACAGTCCTGTTATTATGCGATCCTCAGATCCATAATTCCAGTCACAGGAAACCATCATCGAGGAGTTAAATTATCACTGTTTCATAATGCAAATGGTGGCAAGTCCTTCACATGCAACTGACAAAAAAAGAATGGCTTGATGACTGCCTTGCACACTGGTTAACACGGAAGTCGTGGAATTGTACTAAGAGGAGAGTGTCCCCTACTGGGTGTGCGCCGATGGCGCTCGACCCAGTTTTGGCTTATTTTTTCGTGGTGTTTTTTACACCATTTTTCTTTCCCAAATCTCTTGGGAAAGATTAAAATAGAGAGTATTTTATCCGGGTTAGGGTCTTCCACTGTAGTGCAAGCCTGTAGTAAACAATTGTAAGGTAGGTTGATAAGAAATCATGTTTGTTGATGTTTTTCTTGATTTTCCCATCACTGGGACTCATCAATAGTGCACCTCACTTCAAATGGTAGCAAGCATTATACAGCGTGTCTCCCATTTTCAAAATTGAAAACCTGTAAAAATTTCTAGGTTAATGCTTTCTCACCCCTTTAAAATCATGGCATTTGAATAAAATTTTCATATCTTGCAATTGTGTTGCTGAAATCAACTCCAGCAGTACAGTGCTGTCTTGGA